>JBAMCD010000221.1:0-1250000 GCA_037075365.1 Drosophila emarginata
ATAAAAATAGGAAACCTGCTGAAGTATTTGCATTCTGATACTCGTGAAACTCCAGTTCCAATGCATTTTGAGCCTCTAAGGCACGTATTGTGGTCAGACCCTCGAACGTTTGATTTGTTAGCGAGAAGACAGGACTTCGAGCTGCAATTGAGGAATACAACAAAATAAAAAGATTCACGCATCAATATTCTCGACTTACAAATAGACTCCAGGCGCTTGACACTACGACTTGTGTTAACATAGAGATAACGAATTAATCCCAAGAGGACACAAATAATGGCAGCCGGCACTAATAGCCAAAAGTTGGCAATGGCAACTATAATTAGAACTCCAGATACATCGACAACAAACTGCAAGAGGAGTACAATTAATTTTAATTCAGTCCAAGTTCAAGTGTTAAATTTACCGCCAAACAATCTAATAGGGTATAGGGCAAATCGATATCCACAGTCCGTATATCCTTGGAGAATCGATTTAAGATGCGCCCCGATGAATTCGTATTGAAGAAATACATGCTTGCCCTGGTTATGCCTCGGAAAAGTCGATCGTGCAGGCGCAATGAAATACGTAGGCACATCTTGAAGAATCCAAAAGTACGTATCAGGTAGATGATTAGTGTGGTGCAAAGGATCATGGCATAGAAAATGACCAGCTCCTGTCGTATGCTTCCCTCGATGCTGTCTTGGCCAACTAACGGCAGTGAATCATTGGAAGGCGCATGAATAGTTTCAGTATCATTTGACACAGCCTTAAGAGTGCCATTAAGCGCAATCTGTTCTTCCCAGATGACCCACCTGGACAGGAAATAATCCACACCAGTAAGCATCACACGTGCACAAACAAAGAGCGAAACTATCAAACCCAAGATGAAGGTACTTTCCAGAGCCTTAAAATATGACGCATAGACATCAAACTTTACAGAACCCATCGATTGTTGTTCCTGGTTGACTTCTTCCACTTTTTCACCGGGGCGAAGCAGCTGATTGTGATGATGTTCCATACTCTTTTCCGAATCACTGCGAGAAATGTTACTACGTACACTGTGCGTATCAATGCCACTCTCGTCATGCGTTTGCTCTATAAACTGGAATTGTCGGGAACGCTGAAGGTCTTGATAGCTACCCTGGGCAACTACCTTGCCGCTACCCATGAGCAATAAGTGCTCCACATCGGATAGATACTGCACTTGATGGGTGACCAAAATTCTTATTTTGGTAGACAGGAAGTCTCGTATACAACGCCTGAATATGTCTTTGCCAACATGCGTGTCCACAGCCGAGAGCGGATCATCAAGAAGGTAAATATCGGCTTTTCGATAGACAGCACGAGCCAAGCTGACTCTGGCCTTTTGTCCACCACTAAGGCTTACGCCTCGCTCACCCACTACAGTCAGATCTCCACGGGGAAGCAATTCCAAGTCACGTTCCAGGGCGCACACCTTCACCACCTTTTTGTACCGCTTTTCATTGTAGTCCTCCACAAAGACAATATTATCTCTTATGGTTCCCTCAAAAACCCAAGGCTCTTGAGAGGCATAAGAGATTTTTCCATGGACAAGGGCCTCGCCCTTATCAATTCCCACTTCGCCAAGTAGGACATTCAGAAAGCTTGATTTACCTGCCCCAACTGGACCCACAACTGCTGTCAGCTAATGATCTGGAATCTCCGTACTGAAATTTTCAATAGCACAATTGGTTTGCCCATCGCTGGTGTCCCACGAGGCGGACACATTCTTCAGCACCACACATTTTTTAGGTGCCTCCGGGCTATAGTCTCTCAGGCGACTGTGTTGACTTTGGTGATTTGCTAACAGTGATTCATTAAGTTCCGCATTGTTTAATTTCTCCTCCTTGGGAATGGATTTGGTTTTCGTATGGTGCTGATTTCCATCCAAATTAGTATGTACTTCAGGTCTTTCGCAATCCAATAGGAACTCTTTGCATCGCCGAGCTGAGACCAGTGTTTCAGCAATAAAAATCAGCGATTTTGGCCAATGGACGACCATTGAATCCTTTAACATAGCGAAATATGAGGACACTATGTAGACTTTCTTGGCTGTCAATGGGTCACCTATGTAGACATAAGAAAATAGAGCCAAAAAGACACTCAAGGGAGAAATCATTACGGTGAAACCAAGAGCGGCATGTATAAAAGCCGTCCCCCGTATAGCCTTTACCTCCTTTAAACGAACTTTGTCAACAATACGGGCAAAACTCTTCTCCCACGCATACATTTTGATCACCTGGATTCCTTGAATAATCTCATTCATTAGTTTTACTCGAATATCTGTTCGTTCCGCTGTCATTTGTCGGTAGTAGGCCGCTTTCTTGGCTGCCCAAGCCTGAAGAGGAATAAAACTGAGCATAAACGAAACTCCGATCACAGCTGACAATCCAATTTCGCGGTACATGAGAAACCCAATTAGTAGCGAGAATATTGGGCCTTTCCAAGTATAATGAAGAATGTTAAGTGCCACATCAAAACGACTCAGATCATTGGCGAGTATATTTATAGCTCTACTACGCAGTCCGTCATTACTGCTGCCCGTCGATACCTCAAGACATTTACGGTAGATAAGACCAGAGAGCGCCAGATGTGTCCTAGTGCCCAGTTGTTCGACATAAAATATGAAGGGGTGCAGTAACAACGTAGGTAAAAGGATGCACAAAGCAATGCCGAGGGCACAGTGGTAAGCCTCCTGTTTACTAATTGTATCTTGATTTTTGGCAAAGTAATTAACCAAACATCCGAGAAATAGAGACATCATAGATCTGCAATAGAATCCATTAAATTATATGTATAAGATTATTTTATACATATATTATTCATTATAATAATCCACTCACTTGCAAACACATTCCGTCACTGAATAAGCCAAACCCAAGAATACAGAAAAACTGCCATAAGCACGTAGAATAATGCGAACCACACTGGGGTTACTGCGCTTCTTCTCATCCTCCCATAGTTCGCCAAACTTTTTCGTCAAGCGCTCGCTGTCCAAAGTCTTTCTGTGCTGATACAGTTCCTCGTCTGTAAGTGGACCCTGTAAGCCGCGCTTAAACAAATCTCGCATCCACCTAAGAAAGATAATTGATTATTTGAGAGATTTATGGAGTAAATTTAACACTATCATATAGTATCTGAGTGGGAACGGATTTATGGAATTTGAATTTCCAATTATTTTACATATTTAAACTAGACAAGGTACCCATAGGGTAAAAGGGTATATTAAAGTCGCTAAAATGTATGTAACAGCCAGAAGGAAAATATTCCGACCCCATAAAGTATATGTATGTATATATTCTTGATCAGTATCAATAGCGAAGTCGATTGAGACATGTCCGTCTGTCCGTATGAACACTGAGATCTCAGAGACTATAAGAACTAGAGCAACCAAATTTAGTGTCAACATCCGTCTAATGTCTACGGAAGTCAAGTTTGTTTTAAATTTTTGCCACGCCCACTTCCGCCCACGCAATTCGGAAAAAATATAACTTGAGCTCTAATAAAGATATCGCATTCTTATTTGGCGCACTTTATAATATAGTCAATATGCACCACCTGACCAAATTTTGTGGAAATCGGACAATAATTATCGGAGATATACGTATTTCCGTTTTGTACTGAAACCCCCCATGCAAAATGGGCTGTTAAGTGTGAGCGAGATAGCATGCGTTCGCTGATACTGCATGCTAAGAGAATTTTTGTTGTAAATTGATGGCGATTTTGATCGTTTTTCACTTTATGGATTACTTTTACTTGGTACAGGGTATACTCAATGTCTGCAGGGACAACTTGCTTGCTTCATTTTATTTACTGTCGCGGAGATGGTAGAAATTTAAAATAAAATTTATCAGCGAAAGTGCTAGACGGATGCCAAATTCTGTAGTTTTGCTTTTGTAGTCTCCGAGATTATGAAATTAATACAGAGGTGTAATAAAATATGATTCGCAGGGAGCAACAACAAACGCATGCTATGTCGCTCACTCTTATCAGTGTATAACACATTAGCGCACTAACGGCCAGTGAATAAAACTAAAACCACTTTCTCTGCAAAGCAGTAAACTCGTGCTATCTCATCTCAAGCTATTATCGTGTTCAAGTTGAAATCTAAAAAGTTTATACTTTTTTTCTACGATTTTAACATATTGCAGGCTGATTTGATCTGACTACATATCAGATTGTTATTTTTGCCATTTAAGCATTTTAATGCTTAATATCTCTGTGTATATATAGACGGCAGACGGTTGAAATATATACAGGATATAAAAACTATTTCTTACCAAAAACTCCAACGTGAGAAGACATTTGCCTCTGTGTAAGGATTCTTTGGGCGTACTGCCTTTCTTCTGGTTCGATTCATAATTTGTGAGGACTCTTGATTACCGTTACGGCACACGATCAACGCCGACAACAATAAATTACTATTATACGAGCAGGCAGATTGTCTAGGTCGTGGTCAGTGTTAATTTGTAACGCAAAAATTCAATAACAACTAGGGGCAGACCTTCCAGACGAAGAAACCGAAAAAGAACTGATAAAAACATTATTCTGATTTACCTTTTATACTGCGATAGTGAACTGCTTTTAGCGTTGCCACCTAATTGCACCATAAAACAGATTAAAATTTGACAATTATTTAATATCTTTTAATTCTTTTTTTGGGAAATTATTTCTTGTTATAAACTAACTAAACTAACTAAAACTAAAACTAACTTAACTAAAACAATTTATTATCTATTATTTATTTATTTTTTAATAACATTAAAATAACATTAAAACAAACTTTTGTCATTTTTTGAAGTCATAATGTCGAAAAGAGCCAGAGATACACCGCTAGTTCAGTAAAACAAACATATTTACTAGTATATATACATGGGAGATCTCCTAATAAAATAAACTTGGTGTAAATAGTAAAGGTACCAATGCGTCTTAGCCCCCTCCATTGTATAAGTTTATACTCACGGAGACTTTTGAACAATTTATATAGTGAAGCGCTTAATAGCAGTGCAGTTTCAAATATAACGATCAATATATTTATTATGATATAACAACACAAATACAAAGATTTAAATATTTCTAACACTCTCATTACTATAAAATCAGAGAACAGGTTAGCATTATCAGAGACGCAGATTCGAAACAGAGCAATACTAAAGAAAACTGTTATACAGTACATTCCAAATTCATAAGTCAAATATTCATGTATAAATTATACACATGTATATATTTTAATAATTCTGAGGCACTTTATTAAGATTGTACGTACTTAATATATGCACATAAATTGCAATAACTTTATAGTCCTATACATACATTTGTTATAATGTAAAGGTACATTTTAAAGTAGGTGTATTGTTCTTAAATAATGGTTTCTGTCTTAGTTTTGTTCGAGTTTTCTTATGCACGTAGTTGATGAATTGCTTTCTGAACACATTGTAAATACTAATGGAAAGGTTACTTAAAATACATAAGTGTACATACAAAAAACAGAAAATTCGCCAATAAACTTGATTTGCGATATTGAGAGGCATTACATAATTCTCAATATCGTAAGTACAAGGCCATAGTTGGTTAATAAATGATAAGTACAATATTTCTATGTACATAATACTTTCAGTTCAAATGTTTGGAGAAAACATTAAGTAGATTTGTGCGTGCTAAGTAACTAATTCTAATCATTGTGCTCATGCAGGCCCATTGTTAGATTAAGATCCTCGAGTTCTGTATCATCGGGTAGGAATCGTTTTCTATAGCTCTGTTCGGCTGCCTGTTGTAGGGCAAGTGCTGTAGCTTCACCAGTGTTGTCAACCAATCGTCGTAAGTAACCTCCTGGGCGCTGTAATAGTTCATAGGGATGGTCCAGTTCGCGTGCTTCGCCTGCATCCATGACCAGAACGCGATCGCTATCCATGACAGTATGAAGGCGATGGGCAATCGTAAGCACTGTGCAATGGGCAAATTTTGACCGTATCGTACGCTGAATAAGTTTATCCGTCCTGTAGCAAAATATGTGTAAATATTAGTAAAGAAAATTACTACATTGTTCTAGTTACTTACTCTGGATCCACATTAGCTGTGGCTTCGTCCATAATTAGTATTTTGTTGTGCCTCAGTATTGCCCGAGCCAAACAAACCAATTGCCTCTGACCCACGCTAAAATTCGAACCACCGTCGTACATGCGGTAACCAAGGCCTCCACTTAAGGTGGATACATAGGAGTGCAGCTCTACATCACCCAATGCCTTCCACATCTCTTCGTCTGAACGTTCATCCATGGGATCGAGATTATAGCGCAATGTGCCCGAGAATAAAACCGGATCCTGTGGTATAATGGATATTCTACTACGCAAATCGTGCAATCCCATCTGCTCAATGTCGACATCATCTATCCGAATCATTCCCTCATTGCAGGCAAGTCGAAATATTGATTGAATAATAGAGGATTTTCCCGCTCCAGTTCGTCCCACAATGCCAATCTTCTCTTTTGATTCAATGGTAAAGTTAAGGTCTCTCAGAACCGTAGTTTCATTTGGTGAATATCGTAGCTTAAAATTAATAAACTCAATGCGTCCTTTACTTGGCCATTCATTCTTCGGTTTGAATTTCTCGGCTGTTTCTAGTGGTGGCTCCGAAGGCACTTCGGTGTACTCTAGCACACGCTCTACGCTGGTCATTTGATTCTCCAATTGTGCTGATTGTCTCATACCCCATTGGTACATGCTCGTCATTGTGGTCGAATATAAGATGGCTAAACCAACATCTCCACTTTTAAACTTGTCTTCCCACAGTAGAAAACTGAATGTTACCGCTGTCATATAGAGAATGCACAGGATATCGGACCACAAGGCAAAAGCACGTGCACAAGATAAAAATAGGAAACCTGCTGAAGTATTTGCATTCTGATACTCGTGAAACTCCAGTTCCAATGCATTTTGAGCCTCTAAGGCACGTATTGTGGTCAGACCCTCGAACGTTTGATTTGTTAGCGAGAAGACAGGACTTCGAGCTGCAATTGAGGAATACAACAAAATAAAAAGATTCACGCATCAATATTCTCGACTTACAAATAGACTCCAGGCGCTTGACACTACGACTTGTGTTAACATAGAGATAACGAATTAATCCCAAGAGGACACAAATAATGGCAGCCGGCACTAATAGCCAAAAGTTGGCAATGGCAACTATAATTAGAACTCCAGATACATCGATAACAAACTGCAAGAGGAGTACAATTAATTTTAATTCAGTCCAAGTTCAAGTGTTAAATTTACCGCCAAACAATCTAATAGGGTATAGGGCAAATCGATATCCACAGTCCGTATATCCTTGGAGAATCGATTTAAGATGCGCCCCGATGAATTCGTATTGAAGAAATACATGCTTGCCCTGGTTATGCCTCGGAAAAGTCGATCGTGCAGGCGCAATGAAATACGTAGGCACATCTTGAAGAATCCAAAAGTACGTATCAGGTAGATGATTAGTGTGGTGCAAAGGATCATGGCATAGAAAATGACCAGCTCCTGTCGTATGCTTCCCTCGATGCTGTCTTGGCCAACTAACGGCAGTGAATCATTGGAAGGCGCATGAATAGTTTCAGTATCATTTGACACAGCCTTAAGAGTGCCATTAAGCGCAATCTGTTCTTCCCAGATGACCCACCTGGACAGGAAATAATCCACACCAGTAAGCATCACACGTGCACAAACAAAGAGCGAAACTATCAAACCCAAGATGAAGGTACTTTCCAGAGCCTTAAAATATGACGCATAGACATCAAACTTTACAGAACCCATCGATTGTTGTTCCTGGTTGACTTCTTCCACTTTTTCACCGGGGCGAAGCAGCTGATTGTGATGATGTTCCATACTCTTTTCCGAATCACTGCGAGAAATGTTACTATTTACACTGTGCGTATCAATTCCACTCTCGTCATGCGTTTGCTCTATAAACTGGAATTGTCGGGAACCCTGAAGGTCTTGATAGCTACCCTGGGCAACTACCTTGCCGCTACCCATGAGCAAAAGGTGCTCCACATCGGATAGATACTGCACTTGATGGGTGACCAAAATTCTTATTTTGGTAGACAGGAAGTCTCGTATACAACGCCTGAATATGTCTTTGCCAACATGCGTGTCCACAGCCGAGAGCGGATCATCAAGAAGGTAAATATCGGCTTTTCGATAGACAGCACGAGCCAAGCTGACTCTGGCCTTTTGTCCACCACTAAGGCTTACGCCTCGCTCACCCACTACAGTCAGATCTCCACGGGGAAGCAATTCCAAGTCACGTTCCAGGCCGCACACCTTCACCACCTTTTTGTACCGCTTTTCATTGTAGTCCTCCACAAAGACAATATTATCTCTTATGGTTCCCTCAAAAACCCAAGGCTCTTGAGAGGCATAAGAGATTTTTCCGTGGACAAGGGCCTCGCCCTTATCAATTCCCACTTCGCCAAGTAGGACATTCAGAAAGCTTGATTTACCTGCCCCAACTGGACCCACAACTGCTGTCAGCTTATGATCTGGAATCTCCGTACTGAAATTTTCAATAGCACAATTGGTTTGCCCATCGCTGGTGTCCCACGAGGCGGACACATTCTTCAGCACCACACATTTTTTAGGTGCCTCCGGGCTATAGTCTCTCAGGCGACTGTGTTGACTTTGGTGATTTGCTAACAGTGATTCATTAAGTTCCGCATTGTTTAATTTCTCCTCCTTGGGAATGGATTTGGTTTTCGTATGGTGCTGATTTCCATCCAAATTAGTATGTACTTCAGGTCTTTCGCAATCCAATAGGAACTCTTTGCATCGCCGAGCTGAGACCAGTGTTTCAGCAATAAAAATCAGCGATTTTGGCCAATAGACGACCATTGAATCCTTTAACATAGTGAAATATGAGGACACTATGTAGACTTTCTTGGCTGTCAATGGGTCACCTATGTAGACATAAGAAAATAGAGCCAAAAAGACACTCAAGGGAGAAATCATTACGGTGAAACCAAGAGCGGCATGTATAAAAGCCGTCCCCCGTATAGCCTTTACCTCCTTTAAACGAACTTTGTCAACAATACGGGCAAAACTCTTCTCCCACGCATACATTTTGATCACCTGGATTCCTTGAATAATCTCATTCATTAGTTTTACTCGAATATCTGTTCGTTCCGCTGTCATTTGTCGGTAGTAGGCCGCTTTCTTGGCTGCCCAAGCCTGAAGAGGAATAAAACTGAGCATAAACGAAACTCCGATCACAGCTGACAATCCAATTTCGCGGTACATGAGAAACCCAATTAGTAGCGAGTATATTGGGCCTTTCCAAGTATAATGAAGAATGTTAAGTGCCACATCAAAACGACTCAGATCATTGGCGAGTATATTTATAGCTCTACTACGCAGTCCGTCATTACTGCTGCCCGTCGATACCTCAAGACATTTACGGTAGATAAGACCGGAGAGCGCCAGATGTGTCCTAGTGCCCAGTTGTTCGACATAAAATATGAAGGGGTGCAGTAACAACGTAGGTAAAAGGATGCACAAAGCAATGCCGAGGGCACAGTGGTAAGCCTCCTGTTTACTAATTGTATCTTGATTTTTGGCAAAGTAATTAACCAAACATCCGAGAAATAGAGACATCATAGATCTGCAATAGAATCCATTAAATTATATGTATAAGATTATTTTATACATATATTATTCATTATAATAATCCACTCACTTGCAAACACATTCCGTCACTGAATAAGCCAAACCCAAGAATACAGAAAAACTGCCATAAGCACGTAGAATAATGCGAACCACACTGGGGTTACTGCGCTTCTTCTCATCCTCCCATAGTTCGCCAAACTTTTTCGTCAAGCGCTCGCTGTCCAAAGTCTTTCTGTGCTGATACAGTTCCTCGTCTGTAAGTGGACCCTGTAAGCCGCGCTTAAACAAATCTCGCATCCACCTAAGAAAGATAATTGATTATTTGAGAGATTTATGGAGTAAATTTAACACTATCATATAGTATCTGAGTGGGAACGGATTTATGGAATTTGAATTTCCAATTATTTTACATATTTAAACTAGACAAGGTACCCATAGGGTAAAAGGGTATATTAAAGTCGCTAAAATGTATGTAACAGCCAGAAGGAAAATATTCCGACCCCATAAAGTATATGTATGTATATATTCTTGATCAGTATCAATAGCGAAGTCGATTGAGACATGTCCGTCTGTCCGTATGAACACTGAGATCTCAGAGACTATAAGAACTAGAGCAACCAAATTTAGTGTCAACATCCGTCTAATGTCTACGGAAGTCAAGTTTGTTTTAAATTTTTGCCACGCCCACTTCCGCCCACGCAATTCGGAAAAAATATAACTTTAGCTCTAATAAAGATATCGCATTCTTATTTGGCGCACTTTATAATATAGTCAATATGCACCACCTGACCAAATTTTGTGGAAATCGGACAATAATTATCGGAGATATACGTATTTCCGTTTTGTACTGAAACCCCCCATGCAAAATGGGCTGTTAAGTGTGAGCGAGATAGCATGCGTTCGCTGATACTGCATGCTAAGAGAATTTTTGTTGTAAATTGATGGCGATTTTGATCGTTTTTCACTTTATGGATTACTTTTACTTGGTACAGGGTATACTCAATGTCTGCAGGGACAACTTGCTTGCTTCATTTTATTTACTGTCGCGGAGATGGTAGAAATTTAAAATAAAATTTATTAGCGAAAGTACTAGACGGATGCCAAATTCTGTAGTTTTGCTTTTGTAGTCTCCGAGATTATGAAATTAATACAGAGGTGTAATAAAATATGATTCGCAGGGAGCAACAACAAACGCATGCTATGTCGCTCACTCTTATCAGTGTATAACACATTAGCGCACTAACGGCCAGTGAATAAAACTAAAACCACTTTCTCTGCAAAGCAGTAAACTCATGCTATCTCATCTCATGCTATTATCGTGTTCAAGTTGAAGTCTAAAAAGTTTATACTTTTTTTCTACGATTTTAACAAAATTTGATTATATAACATATTGCAGGCTGATTTGATCTGACTACATATCAGATTGGTATTTTTGCCATTTAAGCATTTTAATGCTTAATATCTCTGTATATATAGACGGCAGACGGCTGGAATATATACAGGATATGAAAACTATTTCTTACCAAAAACTCCAACGTGAGAAGACATTTGCCTCTGTGTAAGGATTCTTTGGGCGTACTGCCTTTCTTCTGGTTCGATTCATAATTTGTGAGGACTCTTGATTACCGTTACGGCACACGATCAACGCCGACAACAATAAATTACTATTATACGAGCAGGCAGATTGTCTAGGTCGTGGTCAGTGTTAATTTGTAACGCAAAAATTCAATAACAACTAGGGGCAGACCTTCCAGACGAAGAAACCGAAAAAGAACTGATAAAAACATTATTCTGATTTACCTTTTATACTGCGATAGTGAACTGCTTTTAGCGTTGCCACCTAATTGCACCATAAAACAGATTAAAATTTGACAATTATTTAATATCTTTTAATTCTTTTTTTGGGAAATTATTTCTTGTTATAAACTAACTAAACTAACTAAAACTAAAACTAACTTAACTAAAACAATTTATTATCTATTATTTATTTATTTTTTAATAACATTAAAATAACATTAAAACAAACTTTTGTCATTTTTTGAAGTCATAATGTCGAAAAGAGCCAGAGATACACCGCTAGTTCAGTAAAACAAACATATTTACTAGTATATATACATGGGAGATCTCCTAATAAAATAAACTTGGTGTAAATAGTAAAGGTACCAATGCGTCTTAGCCCCCTCCATTGTATAAGTTTATACTCACGGAGACTTTTGAACAATTTATATAGTGAAGCGCTTAATAGCAGTGCAGTTTCAAATATAACGATCAATATATTTATTATGATATAACAACACAAATACAAAGATTTAAATATTTCTAACACTCTCATTACTATAAAATCAGAGAACAGGTTAGCATTATCAGAGACGCAGATTCGAAACAGAGCAATACTAAAGAAAACTGTTATACAGTACATTCCAAATTCATAAGTCAAATATTCATGTATAAATTATACACATGTATATATTTTAATAATTCTGAGGCACTTTATTAAGATTGTACGTACTTAATATATGCACATAAATTGCAATAACTTTATAGTCCTATACATACATTTGTTATAATGTAAAGGTACATTTTAAAGTAGGTGTATTGTTCTTAAATAATGGTTTCTGTCTTAGTTTTGTTCGAGTTTTCTTATGCACGTAGTTGATGAATTGCTTTCTGAACACATTGTAAATACTAATGGAAAGGTTACTTAAAATACATAAGTGTACATACAAAAAACAGAAAATTCGCCAATAAACTTGATTTGCGATATTGAGAGGCATTACATAATTCTCAATATCGTAAGTACAAGGCCATAGTTGGTTAATAAATGATAAGTACAATATTTCTATGTACATAATACTTTCAGTTCAAATGTTTGGAGAAAACATTAAGTAGATTTGTGCGTGCTAAGTAACTAATTCTAATCATTGTGCTCATGCAGGCCCATTGTTAGATTAAGATCCTCGAGTTCTGTATCATCGGGTAGGAATCGTTTTCTATAGCTCTGTTCGGCTGCCTGTTGTAGGGCAAGTGCTGTAGCTTCACCAGTGTTGTCAACCAATCGTCGTAAGTAACCTCCTGGGCGCTGTAATAGTTCATAGGGATGGTCCAGTTCGCGTGCTTCGCCTGCATCCATGACCAGAACGCGATCGCTATCCATGACAGTATGAAGGCGATGGGCAATCGTAAGCACTGTGCAATGGGCAAATTTTGACCGTATCGTACGCTGAATAAGTTTATCCGTCCTGTAGCAAAATATGTGTAAATATTAGTAAAGAAAATTACTACATTGTTCTAGTTACTTACTCTGGATCCACATTAGCTGTGGCTTCGTCCATAATTAGTATTTTGTTGTGCCTCAGTATTGCCCGAGCCAAACAAACCAATTGCCTCTGACCCACGCTAAAATTCGAACCACCGTCGTACATGCGGTAACCAAGGCCTCCACTTAAGGTGGATACATAGGAGTGCAGCTCTACATCACCCAATGCCTTCCACATCTCTTCGTCTGAACGTTCATCCATGGGATCGAGATTATAGCGCAATGTGCCCGAGAATAAAACCGGATCCTGTGGTATAATGGATATTCTACTACGCAAATCGTGCAATCCCATCTGCTCAATGTCGACATCATCTATCCGAATCATTCCCTCATTGCAGGCAAGTCGAAATATTGATTGAATAATAGAGGATTTTCCCGCTCCAGTTCGTCCCACAATGCCAATCTTCTCTTTTGATTCAATGGTAAAGTTAAGGTCTCTCAGAACCGTAGTTTCATTTGGTGAATATCGTAGCTTAAAATTAATAAACTCAATGTGTCCTTTACTTGGCCATTCATTCTTCGGTTTGAATTTTTCGGCTGTTTCTAGTGGTGGCTCCGAAGGCACTTCGGTGTACTCTAGTACACGCTCCACGCTGGTCATTTGATTCTCCAATTCGGCCGATTGTCTTATACCCCATTGACACATGCCCGTCATTGTGGTCGAATATAAGATGGCTAAACCAACATCTCCACTTTCAAACTTGTCTTCCCACAGTAGAAAACTGAATGTTACCGCTGTCATATAGAGAATGCACAGGATATCGGACCACAAGGCAAAAGCACGTGCACAAGATAAAAATAGGAAACCTGCTGAAGTATTTGCATTCTGATACTCGTAAAACTCCAGTTCCAATGCATTTTGAGCCTCTAAGGCACGTATTGTGGTCAGACCCTCGAACGTTTGATTTGTTAGCGAGAAGACAGGACTTCGAGCTGCAATTGAGGAATACAACAAAATAAAAAGATTCACGCATCAATATTCTCGACTTACAAATAGACTCCAGGCGCTTGACACTACGACTTGTGTTAACATAGAGATAACGAATTAATCCCAAGAGGACACAAATAATGGCAGCCGGCACTAATAGCCAAAAGTTGGCAATGGCAACTATAATTAGAACTCCAGATACATCGATAACAAACTGCAAGAGGAGTACAATTAATTTTAATTCAGTCCAAGTTCAAGTGTTAAATTTACCGCCAAACAATCTAATAGGGTATAGGGCAAATCGATATCCACAGTCCGTATATCCTTGGAGAATCGATTTAAGATGCGCCCCGATGAATTCGTATTGAAGAAATACATGCTTGCCCTGTTTATGCCTCGGAAAAGTCGATCGTGCAGGCGCAATGAAATACGTAGGCACATCTTGAAGAATCCAAAAGTACGTATCAGGTAGATGATTAGTGTGGTGCAAAGGATCATGGCATAGAAAATGACCAGCTCCTGTCGTATGCTTCCCTCGATGCTGTCTTGGCCAACTAACGGCAGTGAATCATTGGAAGGCGCATGAATAGTTTCGGTATCAATTGACACAGCCTTAAGAGTGCCATTAAGCGCAATCTGTTCTTCCCAGATGACCCACCTGGACAAGAAATAATCCACACCAGTAAGCATCACACGGGCACAAACAAAGAGCGAAACTATCAAACCCAAGATGAAGGTACTTTCCAGAGCCTTAAAATATGACGCATAGACATCAAACTTTACAGAACCCATCGATTGTTGTTCCTGGTTGACTTCTTCCACTTTTTCACCGGGGCGAAGCAGCTGAGTGTGATGATGTTCCATACTCTTTTCCGAATCACTGCGAGAAATGTTACTATTTACACTGTGCGTATCAATTCCACTCTCGTCATGCGTTTGCTCTAAAAACTGGAATTGTCGGGAACGCTGAAGGTCTTGATAGCTACCCTGGGCAACCACCTTGCCGCTACCCATGAGCAGTAAGTGCTCCACATCGGATAGATACTGCACTTGATGGGTGACCAAAATTCTTATTTTGGAAGACAGGAAGTCTCGTATACAACGCCTGAATATGTCTTTGCCAACATGCGTGTCCACAGCCGAGAGGGGATCATCAAGAAGGTAAATATCGGCTTTTCGATAGACAGCACGAGCCAAGCTGACTCTGGCCTTTTGTCCACCACTAAGGCTTACGCCTCGCTCACCCACTACAGTCAGATCTCCACGGGGAAGCAATTCCAAGTCACGTTCCAGGGCGCACACCTTCACCACCTTTTTGTAACGCTTTTCATTGTAGTCCTCCACAAAGACAATATTATCTCTTATGGTTCCCTCAAAAACCCAAGGCTCTTGAGAGGCATAAGAGATTTTTCCGTGGACAAGGGCCTCGCCCTTATCAATCCCCACCTCGCCAAGTAGGACATTCAGAAAGCTTGATTTACCTGCCCCAACTGGACCCACAACTGCTGTCAGCTTATGATCCGGAATCTCCGTACTGAAATTTTCAATAGCACAATTGGTTTGCCCATCGCTGGTGTCCCACGAGGCGGACACATTCTTCAGCACCACACATTTATTAGGTGCCTCCGGGCTATAGTCTCTCAGGCGACTGTGTTGACTTTGGTGATTTGCTAACAGTGATTCATTAAGTTCCGCATTGTTTAATTTCTCCTCCTTGGGAATGGATTTGGTTTTCGTATGGTGCTGATTTCCATCCAAATTAGTATGTACTTCAGGTCTTTCGCAATCCAATAGGAACTCTTTGCATCGCCGAGCTGAGACCAGTGTTTCAGCAATAAAAATCAGCGATTTTGGCCAATAGACGACCATTGAATCCTTTAACATAGTGAAATATGAGGACACTATGTAGACTTTCTTCGCGGTCAATGGGTCACCCATGTAGACATAAAAAAATAGAGCCAAAAAGACACTCAAGGGGGAAATCATTACGGTGAAACCAAGAGCGGCATGTATAAAAGCCGTCCCTCGTATAGCTTTTAGCTCCTTTAAACGAACTTTGTCAACAATACGGGCAAAACTCTTCTCCCACGCATACATTTTGATCACCTGGATTCCTTGAATAATCTCATTCATTAGTTTTACTCGAATATCTGTTCGTTCCGCTGTCATTTGTCGGTAGTAGGCCGCTTTCTTGGCTGCCCAAGCCTGAAGAGGAATAAAACTGAGCATAAACGAAACTCCGATCACAGCTGACAATCCAATTTCGCGGTACATGAGAAACCCAATTAGTAGCGAGTATATTGGGCCTTTCCAAGTATAATGAAGAATGGTAAGTGCCAAGTCAAAACGACTCAGATCATTGGCGAGTATATTTATAGCTCTACTACGCAGTCCGTCATTACTGCTGCCCGTCGATACCTCAAGACATTTACGGTAGATAAGACCGGAGAGCGCCAGATGTGTCCTAGTGCCCAGTTGGTCAACATAAAATATGAAGGGGTGCAGTAACAACATAGGTAAAAGGATGCAGATCACAATGCCGAGGGCACAGTGGTAAGCCTCCTGTTTACTAATTGTATCTTGATTTTTGGCAAAGTAATTAACCAAACATCCGAGAAATAGAGTCATCAAAGATCTGCAATGGAATCCATTAAATTATATGTATAAGATTATTTTATACATATATTATTCATTATAATAATCCACTCACTTGCAAACACATTCCGTCACTGAATAAGCCAAACCCAAGAATACAGAAAAACTGCCATAAGCACGTAGAATAATGCGAACCACACTGGGGTTACTGCGCTTCTTCTCATCCTCCCATAGTTCCCCAAACTTTTTCGTCAAGCGCTCGCTGTCCAAAGTCTTTCTGTGCTGATACAGTTCCTCGTCTGTAAGTGGACCCTGTAAGCCGCGCTTAAACAAATCTCGCATCCACCTAAGAAAGAAAATTCAGAATATGAACCATTTATTATTATACTGAAGGACGGACTAACATCGGCCATTCCGAAGTTCGTATACCCTTTTAAATATATATATATAAAACTGCTCAAACCTGAATTGAATATGCGTGGCTGTAGAGGACATGTTGTCATGGTAAACATTTTTTTTCCTGATTTCGATCTAGATTCAATTAATGATCAAGAAGTAAATATAAATAGTCATATCACTAATCATCTAAACAATATCAGTAATCGTTATATTCAACAAAGTTTTTAATATTAAACCCTATTTTCCTATTTAACCCTATCAGGTTTGGATATATACCACAGAGTTAAAACTTATATTCGTAAAACATCAGTGTACATTTTTCCGTTATTCGAATAGCCATAGGACAAAAGGATACATTAAAGTCGTTAAAATGTACACACCGAGATCTCTGAAACAAAAATCACCAAATTTTTTTTGTAGATCTGTCTACTGGGTTCGCAGAGATTATTCCAAATTTTTGATACGCCCACTTCCGCCCCTGCAATTTAGAAAAAGCGCACAACTAGATCTATGTTAAAGTAGGAAACGTATTCTTTTTTGGCACATTTAATATTATAGACAATATGTACCAGCTTTCCATCTACTTTAATGAAAAAGATTGTTGAACTTTAACAATTTATTTGGATATGTCGAGTAAGATTACGACACATTTATTTGTTATTGCAATAGTTAAATTTATCAGCGAAAGTACTAGACGGATGCTAAATTATGTGGTTTTGCTTTTGTAGTCTCCGAGATTATGAAATTAATACAGAGGTGTAATAAAATATGATTCGCAGGGAGCAACAACAAACGCATGCTATGTCGCTCACATCAGTCTCGATCATAAGCTCTATGAGTGTTGACGTGCCTACGGACGAGAATAATTTATTTTTATTTTCTTTGAAACAAAAAGAACAGTTATACTGTCTCGACACCCAAACCATACAAAGTGTTTTGCATTCCTCTTTGTACAACATTTGTAAACATAAACTTCATACTAACGGCGACGAAGAACGGTTAATCGCGCGCTGACGCCTAATTGGCGAAAGCAACATGGAAAAAATCAAAAACAAATCTGCTACATCGGAACAACTTCAAGCTGTTAAAGATCCCACTGAAATTCTTGGGTGCTCAACTCTCTGGCAAAAACCTGAATCGTGGAGGATGGTAACAAAGCGCAAAGGATCATCGCCAAACATGCCAAAGAAAACCATACGGAAAACATTTACTAATAATAGTTCTTCCTCAGATAGCGACTGCTCTACGGAACCCGGTGAAATTAAGCCATCAACGTCCACCAGAAATTTGAAAAGTACAAACAGAATGCTTATCTCCTCAAATCAATTCGCCAGTTTGGATAATGATAATGACTTAGCTGAAGCAATAGAAAATAAAGACGAAACTGAAAGCTTAGCTTTACCAAAAACCGTCAAACCACCACCAATTATTTTACCTGATGTATCTGATATCAATAGCATGATCAACCAGATATCCAAAATTATCGGCACACACAAAGAATTCACGTTTAAATCGGGCCTAGAAGGCCAAGTCAGAATTATGGTCAATGATAAAGAATCCTATAACACTCTTAAGAGCTTTCTGGATGCTAAAGCACTGCGATACCAAACCTTTCAGCCAAAGGACGAAAGAGCTTACAGATTTGTAATCAAAGGTCTTCATCACTCCACTCCTATTAACGAGATAACGGATGAATTACTAAAGCACGGACATCGCATCCGTGATATTAAAAACGCAGTTAGCAAAACATCCAAGACACCGATGTCGATTTTCTTTGTTAATATTGAACCAGCAAGTACTAACACCAAAGTATTTAAAATAACCAGGTTATGCAAAGCGGTTGTAAAAATAGAACCTCCAAGAAAAACTTACGACCTTGTACAATGTCATAGATGCCAAGGTTTTGGCCACACAAAGCGTCATTGTAAGCTATCATATATATGCGTGAAATGTGGAGGCAATCACAACACCATCATATGTGATAAACCTAGAGATGTAGCAGCGAAATGTTTCCACTGTGGAGAGAATCATGCAGCGTCATACAAGGGATGCAAAGTATACCAGGAGACCAAAAAGAGGATTGGCCCCAAACCTCCACTCACGATACCACCCAGGTTGGATACTTTTAAAGACAACACGCAGCGAGGATTTAGCCAGACCAATCCTAATATAAGCTATGCCAATATGCTCAAAGGAGATCAAAAACCTCTTAGCCAGTCAAATGAAATGTCGTCAAAACTAGAAGCCATGATAGTCGATATGCTCTCTCAGTTTAAAGTGCTAACCAGTCTTCTGACAACCGTTATTGAAAAGTTATGCAGCAAATAAACCTACGCATAGGCTTATGGAATGCCAACGGCTTGACCAGCAGCAGACTGGAAGTCGAACATTTCATCAAAACCAGCCATATAGACATCCTTTTGGTGTCAGAAACGCATTTCAATAACAAAACATACTTTAAAATCAACGGTTATGACCTTTATTTCGCTAATCATCCAAATCGCAGAGCCCGAGGTGGTGCGGCAATTTTAATAAGAAGCGGAATTAAACACATCGAGCTTACTCCAACTCAGTTATTCTGGGCTCAATGCGCCAAAATCAGAATTGTCACAAATACTGGGGATCTAACAATAGCAGCAACATATATCCCTCCAGGAAATAGTGTTAACAAAGAAATGTTCAAAAGACTCCTTGATGATCTGGGCAACAGATATATTGTTGGAGGGGATTTTAACGCTAAGCACACTTGGTGAGGCTCCAGAATTAATAATCCAAAAGGCAGATCCTTATATGCATGTATTCTTAATGGAGTACTAGACTGTCACTCAACTGGAGAACCCACATACTGGCCAACGGATCCAAACAAGATACCAGACGTTCTCGATTTCGCTATCTCGAAAGGAGTGGATGCCCGAAAAATATCATGCAGCAGTAATTACGATCTTAGCTCGGATCATTCATTAGTACTAATACTAGTAAATATCCCAACACGTACTAAGAAGACTAGTCAAAAAATACTTGGCAGACGTGCCAATATTCAACTGTATAACTCCTGGCTGCAGAGCAATGTTGACCCAAATGTATCAATAAATACAAGGGAAGATTTAGAGCATGAAATCGAGAACTTAAACAAAAACATACATAAAGCTGCTAACATTGCTTCTCCTAATCAAAAGTCGATAGAACATCATTATCCAACGAGAGATCTGCATTTATGGTCGCTTGACGTGTCAATTATGGTAGCTGAAAAAAGAAGACTTAGGAGAGTCTGGCATCTTAGTCGAAATCCCAGGGACAAGGCAGCGCTGAATAAAATCACCAAGGAATTAAAAACGATACTTAGTGAACTAAGACAACAAAGCATAGATGACTTCTTAAATGCAGCCGAACCTTGTGATCCATATCATAATCTCTGGTCAGCCACAAAATACCTAAAGAGACCAACAAAAAGAATGGCTCCCATTAAAAACGCGTATGGTGTCTACTGCCGAACGGAAAAAGATAAAGCTGCAGCTTTCGCAGAGCATCTTAAAGATGTATTCACACCTTTAAATTACTGCCCTAAAATAGATATGGAGAAAACTTTACAGTATCTTGATGTGCCATGTCCATTGGACCTCCCCATCTCTGAAATTTCCATTCAGGAACTCATAGATGAGGTTGCAAATTTGAAATTAACAAAATCTCCAGGATACGATGGTATTGACCCCAAAGCAATTAAAGCTCTTCCCACAAACTGTATGGAACTACTTACAAACATATTTAACAAGTGTCTGCAATTGGGATACTTTCCTTCTCAATGGAAATGCGCAGAAGTCATCCTAATCCAAAAACCAGGCAAGCCAGAAAATGAACTGACGTCATACCGTCCAATTAGCTTATTGTCGATATTCTCCAAAGTACTTGAAAAAGTATTTTTGCGCAGATTATTGACGATAGTAGAGGACAACAGAACAATCCCAGATCACCAATTTGGATTTCGTCGCAACCATGGAACTCCTGAGCAATGCCACAGACTAGCTGGATGCATACTAGCTGCACTTGAAGAGAAGAGATATTGCTCGGCAACCTTTGTGGATGTAAGACAAGCCTTTGACCGAGTATGGCATGATGGACTATTGTATAAACTAAAAATGAGCTTGCCAACTCCATTCTACTTGTTTCTAAAGTCATATTTGGACTCGAGACGATTTTTTGTCCGATGTGGAGAAGAGTCCTCTGCTATTACAGCAATTTCCTCCGGGGTGCCACAAGGAAGTGTTTTAGGCCCTGTACTATACACCATATTTACAGCAGACATGCCTATTATAGAAGACCATAACATCACGGTAGCCACATACGCTGATGACACTGCCTTTCTCGCCACGTCCGGATGTCCTAGAGAAGCCTCTTGTAAACTGCAATCCCAACTTGATGCATTTAGTAGTTGGTTAACAAGGTGGAATATGGCGGTTAACCCGGAAAAATCAGTCCACATAACTTTTACACTAAGAAGAGATAGCTGTCCTCCTGTCAGTATCCAAAATACCCAAATACCAATTAGCGATAATGTTAAGTACCTTGGCATAACTTTTGACAGAAGATTAACCTGGAAATCCCACATTCAGGCGAAAAGAAAACAACTAAATGTAAAATATAGAAAAATGCAATGGCTCCTTGGCAGCAAGTCTCGCCTGCGACTAAGATATAAATTGCTCTTGTACAAAACAATTATTAAGCCTATCTGGACGTATGGAACACAAATATGGGGCACAGCCAGCAAAACCAATATAGAAACAATACAAAAGTTTCAAAGCAAACTCCTACGTAGGATCTCAGATGCTCATTATCTAATAACAAACAAAGCTATCCACGAGGAATTAGGTGTTAAATACATCGCCGAGGAAATAAATACCACCAGCGCCAAATACCTTAATAGATTAATGGATCACCCAAACAACTACGCCATCAATCTACTCGACAATAGCACTGCCACGAGAAGACTGAACAGGATACATCCCTTGGATCTACCCTTCCGAAATATGTTGTAAAACAGCACATATATATATAAAACTCCTCCTCAATAAACACTAAACATTGTACACAATTAACTCGTCAAGGCATAGATACAACATTTAACGATTGTCCCCGAGACAGATATTAAATAAAGAACAATAGAAAAAAAAAAAAAAAAAAATGTCGCTCACTCTTATCAGTGTGTAACACATTAGCGCACTAACGGCCAGTGAATAAAACTAAAACCACTTTCTGTGCAAAGCAGTAAACTCATGCTATCTCATCTCATGCTATTATCGTGTTCAAGTTGAAATCTAAAAAGTTTATACTTTTTTTCTACGATTTTAACATATTGCAGGCTGATTTGATCTGACTACATATCAGATTGGTATTTTTGCCATTTAAGCATTTTAATGCTTAATATCTCTGTATATATAGACGGCAGACGGCTGGAATATATACAGGATATAAAAACTATTTCTTACCAAAAACTCCAACGTGAGAAGACATTTGCCTCTGTGTAAGGATTCTTTGGGCGTACTGCCTTTCTTCTGGTTCGATTCATAATTTGTGAGGACTCTTGATTACCGTTACGGCATACGATCAACGCCGACAACAAAAAATTACTATTATTCGAGCAGGCAGATTGTCTAGGTCGTGGTCAGTGGTAATTTGTAACGCAAAAATTCTATAACAACTAGGGGCAGACCTTCCAGACGAAGAAACCAAAAATAACTGATAAAATTATTCTGTTTTACCTTTTATACTGCGATAGTGAACTGCTTCTAGCGTTGCCACCTAATTGCACCATAAAACAGATTAACATTTTATAATTCTTTTATATCTTTATTTTTTTTTTGGGAAAATCTTTTTTGTTAGACATAAATAAACATATGTTTACCGTGATTTGAATATAACGATAAATTGTTGCATTTTCTAACACTGTCATTACTATCAGAGAACAGGTTAGCATTATCAGAGACACCGATTCGCTCTAAAAGCTATGAGAAACAGACGAATACTAAAGAAAACTGTTATACAGTATTGGAAATTTATTTGAGTTTATATGAAGAGAACACTTACAAAACTTGTAAAAATACTTAAGCTTATATTCAAGTATAAATTATTTAAAATATATTTTAATAATTCTCAGGCACCTTATTAAGATTGTACATACTGGACATATGCATAGAAATTGCAATAACTTTTATAGTCCTATACATGTGTATATTTGTGTATATTTGTTATAATGTAAACGTACTATGAGAAAGCAGAAGATCAGAAATTAATAATACATATATTTATAGTTACTTAGATTGAAAGCCTTTTCTTTTATTTCCCCTATGCTGGCTTTCGAGCTAGTTTAAGTTATACATGCATAGGAACAGTACCGGAAGAAAGAGGATAGAAAAACGGAGTTTTATACTCGCTGTGAGCCGCTGTACATTTTTATAACCTTGCAAAAAGGGTATATGTATTAATTTTGGTCAGAAGTTTGCAACGCATAGAAGGAAGCATCTCCGACTATATAAAGTATATATATTCTTGATCAGCATGACGAGCTGAATTAATATAGCCATGTCCGTCTGTCTGGATCAACGCAATCTTCTCCGAGACCCTTGGAGCTACAGAAATTTTGCACCTAGGCTGTTTTTTGCTGCAGGCAAATCATCCCGAGCAGATGACTATATCATATAGCTCCCATAGGAACGATCGGTCAAGAATAGGGTTTAACATCAATAACTCAGTTGTTTTTCAATCGAATGTCACTAAATTGGTGTTTGTGAGGTTTATACAATCCTTAACACATATACCAAGTTTTATCAGAATCGGTTGACTATATCATACAGCTTCCATAGGAACGATCAGCCAAAAATATAGTTTTTGATCAATAATTTGGCTGTTTTTGAAGCGGTTGTCACGAAATTTGTTATTTATAAAAGGAAAAATATCTTAAGTTTTATCAGAATCGGTCGACTATATGCTTTAGCTGTCATAGGAACAATCGGGGCAGAAAAAAAATGTTGTAATAAAAAAATGTTTTCCATGCCACGGACATTAAATTTATATTTGATGGGTTTTATATACTTCCTTATGATTCTGGCAAATTATATATAAATTAAAAAGGACAGTTTGCAAGGGTATACAAACTTCTGCACGGCCGAAGTTAACCCATTCTTGTAGTTACATTTCCTTTATATTATTTTTCACTTTTTTAGTTTACTTTTGTAGTCCAATTTATCTAGCATCCAACTACATAGAAATATATTAAGTTTACTAATATTCACAAGTCTCGAACTTTCTTTATAAATTTTCTGCTTTAGAATGTGAACTTGTCTAGACTGAGATATTTACACCGGTAGAACTTCCTTACAGTACGTTTTCAAGTACATATTATAATAATGGTTTCAGTTTTAGTTTTGTTCAAGTTTTCCTAAGCACATAGTTGATAAATTGCTTTCTAAACACATTGTAAATTCTGTTGGATATGTTACTTAAAATACATAAGTGTACATACGATAAAACATTCGCCGATAAACTTGATTTACGATATTGAGAGGTCAACTACATAATTCAATACTGTAACTTTTGGTCATTCTCGACATAGTTGGTTAATGTACAACATTCAGATGTAATATTTGAGGAAAAAATGAAAAAGATTTGTGCGTGCTAAGTAACTAATTCTAATCATTGTGCTCATGCAGGCCCATTGTTAGATTAAGATCCTCGAGTTCTGCATCATCGGGTAGGAATCGTTTTCTATAGCTCTGTTCGGCTGCCTGTTGTAGGGCAAGTGCTGTAGCTTCACCAGTGTTGTCAACCAATCGTCGTAAGTAACCTCCTGTGCGCTGTAACAGTTCATAGGGATGGTCCAGTTCGCGTGCTTCGCCTGCATCCATGACCAGCACGCGATCGCTATCCATGACAGTATGAAGGCGATGGGCAATCGTAAGCACTGTGCAATGGGCAAATTTTGACCGTATCGTACGCTGAATAAGTTTATCCGTCCTGTAGCAAAATATGTGTAAATATTAGTAAAGAAAATTACTACATTGTTCTAGTTACTTACTCTGGATCCACATTAGCTGTGGCTTCGTCCATAATTAGTATTTTGTTGTGCCTCAGTATTGCCCGAGCCAAACAAACCAATTGCCTCTGACCCACACTAAAATTCGAACCACCGTCGTACATGCGGTAACCAAGGCCTCCACTTAAGGTGGATACATAGGAGTGCAGCTCTACATCACCCAATGCCTTCCACATCTCTTCGTCTGAACGTTCATCCATGGGATCGAGATTATAGCGCAATGTGCCCGAGAATAAAACCGGATCCTGTGGTATAATGGATATTCTACTACGCAAATCGTGCAATCCCATCTGCTCAATGTCGACATCATCTATCCGAATCATTCCCTCATTGCAGGCAAGTCGAAATATTGATTGAATAATAGAGGATTTTCCCGCTCCAGTTCGTCCCACAATGCCAATCTTCTCTTTTGATTCAATGGTAAAGTTAAGGTCTCTCAGAACCGTAGTTTCATTTGGTGAATATCGTAGCTTAAAATTAATAAACTCAATGCGTCCTTTACTTGGCCATTCATTCTTCGGTTTGAATTTTTCGGCTGTTTCTAGTGGTGGCTCCGAAGGCACTTCGGTGTACTCTAGCACACGCTCCACACTGGTCATTTGATTCTCCAATTCGGCCGATTGTCTTATACCCCACTGACACATGCCCGTCATTTTGGTCGAATATAAGATGGCCAAACCAACATCTCCACTTTCGAACTTGTCTTCCCACAGTAGAAAACTGAATATTACCGCTGTCATATAGGCAATGCACAGGATGTCTAGCCACAAGGCCAAGGCACGTGTACAAGACAAATACAGGAAACCTGCTGAAGTATTTGCATTCTGATAATCATGAAACTCTAGTTCCAATGCATTTTGAGCCTCTAAGGCACGTATTGTGGTCAGACCCTCGAGCGTTTGATTTGTTAGCGAGAAGACAGGACTTCGAGCTGCAATTGAGAAATACAACATAATAGATAGATTCTCGGATAAACATCCCCGACTTACAAATGGACTCCAGCCGCTTCACACTACGACTTGTGTTAACAAAGAGATAACGAATTCCTCCCAAGAGGACACAGAAAGTGATAGCTGGCACTAAGACCCAATAGTTGGCAATGGCAACAATAATCAGAGCTCCAGAAACATCGATAACAAACTGCAAGAGAAATATAATTAATTTCAATTTAGTCGTAATTTAAGTGTTGAATTTACCGCCAAACAATCCAATAGGGTATGGGGCAACTCTGTATCCACAGTCCGTATGTCCTTGGAGAATCGATTTAAGATGCGCCCCGATGAATTCGTATTGAAGAAATACATGCTTGCCCTGGTTATGCCTCGGAAAAGTCGATCGTGCAGGCGCAATGAAATACGTAGGCACATCTTGAAGAATCCAAAAGTACGTATCAGGTAGACGATTAGTGTGGTGCAAAGGATCATGGCATAGAAAATGACCAGCTCCTGTCGTATGCTTCCCTCGATGCTGTCTTGGCCAACTAACGGCAGTGAATCATTGGAAGGCGCATGAATAGTTTCAGTATCATTTGACACAGCCTTAAGAGTGCCATTAAGCGCAATCTGTTCTTCCCAGATGACCCACCTGGACAGGAAATAATCCACACCAGTAAGCATCACACGTGCACAAACAAAGAGTGAAACTATCAAACCCAAGATGAAGGTACTTTCCAGAGCCTTAAAATATGACGCATAGACATCAAACTTTACAGAACCCATCGATTGTTGTTCCTGGTTGACTTCTTCCACTTTTTCACCGGGGCGAAGCAGCTGATTGTGATGATGTTCCATACTCTTTTCCGAATCACTGCGAGAAATGTTACTATTTACACTGTGCGTATCAATTCCACTCTCGTCATGCGTTTGCTCTATAAACTGGAATTGTCGGGAACGCTGAAGGTCTTGATAGCTACCCTGGGCAACTACCTTGCCGCTACCCATGAGCAATAAGTGCTCCACATCGGATAGATACTGCACTTGATGGGTGACCAAAATTCTTATTTTGGTAGACAGGAAGTCTCGTATACAACGCCTGAATATGTCTTTGCCAACATGCGTGTCCACAGCCGAGAGGGGATCATCAAGAAGGTAAATATCGGCTTTTCGATAGACAGCACGAGCCAAGCTGACTCTGGCCTTTTGTCCACCACTAAGGCTTACGCCTCGCTCACCCACTACAGTCAGATCTCCACGGGGAAGCAATTCCAAGTCACGTTCCAGGCCGCACACCTTCACCACCTTTTTGTACCGCTTTTCATTGTAGTCCTCCACAAAGACAATATTATCTCTTATGGTTCCCTCAAAAACCCAAGGCTCTTGAGAGGCATAAGAGATTTTTCCGTGGACAAGGGCCTCGCCCTTATCAATCCCCACCTCGCCAAGTAGGACATTCAGAAAGCTTGATTTACCTGCCCCAACTGGGCCCACAACTGCTGTCAGCTTATGATCTGGAATCTCCGTACTGAAATTTTCAATAGCACAATTGGTTTGCCCATCGCTGGTGTCCCACGAGGCGGACACATTCTTCAGCACCACACATTTATTAGGTGCCTCCGGGCTATAGTCTCTCAGGCGACTGTGTTGACTTTGGTGATTTGCCAACAGTGATTCATTAAGTTCCGCATTGTTTAATTTGTCCTCCTTGGTGGGAATGGATTTAGTCTTCGAATGGTGCTGATTTGCGTCCAAATTAGCAGGTACTTCAGGTCTTTTCCAAACCAATAAGAACTCTTCGCAGCGCCGAGCCGAGACCAGTGTTTCAGCTATAAAAGTCAGCGATTTTGGCCAAAAGACGACCATTGAATCGTTCAACATAGTAAAATATGAGGACACCATGTAGACTTTTTTCGCGGTCAATGGGTCTCCCATGTAGACATACGAACATAGAGCGAAAAAGACACTCATGGGCGAAATTATTGCGATGCAACCAAGAGCGGCATGTATAAAAGCCGTCCCTCGTATAGCCTTTACCTCCTTTAAACGAACTTTGTCAACAATACGGGCAAAACTCTTCTCCCACGCATACATTTTGATCACCTGGATTCCTTGAATAATCTCATTCATTAGTTTTACTCGAATATCTGTTCGTTCCGCTGTCATTTGTCTGTAGTAGCCCGCTTTCTTGGCTGCCCAAGCCTGAAGAGGAATAAAACTGAGCATAAACGAAACTCCGATAACAGCAGACAATCCAATTTCGCGGTACATGAGAAAACCAATTAGTAGTGATTCCACTGGACCCTTCCAAGTATGATGAAGGAAGCAAAGTGCCACATCAAAACGACTCAGATCATTGGCGAGTATATTTATAGCTCTACTACGCAGTCCGTCATTACTGCTGCCCGTCGATACCTCAAGACATTTACGGTAGATAAGACCAGAGAGCGCCAGACGTATCTTCGTGCCCACTTGGTATATATAAAATAAGAAGGGATGCATTGACAGCGCTGGTATAAGGATGCAGATCACAATGCCGAGGGCACAGTGATAAGACTCCTGTTTCCCAATTGTATCTTGATTTTTGGCAAAGTAATTAACCAATCCTACGAGGAATAGAGGCATTAAAGATCTGCAATAGAATCCATGAGATAATGAGGTTAACAAAATTGTTGTAAATATTAATCATTATAAAATCCACTTACTTGCAAACAGATTCTATCACTGAATAACCCAAACACAAAGGTAGAAGTATACAGCCATAAGCGCGTAGAATCATGCGAACCACACTGGGGTTACTGCACTTCTTCTCATCCTCCCATAGTTCCCCAAACTTTTTCGTCAAGCGCTCGCTGTCCAAAGTCTTTCTGTGCTGATACAGTTCCTCGTCTGTAAGTGGACCCTGTAAGCCGCGCTTAAACAAATCTCGCATCCACCTAAGAAAGAAAATTCAGAATATGAACCATTTATTATTATACTGAAGGACGGACTAACATCGGCCATTCCGAAGTTCGTATACCCTTTTAAACTATCTTTCTGATTTATATATAACTTTGCTAAATCATTAGGATATATATAAAACTGCTCAAACCTGAATTGAATATGCGTGGCTGTAGAGGACATGTTGTCATGGTAAACATTTTTTTTCCTGATTTCGATCTAGATTCAATTAATGGTCAAGAAGTAAATATAAATAGTCATATCACTAATCATCTAAACAATATCAGTAATCGTTATATTCAACAAAGTTTTTAATATTAAACCCTATTTTCCTATTTAACCCTATCAGGTTTGGATATATACCACAGAGTTAAAACTTAGATTCGTAAAACATCAGTGTACATTTTTCCGTTATTCGAATAGCCATAGGACAAAAGGATACATTAAAGTCGTTAAAATGTACACACCGAGATCTCTGAAACAAAAATCACCAAATTTTTTTGTAGATCTGTCTACTGGGTTCGCAGAGATTATTCCAAATTTTTGATACGCCCACTTCCGCCCCTGCAATTTAGAAAAAGCGCACAACTAGATCTATGTTAAAGTAGGAAACGTATTCTTTTTTGGCACATTTAATATTATAGACAACATGTACCAGCTTTCCATCTACTTTAATGAAAAAGATTGTTGAACTTTAACAATTTATTTGGATATGTCGAGTAAGATTACGACACATTTATTTGTTATTGCAATAGTTAAATTTATCAGCGAAAGTACTAGACGGATGCCAAATTATGTGGTTTTGCTTTTGTAGTCTCCGAGATTATGAGATTAATACAGACAGACATAGATGTATACCTTTTTAGCCTATGGGCAGAGGTGTAATAAAATATGATTCGCAGGGAGCAACAACAAACGCATGCTATGTCGCTCACTCTTATCAGTGTGTAACACATTAGCGCACTAACGGCCAGTGAATAAAGCAGTAAACTCATGCTATCTCATCTCATGCTATTATCGTGTTCAAGTTGAAATCTAAAAAGTTTATACTTTTTTTCTACGATTTTAACAAAATTTGATTATATAACATATTGCAGGCTGATTTGATCTGACTACATATCAGATTGTTATTTTTGCCATTTAAGCATTTTAATGCTTAATATCTCTGTGTATATATAGACGGCAGACGGTTGAAATATATACAGGATATAAAAACTATTTCTTACCAAAAACTCCAACGTGAGAAGACATTTGCCTCTGTGTAAGGATTCTTTGGGCGTACTGCCTTTCTTCTGGTTCGATTCATAATTTGTGAGGACTCTTGATTACCGTTACGGCACACGATCAACGCCGACAACAATAAATTACTATTATACGAGCAGGCAGATTGTCTAGGTCGTGGTCAGTGTTAATTTGTAACGCAAAAATTCAATAACAACTAGGGGCAGACCTTCCAGACGAAGAAACCGAAAAAGAACTGATAAAAACATTATTCTGATTTACCTTTTATACTGCGATAGTGAACTGCTTTTAGCGTTGCCACCTAATTGCACCATAAAACAGATTAAAATTTGACAATTATTTAATATCTTTTAATTCTTTTTTTGGGAAATTATTTCTTGTTATAAACCAACTAAACTAACTAAAACTAAAACTAACTTAACTAAAACACTTTATTATCTATTATTTATTTATTTTTTAATAACATTAAAATAACATTAAAACAAACTTTTGTCATTTTTTGAAGTCATAATGTCGAAAAGAGCCAGAGATACACCGCTAGTTTAGTAAAACATATTTACTAGTATATATACATGGGAGATCTCCTAATAAAATAAACTTGGTGTAAATAGTAAAGGTACCAATGCGTCTTAGCCCCCTCCATTGTATAAGTTTATACTCACGGAGACTTTTGAACAATTTATATAGTGAAGCGCTTAATAGCAGTGCAGTTTCAAATATAACGATCAATATATTTATTATGATATAACAACACAAATACAAAGATTTAAATATTTCTAACACTGTCATTACTATAAAATCAGAGAACAGGTTAGCATTATCAGAGACACAGATTCGCTCTAAAAGCGAAGCTATGAGAAACAGAGCAATACCAAAGAAAACTGTTATACAGTATTGGAAATTTATTTAATTTCAAATGAAGCGAAAACTTACGAAATTTGTAAAAATACATTAGCTTACATTCCAAATTCATAAGTCAAATATTCATGTATAAATTATACACATGTATATATTTTAATAATTCTGAGGCACTTTATTAAGATTGTACGTACTGAATATATGCACATAAATTGCAATAACTTTATAGTCCTATACATACATTTGTTATAATGTAAAGGTACATTTTAAAGTAGGTGTATTGTTCTTAAATAATGGTTTCTGTCTTAGTTTTGTTCGAGTTTTCCTAAGCACATAGTTGATAAATTGCTTTCTAAACACATTGTAAATTCTGTTGGATATGTTACTTAAAATACATAAGTGTACATACAATAAAACATTCGCCGATAAACTTGATTTACGATATTGAGAGGTCAACTACATAATTCAATACTGTAACTTTTGGTCATTCTCGTCATAGTTGGTTAATTAATGAAATGTACAACATTCAGATGTAATGTTTGAGGAAAAAATTAAATAGATTTCTGCGTGCTAAGTAACTAATTCTAATCATTGTGCTCATGCAGGCCCATTGTTAGATTAAGATCCTCGAGTTCTGTATCATCGGGTAGGAATCGTTTTCTATAGCTCTGTTCGGCTGCCTGTTGTAGGGCAAGTGCTGTAGCTTCACCAGTGTTGTCAACCAATCGTCGTAAGTAACCTCCTGGGCGCTGTAATAGTTCATAGGGATGGTCCAGTTCGCGTGCTTCGCCTGCATCCATGACCAGAACGCGATCGCTATCCATGACAGTATGAAGGCGATGGGCAATCGTAAGCACTGTGCAATGGGCAAATTTTGACCGTATCGTACGCTGAATAAGTTTATCCGTCCTGTAGCAAAATATGTGTAAATATTAGTAAAGAAAATTACTACATTGTTCTAGTTACTTACTCTGGATCCACATTAGCTGTGGCTTCGTCCATAATTAGTATTTTGTTGTGCCTCAGTATTGCCCGAGCCAAACAAACCAATTGCCTCTGACCCACACTAAAATTCGAACCACCGTCGTACATGCGGTAACCAAGGCCTCCACTTAAGGTGGATACATAGGAGTGCAGCTCTACATCACCCAATGCCTTCCACATCTCTTCGTCTGAACGTTCATCCATGGGATCGAGATTATAGCGCAATGTGCCCGAGAATAAAACCGGATCCTGTGGTATAATGGATATTCTACTACGCAAATCGTGCAATCCCATCTGCTCAATGTCGACATCATCTATCCGAATCATTCCCTCATTGCAGGCAAGTCGAAATATTGATTGAATAATAGAGGATTTTCCCGCTCCAGTTCGTCCCACAATGCCAATCTTCTCTTTTGATTCAATGGTAAAGTTAAGGTCTCTCAGAACCGTAGTTTCATTTGGTGAATATCGTAGCTTAAAATTAATAAACTCAATGCGTCCTTTGCTTGGCCATTCAGTCTTCGGTTTGAATTTTTCGGCTGTTTCTAGTGGTGGCTCCGAAGGCACTTCGGTGTACTCTAGCACACGCTCTACGCTGGTCATTTGATTCTCCAATTCGGCCGATTGTCTTATACCCCACTGACATATTCCCGTTATTTTAGTCGAGTATAATATGGCCAAACCAACATCTCCACTTTCAAACTTGTCTTCCCACAGTAGAAAACTGAATATTACCGCTGTCATATAGGCAATGCACAGGATGTCTAGCCACAAGGCCAAGGCACGTGTACAAGACATAAACAGGAAACCTGCTGAGGTATTTGCATTCTGATAATCATGAAACTCCAGTTCTAATGCATTTTGAGCCTCTAAAGCACGTATTGTGGTCAGACCCTCGAACGTTTGATTTGTTAGCGAGAAGACAGGACTTCGAGCTGCAATTGAGAAATACAACATAATAGATAGATTCTCGGATAAACATCCCCGACTTACAAATGGACTCCAGCCGCTTCACACTACGACTTGTGTTAACAAAGAGATAACGAATTCCTCCCAAGAGGACACAGAAAGTGATAGCTGGCACTAGGACCCAATAGTTGGCAATGGCAACAATAATCAGAGCTCCAAAGACATCGATAAAACACTGCAAGAGAAATATAATTAATTTCAATTTAGTCGTAATTTAAGTGTTGAATTTACCGCCAAACAATCCAATAGGGTATGGGGCAACTCTGTATCCACAGTCCGTATGTCCTTGGAGAATCGATTTAAGATGCGCCCCGATGAATTCGTATTGAAGAAATACATGCTTGCCCTGGTTATGCCTCGGAAAAGTCGGTCGTGCAGGCGCAATGAAATACGTAGGCACATCTTGAAGAATCCAAAAGTACGTATCAGGTAGACGATTAGTGTGGTGCAAAGGATCATGGCATAGAAAATGACCAGCTCCTGTCGTATGCTTCCCTCGATGCTGTCTTGGCCAACTAACGGCAGTGAATCATTGGAAGGCGCATGAATAGTTACGGTATCATTTGACACAGCCTTAAGAGTGCCATTAAGCGCAATCTGTTCTTCCCAGATGACCCACTTGGACAGGAAATAATCCACACCAGTAAGCATCACACGGGCACAAACAAAGAGCGAAACTATCAAACCCAAGATGAAGGTACTTTCCAGAGCATTAAAATATGACGCATAGACATCAAACTTTACAGAACCCATCGATTGTTGTTCCTGGTTGACTTCTTCCACTTTTTCACCGGGGCGAAGCAGCTGATTGTGATGATGTTCCATACTCTTTTCCGAATCACTGCGAGAAATGTTACTATTTACACTGTGCGTATCAATTCCACTCTCGTCATGCGTTTGCTCTATAAACTGGAATTGTCGGGAACGCTGAAGGTCTTGATAGCTACCCTGGGCAACTACCTTGCCGCTACCCATGAGCAATAAGTGCTCCACATCGGATAGATACTGCACTTGATGGGTGACCAAAATTCTTATTTTGGTAGACAGGAAGTCTCGTATACAACGCCTGAATATGTCTTTGCCAACATGCGTGTCCACAGCCGAGAGGGGATCATCAAGAAGGTAAATATCGGCTTTTCGATAGACAGCACGAGCCAAGCTGACTCTGGCCTTTTGTCCACCACTAAGGCTTACGCCTCGCTCACCCACTACAGTCAGATCTCCACGGGGAAGCAATTCCAAGTCACGTTCCAGGCCGCACACCTTCACCACCTTTTTGTACCGCTTTTCATTGTAGTCCTCCACAAAGACAATATTATCTCTTATGGTTCCCTCAAAAACCCAAGGCTCTTGAGAGGCATAAGAGATTTTTCCGTGGACAAGAGCCTCGCCCTTATCAATTCCCACTTCGCCAAGTAGGACATTCAGAAAGCTTGATTTACCTGCCCCAACTGGACCCACAACTGCTGTCAGCTTATGATCTGGAATCACCGTACTGAAATTTTCAATAGCACAATTGGTTTGCCCATCGCTGGTGTCCCACGAGGCGGACACATTCTTCAGCACCACACATTTTTTAGGTGCCTCCGGGCTATAGTCTCTCAGGCGACTGTGTTGACTTTGGTGATTTGCTAACAGTGATTCATTAAGTTCCGCATTGTTTAATTTGTCCTCCTGGCGTTTGGTGTTCGTAGGATGCTGCTTTCCATTCAAATTAGCAGGTACTTCAGGTGTTTCCCAATCCAATAGGAACTCTTTGCAGCGCCGAGCTGAGACCAGCGTTTCAGCTATCAGAGTCAGCGACTTTGGCCAAAAGATGGTCATTGATTCGTTCAACATAGTAAAATATGAGGACACCATGTAGACTTTTTTCGCGGTCAATGGGTCTCCCATGTAGACATACGAACATAGAGCCAAAAAGACACTCAAGGGTGAAATCATTGCGGTGCAACCAAGAGCGGCATGTATAAAAGCCGTCCCTCGTATAGCCTTTACCTCCTTTAAACGAACTTTGTCAACAATACGGACAAAACTCTTCTCCCACGCATACATTTTGATCACCTGGATTCCTTGAATAATCTCATTCATTAGTTTTACTCGAATATCTGTTCGTTCCGCTGTCATTTGTCTGTAGTAGCCCGCTTTCTTGGCTGCCCAAGCCTGAAGAGGAATAAAACTGAGCATAAACGAAACTCCGATCACAGCTGACAATCCAATTTCGCGGTACATGAGAAGCCCCATTAGTAGTGACTCAACTGGACCCTTCCAAGTATGATGAAGTAAGCAAAGTGCCATATCAAAACGACTGAGATCATTGGCGAGTATATTTATAGCTCTGCCACGTAGACCGTCATTACTGCTGTTCTTCGATACCTCAAGACATTTACGGTAGATAAGACCAGAGAGCGCCAGGCGTATCTTCGTGCCCATTTGGTAGGTATAAAATAAGAAGGGATGCATTGACATCGCTGGTAAAAGGATGAATAAAACTATGCAGAGGGCATACAGATAAGCCTCCTGTTTGCTAATTGTATCTTGATTTTTGGCAAAGTAACCAAGCAAACCTACGAGGAATAGAGGCATCAAAGATCTGCAATGGAATCCATTGGATAAAATGATAACATTATTAAATAGATTAATCATTATAATATCTACCTACTTGCAAACAGATTTTGTTAACGAATAAGTCAAACACAAAGGTAGAAGTATACAGCCATAAGCGCGTAGAATCATGCGAACCACACTGGGGTTACTGCGCTTCTTCTCATCCTCCCATAGTTCGCCAAACTTTTTCGTCAAGCGCTCGCTGTCCAAAGTCTTTCTGTGCTGATACAGTTCCTCGTCTGTAAGTGGACCCTGTAAGCCGCGCTTAAACAAATCTCGCATCCACCTAAGAAATAAAATTGAGTATATTTAACATTATCATATAGTATCTGAGTGGGAACGGATTTATGGAATTTGAATTTCCATTTTTCTTTTTCATTTTTAAACTAGACAAGGTACACATTTAATTCTCAAATCTTTTTTTTTTTTGTAAATTGATGGCGACTTTGAGCGTTTTTGACTTTATGAAGTACTTTTAATTGGTACAGCGTATACTCAATGTCGGCAGGGACAACTTGCTTGCTTCATTTAATTAATATTCTTTTTTCTTTCTTTTTTATTGTTTTACCAAAGTACACGAATTTTTAGTCAGATCGGATAATTATTACGAGTACAAATCAATAAGAGAAAACTGCATTAAAATTAATGGCAAACGAAATCTTTCCTATTAAATTTTTTAAATTTTTTTTTTTTTTAATTTTGCATTTAAAAGAGTTCATTTTTAAATTATGCATTGAAACTGATGTGACGGAAAAAGTTATAAAATAGTCTAAAACTACAAGGTTATACAAATTTCGAAATAAGCTTCTCTACAATTTTTATACCCTTGCAAAAAGGATATATTAATTTTGGTCTGAAGTTTGAAACGTATAGAAGGAAGCATCTCTGACTATATAAAGTATATATATTCTTGATCAGCATGATGAGCTGAGTTGATATAGCCATGTCTGTCTGATCGTCTTCCCGTCTGTCTGGATCAACTCAATCTCCTCCAAGACGTTTGGAGCTACAGAGCTGAAACATAGGCTTCATTTTGCTGCAGTCATTGTATATCTCGGAATCATCCCGATCGATGACTATATCATATGTATACCTCCCATATGAACGATCGGTCAAAAGTATAGTTTTTGATCAGTAACTTAAGTGGTTTATAAGCGATTGTCACGAAATTTGTTATTTGCCAATTTGATATAAAAGGAAATATCTCTTTTAAGTTTGATCAGAATCGGTCGACTAAATGTATTGTAAAATTTAGTATTAAAAAATTTTTTAATCATGCCACGGACATTAAATTTATATTTGATGGGTTTTATATACTTCCTTATGATTCTGGCAAATTATATATAAATTTAAAAGGACAGTTTGCAAGGGTATACAAACTTCGTCACGGCCGAAGTTAGCCCGATCTTCTAGTTTTATTTACTGTCGCGGAGATGGTAGAAATTTAAAATAAAATTTATCAGCGAAAGTACTAGACGGATGCCAAATTATGTAGTGTTGCTTTTGTAGTCTCCGAGATTATGAAATTAATACAGAGGTGTAATAAAATATGATTCGCAGGGAGCAACAACAAACGCATGCTATGTCGCTCACTCTTATCAGTGTATAACACATTAGCGCACTAACGGCCAGTGAATAAAACTAAAACCACTTTCTCTGCAAAGCAGTAAACTCGTGCTATCTCATCTCATGCTATTATCGTGTTCAAGTTGAAATCTAAAAAGTTTATACTTTTTTTCTACGATTTTAACAAAATTTGATTATATAACATATTGCAGGCTGATTTGATCTGACTACATATCAGATTGGTATTTTTGCCATTTATACAAAAACCATTTCTTACCAAAAACTCCAACGTGAGAAGATATTTGCCTCTGTGTAAGGATTCTTTGGGCGTACTGCCTTTCTTCTGGTTCGATTCATAATTTGTGAGGACTCTTGATTACCGTTACGGCACACGATCAACGCCGACAACAATAAATTACTATTATACGAGCAGGCAGATTGTCTAGGTCGTGGTCAGAGGTAATTTGTAACGCAAAAATTCAATAACAACTAGGGGCAGACCTTCCAGACGAAGAAACCGAAAAAGAACTGATAAAAACATTATTCTGATTTACCTTTTATACTGCGATAGTGAACTGCTTTTAGCGTTGCCACCTAATTGCACCATAAAACAGATTAAAATTTGACAATTATTTAATATCTTTTAATTCTTTTTTTGGGAAATTATTTCTTGTTTAACCATTAACTAAAACACTTTATTATCTATTATTTATTTATTTTTTAATAACATTAAAATAACATTAAAACTAACTTTAGTCATTTTTTGAAGTCATAATGTCGAAAAGAGCCAGAGATACACCGCTAGTTTAGTAAAACATATTTACTAGTATATATACATGGGAGATCTCCTAATAAAATAAACTTGGTGTAAATAGTAAAGGTACCAAAGCGTCTTATCCCCCTCCATTGTATAAGTTTATACTTACGGAGACTTTTGAACAATTTATATAGTGAAGCACGCTTAATAGCAGGGCAGTTTCAAATATAACGATCAATATATATTGATATATATATATATTCTTATCATATAACAGCACAAATTCAAAGATTTAAATATTTCTAACACTGTCATTACTATAAAATCAGAGAACAGGTTAGCATTATCAGAGACACAGATTCGCTCTAAAAGCGAAGCTATGAGAAACGGAGCAATACTAAAGAAAACTGTTATACAGTATTGGAAATTTATTTGATTTCAAATGAAGCGAAAACTTACGAAATTTGTAAAAATACATTAGCTTACATTCCAAATTCATAAGTCAAATATGTATAAATTATACACATGTTTATATTTTAATAATTCTGAGGCACTTTATTAAGATTGTACGTACTGAATATATGCACATAAATTGCAATAACTTTATAGTCCTATACATACATTTGTTATAATGTAAAGGTACATTTTAAAGTAGGTGTATTGTTCTTAAATAATGGTTTCTGTCTTAGTTTTGTTCGAGTTTTCTTATGCACGTAGTTGATGAATTGCTTTCTGAACACATTGTAAATACTAATGGAAAGGTTACTTAAAATACATAAGTGTACATACAAAAAACAGAAAATTCGCCGATAAACTTGATTTACGATATTGAGAGGCATTACATAATTCTCAATATCGTAAGTACAAGGCCATAGTTGGTTAATTAATGATAAGTACAATATTTCTATGTACATAATACTTTCAGTTCAAATGTTTGGAGAAAACATTAAGTAGATTTGTGCGTGCTAAGTAACTAATTCTAATCATTGTGCTCATGCAGGCCCATTGTTAGATTAAGATCCTCGAGTTCTGTATCATCGGGTAGGAATCGTTTTCTATAGCTCTGTTCGGCTGCCTGTTGTAGGGCAAATGCTGTAGCTCCACCAGTGTTGTCAACCAATCGTCGTAAGTAACCTCCTGGGCGCTGTAACAGTTCATAGGGATGGTCTAGTTCACGTGCTTCGCCTGCATCCATGACTAGAACGCGATCGCTATCCATGACAGTATGAAGGCGATGGGCAATCGTAAGCACTGTGCAATGGGCAAATTTTGACCGTATCGTACGCTGAATAAGTTTATCCGTCCTGTAGCAAAATATGCGTAAATATTAGTATAAAGAAAATTAATGCATTGTTCTAGATACTCACTCTGGATCCACATTAGCTGTGGCTTCGTCCATAATTAGTATTTTGTTGTGCCTCAGTATTGCCCGAGCCAAGCAAACCAATTGCCTCTGACCCACGCTAAAGTTGGAACCACCGTCGTACATGCGGCAATTAAGGCCACCAATCAGGGTGGATACATAGGAGCGCAGCTCTACATCACCCAATGCCTTCCACATCTCTTCGTCTGAACGTTCATCCATGGGATCGAGATTATAGCGCAATGTGCCTGAGAATAAAACCGGATCCTGTGGTATAATGGATATTCTACTACGCAAATCGTGCAATCCCATCTGCTCAATGTCGACATCATCTATCCGAATCATTCCCTCATTGCAGGCAAGTCGAAATATTGATTGAATAATAGAGGATTTTCCCGCTCCAGTTCGTCCCACAATGCCAATCTTCTCTTTTGATTCAATGGTAAAGTTAAGGTCTCTTAGAACCGTAGTTTCCTTTGGTGAATATCGTAGCTTAAAATTAATAAACTCAATGCGTCCTTTGCTTGGCCATTCAGTCTTCGGTTTGAATTTTTCGGCTGTTTCTAGTGGTGGCTCCGAAGGCTCTTCAGTATACTCTAGCACACGCTCCACGCTGGTCATTTGATTCTCCAATTCGGCAGTCTGTCTCATACCCCATTGGCACATGCCCGTCATTGTGGTCGAATGTAAGATGGCTAAACCAACATCCCCACTATTAAACTCATTTTCTAGTAGTAGAAAACTGAATGTTACCGCTGTCATATAGACAATGCACAGGATATCGGACCACAAGGCAAAGGCACGTGTACAAGACAAAAACAGAAACCAAGCTGAAGTATTTGCATTTTGATACTCATGAAACTCCAATTCCAATGCATTTTGTGCCTCCAAAGCACGTATTGTGGTCAGACCCTGGAATGTTTGATTTGTCAAGGAAAAGACAGGACTTCGAGCTACAAAAAATGAATAATAATAAATTAATACAGCTACTCATAAAAGTTTGCTTTTTGTGGTTACAAAGGAAAAGGCAAAACTTAAGGAAAACATTATATTTCAGCTAAAATTTAACAAACTAAATGATATGCTTTAAAACATTAATGATAATATTTTATCAGAATTTTATATATTAGTTTTGGGTATTGCATTAGTATTACCGTTACCTGCTGATAATGCTTGAATATTGAATTTACTTATTGATAAAATCGTCTTTATATTCACACTTAATTTAAGGTGTTCTCACTAATTTTGTAATGGATTGTCTTGTGGAGATTGAAGATAAGTTTGGATCTGTTTTGCTGTTGCCCAACTATTATATTTTTACGTCACAAACAATATTTTAAGGATCATTGTTAAAGATTGGAATTACCATTTGAAAAGACCGATTCACATTTAAGTAGTCCTTATTATTTGTAAATTATATTACTACAAGTATCGTACTATAGTAATTTTGATGACAAAGTTCAGAACTAACAAATTTTGTTTGCCTGTGAATTTTCTTTGGCGACAGCAGAATATAGATATTTTTCTTCTTTTAAAGAAACAACAGTACTAAACAACCCACAAACGTATTTAGTTGAGCTACAAAAACATAAATAGTTTCTCAATCCTAAAAAAAGTTGGACATCTAAACCTAGTAAAATAGTCTGTTTCACAGAAAATATGCCTCACATCGAATATTTTTGTGACTATTACTATTACGATTATTTACTAATACTATTTTCGACTTACAAATAGACTCCAGCCGCTTCACACTACGACTTGTGTTAACATAGAGATAACGAATTAGTCCCAAGAGGATACAAATAATGGCAGCGGGCACTAATAGCCAAAAGTTGGCAATAGCAACTATAATTAGAACTCCAGATACATCGATAACAAACTGCAAGACGAATATAATTAATTTCAACTTAGTCGTTATTTAAGTGTTGAATTTACCGCCAAACAATCCAATAGGGTATGGGGTAAATCTGTATCCACAGTCCGTATGTCCTTGGAGAATCGATTTAAGATGCGCCCCGATGAATTCGTATTGAAGAAATACATGCTTGCCCTGGTTATGCCTCGGAAAAGTCGGTCGTGCAGGCGCAATGAAATACGTAGGCACATCTTGAAGAATCCAAAAGTACGTATCAGGTAGACGATTAGTGTGGTGCAAAGGATCATGGCATAGAAAATGACCAGCTCCTGTCGTATGCTTCCCTCGATGCTGTCTTGGCCAACTAACGGCAGTGAATCATTGGAAGGCGCATGAATAGTTTCGGTATCATTTGACACAGCCTTAAGAGTGCCATTAAGCGCAATCTGTTCTTCCCAGATGACCCACCTGGACAGGAAATAATCCACACCAGTAAGCATCACACGTGCACAAACAAAGAGCGAAACTATCAAACCCAAGATGAAGGTACTTTCCAGAGCCTTAAAATATGACGCATAGACATCAAACTTTACAGAACCCATCGATTGTTGTTCCTGGTTGACTTCTTCCACTTGTTCACCGGGACGAAGCAGCTGATTGTGATGATGTTCCATACTCTTTTCCGAATCACTGCGAGAAATGTTACTATTTACACTGTGCGTATCAATTCCACTCTCGTCATGCGTTTGCTCTAAAAACTGGAACTGTCGGGAACGCTGAAGGTCTTGATAGCTACCCTGGGCAACCACCTTGCCGCTACCCATGAGCAGTAAGTGCTCCACATCGGATAGATACTGCACTTGATGGGTGACCAAAATTCGTATTTTGGTAGACAGAAAGTCTCGTATACAACGATCGAATATGTGTTTGCCAACATGCGTGTCCACAGCCGAGAGAGGATCATCAAGAAGGTAAATATCGGCTTTTCGATAGACAGCACGAGCCAAGCTGACTCTGGCCTTTTGTCCACCACTAAGGCTTACGCCTCGCTCACCCACTACAGTCAGATCTCCACGGGGAAGCAATTCCAAGTCACGTTCCAGGCCGCACACCTTCACCACCTTTTTGTACCGCTTTTCATTGTAGTCCTCCACAAAGACAATATTATCTCTTATGGTTCCCTCAAAAACCCAAGGCTCTTGAGAGGCATAAGAGATTTTTCCGTGGACAAGGGCCTCGCCCTTATCAATTCCCACTTCGCCAAGTAGGACATTCAGAAAGCTTGATTTACCTGCTCCAACTGGACCCACAACTGCTGTCAGCGTATGATTTGGAATCTCCGTACTGAAATTTTCAATAGCACAATTGGTTTGCCCATCGCTGGTGTCCCACGAGGCGGTCACATTCTTCAGCACCACACATTTATTATGTGCCTCCGGGCTGTAATCTCTCAGACGACTATGTTGACTTTGACCATTTGCCAACAGGGTTCCATTTAATTCAGCATTCTTTTGTTTGTCCTCCTTGGTAAGCGTGCGTTTAGTCTTCGATTGCTGTTGATTTGCCTCCAGATTGATGGGCACTTCAGCTCTATCTCCATCTAAAAGGAACTCTTTGCAGCGCCGAGCTGAGACCAGCGCTTCGGCTATAAATGTCAACGACATTGGCCAAAACGTGACCATAGAATCGTTTAGCATATTGAAATATGAGGACACCGTGTAGACTTTCTTGGCTGTCAATGGGTCACCCATGTAGACATACGAACATAGAGCCAAAAAGACACTCAAGGGTGAAATCATTGCGGTGCAACCAAGAGCGGCATGTATAAAAGCCGTCCCCCGTATAGCCTTTACCTCCTTTAAACGAACTTCGGCAATGATACGGGCAAAGCTCTTCTCCCATGCATACATTTTGATGACCTGGATTCCTTGAATAATCTCATTCATCAGTTTCACTCGAAGATCTGTTCGTTCCGCTGTCATTTGTCGGTAGTAGGCCGCTTTCTTGGCTGCCCAAGCCTGAAGAGGAATAAAACTGAGCATAAACGAAACTCCGATCACAGCTGACAATCCAATTTCGCGGTACATGAGAAACCCAATTAGTAGCGACTCCATTGGACCTTTCCAGGTGTCATGCAGGAAACAAAGCGCCACATCAAAGCGGCCCAAATCGTTGGCAAGTATATTAATAGCTCTGCCACGTAGACCATCATTGCTGCTGCTCTTCGATACTTGAAGACATTTGCGGTAGATAAGACCGGAGAGCGCCAGACGTAGCTTGGTGCCCACTTGGAAGATATAGAATATGAAGGGATGGAAAGTTATCACAGGTATAAGCATACAAATGACAATGCCGAGGGCATACAGATAAGCCTCCTGTTTGCTAATTGTATCTTGATTTTTGGCAAAGTAACCAACCAAACCTCCTAGAAATAGAGGCATCAAAGATCTGCAATGGAATCCATAAGATAATATGATAAGATTATTGTCCAGAATAAATTTAAAAATGTCCACTTACTTGCAAACCGATTCTGCTATTGAAAAGGCCAAACCCAATGGTACAAAGACACAGCCATAAGCACGTAAAATCATGCGAACCACACTGGGATTACTGCGCTTCTTCTCATCCTCCCATAGTTCGCCAAACTTATTCGTCACGCGCTCGCTGTCCAAAGTCTTTCTGTGCTGATACAGTTCCTCGTCTGTAAGTGGACCCTGTAAGCCGCGCTTAAACAAATCTCGCATCCACCTAATAAAGAAAATATATACATAGTAGGAACAATCTGAGTAGGAACTACTTTTTGTTTATATGGAGTTTAAATCTCAAATTATTTTACTACGAATGTCGTTAACCTAATCATAGTGCACTACAATGTAATACCCTTGAAATTTGTTAGTAGTAGACTAGACAAGATAGGGCTACATACAAAAACAATACATATGTACAAAAATACATATATACATACAATATGTATGTATGTACAATCAAACTGATACGTATGTAAATTTATATATGTATATATATATTTGCATAGTAACGCTAAAACCTGTGATAAAAATAGGCGAATTGAAAAGTAAATATTTTTGTTGGCAGACAAAGAACAGAAAAAGTGTAATGTAAATTTTTAGTTATTAGTCGAGACATTTCGATTTCTTTTACAAAGAATCGGGAAAAATTTAATTGCCGCATCATACGTACATATGTACATACACATACATACATACATATATACCTATGTACATATGTATATTTTATTTTTTCAAAAGCGTAATTCTAATCAAAACGAGCGTACTCTTATTATTAATACAGTGAACCTTGAATAAAACGAAAGCAAAGCAAAGATAGTAGCTCTGGCTAAATTCAAACTTATTTTTTTTTTAATCTGACAAATTAGTCTTTCTTCTTTTTCAAAAGAATCTTTTTTTTAAACAAGATATAACTAGAACTGTATTTTTGAATTACATATACATATATATATATTTTTGTAGAATCATTAGGATGTACATACATATATAAAACTAGTCAAATCTAAATTCAAACTACACATCTGATTGTTCCTATGGCAGCTGTAGCATATAGTCAAATTTGGTGACAATCGTTTTTGAAATAACCGAGTTATAGATCTAAAACCTTTTGGATCAGTAAAAAAGTATATAAAACTCACAAACACTAAATTACATGATATTCAATTGAAAATGAGAAATTTATTGATTTTAACCGTTTATCTGACCTATTTGATATAGATCGAAATGATTCTGAGATATATAATGCAACAATGATATACAGTGCAGGCGGACGACAGACGAAAATACGGGCGGATGGACAGACGGACAGGGCTCTATCAACTCAGGTCATCGTGCTGATCAAGAATATATATACATTCATATATATACTTTATAAAGTCGGAGATGCTTTTTTCTAATAATTGCTTTCTTCTATTAATTATAGTATAATATAAAAATTTCAAGGGTATAATTAAAGCAATAACTTTAATATACATATTTATAAAAAAAAACCCACATATTGCCACATACAAATAGATAGATATGTAAATTAAGTATATGAGGTAATTTTTGCATGAAAATATTTCAAAAACTTTACAATTTATATAAAATTATAAACATTTAAATACAATAAATACTTTTTTTTACCACTTAGGCAGTGTCCACTGTATATGATTTATATGTAATAAAATAACTATGGCCAGATAATGACAATGTAGCCTTGCACATTCAGAACAACGGATCTAATAAATTGGTTGAAGCCAATTAATTGTTGTTCAGTCAAACATCAAGCCGTCTGTGTCCCCTTTCCAAAAATTGGGGGGAGAGAAGACAACAAGAAAACCTTATCATGGTTATTGGATAACCTACAATATTTTGATATGTACATATGTATGTATGATTATACTATCGAAATAGCATAACTACAAATTAGTAATATTGTTGATAGTATAGTTTAATTTGAAAGGCAACAATATGGTCAAAACACGTGCTAGTTTTCGTGAACGACATGGAAAATAGTGATTGTGATTTACCGTAAATAATGTGTGGTTGCGCCTATGACTAATGTTAGAACTTAGATGGTGGGAGGCGTAAACGAAAGAAAGAAAGTAAAAAACACTCTTCCTTACCAGAAACTCCATTGTGAGAAGACATTTGCTTCTGTATAAGGATTCTTTGGGCGTACTATCTTCCTTCTGGTACGATTCATAATAGTCAGTGAGGACCCTTGATTACCGTTACGGCACTGATTATATTATATATGTACAACACAAGCGCAAGGGGGTTGGCAACAAAATGATGACGAAGGGGAAATCGACCCAATTCGTCTTCCACTTGGTTAATTTTCAATCAATGCCGGCAACAACAAATTACTAATACACGTTCTTCACGGGCCAGGCAGATTGTCTAGGTCGAGGTCAGCCACAATTTGTAGTCAGGTACAACTTCAAATTCCAATTGTATGAAATTTACCGTTAGTTGCTTGGCCAGAAATCCAACAACAACAACAACAGCAATTATCTGTCGTCTTTGTATGCTTATTAATCAGTTGACGCAACAGCCAGAACCACAACACAGCAAAAAGATTGATTTTTTTTTAGAATCTAAGCACTTATACTTAATAATTATTATTTTACACAAAATATTACGCGATAAATAAAACGAAAAAATGCAACAGCGATGAACGAACCATCCACACAAAGAAAATGAAAAAAACTACTGAGAAAAAAATTACGCTGCTTTACGTTTTATACTGCGAGAGCGAGAGTCATTAGGCGTTGCCACCTAATTGTACCATAAAAGAGATTTAGTCTTTATGTTCTATTTGTTTAAGCTTTGCTACAAAGGCCGGGTTTCATTTAAATGAAATTGGTTAATAGAAGTATTAAAGTCGTATTTAAATAAAAGGTTTATAGAGTATACTCCAATGCAAAACCAATAGAGAAACAGATGCCAAGAGAACCAAAGAGTATGAGAAAGAAAGAGACGGAGAGAAAGAGCGGTTATTTAACTATTGAGAGCTGAAACATTCATTGCCGCGCATTGTGAAATTGTTTATTTATATTTCACAAGCTTTTAAGCAATAAATTTAAGAACACCGGCATCTTGCTCTGCTAAAGCTTTTTCTTTTGTTGATAATTTACCAAAAACATTAAAGGGAGGCGGGAAACTTATACATCTACGAGGGTCAATTCAACAAAACGTGAGAAGTCCGTTGAGAAAATACGCATATTTTAAGTAACAATAATTTATGGAGTGGAAATTTTAAAATATATACATATACATACATAGAAAAGATGTTATAATATGAATTAATATTACAAAAAATAAATGTTTGTTTTAAAGAATGCATTTTAGGAGCTTTTTTCTTAGACAATTTTTTTTTAAATAACAAAATGTATTTAGATTTCCATTATATTTCATGTATATTGATACATATATACAACTCTACAATGTTTATTTATAGATAAAAATGTTTTTTTATTTTAGAATTTGGTCCTGTTAAAAATTGAAACATCAATGATACGCACATATTATATAAATATACATATAGTAAATATATACAGTAATAAATTCGAATTGGATTACGAACTTTTTAATTTAAAAACTCATAGAGAAAACCAAATATATAGGGGGAAAGAATATTATTTTACTTAGTTATTGACGGCCGAAACAAAGTTTCCAAATATTTAAATAAAATCATTAATCGAAACTTTATTTTTTATATTTGTTGTTAAGTTTTGTTAAGTATTATCGAAAATATAACGTAACAAAAGTTTCATTGAATATGTACAAATGGCAAACATTGAGGTAATATTAGAAGGTAGACCTCCATTTGATACCTTATTGATTTATTGATATTCCTCCACTATTTGACATGAAGACAAATCCATAATAATGGTGTATTTTATATACCTCTTCCGATTTGAATTGGGCTTTTAGTGTGATATTTTAAGATAACAAAGATTTCACATTTTTTGGAAATTTTATGAAGTTTATGAACTTTATTATATTTTAGCATTTTGCGTATTTTTTTTTAGTACACTTTAGTGAACAATGAGCTTAATTAAGGGAAGGGAAAAATTAAACAAAAATATTTGCTTAGATAATGACAAACAACATGCCCATTTAGTCTTCAATGTATTCAAATGGCTCTGGTGGCTCTGGCTCCTTCTCATCCTCATTCATGGGACCAAAGGCGGCCACTGGTTCGACAAGTTCCTGATCTTCGGCTTTGCCATTGTGCTGGAATACAATGATGCCACCAATTGTAACATCCTTGAGCGGTTCGTACGACTGGCCATCGATGACACTGAGGACCTTCAGTTGCTGGCGCAGAACTCGAGCAGGATTTTGTAAAATTTCGAAATTTGGTTCGGGTTCCTTCTTTTCTTTCTTCTCCTCCTTCTTGTCTTTCTCTTTATCAGCTGTTGCACTGGTGCTGGCCGCTTCCTTTTCCTTTTCTTTATCCTTGTCTTTCTCCTCGTCTTTCTTTTTCTCCTCCTTCTTCTTGGGCTTCTCTTCTGTGGCTGGTTTCTCGTCTGTCTTGACCTCCGCCTTTTCATCATCCTTCTTGGTAGTAGCGCTTTCTTTACTATCCTCATCCACATCCATTTTCTCATCTTCCTTTTTATCGGCATTTTCCCGGCGCTTTTGACGTGCAGCTATCGATAGGACAGCAGTGGCCACCTTTTCCCGTTCCTCGCTCTTCTTCTCTTCCAGTGGAGCAGGATAGGCATAGAGCGAGGGCTTGGCAGCCGACTTGTACTCCATTTTGGGCATCTTCAAATCTGAATTAAGGCCAATCACACAGGTAGGCGTAAAGGCCAGGGACAGAGTGTGGGCAAGAGGGAACCAATACCAATATTGAGTGAAAGCCAACATTCCCACAACAGCCTGCAGGTTGGTGTGTCCTGTGCGGGATTGAAGAGACAGTGTGGCATTCCGTCCACCAGCATCGATAATGCCTTGAGCCAAAATTGCACCATATTTGGCCATAACATCCTCGTGCTTATTGCTAATAACCTCTGCATACAGTTGCCGGAAGAATGTGGTCTTGGGACAACTCTGGTCTGTGTGCTGGATTAGGATCATGGCTGATGCCATTAGGGCACCTTGACGCACAAAGTTAACCGGATCGAACTTGACCATGGGTTCCAAAAGGGCAATAGCTTCGCGTAGACCAGTGCCGGCACAGGCAATACCCAAGGCCATGGCAGCTCCATAGCGCACATGTGGATTGTAAGACTCCGCCAACAGACTAACCACAGATGGGCACTGTTCCGGTGTTCGGAACAAAATGAAACCAATGGCAGTAACAGCGGCGCGACGCACATCATCATTCACATCAGAGACGGCCACATGCAAAAGCTTGCGAATGGCTTTGTTGCTACCCGTGCCATTGTAGGCCATCGCCAATGTGTACATGCCGGAACGACGCAGGACGGGATCTTTGTCACTGGAAAGACTGGTAACCAGCGGATCGGCCTCTTCCAAGCGGGAGAACATTGTCAGTGATATACCTACTGCCAAGCCACGCAGAATCTTCTCGTGCTGTGTATCCTGTGCATATGAAACCATGTCCTCAATAGCCTGCGCATTCTTGGAGCCCAGCATAACCATTCCCATGGCGATACCAGCCGCCTCACCAGTCACAGCATCATCCTGATATAAATTGAATTTCAACTGCTCATACAGATCCTGACGATGGGTACCCATACCAGCTAGACCCAATCCCAGGCAACCGCCATGGCGCACATTCTCGTTCTGGGCGTCCTTCAGCTGTTGCAAAAGATAATCAATAATATTGGCTCCATGATTGGCATGGATTAAACCCAAAGCATAAAGAGCTCCTCCTTCCGAATACCCTGAACTGGGACCCGCTTCCTTTGGTAGATAACTCTGCATTAGGGCCAAGGAATCTTTCTCATGACCGCGATGAATTACTCCAAGGGAAGCTGTGGCCGTCAGTTTGGCCCAATTCGTGGCTCTTGCCAGCCAATCCAGATTATCGCGCAGGAACTGATCTGATGTGGTTCCACTGTGCATGAAGGCATTCGCAATAACAGTTGCCGTATGGCAAATGGATACACGTACTGCCTCCTTAGTGCCACGGAGTACTTGCAGATCGGCATGATTGCTGCGTATGAGAAACTGCAGCTGCAGATCAATGGACACCTCTCCGGACAATATGGATATCAGTTTCTCAATATTCTTTTGGTGCAGTTTCTCTACTTCGTTCAGCGAATCGATGGTTCGCTCCACTTTAGTGGAATCAGCTGAGATTGCTAAAAGGAGGAAAATGGAAATTTATTTATTAGAAAGATTTCATCCGTCCACTCAGATACGGATTGATACTTACTTTCCATCTTCTCATCGCTGCTCTCATCGTCTGCCTTGGCCTTGTCCTCTTCTGACTTGGCCGCTGCATCACCCGAATTGGTGCCTTGTGGCTTAAATGTGCTGGGAAGGGCAGTTGGTATTGGAGCGGTATTTCTAAGAGCTTGGAGTACATTTCCCAAAAACTCCTGTGTCGCGGACTCGTACAAATCAAAGGCAATTTGGTAAGCCATAAGATTATTGGTCTCCACCGATGACCGTGTAAGTTTGTCCAGCATTTCGGCCACAGCGAAAGGATCCTCGAGAAAGATAAGACATTGACACATATTTACATAGTCAGGAACGCCCAGATCTTTGTAAAGGCTGACCAGACAGCGCAAAACCTCGTTGCGAAAACCTCGATTGGGTATTAGAGACATGGTTACATTATAAGCATATGCCAACATTCCGCGGACATCGTCTGATTTCATGATAGCCTCCTGAAATATGTCCATGCGTCTTGTCTCTAGGGCAATACCCAGAGCTTGCCGGAACTGATTGTCGTCCAAACAACGCTGTATCATACGATTAACAATACCTTCCAGACGCTCATCCACTGGCTTGGCATCCTTCGGATTCTCAATTGCCTCGATCCGCTGAGCAATATAGAAGTCGATGCATTTGGCTATTATCGTTTCTGTGTACTCGTTGCGGGCATTCACGTCAAATAGATCACCAGCGCCCAGCGCATATGTCAAGGCATCTTCGAACGAACCCAAGTGGTAGAACACCTTGGAGGCCACCATTCCAGCCAGCTTGTTCTCCGGAAAACCACGATCCTCATGTAACATTTCGATTTTCTCAATCGATTCGGATATCTCTGGCCAAAATTCATCGACAATGTTGTCCAGCTTCTTTAGGGCGAACACCTTCAGATCGGACATCGGCTCATCGAGTAGGGATATTATCCCTGCGGCTGATGTGAGACTCATTCCAACTATTTCTTATGTTAACCTTTTCCCGAGTTGAAATTTATTCTGGAAATGTGTAAATTGACATATATTGAATTTAGACTCTGTTTCATTATACATACAATTGAAAATATTTAGCTTTTCCTGCGTACTTACCAATTAGTTGCAACTTTTTATTTTTCTTGTGCCGAAAAATGCTAAATCACTCGGTAGATATCGCCCAGTGTGCCCAGAGCCACTACCCGCTAGTGCTGCGAAATAATCGACGCAAATATCGATTACTCTATTATCATACTATCGATAACATTCAACTATCGATAACATTGAATTCCGATTGTCTACCAGTGTTGACAAACTGTCCATATATGAGTATTTTATAAATATGAACTTGCAGTCACACTTGGGCATCACAACTGCTAAAACGCGCGAAGGCTGCGCACTCTATCTTCAGTTTCCAAAGATATCAAAATAACTATAATTGTTGGTGAATTGCAATCAAAATTGCATACATAATCCCTACACACGTTGCAATTAACATGCTCTGCGAAGATCAACTCATGTCTGTGGACAATACACCACTGAAATGCCGTGCCAGTCCGAATTCTTCGGCTTCATCATCTACTTCGATGGATACGAAACCACTAACAAGAACCTGGGCGCAAGAAGTGCGAGCCGAGCTGGGCCATAGCGATGAGGTATACTTAGAAATTGCTTTCTTTTCGAGTTTATATTTAAGTTTACTGTGTTCTTAGGACTCCAACTCGCTGAACACCAGCAATCCTGGCACGCATAACTTCATCACAGATATCAAAAAAGAGGTGACAGTGGAGCGAAAAATAAACTTTGAGTTCCTCGATGGTGTCAATGAGGTAAAATTCGATCGCCTTGTCAAGGAGGAGAAGATTAAGACGCCGATCAAGCGTCGTCATTCGCAGACACCGCCTAGCCCAGATGACGACAACAGTCGCTCCAACAGTCCTAACAGCAGCATGTCTTCCAATCACGGTGACACAAATGGGCCAGAAAATGCACGTCCAAGTCGCCAACAACATTTTAAGGCGCACAAGGAGGAGAAACGATTGCGACACAATAGCTATACCTCATCCACTTCATCGTCATCCTCCTACGTCGAGGCCGATCCTGCTATCTTGAACCGGCGTCAAAAGCAGATCGATTACGGCAAAAATACGGCTGCCTATGAGAGATATGTCGAAATGGTACCCAAACCGCAAAGAACACGCGATCATCCGCGTACTCCAAGTAAATATGGCAAGTACAGCCGTCGAGCCTTCGATGGCTTGATTAAAATCTGGCGCAAAAGTCTTCACTACTACGATCCTCCAACTGAAAATCGTTGTGATGATGGCGATGATAATTCCGACTCGGATTCAGACTAGAATTCCGTGGAATGTTTTGCCGAAGAGGGGGAATCTTGGGAAAAGGGGGTATTTAAATTTATATTGCATTGTACAAACAATTATTAAGCAATAATGCAATCGAAGGATGGGTCTATTTTTCTAAACTGCAAATCGAATTGTTACCATATGTGTTATGTTGAATAAAATGGCGTCGTTCTTTATCTTGAATATGAAAACAATTTTTCTACCTGAAGGTTTCTTAGTAAGCGGCCAAGAAGCAGCTGGCAGCACTGTAATAACTGTGAAAATACAGTACCTACCGTGCTATGCATCTGTAATATTCTTACAAAGGGTCCAGTTGATACAGTCATGTCCATCTTTTGGAGAAATTATGTACTCATACATCATTGTCCTGCACACTGTGCCTATCACGGAACACCCTGTGAATTTAAAACCAAATCTATTTGGTTTATTGCTGATTATCCAAATTAATAACAAAACCTTGTGCAGTTAAACTGCTAGTACATATATTGCGAGAGTAATTTATTTAATCTAAACTATGAAGAAGGTGGATTGGATCGGGAATCTTTCGAATTATAAGCTATTTAATATATAAGTTTAAATTAAACCGATGAAATCGATTTATGATTGGGTGTAACAATTTTTCAATTTAAGTTACAATTAAAAATATACCATTTAAAACATCAACAAATTTGTTAATTTTAAAAATAATTTAAAAAAGCACTGATACAGTACTTCTTTTTATTACTTTTTAATATAAAGTAAAGAGAAACTTTTTCAACCAAATTGAATTTTAGTTCAATTAATGATATTTTAAATAGCAATCCTTTTTGTTAATAGTATAACTAAATGTCTCACCTTATAGTTATACTACTTAACTGAAACAAACCAATTAATTTGAATTATTATGTGAGTATCTGGGATAAGAAAAAAGTGTCTATAAAACCAATGCAGGAAACTTTGCAAATGACTTTTAAAAGCTAGCCGCCTAACTTTAACAGCATCATTTGCGAGTTCTGCTAAATGTTTAGCATTATTACCACAGCCGCACATGGTCACTCTAATTCTCCTTTCGCGTAAATAAAGTTCATTTCAGTGTTTTTAATTTTTTTTTTAAAATGGTAAGTAAATACAGTATTAGCTTTTAATTTCTTGCTAACTGTGAATCTCACAAATAGTTCTCTCTGCTGCACAAAGAGGAAAACGCTCACGACAATGCGTTGTGGTCCTGCGCTTGGGGCCGCGATCCAGAGCCGGCAGAATCAACAGATCCAGACGCCAGCGCTGAGCCGGAAGAAGAGAACCCATTTGATTTCGATAAGAAAGAACCGAAGCCAAGGGATTTTATTGTTACTGGAGGATTGGATGATTTGGTCAAAGTATGGGATCTGGGAGATGACAACACAATGAAGCTAAGGCATAAACTTAAGGGTCATTCTCTAGGCGTCGTATCCGTAGCGGTCAGTTCCGATGGACAAAGTAAGTAGATGCAAAAACAAGCTACACTTGCAACTCATCTCACGCTCTCATTGATATAGCCATAGCCAGCAGCTCCCTGGATTCGAGTATGTGCCTTTGGAATGCCCGCACGGGTGATAAGAAACATATGCTTACTTTTGGTCCAGTTGATTTATGGACTGTTGGCTTTTCACCCTGCAATAAATATGTGATCTCTGGCCTGAATGATGGCAAAATATCAATGTATAATGTAGAAACAGGAAATGCGGAACAGGTGCTAGATGCTCAGAATGGCAAATACACTTTAAGCATAGCTTATGTGGGTATATCTAAAGTTTAGTTTGTGGCTTTATTACTATTGAAACAATCATTTTAGAGTCCCGATGGCAAATACGTGGCCAGCGGAGCCATTGATGGCATCATTACTATATTTGATGTGGCCGCTGGTAAAGTTGCTCAGACTCTGGAGGGTCATGCCATGCCTGTGCGCAGTCTTTGCTTTTCGCCCAACTCACAAATGCTCCTAACCGGCTCCGATGATGGTCACATGAAACTCTATGACGTGTAAGAAAAGAATTCAGATTTTTCAGAAAACGAGACAAAGTGTTTCATAAATTTTATTGCAGAACGCATTCCGATGTCGTTGGAACTTTGTCTGGACATGCCTCTTGGGTATTGTGTGTCTCTTTCTCAGAGGATGGAAAACATTTCGCAAGCTCTTCCAGTGATCGTAGTGTAAAAATTTGGGATACATCTGAACGCAAATGTTTGCACACTTTCAATGAACATACCGATCAGGTGTGGGGCGTACGCTATAGCCTGGGCAATGACAAGGTCATCTCCGCCTCTGAGGATAAATCTCTAAATATTTACTATTGTCCACCAAATGCGATTGTATGATAAAAAGAAGAAGATAATGTACAAACAAACTTTTCATGTTTCATTTACAATAACAATTACAATTTATTTATCACTTGTCGACTCCGCAATGGACTTCTGTTTGGACTGGGTCAGTAATTTGTCCTGATACTTCTGATCTGGTATATAAATATTAAAGGTCTTGAAGTAGTGCAGAATGTTTCCTGTGTGTAAGACATTAATTTAATATCTAAATATAAAAGACCATTCCATTACCTCATGACTTTATGGCTCTACTTACCCACATGTGACTCTTTAAGCTTATACTCTTTAGCAATCTTATCGATTGGCCAATTGCCAGGATCGATTTGATGATCATTGATAAATTGCATAGCCTGCCGGAGGGTGCAATGTCCGATTGAGATGCGACTGGGCTCAAGATAACCAAATTCAAAATCCGATGGAGTTTGACGCTCAGCAGGCAAGGGACGTTCATTTTCTTTTGCTTGTTGCGCTTGGCGATCTTGGACGCGTTGTATCTGGTCAACAGAGTTTATATAAATTAATCGAAATCTAATATAATAATCAATTCAATGATATATTTACAAATCGATCCTGCGAGGTTACATAAACATCTCTCAATCGTGTGTCCAAGCTGGCGTCTTTTTTATTCAATCTGTCTACGAATTTTGGATCCACTGTGGCGTTGGGAAAGAAAACAAAATATCTTTTATTAGTTAAACATTTACATATGGATGTTTTATAATGATTTTAGGACTTACATTCTAGTGTTCGGTCCATATCACGCAGATTAGAGTCAAATTTGGGCGCCGGTGTGGGTTTATCTTGTTCTAGTACACGATGTGCTCGGTTTTCGGCATTAAACCGATTTACTCGACGTGCCACCATGGATGTCACTTGTCCCATTATTATTTCCAATTGATAATTATAAAAAAATATAATTATATTTTGATTTAAGTTAGAAATATCAAATGATTTCCAGAGCTACCACACTTTTGTTCAAACCACAGCTGATATCTACATAACTGATATCAGAAAAAAATAGACAATTTGAACAGTTGGCAACTCTACCATGCAACAGCTGCTGTATGTAAACAAATTTGAAAAGACTTTTAGTTTAGCAAAATGTTAATATTACGCCGATTTTATAGCGTCCGGACCAAGCGTCAACTGGTCCAACGCTACAGCGCAGAGTTTCCAGAGAAGCTGCTTAGTAAGAAGCAAAAGATACCGTCACATATGTATATAGCTAATGCCGAAATTGCCAATGAGATAAATTCCTACATAGAGCCCCATCTGCGCGAGTCAAAATGTGACACAGTAATGGAGCTAAATCCAGGAGTGGGTCACTTCACCCGTCATTTACTCGACCGCGAGAAACAATTTCGTAAAATAATCTTAATGGAGAGCATGGAGCATTTTATGCCTCGCCAACAGGAATTACACGCTTTATATCCGGAACGAGTAAAGGTATCGCACGGAGATTTTGTAACCCTCTGGAAATTGGCTTTTATGGATAAGATTGATAATGGTACACGACTGACAGACCTGTTGCACGAAGTACCCAAACGTGACTATAGTGAAGGTGTGTAGTTTATTTGACTAGTTTCATTGAGAAATTTAGTTTATTTATCTTTTTTACAGATCCCAATATGCTAGTGTTTGGTGCTGTGGGTTCATATCCGTTCTTCAAACATTTGATCAATTCACTCATCTTCCAGACAAGTCTATACAATCTAGGACGTTGTGAGATGATTTTAGCCATCCCTCCACCCATTTATATAGTAAGCCAGATTCCTTCATAGTTTAAATATAGCCAAATTTATACCTGAATTGGTATTTAGTACAAATCCTCTTTCGCTTTAACTTTCTTCAAGTGAAAGTTATATAAAAATTAGCTGGATTAGGTAGATAAAACTATCTACTAACTTCTCAATTAAATGTGCTTAAATATTACTTAAATTTTACCTTTATTTAACAATCTATCTCCTTTTCTTTCTCTTAGCACTTGACCTGCATGAATGATATTGGTTATCTGATTTATCGGTCTACAAGTGTACTATTCCAAATCCTATTCGAGCATCGTTTCATAGCAAAAGTACCACGTGAACATTTCTTACCCCATCAGGCAGATTATAATGTTGGCAAGAGCAGTAAATTGGGCAAGGTTAGATCCATTAATCCGGAATATTTGTATTTGGTTAAATTTGTACCAAGACGCAATCTTCATGAATTGTGTCCACCACATGATCTGACCGCCCTATGGTTCTTTATTAAACAAAACTTTATCAGTCGACGAAATCGCATCATACCCAATCTGGAGTAAGTATATATATTAAATTTATTTGAAAGAAAGATAATGTATGTATTTGATTTTTACAGGAAATGGGTGCCTGGATGTGGTCCACGATTAATTATCAATCAGTATGCATCAGAACCTATAACGCCTACTTATCCCGATGAGTCTATTAAAAAGCTACCGCCTTTTGCCAAGCAAAGCACTAGCATGAGCAGTAAGGATTATCATCCTGGCATTAATATCTATACACAATTTGGTGATCTAAGAGCTAGTCAGATGCTGACACTTTTTACACAGTTCCGAAGTTGGCCAGAGTATAAGGAAAGTTCGTTTCTGGCATCTTTGGAGAACGCTTTGCTTAAACTGGAGACAGCTAACGATGAGCAGAGTCTGGATGATGGTGTTAATATGAACGAAGAAGATGATATTACCAGTGAGAGTGTAGATGAGATTGAGGAATTACCGCCCAAATCCAAAAGTGACAATGGAAATAAATAATTGTGAACATTTCCGTTATTGTTATTATTAACCTAAAAAGAAAATCTCTTTAAATATGAATGTGGCAAAAGATTGATTTATGAACAGCGTCCTTGCGAAAAAAGGCGACTGCCACGGGCACATTTCTCAGCCTGGTCAATGTAGTAGTCGGGAGGTGCCACCTCGGGGTCATCTATGGAAAATCGGGTACTTAGCTGCGGGGACAACTTGACGCAGTCCACCATCAAATTTTTCGGATTAACTCCAAGTACATATGTGAACTCCTTGTAGGGACAGGGATTCAAAGTGTGATTGTTGCTGCCAAACTCATAGCAAACATCGCGTATCAAAAACAAGCCATCCGTGCGGCAAGGATTCGTCACACACTCTGGTATGACCTTCTCCTTATAAAGCACCAGTATTTGACCTATTTCACAAGGCCCTTGCCTATAGGCCGGATAACAGCCATCCGATTCCGGGTGATAAAGAGCAGCTAAATAAGCAAATGTTCAAGGGGGAATTACCCAGATTTCAGAGTTCATAAAGCATTATGTCATCGACGAAAATCCCATAATTACCTGGTGCGCAATCGCAAATCCAATCATTTTGATGCTGTTGATCACCGGGATATAAAAGCTGATACTTGGGACAGCGGGCAGGGGAATACAATGGTTTACGACCCTATACAAACAGAAAGAGACAAAGAGATTGAAATTAACAGTGGGTTTTAATTTTGCTATCAGTTGATAAGTATACATATGTATATGTTGTATTACATGCTCACCGCCAAATTAGCTTTCTTCTTATCAATATCGGCATCCTCAACAAAAGCTATTTGAGCATCGACCATCCGGCAAAGGCCAATGATCATGGCCAAGAAGGCAGACAGTAACATTAAGCGTAGCTTTAACATTTTCACTCAGTTGATTATAAATCAGTTTAATAGGCGCATGCAAAACAGATCGAACACTTTCAGACAACTCACATTTGTTGTATCTTTTTTCTTGTTTTTTGTCTTACAACAATTTTACAGTAAAACACAAAATTCAAGTCAAAAGTTCCGCTCACTTGTTCCAACCACAACAAGCTTACGTCTCCAACTGATCGTCCAAGCTAAGCTCAAGATCAGTGTTGGCGTCTTTTGAAAGCTTATCAGCTTCCATCATTTAAATTGTAGCTTTGTTTTTTCTTTCTTGGCGCCTGTGTGATATTTAAAGTTCATCTTTTAAAGTGCAGTGGACATTCAATATTATATATACATAATATAATAAAAAAACCAACAAAAAAACTATGTCCGAGTTTTTTGAAAAATCTTTGAATATTTAAAGCTTGATCTAGGTTTCTATTTAACACAGATAAAGAATGCTGCAATGGGTTAATCCAACCGTTAAGACCTTCAATAAGATATTCAATTATGAATATTTTAATAACTATTTTTTTTTTATAATGAATGGACGTTGATTAGGTCATAACAAATATAATTTAAAAGAAAAATGTGTGATCTTTGTAGATCAGATTTTTGCTAAATATATTTACCAATTGTATACAATAAATTAAAAACAAATATGGAAATAATAAAAATCTGAATGTAATCAGAAATATATAACTTTAAACATTTTATTGCAATTACAAAACAGTATTATGCAATAGATTATCAAAATTTATAGTACTAAGTTCACATAGGATTTAAATTCAAATTTTACACTCATATAATTTCGTTTAGCTATCGCATGAAAGTTCATCTCTAACGCAGCAAAGTTGTATTCGGTTGACATCGGTTTTCGATATATTTTTCCTTTGTCAAAAACAAAAAATAATAATTTATTTTATCTAGCCAACGCCAAACGAAACAAAGAACAATGGATGACGAAGAAACGGCTGGTGAGATTACTATTATTTAATATAGAAAACCAATGAATTGAATAAGTTTTAATAATTGTACAGAAATTGCAGTTGTAAATGAATTGTTGGTACCTGCAGCTGTGGGTGGGGGAGGGGCTGTAGATGTAGCGAGTGCAATAACAATGACTACAGGCGAACAAGAAATGGCCTCGAATGGAGCAAGCGCAATAGAAGAAGTAGAAAATGTAAACGAACGGGATAGACAGCAGCAGGTGCAATTAGAGGACCAAATGCAACTGGAGGAGCAAGTAGAGGCTGAGGGACAAGTGCAATCTGAGGAGCAGGTGGTTCGAGACTATATGATGGATCTAATAATGCAAAGTGATGTGGATGGTGAACCTATTGAAGCGGCTGGCAATAATGAACAACCTGAGGAGTCAGATCAGGATCAGATCGACCCAGAGCCCAATGCTGCCGATGGTGATCAGGAAGAGGCAGCTTCAGAGGTTAGTGCCAATAGTGATATGTGGTTGGATAGTCCAGGTAGCGAAGGTAAGTAAATGAGATGTCAAATCTCGAAATTGAATTGATTTAGATTCACTTTACAGACGACTCTGTTGGATGGGATCCGCAGCCCCCCGGCTGGATGATACCACCGAACCGTTTGCATTCTGCTGTTGATATGATGGTAAACCAGGCGCGTAATAGTGATGGTGGAATTGCAGCACTACTGAGTCGTCACCACTTTTTGCAGCGTATTCGCAGTATAGTCTTCAGCCAGGAGAGACGCCGCAGTCGAACAAGCGAAGAGGGTGAGGCCAGTTCAGAACCACAGACGCCACCGCCGCCCCGTTTACCGTTGGACATTGAAATGGAGGATGGAGTACTTTTCGATACGAATCTACCAGCCGAGCATTCATATTTTGGCAACAATTTGAGCCGAGTATCTGGAGTGGACTATCTGGAGGAGGGCAGTACTCATCATATGCTTATATTTCTCCATCAGCATATTTTATTTCCGGGCGAAGTGTTGCCCTTTATGATCGATGGCAGCATAATTGATGAAGAGATGCAGCAAAATGGTCTAGATGGTCTCATTTTTGCAGTGGGATTCCCCCTAATGCAGCCGCCTGAGAGTAATCCTCACAGGTTATATGGCGTTACATGTCAAATCTATGAAAAGGGAGAAAGTGGACGTCAATTGGTATTCTACAAGTCAAGGGCTCTACAACGCATTGTCATCAATTGTGATGATATCGATGGGTGAGTTAGTGTGTATCCTAAATATATATGTCCTTATGACATTAATTTTTGAATGATTTAGAAGTCCTTCCAGTTTACCCCAATATATTGCACGTAATCCGACAAGCAAATGCTACAGTAAAGTGAAAATTTTACCGGAATATTTTCTACCCGAGCCACTAAAATCTATCGATATGGGTTCCATGAGCCGTTTTCGCGATATACCCTCAATGCGGAATATGTATCAACGTTTTCAAATCGCAAGTACACCTTGGCCCTTGGATGCTTGTCTAGAATATTCGTATGGTGATATTGTGGAGAAGGCACGTAAAAAGCTTGAGGTACATAAAATTGATACCATGCCAAAGTGTCCCATACAATTGTCCTTTTGGTTGGTACGTAATCTCCATCTTACCGAGAAATTGATGCGTTTAACATTTCTAACGGATTCGGTAAATACGCGACTCCAAATAATTGGCAGTACATTCAAAGATGAGTCTGTCTTTTATTGCCGCTACTGTAATAGTAGTCTGGCCTATTGTTCCGATCTCTTTGCTATGTCCAAGCACGGTGTCCAAACTCAATATTGTAATTCAGGTGAGTCGATAAAGAATATTGCATTTTTTAATATTTAACTCTTAATATCTGATAATTTAAGCCGGCTATATACATGAGACAAATACGGTTTATCGTGTCATGACACATGCCATTGGTTATAGTGGTGAACCGACCACCGAATTTAGCTGGTTTCCGGGCTATCAATGGCATATTATCTTGTGTAAATTTTGTGCTCAACATGTTGGATGGGAATTCAAGGCAGTCGAACCGAATTTGGCACCTAAAGTATTCTTTGGACTGGCTGGCTCCAGTGTAAGGATCGGCAAAATCAGCGAAAGTACACCAGTTAATGGTAGCACCTTTGTGGTGCGTAATCTCTTGCGCATGGTATCCAGTGAGATGGAATGAGTCTGGCGAGTTGTGAAACGTTGTTTTAATGGCAGACATTGTTTTTCTAGAAGGCAAATCATCTGATAATCCTAAGCCATATTTCACCTGAAACTAAAGCAACGCAAAATTCGCAACTTTTATATTTGTTTTTTTTTTTATATATATAAATTGGCAACTAATTTACAAACTGAAAGATTGATTTACATTTTAAAAATAATGAAAAATTGAAATTTATTTAGTTAAATTAAACATTAATAATTCGCCCTTAAGCTATTCATGTATCTTTTTTCATTTACTTTAAATATGTTTTATTGTAAGTATAACTTTATATATATGTATATGTATACCTTTATTAAAATGTCTGCTCAAAAGGCTACGATTTAAAAATCTATGGGAGGAAACATTTCTGGATTGTTACAAATATGTATATATTCTAAATTATTACTTTAACGTTTTTTTCTGAACTGTTTTCTTTTTTATTTTTAAAAAATTAAACAATTTAATCTTATTGACTTAAATGCATTCAGTTTAACTGATGAATGAAAATATTTTAGTAATTTATAGAAACTGGAAATGGAACTTGAATATTAAAGAAAAATTTTTTTTGGTCTGTTCTATTTTTTTTTTAAATTTTTATTTTACATAAAAAACTATTTCTACTCATCCAAAAGAGCGGCAAAGGAGGTAGATAATTTCTGTAATAATGAAAAAATGATCAATTTTGAAAAATTTTAAAAAATAAATATAAATTTACCGATTTACAAAATGGACACAGTCCAAAGGATACCTCCAGAAATGTCTTGCCCTCCATTAAGGTATTAAACCATTCCTTCAAGCAGGCGGCATGACATTTTAGTACACATCGCGAATTGTCACAGGAGACAAGGGGAACTTCTCCATTATCCAAGCGATAGACAAAACAAATGTTACAATGTTGCTCCTGCTCGCCCTTCTCTTTGTTAACATCACTCATATCGGGCATAGGAAAATAACACAGATCAAAGACACGCAACAGATTCTTATGCATATCCATTTCAGTGTCCCAGTTGGCTAGTCCATCGCTTAGTTTATGACGCATTTGAGCAACCTCTCCAGTGGGTCCAATGATTTGCAAACACATTGATGCAATGCAGGCCAAGGGATCAGCAATGATCACTTTAAGATAGACCCGTTCCTTCAAGGGAAATACTCGTGTATTGTCCTTCGTGGTTATTGGGGATGGCTGTAGCACATGGCATAGCTCATCAATGTCCATAAATGTGTCATAGAAAGGGCGTAAATCTTCTAACAATTTTAAATACAATTGCAGAGCGTCACGTAGACATCGAACACTTTTGGTTAACATAGTTCCTAAGGGCACACAATCGGGCAAACTGTGTCCCAGGAGTCGCAGACTAGGCAACTCCAGTTCCAGAAAATGCTGATCCATCTCGGCAAAGCGACTAAAGCGAATGCGTGTGCAAGATTCATTCACCTGCATTTGATATTCCAAAGGTTGATGAAGTTCCAGAATTTCTGCATAGATATTACTCTTTGGGCTGTGGGATAGGACTTTAACAACATCTGTCGTTGTTGTTGCTGGGATCAAATCCGAAAGATTATCCAGAAAATCATCCAAATCCCAATCATCTTTGACCTGCAGATTGTGGCTGGTGTAGCACTTGTACTCCAGCTGATGCTGTACATACAATTGGAAATCATGAAGGGCTGGATAATTGGGTAGCATAAGCTTCAGACGACGCCAAAGGCCCTTTAAAAAACCATCCAATTTAAGCGGGAAATATGATTTTATAATTGAGTGTTTCGTTTACCTCAGTGCTGCAGATGACTCCCCTGATAATAAACACATGGCTAGTCTTACTATATTCTACCACCAGGCCGGGATATTTGTTAGCCAGAATTCGTTTTAAATTTGCTTCCGCGCTGTCCATTAAAATTGCATATCAACAAAAAAATTAACCAATTTAACACGTGTAGATAAAGCATTTACATGGCGCCACTGAGAAGAACGAGCATTTGCCAATCGGTTAACAGAATCGACAAGCAAACTGTTAACCGAAAAACTGAAATGTTTACCGGGAAAGTAAAAAAAATAAAGAAAAGGCAAAAAAGGAATTAAAAATGTGCATCAAAATATCGAGAAAACAAATTCAACTATTACATCAATTTACCGAAATATTTCTACCCCTGTCGAATTTCAGTCTTAACTGCAAAGCCATATCATGCAAATAAATTAATAAAATCCTTGTATTAGAGCTATAGAGTTTGGCTTGTTAATTAAAAAATAATTAAACCAACAATTACCAAACTTTGTAACATTAGCTTATGAAACAAAATTATATTCTTTGGGAACTAGATACTATACCGATTCTAATTAGTCAACTTTGTGCATTCAAAGGGTTTTAACACTTTCGCCCAAAATTAACCCCTTTTATGACCCCCCTTCTCCCATGGCTTCTTTTCCATCTGCTTAGAATTTTTCCAAAATTAATCAACACCAAATTAGTTTTAGTTCAGTTCTTGAAAGTATAATTAAAATTTTCGGGTCATCTTTGTTCAATAATATTGCCTTTTTTAATGCAAATAAGCTTTGCTTAAAATAATCATTACAAAGTACATGGGGAATAGGCTTTTCTTCATTTTTTAGGGGTTTGGGTGTATTACAATTTAAAATTAAAACAAATAATAAGCGTAAATTGTACCTAGTAGAAGTTTTTAACTTTCGACTTTTCCTCTTTCTTTCTTATGTGATAATACTTAAAAATTATATAAGTGTAAATGTTGGATGTATGGATGAGTGTGTGTGTATCTGTGTGCGATTTGTGAGATTTTTAGCCATTTTGTTCTATTTGCTTATCAACTAGTCGTGATTAAGGGTTCTTACTTAAAATTAGTGACAGTATTTAATTTCGGTTGATTGTTTTTTTTTTCCTTTTTTTCTTTTTAGCTTATAATGCACATTTTTTTGTTTGTTTGTTACGTTAAAATTTGAACTAAAGTGCTAAAAAATAAATTGAACTAAAGCCAAAGAAACCATTCAAAAACAAGAAAAATAACTAACTAAAAAATGAGTTTACATAAGGTGACATGGAAAAATAAATTGTGTGTGTGTGTATCATGTGGTAGTCTGTTCGGTCCTTAAGTTCTAATTTAACAAATGAAAAATCAACAAAAATCAACTTAAAAAATCTTTAGTGAAATAAATACCCAGGTTCCTGTCTCTATTTTTACATTTATATATATATACAACAAATTAACATCCCCGCAAGAAAATTGATCTTGCCTAAGCTCATCACAGCATGAGCCGTGATCGGGACTTCTTTAGCCGTCCGGTGGCACCGCCCAAACCGCCATCTCCATTCCATGACTTGGATTTGGCACGGAAATGGCGATAGGCTTCATTGTAGGCCGGCTCCAGCATTGGACGATATGTCTGAGGCTCACACAATTCGGAATGAGTCTCATAGAACTCTTTGTAGCCATTGTGCAGAAGATAAACTTCCGGATAGTGCAAAGCCGGATAGGCATTTGTGTTACGCTCCCGATCCAAATTGCGCAGGAATCGTGACATTTTTGGGCCACGCTCCGATGAGAATTCGCAATGGAAAATAATAATGTTTCGCTTGTTGCCAGATGAGGCAGTCTGCTGCTGCTGCAGCTCAGTCTGTTGAGTGGACAGGAACTCTTCGAGAATCTGTTCATGGGTGTAGAGATTCTTGGCTCCCTCGATGTGTCCGCCCTCGAATTCGTATGGATAGCGGCAGTCAATGATGCGATAGCTGGCCACCTGATCGGTGAAATCACCGCGCAACAGACGAGCCACAGTGCTGCTGGAGATGGACTTGAGATCACGATGACGTCCCTCTATCAAGGGCAGGGCATAGGTTTTGCTAAAGTCCCCGATCAATTCGGGTTCATTACGATTCTCTGAGCGTGCCAAAGCGGACATGATCTCAGCATCATTCAAGGACATAGATTTTCGCAATGGTGGTGGATGCGTGGTGGTGTTGTTTGTGTAGGTGCTGGTGGCGGGTGTGGGCGAATGTGTGACGGCGGGTGCGGGGCAGTTCTCTTTTTCAGCACAGCGATGACGTTTGCTCTGAATAGGCGAGCAGCTGGCCGATGCTGGCGGATCGGGACGCTTAAAGCAATCCCGGGCAGTCTCTTTTAGAATTTCTGGCGTCTTTGGTTGTGTTTGGGATAACGAAAGCTGATTGCTATTCGTTTCGGTCATACTAAGGCAGCGACGCACTGAGGGACGACGCATCATGGCCATTGAGTTTGGAGATTTGGTGGCCGGTGAAGCTGCTTTAATAATTTGACCACTGATCAACGAATTAAGACCACTGGGAAAACCCAATGAGCTCGGCTGCTGGCCAGCCAGCGACTCCATCTCAAACAGTTCCATATATTCATCGTCCATTGATGATTCCATTGAGCAAGTGGAGGATAAGCTATTGAAAACACGAAAACTGCGAGCTGGTGTGGCGCCAGTCTGATTGTTGATAGTCATGACGGACGAGCTGGATGGAACTGGTAGCTTCTGTTGGCGTACTATTTGAAACCGCTGTGGCGATCCTTCAGGCGAAAGCAGTCCCATTAGTTCGGGACTTTGTGAGCGCTGCTGGGGCATAGGTATCTCCTCATCATAAAAGGACAAATCGTCCGAATCCATGGCCATCAGGTCGAGTGAACGACGAGCACGACGTGTGGAGGCGGACGAAGAGTTGTTCATCTTGTTGCTACAAATGAGAGAGAGACAAAAAGAGAGAGAGAGGATTAGTCAACTGCTGGTAAAGAGTCCCTTCTGTGTTTTCTTCCCTAATTTTGTATTTTTTTTTTTTTTTTGTTGAAGCGGGTCATTAAACCCAGCTAAAAATATACACACACAGGCGGCGGCGGTGGTGGTGGTGGTGTAAAAACAACAGCCACGAGATCATATCAATGAGTGAGGGGTGGAAATTAGAAGTTGCCGGCCGTAGCTCTGTGGGTACTTGGAATTCCCCTCTTTTAGGACGTCACGTTCTGCTCGAACTGTTTTTGCTTTTAGTTTCTTTTTCCCTTCTTGTTTTTTTCATTTATATGCAATTGCAACTGCACTTTTGGGTCACGCAAAGCAGAAGAACCGCAAAGAACACAGTAAAAAACAACAGCGGAGAATAATAAAGTGACTTGGAGCATGCTCCTCTTCCTCGCGGAAGCCGGTTTAATGAATGAACTGAGCGCCACAGCCAAAAAAAAAGAATTAAACGTGTGGAGCGTGCAAAATGAGAATACAAAAAAAGACCCAACAAACTCTTACTTTTGTTCAACTGTAAAAAGCAGCCGAGTTTACCCCGCCGACAAAGCGGGTTTTTATTGTTACTTGCTTTTGCTGTTGTTGTTCTTGTTTTACTGCTGCTCAAGTTCAAAACTTGCACTTTTTATTTTCTCGCTATATTTTGATTTTTTTTTTTCTTATAATACATATATTCCTTTTGATTTCTTTGATATTTACCTGCTACTATTGCAATCCATCGTGCAGTTAGTTTCTTCGGCAATTGTTTCCCACTGCATTTTGTTAAATTTTTGTTTATAAATTTGTTTTTGATGAAAAATCGAAGTTATTTAATTCCGTTAATTGCTGGATAAAAATTGCTAAAACACAATTTTTTTCTTTTCCTTTGTCACTTTTGGGCACTCATTTACAGTTAGTTTTTAGTTCGTTTAAAATTTACAGTTTCGTTTGATTTTGTTTAGTTTTAGTTTTGCACTTGGTAGTCCTTTAATGGCTGCATTTGCATTTGGTTATAAACTAATATTGCATTTGTGTATATGTTGTTGAAGATGCATATGAAATTTTTCAATGTGTCCGTTTCAACATTTTCATTTTTGTTTAATATCCAGAAACCACCGCACGAGCGAGCACAGTAGAGCGAATGATGGAGAGCGATGGATGGTATTCACACGACGACGAATTGAGAACAAATGTGTGTTTCGAAGTAAGTGCAGCTGCCTTTTATAGGCGCATTGCCTGTGAGAGTGATCGGCAAAGAGAGAACTGCTCAGCTGAGCGAGGGAAATAGTTGGTTTGTTGTTGTGAGAGTAGTACCAAGTATAACGGCACGGTAGTAGGAAGAGGAACGGGAGCTAGAACTATGTATGTATGTATGTTTTTACACAATTTATATATACAAAATACATACATACATACATATGTATGTCTATACATAGGGAATAAATGTATGTATATATGTACATACATATATGTATGTATGTATGTTTATGTATATGTTGTCAGTTTTTCCATTAGCTAGGTATATTGGAAAAATCTATGCAGTTGGAGCAATCATACTGCAACAGGTACATACATATGTACATACATACATACATACATATGTAGTTATGTACATATGTATATACATATATACACACATAGCCTTTTAACAATTCACAATTTCCCTGGTTAAGTCAAATCCAAAAGAGTTGGGCGGGCAAATGGCTGTGGACAAAGGCGCCTAGTTGCCGGCTTGGAGGCAAATAAAGCACAGATTTTGGCGCGCTAGCTTTTATACCAGACGCAGAGCGCCAATTCGTTAGCCGAGTGGGGGCCGACTGGTGCCGAACACACATTGTACGATACATGTGGTTTGATCTGTGGTTGAAAAGACGAAGCAGGGGAAAGGAATTGCGTAAATCTTTAAACAGAATTCAAGACGTCGGCAGCGCGGGCATCGATTGTGTCGTTTGCAGGTAATAATGTGAGATCCACGCATTCCTGCTCCTCCCCTTCACATCCCATTCCACTCTCTCCTCTTTGCAGCTCCAACAGGCCATCAGCAGGTAGTGGGATCTTTGCCAGTCAGCCAGTCATCTGATCGTTGCGGTGGGGCGTTAAAGGGGGCGGACGGGCGTGTTTCTTTTGTGTTTTGCAGACGTAGACGCCAATGTCGTTAAACGAGCGCAGCGTTCCAGTATCTTTATATTTCCTCTGTATTTGTTGTCGCGGCAAAGTTAAAGCAGAAATCGAGTTACATGTGAATGTAAGTTTGCATGTGTATGTACATATGTGTGTGTGTGGTAGGCCCTGCGGGAGTCATCTGGTGGTTGGGCAAGTGCTCTGCAAAGTCTCAAAAGTTGACAACGAGACGATATCATTTATAATCCAATGGAACATCCACATAGTAATCATATGGTCGGAAAGTAAATGATTTCCTCTAGCTTCACCAGCCCGCCGAAAATAAACCAAATGAGCTACGGTTTCATTCTTCTGAATTCCTTTTAAGCTTTTGTTGCGCAGGAAGAGGAATCTTTATGGAAAAACAACGAGAAACCAAAATACAAAAGGACGCAGAAATCATAAAGTGGTTTTGAACAAGTTAAAAAAGCGCATTTGTTGATTGAGACGGCGGCGACAAAGAACGAGAGGGGTAGGTAGGAAACGTGCAGCGAAACTGTGCAAAATGAAGCTTAACTAAGATTACGCTCATTCATAGTGTGAGAACAGTGGTTCAAAATGTATAAATTTTATGATAATATGATTGAAACGAAAATATGATGAAATAAATGCTGCATTTCAAAATTGATATTTATTAATGGTGATTGCAAAATTAATTGAATTTCATAACTTAATTTGTATTGCAATTGGTTATCGTTTGCCAATCAAATTTATTCCTATAACTTTGATCAGCTGTTTAGCAGCTGACCACCACAGTAAAGTATGTACATATGTATGTATATGTGTGATATGAACATACATATGTATGTACATACCAATGTATTCCTTGGCTGGAGAATTTTGATTACGGGCAGAGAGTATGGAGAATAGGCGACAGCAACAAGAACAACAACAACAATACGACAAAAATTGCAGCAACAATGTGAATGGAATGGAAACACAACAATAGGAAGCAAGAAAGAAAGAAAAGAACTTGAAGAATTAAATTGTAAATCGAAATTCCAAGAATTGAGCTTTTTAAAATACTCTTTCAGAGGCTTTAATCATAATGATATCTAATTTGAAAAATATAATTAAAATTTTAAATAAAGCAACGACATACATATATGTATGTATGTATGTGTATATGTATGTATGTACATATACATATGTAAATAATAATTTCTTATGTACATAATTTCAATTTCAGTAAAGAAGTAAAGTAAGGGCCACGTCAAATGAAAGGATATTAGGCATTCGTCTAATAGAAAGCTTTCATCTCAGACATATAAAAAGAGTAGGAAAAAAATGTTGTATAAGGAACGTTTGAGATACTTTTGCGCGCGCGCGCAAAAAATCCACTGTAGGGTCCATCGAGGGGCGGAACGGGCGGCTCTGAGGCTGATTTGAGTGTGTGTGGCAAGCACTTAGGGCGGCAAAAGAACTGGTATATTGCAGTACAAAGGTACATACATACATACATATGTACATACATATCGTGATTGTCAACGTTGTGTGCAATTAGAAAGAGGCATAAAAAAGCGAGCGGGGCAATACCAATTTTATATGTCTAGGTGAGCAAAGAGTTATATGCCGATTTAAATTTACATATTTATTTTATACGCCCACTATGGAACAATCAAATTTGCTTCACAAATTGGCCAGGGTATTTGAACTTATATTAGAGTCGCCCCCTCTCTTCACACCATGGTAAGACTGTAGGAGAAACCAGCGTAAAATAGGGGAAATCACAGAGTACATAAGGCAAGAGCAAGAAGCATAGACAAATACTGATCAGAAAAAAAGGAAAATACTCATACACTCAAACAGGACAAAGATAGCGGTCCTTTGCCTGCCAGCTAATACATACATACAAAGATTTTGTACATATGTTCAATCAGCTGATCAGGAGCGACGTCAGGGACCGAAGGATATGCACAGCAGAGAAACGAATTAGTCCTGCTGTGAGTTTTGTGGTATGGTATGTGTGTGACACGAGCAGAAGAACCAGAATGCCAGACCCAAAATCAAGAAAAGAGAACGCGCGCAAATTCCTTAACACGAGCTGAACACGTCGTTTGCCTGTGTGTGTGCGTATGTGAAAGAGAGAGACGGTCAATGTAGGGGGAAACCTTACCAGGAGCTACTGAGATTGAGATTTCTTGCAGTCTCTCGGTGCAACGACGACTCAGAGAAGTAGGTGAAGAGCAGGGTCATGGAATGAGTGAGCAAAGAGGAATAGCTGGTAGGTTTTTGCGCCAAAAATCAATGCCAGTGTGTGTATATATACTTTGGTTACGAATGTGTGTGTGTGTGTGTGTGTGTGCAGGACTCGTCTGGAGGCAAAGGCAGTTCAATGATGTCTGTTTATCTTCCCAACAACCTCTTACTCTCTGGTTCCCCTTTCCCGTTGCCTGTGCAGTGATTTCTTGCAGTCTTTGTCGATCCTCGGCTGTCCGGTTGTCTTTTTGCCTTCTACTTGGCCGCTGCCACATTTGTTGTTCTTGTTGCCTCTTATATACATACATATATATTTTTTAGTCGCATTCTGTCTACAAAACTGATTGTGAGAAATATTTTCAAGATACATTTTCTTGCTCTCTTGACTTTCTGTGCCTGTATATATCCATATACATATATACATATCTATATATACATATATCCCTCCGCTAGCCCAACCCACCAGCACTTCTTTTTCTTCTTCAGTACGTCTCTGTGAACCGCCTTTATGGTTTTGCTCCACTAATTGATTCTCTGCATAAATTTTATTTAAAGCTTTAATAAATGTCAAAATAAGCAATTCATTTCGATGTTAGAGGACGCATTCATTCAACATTCATGAAATGAAGCTTTCACGCTGGCAATCAATTGCCGGGTTCAGAGTTTAAATGCGTGAGCGCCAAGCCTCTCGAACCAAAGAAAGGCCAAGAAGAACGCATGTGAGAGGGGGACGGGCGGGGACATACAATTGATAGTTTTGTAATCGTGGGTGGTTATTTTTTTTCTTTCTTAATTTTTAAGTTTCTTGGTCACATTTCAATAAAGAAAATACTTTTTCAATATATCCCCATGAAATACGATTATATAACTAAGACAGATACCAAAAAAAAAAGATTAAAACAAAGAAGAAAATATTTTGTGCTGAAGGTTAAATGTTTCTTATCTAAAATAATGTATGTAAATGTTTTATATTCTCCCTTTCTCCATCTTTTATTCTAATGTTTTGCCATAGTTGATTTGGTCTTATCGCCTCAAATTTTCAGTCATACATATGTACATATGTATTTAGGTATATATGGTATTTATGTACATACATACATATGTACATATATATTTTTAACTACAGCATCAGAGGAAGTAATAATCAACATTATTTTTTCTAGCTGGTAGCATGACAAAAGCTTCTATATAATAAGTATATATCAACGACAACAACACCGATATGGTATGCTAATGTCGTTTAATGAGGCAACAATGTTCTTGACATGCTTAGAAACACGTCCACTTATATTTATTTTATTTTATTTTATTTTTCTTTTATGTGTTTTTCATTTTTATGACTTTGCGCGCAATTCAATTCAAATTATTGAGGTTTTCAGGGCATTTTAAAGAATTTGGAGTGATAAGGCGGCAATTGCTAATGCTAACATTTGACTCATCTGCCAGCCAGATTGCAAAACAATATTTTTCTGTTTTGTGCCACTTGAGTTTCCCAGGCATTTTTCTGCCTCCCCCCCTACGGTTTTTGCGTACTTCAGTTTGTATTGGAACAATTAGTTTGTGTTTTAGTTGCAATTTTCTTTATAATTTGAATAGTAGCCAAGAATTTGTTAGCATTGTTTTGGTCAAGTGGTTTGGCCTAGTCTCCTCTCAGTTCTCTCAAGTATGGCTTGCTTTGTTTTTGCCAAAAGTACAGAACAAAACAAAAAAAAAGGGAACAAAATAAAATGGCAATTTAGGTCACAAAACAAGTGGCCTGACAATGAAACAGTTTCTTGATATTTTGGGTTTTAGGCAGTGCAAATTTTGATCTTTTTGTCACATGTTGGGAATATTTAGTTCTCACACACAGCAGGCAATTTTCTGTTGAGACTATATATACTATAATGATCTTTTTACGATCCTCTCAAGTGTCTCTGAGTAAAAGGAGACAATCAAAAATTAAATTTACGTAGCTTCTACCTAAAAATAACTTTTGTAGCCTTGTCCCAAAAAGCTTTTTTATAAGTCTTATTATAGATTTACATAAAATAAAACCAGGGTCGATTTTTGCATTGTATGTATATTGTCGTAGAACACTGTAAGGTAATAAAAACAATATAATTGATCTATCCTAAGTTTTTAAACCAATCTAGTATGTCTGAAATATATTTTGGATTATTTAACTACGTTCAAACTGTTAATAAATATTAATAAAAAATTAAAATATGTCATTTAAATGTACAAAACATTATTTTGTACATATTTCAGAATTTATCTTGTTTGTGCCATTTGATTCAATGGTCATTAGAAATGTTAAGATCTGATTTAGGAAACCCAAGTGCTCTGGTACCATATATGTACATATATAAAACTAAAACCCTATTTTTTCATAGAAAGACATAAACGCATTTGTTGATTCAGAGCGTACATATGTACATATATACACACATATACATATGTATATATTTACATACATATTTATACCCTTGCAAAAAAGGTATTTTAATTTTGGTCAGAAGTTTGCAACGCATAGAAGGATGCATCTCCGACTATATAATTTATACATATATATTCTTGACCAGCATGATAAGCTGAGTTGATATAGCCATGTCCGTCTATCGGTCGATCGGTCAAGAATAAAGTTTTTGATCAATAACTTTGTTATTTGCAAATTTGATATAAAAGAAAATATATCTTTTAGCTGTCATAGGAACAATCGTGGTAAAAAGAAAATTTTGTATTACATTTTTTTTATTATATTATATATAAAAAATATATAAATTAAAAAAGATAGTTGGCAAAGGGTATACAAACTTCGGAACGGCCGAAGTTAGCCCATTCTTCTAGTTTTATATGCATTCACTTAAGACTGATTATAAACTTATATATACACATATGAAAATAACTTTTTTAAATATAATCTTAAATATTTTGTAAATAAAAATAAATATAAATAGAAGAAAATTACTTTTGATAGCAATAACTTAAGTTTATATAAATAAATATATATTAATATTTGCATATATTTTCCATTTAAAAAACTGATTATGAACTCTTTCTAGCAACTTTTCATTTGTTTTTTTTTTCATATGTCACAACATCTCAAGATTTCTTTTTTCAATTTGCCAAAGGGGGAAAATTTTCATCAATTAATTATTGGTCTTTATAAATGGTAATTATCCTTTAACCGTTTCGTGATTGAATTTCGTCAAATTGTTGTGGCTTATCTCAACCCTCTTTGTGTTTTGATGGTCAATATTTATTTAGATTAATAACAGACACGCGACTGGCCCATTCCATATACATATGACTGACCATTGGTCAAGTTAAATTTCTAACTCAACCACAATATAAACCTATTCCCAAGTCAATCTATAGATAGGTCTGTATAGCCTTGGGAAATGTTGAAATTAATCAAAGGCGGCCCAACCCTCTTCTAGGGGGTCAATCCTTTTCCCTTCCACTCGGCATGCAATTAATTGATTAACATTCTTAAGGATACCATGATTCTGTTCCTTTGTTTTGGATTGATGTGCCGATCTTATCGTGTTACATTCGCTTAGCCTTCAACACATCTCGCGGCTATCCAGTCCAACCCTTTTGTTTATTTCTGACCAGATCTGGGATACAAATGGTATAGAGACTCTTTCAGCATCAAATGCGTTGATGTTAATCTTTGTTCTCATCTCTGTCTAAGGCGCAGTTTTTTTGTCTTTTCTTTTTTTTTTTTTTTTGTTGGTTTCATGAAATTCGGACAGCGACATTAAAGCGCAGATATCCGTCAAATCAAGCTAGCTATAGTCGTTTGCCATTGGGTTTCGTCAATTTTTCAATGTCTTAGAAAATTATTCGGCACATTAGGTGGCATAGTTGTTGCATAATCTCATTCAATGAAGCACATAGATATGTATGTACATACATATATATTATATGTTTGTATATAACGTATTTCCCATTCCTGGCAAACGAAAGTTGTACCAGCTGGCAAGTTTTTCCTTTTGCATCCCTTCCCATCATTCCCAGACGGGACAAGGTTTTGGCTGGGTTACCTTCAGGGAGAGGGAGAGCATGTCTAGCATGGATAGGAATTGCATTGTTTTTACCAAGAACATCAAAGTTATGACAAGATTTTGTCTATCATGTTCTTTTACTCGTCGTCCTTCGTCCTTCAATCTCAGTTGTCGTTCTTGTTGCTTGTTGAAGGGGAGTTGGAGGGTTAGGGATGTGGCCCGAATATAAGAAAACCCATCCCATTTCTCATCTTATGCATTACGATTGAATTTCAAATTTAATCGCATATACAAATTTTATTTATGTGACATGGGTGCTGGCTGCTACTGCACTTCTGTAACCGTGGGATGAAAACTTACCTGGTAACCAAAACAACAAAAAAAAAAACTTAAAGACAGCAAATGGTCCATGTCAATCTTTTTGGTTTCACATTTGCCAAATAGCAGAGGGTTGCTTGATCTTCTTTTTTAAAATATTAATTTTCTTTTCAATAGTTTTTCTTTATCTTTTGCTAGAAATTCATATAATACTAATGACTATTTAAAAGAAAACGAAATGTGAACGATCGATCTATCATTATAGATATACATACATAGATAGACACAGAGAGAAAGAGAGATCTTCATCTCACCATATGTGTGCAATATTAATCTGCAAAGGAACTTGCCCTTCCTTTTATTTTTACTGTCAGCACCCGCCGTTTTCTTAGCCCACTCACAAATGAAGTCATTGTCAGCAGTTGTCAATGCAGCCACACCCACAAGCCCCCCACCAACCAAATGCTGAAGTGGGAGAAATATGAAATTTTTGGTAAAGATGAAATTTTTAAAAATAATTTTCAAATTACCGGTAAAAATGTAAAGAAAAGTACACAAAAGAAGAAGAAAAAAAAATTAAATTGTAAAGAAGTAAAGGCTCTAAAGGAAAGGAGTGTACGGCAATCCAACCCATAATTAACTATTCAAACAATAGACATATACAAAAGGATCAGTAATCACACACACACAGACACAACAACTTGTTGTATTTCAAGTCACGTTTGCTGACACAAATCCTTCTTAGGAAAGGCAATATTTCCTAGTCATTGCCGTTGATCAACATCATCATCATCATCATCACCATCGGAACCTTATTGACAGCCAGTCAATGTGGCCCATGGATAGTCAGTCTCTGCATACGAAAGAAGATACATTGGGTAGAAATCTCAACAAAAATGTTAGAAATAAGAAAGACCAACAAAAATACCAAAGAAAAATGTTGATTATGAGTACGTGCGTTATTTTACCTATTGTTCGTGTGTGTGTGTGTGTGTGTGTGTGTTTGCAACCTGTTCTGTGCATCCAACAAGTCGGTGTGTTTCTCCTCATGCTCACACCTACATTTTTACATATAAACATATCCATTCCCAGCGTGTGCGTCCATAAGCCCATTGCCCATAGCCTTGACAGCACTAGCTCATAATTCACTCACTGCAGGTTTGAATTTCTTAAAAATAACTTCGTTTGCATGGCATCCAAAACGTCAGTCCAGAGACTCCGTCTCCCTCCCTCTCGGTCTTCGTCAGACTGGATCCGAGTCTGTTATAGAATGTAGATATTTATATATGCTGAGTGAGTGCTATTTTATATGAGAGAATTTTACTTGAAATTCTTTGAGAAATAAACTGAGCAATTCGCTTATTGCAATTTGCTTCATTTACATTGAAAAAGAAAAAATAAAACAAATGTATAAATTTCATTTAAATAAAAATTAAATAACATATTATTTAAAAAATATATTTAATAATTTGTAACCTGTCTTATCATGTTACACATTTAAATAAAGCTCTTATAGGTATATAATAGATACTCGAATATAAAACACTAAGTAAAATATTATTACCAATTGTTAATTGTTAAATTTATTTGAATTATTTTTAAATTATTTAATATTATTGTAAGTTAACTGAAATAAAGTAAGCTAATTAAATTAAATAGTTTATATATAATAAAAAAATAAACTGTTAAATTGAATTTGTTATTTTATAGACTTATCTAAGATATTTCTACTTAAAATTTCTTTTTTTAGCTCCAAGTATATGAATAAAGCTGTTTTCTGCAATTCACAATTTAATTCGGAATTATAAGAAATTGTTGAGTCATCTTTGCTAATCTATAATACATATGTATATATACATATGTATATATAAAAAACTATATCTGATAAATATGAACTTAATATCTTCTTAAAGATTTTTGCTCTTACAAAGGTATATTTTGTACATTTTGAAACTAGAAATTGTGTTGAGAAAAATGTTCAATTGCTCATTTAAAAGTAATCCAAATTTAAATAATTAGACGAACTAAGGTTTTCAATAATAACAATAATACATTTTTTTTAGCCATTTCCAATCGAAGGTGAATCTATGATTTTATAAAATCAAGTAAAATATTTAGATAATGAATATTGTCAAAAATAAATAGCCATAGTAAATCAAATCAATTTTGGTCTGAAATGCGGCCTTCAAACATTCCACGATAACAGTAAATTATTTTGAGTTATTTTGACCCGTAACCGATAATTATTATCTTTTGTAAAGTATTAAATTGCATGCAAAAAAGAAATTTTGAAGTTTTCCAATTTTACCAAATAATTTATATAAAAGAATTGTTAAGCTAATCGATCTGATTAATCTAATTAATCTAATTAATCTAATTAATCTAATTAAAGTAGTTTCTGCATCGACATAATGCTTTAAGAAGTATTTGCATTTTTAGATCTCCAAGAAAAAGAACAATTTTGAATGATTTGTTTAAAAAAAGAAAATGATAAAAATTATCATATTATCTTATTTTATTATAATACTTAAACTAACTTTAATCTTTAAGGCATTTCTTATATTTCTCAATTGTGGCAAATCTTCACCCTTTCTTTACAGTTTGGAAAATAGCAAGAAATAGCATAAATAAATACATTTTTATTTTAAGGGTTTTTTATTGATATGATATAATAAATATTACATATTACACATAAATTTAGTTTGTTTTATTACTAATAATTCTATCTTTGATACTCTGCATCAAATATATAATAATTTTCAAAAATGAAGATGCTTTAAGAAAATTGTTTCATATTTCATATTATAGAAATAATGGAGATCTTTTCAACAACTAATTTAAATATGTAATTGTTTGATCCTTTTTCCCTAATAACTCTTTTTATTGTTTCCGTATGTGTGTGTCTGTGTGTGTGTACCTCACGCCCACCATGATGATGAGTCATATAATGCGTAGATCCTTTTGAATTTGGCACGTGGGCCGGATATAATTTTCAACAGTTTTTCCATACAAATGGGAAAATGTTCGTTATAGAAAACGAGAGCCACCCGTATGGAATGCATTAGAAATATTTATCCAAAATTGTTAATATACATGGTTACAAAAGGACCTTTATGGTGTGTGTGTGAGTGTGTGTGTGTTCAAAGGATACGATTGTATTTGCATTAAAAGTGGCATTGTTATGCCGGCATAAGGATATCAGTGTTGAGTCGTAGAGGGTGGATATAAATGTGCGCCAGCAGATCAAAATGCGCGAAAGTGTGGCAAAGGCGCAGGCGCAGGCGCAGAGAGAGACGCACGTGCGCCGAATACAGGGGTGGTTCAGAGACACCCCAGTGAATTGAAAACAAGTGGACGCCATTTCCGCCAAAAACAATATGAATTGATTTTGATCCTGATCCTGCTGGTAAATGGTGGTTGTAGTCCTGTGGAGTACAGTGCACTAAAAATATTCTAACGGCCAACAAGAGGGTGCCCTCGTTGGTAGTCATCACTTTTTTTTGGGGTGGTTGTCATCCTCAACCCCCAGGATATGGCACGGGCCCGTGTAAGTTGGTTGTAATAGGCAGGTGCAAGCTTCATGCTGGTGCCGGGATTTTCACATTGATGCTGTTGCTCTGTTGGTGTTAATTTTTGGTATTGCTGTTGCTGTTGTAGAGGCAGCTGCCATCTGCCAGTGCAATGACCCAGTAGCTTAATCAGTGCCAGAGTGCTTGATTACAAGTTTGACATATATATATATATATAAATCATAAAAAAAAGGGGGCGCAGCTGCAAAAGCTTTATGATTATCAGTCTAAACAAACTCTCGTTGTCACAGCTGGACAGTTGTCGGTACAGTTGTCGATCAGACAAATAATAGGCAAAAATTTGTGCAATTGTGACCACAAGATGGCCAATGGCTTTTGCTGGACACACCGGGCCCGGTGAGAGTTGAGAGGCACGAGACAACAACGGCGGCTGTTGCTACAAAATCATATAAATTATGGACAACAGGACAACAGAGCATTGATCTTGGACAGAAGCAATCATTGCGCAATGTCACCAATTCGGACAGACAGAAAGAGAGAATGAAAGACCAAGAAACTGTGTGCAAAACTGTAGAAAAAGAAATCAAGAAATCAACAATGCATTGAACAAAGGATCAAGCGAGGAAAATCAGTGCGCGCACATCTTGCAGGACTTGCATTAGGGGGGAGGGGTATATAGCAATATTTATGCCATTATTCTTCCGGCGCTATTGTCGTTTCCCTTACCTTCCGTTCGCTCTCGGTCACATCTTCTCCTTCTTCCGACAACGCCAAATGCAATCATTGTAATCGATTTTGCACAATTTCCAATGCGTTTGCCACTCCAAGACATATTTGGGTATGTTCCGTCTTAGGGGTAGTTGGCACCACCTGGTAAACAACATTTTCATCCCCTTTGGGCCACAGCTGATCCGCTGCATGTAGCTCGTGCCAAAGCGCGCGGCCTTTTCCTTAAAGTAGAAGTAGAAGTAGAAGAAATAGTAGTCAAAACTAAAAGACAACAAGAACTGTAACACAGCCAACGAACCGAGCAAATGCAGCAAATAATGAGACAGCCGGCCAGCTCTGCCCCTTACCGTCGACTTCGACTTCGACGTCACCGTCACCGCCACCGCCTCAGAGTCAGACTCGTAGTCTTGACACCTTCAACTAAATTACATATATTGTATATATATATATATATCTATGTATATATGTTTTCATTTTCGCTTGGCGCAAGCCAAAGATCTAAACATCTGTCCCATATTTTGTGCCGTTTTAATGCCAGACAATTTGATCTTGGGGCAAAGTTATCGTAATGTGACAAATATATATATATTTTTTTTCTTTTTTTGGTAAGTGATCCCTACCAATGAAATAAGTAAAAGGGGTAGCCGTCTCCCCAATCATCAATGAGGGAGCAATAGTTAGTTAATACCAAGGGTTTCTTTAGGTCATTTGAATAGGTTTCTCATAATTGAGTTTAATTCGTAAAAGTATTGACATTACCATAAATAGCTAATGGACTCAAGGTGAAAACGATCATATAAGTATTTTGCTCGTATTATGCAAATCAAGCAAATTGACTAACTACTTATGAACATATATCTATATAGCAAGCAGTTGGAGTTCTTTTTTGTCCGTTAAGCCAAAGAATTCTAAAGTAAGTATTCAGGTTATCTAGTTAACAATTTAAAAAAAAATAACACAATTATGAACATATTATATAAATCCCTCTAACAAGCTTGCAAACAAAATATTGATAATTAAATATTTAGTTTTACTTATTTTTATATTTGTTAACATTTTTAAGTTATAAAATTAAACATTTTTGGGATACCCTTTGAAGCTAAACAGCTATAATGACTTTAAATGTTAAAAAGGGTTAGAAATTAATTCTTAAACTTTTAATTGGAATATGGAAAGTCTTTAATTTTTTTATATTATCATTCTTTTTATTTTTATCAATCTTTATTTCAGAATTTTTTAATACCTAAATTGAAAAAATATTATTAAAATGTATTCTAAATATATAAATATTTTAGTTAAAAAAGCTGGCACCTTTTTCAATCCCTATTTGAAACCAATACCTGAAGTTTAATTTCTTAATTTCCGAATTAAATTATTTTTAAGACATATTATAAGGAAATACAAAAAACATTGGATTTCCCTGTATCCATCTAATTACTAGATAATAAAACTGATCTCACATTAAAGTATCAATCCCCGGCACTAATTTCTAGCTGTATAAACAATCTAATCTAAATATATATATAAACAATCAAGTTATACTTTGATTCAATTCTATAAAGCATCTAAATCTTGGATAAATTTCAGTGACATTATAGTAAGGTAAAAAGATAATATTATTAGAAAAACCAACCAAAACTTTTACATTAAAATAGTCGCTTAATCGTAACATAAAAACGTTTCAGTTTTTATAGAGAGACAACTGAAACTGGAACAGCTTCGACTAATTTGATTTAACATTTCCTAAGTTATTAATTCTTTAATGTTAGAAGAAATATAACGGCTGCTGTTATTAACATCTGCGGTTATTAAAATTGAAACAATAATAACAGAAATTATTTTACAGATAAAAGCGTAAAAGTTTTCAAGGAAATTTAAATAGAGAAACAAATCAAATAATTCAAATTTAATTTTCATATAAGAGACATTATAATTTGCTTATTATTTAATTTTTCGATTTTCTTTCAAATGCATTTTACTATTAGTTCTAACTACTTTTAAAATAGAATTACTAAAATATTAAATTATTTTTCTTTAAATTTATTTGATCTTAACTTGATTTGGTACAAAAATATTAACTTGATTCTTTTGTTAATATGTAATTCTGTTGTATTGATTTCCTAATTTCCTGTTTCTCTTGACTTTTAAATAAATAAATGAATAATATATGTATATATGTACATATAAGGCTTTGGTTAGAGTATTAACGTTTTTGTCATATATTTATACGCATTTACTCCCTTCTCGTTTATTTCTATAATTTTCTAAGAATTTCTTGGCACACTCTAAGGAAGTTCAACGAACTTATTTACTTTTCCTCATGCCTAACCTAAGACAGTGGAAAGATAAGTGGCCCACATATGATAATGCGTGTAGTTGCTCCACCACCAAGGAAAAACACCACCCTCGCTTTCCCTCTCACCCCTGTAACGGAACTGTATGTTTTTCTCTGTGCTGTTTTAACAGCATATTAATAACATTGGGGTCATTGTCATGGCAGCAGTTCCGTTTATTTATACGGTAAACTCATAAATGTCGGCAACTGTCTTCGGTAAGCAATGAAATCCCCCCACTCCTCCCACACTCTCCACCCTCCTCTTGATGAAATCCATTGGCATGCATGTTTGGTTTCCTTCGGTTCTGTGAAAGTCTGTCTGCATTAGTCAGGCATTCCATATAGATCGATCGGGGTGGTGGTGCTTTACCACTAATACAAACGTCTACAAGTCGAATTTGAGTACAAGTATATATATAAATATATATATACACATTCATATACCAATGTAGGATCAAGTTGAACCCTCTTGGCAGTGAACTACCATTAAGCAGCTGCCTGGCTGGGCTGAGACTTTTGTAGAGTATTTCCCTTGCCACGTTTCATTAAATTTTGCTTCATTTCAAATGCGATTGCATGCGTTTGTGTGTGTGTGTGTGTGTATGTGTGTGAGTCGCAAGGAGCCGGATTACTTATGGGCGATCGAGGTGGCATATGCGTTTTTCTTGGCGCGAGCTATGTGGCAAATGCACACGTAAGAAAACGAGAAGCCAGCAAGCAAGGACACAAGGACACAAGTAAGGCGGTTTGGATGGATGGAATCGGATGGTATGGAGGGAAAGAAGGAAGGAAGTACAAAAAAAAAAACAGGCAAATAAAGCAAGGGAGAATCAGAGGAAGCAATAATGAGAAGTTTGGGCTACGGGTAGCAACTAAATTGGGGTGACGACATCTCCTCATCCTCATCCACGTCTGTAGTTGGTAAGGTGGTGCCAAGGGCTAAGAGCCAGCCAGCCGGTGGTGCTTTTTAATTTTAAGGTAGAAATGCGCGCAAATGCAAAAATCTCAACTGACGAAGACGAAAAGTGAAAAGCAATCAAAAAGTGCAAGGAATACTCTCGGTGTGTGTGTGTGTGCATTTGTGTGTGAATTTATGCAAAAAAGTGCGCAAACACAAATACTTACCTATACACATACAAAGTAAAATATTTCCTTTGGGGGCCACCGCAGCCAGCCAAGGCAAGGACCTCTCCTTGGCAGAGGCAGCTGCTGCTTTCTTCTACTCTGCAAAAAAAAAAAGACAAGAATAAGAAAATGAGAAAAAATTATGAAGCTGCTGCTGCTGCATTCGCCGGCTGCTTGTCATTGATAATCTAGGAGACCTTGTGTCCCGTGCCACATATTTTCTTTTTTTTTTTGGGAATCATTTGCTACCCCCATGGACTAAGTTGGTTGACTTTCTTTTGCTTCCTTTTCTTGGAGATTTATTTGCCGAGGGCGTGTGTGGACATATTGTGACGTGTCACGCCCTGGAGATCGAGAGGACCCCGTACACTGAATAAATGATACAGTCTGTGAAGTAAAAGAATGTGAGGAGCTAATTATTTTGGCATTGTTCGTGGGGTTTTGCAAGCTGTGAGTCCTTTCCTTGGAGCAGACGGAAATGGTTTTTGTTAAAACCAGGCGGGAGATCAATTAGTAAGCGGTTAGAAAGAAAGGCAGCAAGTCAAACACGATGATAACAAAAACAACAATAATACCTGAGAAAACATGCTAAAATCGAAAAGCAAATTCAGGAAAAGTCAATAGAAAATTAATTTGCAATTAAATGTTACAACTTGTCTGTCTAGGAAAGATCTTAGATCTGTATACACAAAATACTTAGAATTGAATGAGATTTAATATAGTTTGAAGTACAGGGTTATATCAGTTTATATAATATTTATTTAATCTCATCTTGGTATTTTTTTTAGATCTTATTAAATCTCATTGAACTGTTATCATCTAAATTTGTTATGAAAGTAAAGTTTTCATTGCAGTTAAGAATGTTTTTGGCTTTCGACTTTAAATATTTATTATCGAGGTAGAGCATACAATTTGGCATTTCATAATTTACAAAATTAAAATTAATGTTTATACAGAAATATTCGCGACGGCCGGAATATTTATATTTATTTTTATATTATAAATCTTTTATTTAAAATCATAAACCTAATCTTAATCCTATTTAGAGATTATAATTTGAATAATTTGAAAAATTTTGTAATTTTTTAATTTCAGCAAAAAAGTAAGATATTCGATAATTTCAAAAAATTACAAAATCAGTTTTATATAGGAGATAAATCACATTTTTATATCTATTTCGTTTCATTAATTTCATTTCATTCGTATTTTAATCCTTTCAAAGGAGTTAAAGATTGTTTCTTTTTTTAAAATATACAAAGTAATCTACCTTAATATTTGTAGAAATTCTTAAGCTAAATTACCCTTAGATTGAACAACTTTAGACACGAATGAATCGTAATAAATTATTTAATATCGTTAGATGTAAAAAAATGAAAATAGGTGCAGATCATGTCTAGTATAGAATAAACTTGTTTATCTATATACTTTATTTTCTAGATCTTCTAGATAATATTTTGAAGCAAACAATTGTATATATATATTACATTATTATTCTGGTGAAAAAGGCAACAATCCATTGATCTATTTGGTTTTACAAATTGATTAGCCATGTACTAATAAATACTGATTCAAAAATACTCGAGAAATAAGCTCTTTAATTTGATAATAGTGTATTTTGAAAATTCTTCTAATAATATGTGGTAGAAGGTTGCTGTCCTGGAGGTGGAGCATTAGTAATTTTGAAGTATATTAAAATATTCCCGAAGTTCAATTTTTTGGTTCATTTATAATTCGCTTTATATATACATGTATATACGTTCCTTTACATATTAAAGTCAAACACTTTAAAAACAATATATTCAGTAATGATAGATATATATTAAAATTTTTAACATACATAATTTCTATACCTAAAACCGATACTAAATGTGGTCTGAAAAGTTCAAAGAATGAGTTAGCAGAGAATTTCTAAGGCATTGGATCTTTTATATCTTTTCTTTTATATCAAGAATAAATGAAGTGAGGCTACTCCAATTATTATTACTACCAATTATGGAACTTGCACTACCATTTCTATAGCTCTTTGTGGACTTTTATTTACCAAAAGTAAATCTAAAAAAATCGTTACAAGTTTTCAAGACAAAAATCCTACGTCTAACCATTTTGAACATTTTCAAAGATTGTCAGGTGAACATCATATTAAAAGTAAGCCCCAAGCAAGTTCAGTGACTTTTCCTATTCTTCAAATTACAATTTTTGCATATTGGTAGACTTTACCCCTAATAGGCTAAAATACTGAGAATAAAGCCCACCCGCCAACTTGCCAACACCTTGGCAAACAACAATGGAACAAACACTCTCTCTCTTCCTCTCCATTTTTTTATGAACATCTTATGGACCTAATCAAAAACCATTAAGGACTCTTCTGTATGAAATGCAAATCTGCGTAAAACTTCAAACCAATTAATCAGGCAATACCCCAAGTAAAGGAACTTAAAACGCCTTAAGGGCCAATCACTACATGGGCCAATTTGAATGTGAAAGGTATTAGCAGCAGCTTTCACTACGGGATCCCGGAAAATCTAAGTTGGAAAAATTTATGGCACACGCAACGTGTGCAGTGCCAACGAAACGGAAAATCTGTTGAAAGCTGCAAATGAAAAATGCAAATGCAAATGAGCTTAGTGAGAGGAGGGGAAAACCAATCGATGCATAAATCCGTCGTATACGTCGTAACCCTTCTCCTTCTTCTTATTCTTTTTCCTTTCTTTTTTTTGCTCATTAGGCTTTTATTGATCTTACGGCAGGAGGCAATCAAATTCATATTTCGCAGCATTAACATGACAATGCGGTCCAAGTGGTGAGCAGTGAAGCATGGCTAACTGTTGCGGCGCAGTATTTCGATCGATCGATCGATCCATCGAACGATCTATCGATTCCAGCGACCCTAAGCCAGCTGAAATTTTGCAATGTGTGTGCTGTCGCGCGCTTAAAAAAAATGCAATTAAATCCTTTGCCCCTTTTTTTTTGCTCTTTGCTATTCTTTCAAGTATTCACCGGTTTTTCTTTTTTTTTTTTTGCTTTTTTAGAAATTTGTAGCAAACGTCTTTGGTTTTGACAAACTCTACCTACTTTGTTCAGATTTCCCCCTTCTTGCTGGTACCTAAGTTACCCTTTCTTAATTTTTTGTGTTGGCAATAGAAACTTAGGGAGTGGCAAGGTGAGCTAAGGTTGGTTAAGGTTGGACCGAGAGGCAAGGTAGAGAATAGGGTAAGGTTTCCTTTAGGGAGCAATGTGTCATGGGGTTTTGTTTGTGTTTTTTCTGCAATTGATTTGCGGAGAAAGCATCGATTGTAGCATAATTGTGCAAAAATTGGAAAAAGTCACAGGAGACATATGGAATAGAAAACTAAAGAAAAATTAGAGCTAGAAAGTGACATGCCACAGGATCACATGTGGTTTTTCCAGAGCTTAAATGCAGTTTCTTTGATTACCCTTCATTGGAATTGAAAGTGAAATTAATTGATGAATAGATTCAAAGCGGAAGTGCATATATATAATTTCATCTGTTCAGTAACCGATAAGCACCCTAACGACTAAACTTTTATTCATGCCAGATTAAATAAAGAAAGCTAGCAAAATTACGTAGAATTATAATTGATATCTAAATAGCTGTGATTCAATGGTGGCTAGACAGGATTGATTAGGTTCGTACTATAAAATATCTATAAAACTTGGTTGACTTGTTAATCATATAGCAGATATAAAATATGTATTCTGTTAATCTAGCAGATCAGGTAACTTTTCCTCTCACTATAAATAGGTAAAAGAAATTGTATTACATTAATTAAACTTCGGACACACGAAACTCACCTACGAATTATGATCTATTGTATTATATTATTTTACTAAAAATATTAATTCCCAGATCTTTGAGTCTGCTAAATTTATATAGATTAACCACTTTATGTGTCCTATTTCCAGTATATTTATATTACTTATACATGCATATATACTTATCATATTTATATATAAATTAACTTGGCATAAGATCTGCCCTTTTGCTGGGGCTACAATCTCCATTTTAGAAGTTTTATAAATCCTATTTATTGTTAGTTTCTAAGTTCTATGTGCTCTCTGATAATCAAGAGTACCTTATTCTCCCTATCCTCTTTTCACCCGATTGGTACGTGGTATTGATGGGGTTACACGATCCCTTAGGCCATACAATTTGCTTTAGACTTACATTATCTACAAAGAATAAACAAATTGTGGCCATTGAAAAACTACCCGAAAATAAATATCCATAAGATTTTTCTATTTAGTGACCCAATTTTTCTTTTTTTTAGCTAAAAATTATCTTTAAGTTTCCCACGACGAAAACATTATAGTGAAATTGTAACACTCTCCCCTAAACGGGGCATGCACCCAGAAGCAAAGGAATAAAAAAGGAAAAGCTGAAGCACAGCTGCTTCTTATACTCTCTCTCTCTGTCCTACCTACAATTTTCACTTATTTATTTAATTACCAAATATTTATTGAACATACATTACGGTTAATGTTGTGCCTGCCGTATTCCCTTTCCCCCTCCCCCTTGTTTTCTCATGTGTCGCAACCGTAAGGAATTTTTGCAATTTGCTTGCATCAAAGATGATTTCCCCATAAGTCAGCCCTTGCCTCAAGATGTATGGAAGATCCCTTTTTTTGTTCTCTCTCTCTCTTTTTAGGGGTGCCAATAGAATCAATTCCCATCGATCGGAAGCGCACCCTTGTGTCTGGCCCATGCCATTTGCCTTCTTCCTTCAAAGTTTCCTTTTAGCACAAAGAATTTCCATGGGGATTGCATAAGATTTTCTGATGATTTTCCTTTTTTGTGATTTTTTCGCATACCTTTTTGGAAAATAATTTATTGCGTTTGCAATTTGCAATTTGAATTTAAATTTGGGTTTATTTTAGGGTTTGATGTGGGATTGAGCATTAATTGGAAAAAATTGCAGCATTTCCACAACGCAGTAAAATAAATTTAAAATTTACAAATGGAAGAAATGATAAACTGCTTTCAATTGAGTGTTCTAAGCTCTTTTATTTTTTCTCAAAAAAAACTTAATATTAAAATAAATCATTTGCATTTATTACCCATTTTTTGTTTGCATTTTTCTGTGCTATTGAGACTTCTTGCGCCTGAACACGCTTTTGCCTTCCAAATAAAGCATTTTGTTAAGCTAATTTTTATCCCATTTTGAACAAAGCATTTCCAGCAGGGACATATTTTTTTTACCCCGATCATGTAAAGAAAGTGACACCTAGACAAAAAAAAAAAGAAGAAAAAACAAAATAAAATAGAAAGAAAATGAGCAGACAAAAAAATTACAACAATGCCACAAAAAACAGTCAAAAATTATGTTATAAATTATAGAAAAAGAGGGTAAATTCGTGTTGAAAATTTCAAGTGTTTTGTAATAAGGCGCAGTACCGTACCAACAAAAAAAACATAAAAAAGTAAATATAAGGAAATGCAACCACCCTAAGAATAAAAAGAAAACACTACAATAGATATGTATGTGTATATATATACGAATAAAAAAACAACAACAAAAAAAATCAAGAGAAAAGTAAGAAAAAAAAGTTTTCTTCATTATTTGCTTGTTTTTATACTTTTCTGATCATGATACCCAAGTCACAGAAAAAATAAACCAGTAGAATGGGCCAATTTGGGCTTTACCGAGGTTTATATACCCTAACAAATATATGTACATATTATATATATTTTTGTACCATCAATTGCCTGTAATTTCAGAAAAGTTTGTGTTTTTTAAAGAAGTTTTTATACTCTTAAAATATACATTTGTAAATATTTGCCACATGTCTCCTAATAAGTAATATTTTTTATAATTTTGAAGTTCACTAATTCTTTACTCTAAGAATCGAAAATTTTAGAAATTTCCTTGGCATTAAATATATATAAATGTATAATTGTAATGTAATAAAAATGTAATTTGTGGTTATTTTCAGAATTCTTTTCTAAATTCCCAAAAATAATATTTTTATATATATTTATACAATATTGTACGTATAAAAATTAGTTTTAATTGATTGTTGTTATTTTTTAAATATTTTTCATAAACAAATTTTATATTTCAACTTAATTTTATTAAACAGGACAGATGAAATTTTGATAAAAAAATTTTAGTCAAGTATAAAATATTAAAAAATTAATTAACTAAATATCCTATACAATGATATCAAAAAATAAATATAAGAATTTTTAAAAATTATATGATAGTAATATCTTAAGAGCATATTCAATAAAGTTTACAAGTTTTAGAAAACTAATTATTAATGTTTAAAAGAATAAAAATATTATTGAACTGAAACTCATTCTCAACCGAATATTCTACACCTTAACAGGTGTACTAAATTTTATTCAAATTTAAGGAATTTACGTTTGAGTAATTAAAAATTTACCTAGAATGAGGATTTTTTTAAATTTACTAAAAGAGTAATAAATTAAAATTATGGAAAATAATGTTAGATTTTTTTTCAGAAGATAAATGAAAGCTTCGTGATAAAATGGCTACAAATTTATTTTATACACGATATTATGTAAAATATCTTTAACTAGTTTAAAATTCTAAAATTGATTGTACCCAAAATGGTAAGGGTATCAGGGAAAAAAAAAACAACCAAAAACTACAAATTGTCGATGCAACGAAGCGAATGCTGCAATCATAAGATAAAAGCTAAGAAAGGAGTTTTTTCTCTTTTTCTTTTTGAGACCTTGCGCAGTCACTCACCCAGACTTGACGACCCAGACCTAGGCCACCCCTTTGACAAGAAACGGCACCCTACCCCCTACCCCTACCTCTAACCATAACCATAGATCCCTGGCTTTCACAGAAATAGCACCATCACCCAGGCCCGGCGCTGGCATACCAAAAGATTTCACACGCCACAGTCAAAGGCGTCAGTTCATGTTTTTTTTCCTTCTTATTTTACCCCCTTCCCTTGTCAAACTGTGGCCCTGGGAGAGAACGATGGGATGGGATGGGATGGATGGATGCCTGTGCCAGGCGTTGCATTTTTTACTTGACGCCTTGGCACAAAGCTGCATAATAATTACCCAATGCGATACCCCTTTCATCAGGGCGTCACCAAAGAGGCGGAGAGTGAGAGTGCGAAAAATCGTTGGAAAAATCTCATTTGAATATTTGCCAGTGAGTTGGGAAAACTGTTATTCGAAAAAATTAATGAATATTTTGTAATACTTTATGAGCCATGCTTAAAAGGCAAATGCCGGGCATCTTTTTATATCATTTGCATAAACGGGTTTTGCCGTGTGGTAAATTGATCAAAACGCATCTTTCTGATTATGGATTTCCCATTTGGTGTCTGTTTCCTGCATGAATATGGATATGCCTGTATGGACACCTGTTCTGGCATATCTGTTGCTACTTAAAACGCAATTAAAACCATGTGGAGCACATCTTCTTATAACTATCTAGGCCATGGGAAAGTGCTGCACTCAATTTAAAGGCAACGCAATTCCCTTTCATAGATTTGGTAGGGTATCGAGTGTAAAGTACCCTATGTGTGGGGGTATATACGATAGATAAACTTTTCCTATATACATTTTTTCCATTGTTTATTAATAATACTTTTTGTTAGCAATACTTTTATTTGATATACTTTGTAAGTGTAGAATAACATCATTTTAAAGTAAAGCTAGGATGACTATAAAAGTAAAGGACTTTCGTTGGTCCTCGGTGGAAAGAAGCATTGCTTAGTGCACTGAAATTTAAGAAGGATCTTTGGGACCTATAGACAATTCGAATTGAAAGCATTAAAGTTCAAACTATTAAATTAAGAATTGTCAAATAAAATGAAAGTTAAATTAGTATTAAATTTATTCCCATAAGCAAAATGCAATCTGAATAACCAGACAATTATATATATTTAATACTTGATATATCCTATTATAATATTAATAAATATTTAATAATACAGCAGTTTGGGGATACTATCAAAAACTCACTGATTTATCCATACATTAAATGCCATTGAGCTGCACAGACATCTTCATTTTATTTTAACATACCCACACTCAAAAATTCTAGTGCTTACAGGGTATCAAATTAGAAAAGGATGCAATGATTAATCAACGGAAATGCCTGTCGCTATATTATGTACCGCTAACCCATTTACAGCAGTTCGTAAATAATAAAAATATTTATTTTCCCCTTGCATTCAATTTCAATCAAGCTCGACAATCTTAAGTGCTCAATAGAACTATCGGATTTCTCAAGTATCATATATAGATTTACTATATATATACAAAGAAAACTTGGCTTGTCTGTGTGTATGGTTGTGCGTGTGTGTGTGTGCGTAGGGGTAAGCCCAGTGCGCACACTTGCCAAGAACTTAGTGTGAGGGAGTTCGTTGTACTCTTTCTCTATGAAATTCTTTTTCTCTCTTTTTTTCTGTTATTTTTTTTTCTTTGGCCTGACCTCATTTCTATCTCACTCTAGTCGCCTAGGAGGCGTCATAAATTGAAATTTATGCTGGAGCATTTAATAGATTCTTCAGTTATATTTAAATTCGTTTCGTTTCTCAATGATTTAGTGTAATTAGCTTGCAGGCTCACGCGAAGAGCGCCTGGAGGCACTTACATATGCGCCTTTATATATATACATATATGTACATACATATATACATACAATAAAATGCGTGTGGGTATGGCTATATAATTTCTTTTTTTTGGGGTGCCTCAAAAACTGAGACTGGACGATTAAGATCTCTTCCAAGTCAATTTTCGTTCCAAAGAACGGAAAGTGGTTTGATTGTGAGATCATCAATGGAATTTCAGTTCGCTAATTGGCCGTTTTTTTTGTGTTTGTGTTGCCAATGAAAGGGCTTTTTGCCTAATTGAGATGTAAGGAAATTGATATAATAGATTTATAGATGTTTATAAATATGGGGGCTCTACTTGGGAAGTTTCTTTAATTTACTATAAGATACTACAAAAAATAGATAAAGGAAAGTAATTAATTTTAACATTGGATTTTAAAAATATTGACTTGAATGACTTTATCAGACTGCTTTCCACTGACAAGTAAAGAAATCCAAGTTTTAAATTTTCCAACTTAAAAATTATAGAAATTCAAAGTTTTAATCTTTTTAGTAGGAAACCTTTCTTCAGAATTATGGTTTTACTATAAAAATTTGTTAAATAATATTTAGAATATATTTCTGAAAGAACATTATAATTAATAATATTATATAATATAATAATATTAAAATGAAAAAATAAAGCAAAGTATGGAATAATATTAGAGCCAAAAATTTTCGTTTGCTTAATGATATAATAATATGTATATATATATATATATAATATGTATATATATATATATATATATATATATATATATATATATATATATATATATATATATATTAATAATATAATAATAATAATATTTTATACAGATCTTAATTATTACATAATAAAATTCTCCTTTGGCAGGACAATTCTGTTGCACGACGAAAAATTGCTCAATGGCAACTGTGTCCAAGAAAGTTTTATTATTATTTCTAAAATTAGCTTTACAACATTAAAACTAACAATATTAACGCTATTAATTATAATTATAGTTGGAAATAGCACCAGCGTCGATGCCCTTAGCTCCAAAATATAAGATTGACTTTAATATATTTAATTGGATTACATTGTTTGAAGTAATTATGTATAAATTCTGTAAATATTGTCCATTGATACGATAAAAAGATCTCATGATAAAGATTAAATGTAGCCTTTAATATAAATAGATATTGTCAGTTCTTTTCAGTCCAAAGATATTTAACTGTTTTCACTAAATTAAAGTTAGATTCTGTAAATTTATATTTAATATCTATAATTTGCTATGTAGATATATAGGAACGGCAAAGAATATACCATTTTAAATAGAAAGAACTGTATTGAAAGTTAGCTGTAAGCGATTCTAAGGACTCTTTAGGAAAAGCCTTGGTGTACAGTCTTCCAATTTGTTTTTTATGCTAAGCCATCACACTAGTTCAAGTTTCTTGTGATTGAAGCTACCTCAAACAAAATAAATCCCCGTTTCTAGCACACAAATTGACTTGTAACCCATTGTAAGATTTCCTTCTTTATTATCTTCCCCTTGTCATTTCTATAATTGTTGTATTCTTTTACACATGTTTGCATTCACATCGCCATTTTGTAAATCGTAAAAAATAACAAAATTGTCTAAAAAAAAACACTAAACAAAAAGAAGAAAAGCAACTGTTTAATTTCATGCCCAAAATCCAACCCATTTTAAGATCACAATGGATGGATGTAAATGCATCCCGCCTTTATATATATCACAAGACAACTTTATGCTTTTTATAAAGTTCCATTTGATGGGAGAGGAACCTTTGATCCCGTTTCTGGCCAACGTTTGACATGCGCAATGTAAATGCCAAGCATAATTCCCATAAAGCAGCTTAAGACACTTCCATTCCATTCGTTCGTTACTTTTCCGGGACAAAACACTCAAAAAAAAAAAAAAAATTAAGCACATAAAATATTTTCCAACGCTAAACGAAATGATCAGCGGGGTTGGGTCGCGGGATTCTGTAAGATGCCTCAAAATAATGAATGGGTAACCCTTTGCTAATTTACATGATATTTGCCCCCTTTCCTTTTGCTGCTGTCTGTGTAAATAATTTCACGGCACAACGGAAACTGGACCACATCTTCCGTCGTCCGTCCCATTCATGGACAAAACTTTTCTATTTGCTACAAATGAATGCTCTTGGGATGAAACCGGGGTTGTTTCGATGGGAAAGTGCCACGCATGCGCAGCATCTTCGCTTTCGCTTGACGGGGTCATGGTTGCGGCTAATGACCGTGCCACACAAAAGGATGCCAATGCCCAGTTGCTATTAGCGAGATTGGGCATACAAAGCAATCAAATAGCCATGAAGAAAGTATTGCCCTTAAGAAAAGAATTTGCATTTGAAATCAGCTCAGAATATTACCTAGCTATATATCGTATATACTTATAACCCTTTTTGTGGACACTTTCTTTGGACAGTTTTATTTTCTTTTGTGATTTACTTGGCCATTGAATACAGGGGATTAGCTTGGAATCGGGGTTTCGGATGCTGCTTTGCCGTTTACCGCTACTTGACCTATTTTGCCAACTTTAGGCCGGGCTATAAATGTCAGTGACGTCATTAAAGTTTAATAATTTATGAAAAGCCGTCCCAACTGGCTTTCTCATTCTCTGCCCGCCCCATCTCTTGCTCATTCTTTCAAAAGGAACTCTTGTCGAGTGTAATTAAGAAAAAAGAAATGAAATTAGTTTGATTTTCATTTCAAGTTTTTTTTTTTTTTTTTTGGTTTCCCCCCCTCGTTTTGTTTCGTTTCATTTCTTTTCGTTTTGTTTTGGAGTGGTTTTGAGCACGCGCCACAAAAACGGAAATGCATTTCGCGTTGAATATATATTTTTAGATGTGAATGTTGATATTTTTGTGGGGCGTTTTGTGTTTTCATATAACAAAATTGTGACTGTTTGTCAACGCCATTGTGGAAAATTGGGGCGCTCTTTTAGATATTTTCAACCATCAACAGTCACTTATTTCGAGCCCCACTCTGAGTGACAGCTGCGACACAGCCGTGAAATACAATGTACTTTTGTTCAATATCATTAATACACTGAACAAAATGCAATTGTAACTAGTTACCAGTGAAATTTAAAAGAACTTGAATGAGCTGATGAATATGCCTCCTAAATGGAATATCGTTGAAATTTTATAGTTTTTTTTGTGGTTTACAAAAATTTATCGAAATTGAAATTCTTTTCCGTTTTTGCAGTGGTTCAATCGATTGGAAATTTCGTTAAAATAAAAATTAGTTGCCAATTTTCACATATGTTTCAGCACTGAAATATTTTGTCATTGATATTTAATATATAAAATATTTCAACAATTTTAAATAGAATATTTTATCATAATATTGCAAATGCTATGATCAATTTTAAGTTAAACTTAAAATGAAATATAATTAGAAGAGATTTTAAAATTTAATTCATATACATATAACAAATGTTTTCACAATGTAAGGAAAAAAAATGTTGTTTCTAAGAATTGATAACTCAACATCTTATCAAGCATATTTTGATGATATCAGTAATAACTTGCATAACTATATTTTTAATATTCTAAAAATAAATTCTATGGAAAAGAAAAAATCGCAAAAGAAGTTCATATATTTTTGTTTTTTATATACACTTAACAATAATAGTATTTTGATTTAGAGCTGATTAAAAATTTGCAAATATTGCTTAAAAGTTAAAATTTAAAAAATGAAAACTTGCATGTTGCTGGTTTTAAAATGATTTAATTTTTTGATTAAACTTTTAACTTCAAATTAAGCATAAGAAATGTTTTTTTAAATGTTTAACAATTTTGTAGTCTAATTCTATAAGCATTTAAGTAAACTAGGCTAAAGATTAAATGTGAACTAAAGCAATTAGGTTTTACTATCTAAAAGTCTTTAAAATATAAAGATACTTTACCAATCCTTATCTTATCCAAATATATTTTTATATATTTATTTTTTAGAGAGTATATAAGAATTTAAATCTAATAAATTAAAATGAAAGAAACATTTTAGCTGCTATGGCTAAATAATTTAATACATAATAATAACATAAAGATTAAAGTATTTTATTAAAAGTTTAAATAAATCTAAACTATGCCTAACTTATATTTGCCAGAAATATTTTATATACACTATTTCGATTATTAAATTCCAAAGACAAAAATAAATTTTTGTTACAAAAAATTAATTTTCAAAATTTGATTATTATATTTTAGATATTTATACGGCAAATATAAATTATTTGAAAATTTGTAAGAGAAAAATTATTTAAAAATTTTAAAATACTTTTTTTCCACCGTGTAGAAGAAATTAAGTAGCTACCGTTAGTTAGACTCGCAAAAAAAAAAAAAAAGAAAAACGCTACCCAATTTTAGTCGCATTTTAAACTCAATTAGTGCTCATTAGCAAATAACTAAGGGCAACAACAACCAACAAAAAGAAACATACCAAAATCACTTGAAATGCTTTGAGGATAACACACGCACAGCAGCCGGAGAGATCAGAGATGGAGACGGAACTCAAATGGAGCTGGAGCTGGATCTTGGAGCTTGGAGAGTTGGATCTCAACGGAAATGAACATTGACAACGACAATTGCTTGTTATTTGCAAAGCGAATTCCAGCCTTGGGACTGATTGTGAGAGAGGGAGAGAGAGAGACTTTTCGACAATCCTTCATTCTCGCCGTAATTATAATTATGAAGAGATGCCGCTGCAGTGCACTAACTCTTGACTTGAGATCATCATTGGCATGATTATCAGATGGGGAACGACATCATCAGTGTAAAAAAAAAAAAAGGGGGAATTGGTGCGAAACGCACTTTGACTTGGGCAGTAAAAAGCTTTACGCTTTTTGTTTTTATTTTTTTGCTGTTTTGTCATCATCACTTCCAGTTCTCTTCCCTTTCCCGATCTGTCTGTGAGTATCTGGAGTTGGACTCCCAGAGGAGTATGTGTATTCTCTGGATTCTTTTCTTTGTCTTTGTCTTGTAATGAAATTTTCAAAGTGCGACAAAACAATGAAAATAAAATCGGTTTCATCTGGAACTTGTCTTCGATATATACATACATATGTATGTACATATATGTATATACATACATACATAAACGTATATGCTTTTTTTTTTTCTTTACTCTTGTCTTTTGTTTTTCCCTTTGTTTGCAATGAGTCTGCGGCATGAAACTTGGCACTGGACACTGGACGAGCGCCTACTTGGCCCTACAGATATACCGACTTCCATACTGGAGTCGAACTTCAATTTCAATTTAAATGAAAACAAACTGTAGGCACTTTGTATTTATGCATTTTGCGTCGTTCATTCAGCCTTGTTTGCATCTTTAATGCTTCGTGACTTTCGAGTGTACTTAAAGATACAGATGGTTGGAAATGGGGAACTGCAACTACAACAACAACAATAATAATAATAATAACAAGAACTACAACTACAAGAGTGTGTGCAATGCAGTTTACATACATATACACATGGAATCAAACATTATGTACATAGCACAGAGACGTGCTAAGATTGTCTTCGATATGATATGACTTGGTCATATGGTGTTATATATCAGTTATATATGTATGTATGTATATACAATGACTGAGTTTTGTGGTTAAGACTATAATGAATGCGTGGGGGGGCTTAGCTCTTGGCTTTTGTGTATTGTGTTAATTGATTATTATCATTCGTGTCAAACATGTAATTCTCACAAGATAAATGCAAATAAAGATTGTTGATTTTGAAAACAAAAAAGAGAAAAAGAAATGCTAAGAAAGGTATAAAGTCCTTAACGACTTTAATTACTTTGGGATTTCTATAAAATTTTTTATTTGTATTAAATATTTTTTTGATCAAGAGCTGGAATAATATTTAACTTTTTGGGCATCACGATAAAGTATTATTTTATAATCTAATATAGATCAATTCATATATAGATTCAATTCAATTCCTATACATAGGTATGTACATACTTAGATCATATCATGATGCTCTATTAACTATTCCTTGAACAGAATGTATTATAAATTCTATAAACAAATATGAAAAAATGTTGTTTTTTTGTATAAAATTTAAATGGAAGATATGTATGTATGTATATCAGAACTTTAAAAGATGACCATATAGAAAAAAAATCAGATGGAGCATATACCAAATTTGGTTTAATTTTTTGGTATCTAAATGGATGTGTCTATTAGAGCTTATCAAAATATGTATTGATATGTAAGTATTTATTTGCTCTAATTTATATATATTTTGGATTAAGATTATGTATACTTCCTTTTTGTACATTTTGAGATTTTGATAATTCACGTCAAGAATAGATACATACATATGTACATGTACATACATAGATACATAGATACATATCTACTTGGCAATAGCTTAGGTAGTTCTTCATATACATATGTAGATATCTATTTTTTTCAAATTAAAAAGTTTTCTTGTCCTATTTTATGTATGTATGTGTACATAATTATTCTTTGGTCAATTTATACATATGTATGTATGTATATCTGTCATCGTTAATGGAAACTTCCAATCAGTATAACAGTTTCTATCATAACGATATTTTAATAATGATTGTAAATCTATGGGTTTGCATAACATATTTAAAAAAAAAGAAAATTATTGTTGTCTAATTTTCAATATTGATTATGATTTAACAAATAGTTAGGATCAGTTTTCTTACTACTGAGACATTGAACCTTAGATCTTTATCAACTTAATTATATGTATATATCCTTAAAATTGTTCCAAGTTAAATCCAAATATTGAAAGTAAAGTAAAGTTTGTTTGCATTTATAAAAAATATTTACATTTGTACAATATAAAATGCGATTAAACCTAATTATGTTGGTCTGTTATATGTCGCTTATTTATTTATGTATGTGTGAAAGTATGTATGTACATACATATGTATGTGCATATGTTGCTTGACCTCCAAACGTGTTTCCAGATAAAACTAACTGTTTCCGATAGCTAATGGCTAATTCCCGTTATTTGCAATGACTAACAGTCCATTTATCAGAAAAAACGTCAAATTCCATATGGCCACCCAAGCATCTCCATTTGAAATCAAATGAAACCGAGTTTCATGCTAATTCTTAACAAAAATAAACATTAGTACATGTGTATATACATACATACATACATACATACATATGTATGAATGAAACGTCAAGAGACTGAGTTGGAGACTTTGCCTAGCCCAAAAGAAAAACATAAAAAAAAGTGTGAAAGAAAATGAAAATTTTGCACGCCTTCCAGTTAAATAATTGTTTGGTTTACGCAAAGCTGCCATCGAGGAATGTGTACCCCAAGCTGTGTTCAGCATCCCAGGAACCTAGCAACCAGTCACTCTCAGATCCAGATCCATAACCAGACTGCGACCAGCTGACAAACGGAAATGCTCAGCGCCGTCAGTCATATGTGGGCAAAGATATTTTGAATATGCAAAAAATGATACAAAAATCAACAACAGGCATTTATGTTGTTCCATAATGGAACGTCTTTAAGATGTTTGCGTAATGTTGTTGCTGTTGTTATTGTTTCTCTCTTATGCTGTTACTTTGTTGTAGAACATATAGAAGGAACAAAAAAAAAAGAAGTAGAAAAAACAAAAACCATCTGATGGCAATGTGAACAGCGAAAAGGAAAGCCAACAAGTCGAGCAACATGACCGACGAATCCCACACATACATACATACATACATACAAATACAATATTTAAAGATCATAAAACCAACGTTAACTGATCCACCCAGAATTTCAGAGCAAAAGCGACAGAGGCTATGAAAAGGAGATGAAGCAGTCTGAAGAGGGTGTAGAGGCAGGGCCAACTCAGGTCCAGATCTTCACAGACGAGTGTGAAATTGTCAAGTTGTTTAAAGTTTACGCAGCATATTAAATATTTGCCAATCGGCGTTTATAGATGTATGTAGTCTACCCCCGCTCTTCTCCATCATCACTGAGCTGATCTTTATTCTCCTCCCTCTCTCTCCTCTTTCATGCTTTGTTTTCTCTAATTTTTACTGTAGCGATTTTGCAGAAAGAGGCGGCTGCGTCTGCGTCGGCGGCGGCTTTGCTCGTGGGAATATTCTAAGCGCTTGTAGAGTTTTTTTTTTTTTTGGTTTGCTTAGATATACATACATATGTATGTATGTATGTATGTATATCTATATACATATGTATGTTTGTGTGTGTGTGTTTAAATTTTTGGCGCACATGGCGGTCTGGGGATCCATTCTGCTTCTGCTCAGCATGCCGATGACGCTGATGATGATGTTTATTTGTGTTGACAACAATGTTGGTTTGAGAAGGGGACCCACCACGGGGGGAAGGAGAATGTGTTTCGGTTCTTTTTCTCATTTGTCCGTTACGAAATAGAAGCTGCATATCGCTGCTGAGCCTCTGCTATCTTTCTGGCTATGCCCACACATAAAATGGAAATGGGAGAAAAAAAAGAACAAAAAATGTCTCCACAACGCCGACGCCAACGCCAACTTCAGCATCAACAACTAGCTAAATGGAGAGTTGCTTGAACCTTAGATACAGCACGAGCGGGGGCTGAGTACAGACCCAAGGGCTTGTTTTGTCGTTGTAGAGCATCTGTATGGGGCTGCTGTGCTCCAACGCAAACACACATACATATGTATGTATGTATGTACATACATATATACACACACATATAAATATGTGTGTGTATCCATGAGCTGCATTAACTAAATGCATTGACCCTTGTGCGCAGCTCACTTGGTGGCAGAAATACGAGTTTTCCATGTATCTATCCTCCCATGTAATAACTAACTGCACGACTTTCAACTGCAATTGTGTGTATCTCCGTGTGTGTGTGTGTGTATGTATGTGTGTGGGGGGGAGTTGTTCTTGAACTTGTCCTGCATCATGCATTTTCTATGCATCGCCCTCAACACATCTTCGGGTTGGTGTATATACAAACACACATACATACATACATGCATACATATATCTGCTGTGTGGCATGGGGCAAATTTGATTTGCTCTTTGTATTTTTAGACAAGAAGAAGAAAACTCTATCTTGGGGGACCATTTAACCAGAAGAAGGATCTAAATATATATGTAATTATCGTTAATGAGAGAAAGAGTTGAACCCCAAGAGTTATCAGCATTAATAAATCTATGTATGTATGTACATACATATGCATATGTACATATGTATGTATGTATGTACATATATGTCAAAACTATAGAAAGAATGGATAACAATACAGATTGAACTGTAGTTAACAAATAAATAAGATAGACTTGACGAGGGACTAATAAAGTGAAAGAGCACCTCGAGAAATAAGTCTACGTAGAATTTATAATCTACATTTTAAATAATTTATACAAATATAAATATATGTATGATATATGATGAAAATATATACATATATGTAGGCTTAGAACCCATCTTTTTTTAATACTGCATATGCGAAACCTATGAATTTTTAATACAATTTTTAATTATATAATAAATAAATATATATAATAAATTATTGGTCGTCAGTTTGGATTAAAAAGAAATGGAATTTCTAAGATTTTGCATAGACTAAAAAACTGGAAGAGTTTTATTACTAGGTGAAAAATTCTAATAAAAATTGTAATATAAAATAATGCACCACCGGACTTAAAAATCTGAATTTAGTTAAAGAAAAAAGAAATAAGCTTATCACATATTTTTAAAATATTGAAAGCATTCTCAAATGATTTATATAAAAATATTTAGAAATATTAAGTAATTACAGTGAAATCTACCATAATGTGCACGTCTCTTGGGGGGCCACATCTGTTAATTCTTTTATCTAAATCGGACACATCTCAAAAAATCGGCACTGTCGCTGTTCGCCCAAGAGATTTTTCACTGTAGTAAATCATAAATAATCTAAAAAAACGATAATATTTTAACCCATTCTTAAAGTAAGCTGATGCCTAGTAATAATGAATATTAAAAAATCAAAGCAGGATAACTGATAATATATAAAAAAGACTCTGTTTCATCCCATTCGAGACTTCCTTCTTGAAATATTAAAATATTTGAGTAAAGTTGAATTGTTAAAATAATGTTTAAAAAATAATTTAAAAAAAGTTTTTGATTAAATAATAATTAATATTAAGCATTTAAACATATATGCACATAAATGTATATATGGTACATACATACATACATACATGTTTTATTCCATTAAAATAAAAAATTGTTTTGCTGATATGAAATATGATTTTAATGTACGAATTTTGTGTTTTTAATGATGTGTCATCCGAAGTTCATTTTGTTAGATGACGATAAACATAAATTTCATTTATATTTATTGTTTCATATTTATATTTATGACTTTAGCATTACGCAAAATTTCATATCAATTTCAAACAATTCACAATTTTTACTCAGCTCTTAAAAATGATTGAAAGCCAAGTACATGAAAGAATTTTTAAAGTAGCTTAAAGAATATTATTTCATATAATATTTTATAGCCTTTACAAAATATTCTCAGGCTAAAGAACAATTTCCTTTTGAAAACTGCATTTCAAATGAATTCATGGCAACTCAAATGTGGCTATCGATCGGAAGTAATACGAACGATCAACGCATATTAAGTAAGTAAGTAATATATATACATACATATATATGAATAACGTCTGATAAATTATTCCCACGGGGAAAGTCGCACAATACAAATATAATTATATATAAAGGAAGCAAAGTATATAAAATGAAACATAGGAAATATCTGGCCCAAGAGGAGCGGCATAAATCAGATCTGAATTGAAGTCCAAATCAAATGAACGGAAAACGCGCTAAAACCCTCGCCGATAAGAAAAAAGTGAGAGATAGGTCAAACAATGGCAACTTGTTCGTATCTTTCATATTTCCTAATCACTTAATTTGTTTTGGGTTCTTTTTCTGGTGCGGACCACAGGTAGAGTGGCCAAGGAGACCACCAGTCAACCACTAATTGGCAAGAAAATCTCTTTATTGGTGGATAGGATGGATCACAGGAAGCAAGTGCAATGGGCCAAGTACAAAAGGACAGAGATTTTACTATTGCTGTTTTCTTTTTTTTGTTCAATGGCCAAGGATCTACGGCTGCTCAGAGAATTTATTTCTCTTCTTCTTCTTCTTTTCTTTTTTTTTTGGCAATAGTTTTGGGAGTCAGTGAAGGAAGGGAAATAGAGGCGGCCACATGATGACATACAACATCCTAATCTTTAGCAACATTGTTGCTAATTTTCTACAGACTGACCGCAAATAATCAGACAGGAAGCTGTGCCCAAGAACATGTGTGTTCATATATACATATATGTATATACATATATGTATGTACTAATACATAGTCTGAGCATTTGTTGAACAATTTCATTAGCAAGTAAATACAGCATCATTTTTTTTTGAGTTCTCATTTTAGTTGCGTGCTCTGGACATCAGTTTAAGTGCCTTTTAATGCCTCTATCTTGGCGCCCAATTAATTTTGTCCAATAAAACGAAAATTATATGCATAAAGGGTATACAATATACCCATACATACATACATACATATATGTATGAGTATTAATGTGCAGATAAATATATTTATATGTATGTTATATATATATGTATATATATATCGAATGACTTGCAGGAGGGCCAACACGAAGGGCGTGCACAAAGCGCAGAACAGAAAATAAAGATTTGCAGAAATTTTGGCGCCAAAATGCAAGTTGATAAACCAGTTGCGTTGCATATTTGCCTCAAAATCTTTGCGCCTTTTTTTTTACTGATTTCTTTTTTTATGTATTTTTTTATTTGCTGTTCTCTCAATGTGTATTTGAGCATTTGTCGGTGTGTGTGTGTGTATTTGAGAGTCGTTTATCGGCGCTCGTCTCCGTTCACAGTGACGGCCCACATTCATAGTGAGCTTTTTCCATTCACACACAGACACTTGTGCACACAACACTTTTAAGACTTTGAATTCTAAAATCAAAAGGGGATGCTTCATACAAACATATATATATACATACATATATATACATACATATATATATATATATATTTATTTTACTACGGCCTCAGCGAATTCTGAATACCTTAGACCAGGCAATCATAGTCAGTTATCTGAAAGAAACAGAATATAATATCTTAAAAAGGATAAAAATTTATAAATATATAAACATATATACAAAAAATACAACAAAGGGTTACTTTTGCAATAATGTACAACTATTGTGCGATCGGGTTTTTTAATCAATATGGACATTGTCAATAATAAATGATAAGTAATTCTTTTTTGTTTGTGGTCACTGAATAGTTTACGAATCGTTTTTTAAAGCATTAAAAATACCCTATTTTGCTCTTAAATTAATTTTAATATTTTATAAACTCAATTTTTTTTTAATTTTTCGTAGACAAGAATTTAAACGTAATTAGCTATGAATCTATTTTATTATACTGCTAAAAGACCATAAAGGTTTAATATCCTTGTGCTAATTTTAGATACATAAATATTTTATGCAATGAATTTATGAATTTATCAATGAAAAAATGAGAGAAAAAATTGATAAAATGATAATTCATATATATTACATATATTTATATGTATTTATATTTTTTTATATACATACATATATATAATGAAAAAATAATAGAAAACATTAGTTTAAAGTAGAAAAATAGTTAATATTTCTTTTAAATTATTACAAACTTTTTTTGTTGTGATTTTTCATTATATATTAAATAACAATTTCTATATATGTATGTATGTACATATGTATGTATAACTATATTCAATTGCAATTTATATATATTTTTCTGAACATTTCCTAATTATCATCAGGAAACAATAATAAATATAATAAATTGATTAAATTGAATAATTGCACATCAATTAAAAATAATATAAATGCTCAATAAATTAAAAACAAAAAAATATTTTATATACATACATACACACATTTATTAAAACAAAAGAAATACACAAAAATCAATATAATTTTTTAAACGTTTTTTAAACTTTTACAGGGTAGATAGCGGTTTAAATACAAACTTTGCGGAGTTTGCTGCACCTAACAAAATTAATTTCACTTGAATATCTTCAAATAATAAACACATTTTGTTTTTGGCCTTCGAAGATTTTTAGAATGGGCAAATATTTTCGTGATTTGATTAAGAAGAGGTTGAAATTACCAAAACAATATAATTTGTTTTAATTTTTTCCTATGTATATATACTATTTTATAAAATTTAGATCAGTTTTATTACGTTTCCATCAGAATATTTAATTTTTCAAATTTTTGGTACTCATTTTTTTACAACATTCTTTTTGTTGTAGTAAAAAATAAATGGGTTAATAACACATGCTTAAAAATCAGTGTCTGTGTTTAGAGGAATTTGAAATAAATTAGATTTTTTAATTATAATTATGATAATATGTATATTCCATATATAATAATACATAAAACCTTTAGAACGAAAGTTGGAGTGTTTAAGTTACTTAAAGAGTTATATTATATAAAAAGATTTGATTTGAAAGATTTTTAAAATGTTTGTCCGTTAACTTTATTGCCTAATAAAACACTATCCCAAAATTTTCAACTGTTTTAAATCTTTATCAATCATATAGAAAATAACTAAAGAGCCATCTTTTGTAGACAGTAACTAACTCGATCTTAATTAGTCATAACCAGCTTAACTATATTCCTTAAGTTCTCTCAACTGACTTAGAATAGTCGATAGTACCCTATGCTTTTGGTGTGTGGCATTTTTCTTGGTAAAAGAACAAGTGAAGTCCAAAAAAGAAAACATAACAGAGGATGCTATGGTTAAGGCGACGCATAATTTGTAATAAAGCTCCAGGACTAATGTATTTCTCTCTCTCTACTAGAGATGGGCATGGACTGCAATTTTTCGGTCCAGCCCAACACGGTCCAAAATTGAAAATCCCAAACACGCACACACACGCACGCTCCAAAATTTTGGAAACACGACCCAACACGGTCCAACACGAAATTTTTTACTTAATTTTTGTTTATACTTTTTTTTGTATATTTTATTAAATTTCCACGTTTTTGCGTTCAATTTTCAATATGTATAACAATCAAATATTATAATTTACAAGTTTTTGTACAAAAATAATAGTTTGTCAAGGTTGGAGCTCGAAAGTCGAGTACGTCGCTCATTTAAAATTTGCCCTGAGGTTGAAAACACCCTTTCGCTCGTAGCTGAGCTAGCTGGAATACTTAATACTCTTCGGGCTAGTACCCGTAGCCCTTTATTACTCGAGTTTTTCCAGAAACTTAATACATCCACAGTGGACGGTGATTGGGATTTTTGGTATTTTTTGTCAATTTAAATTAAAAAAAAAATGCTCGTGTTTTTTCGTGTTCATGTTGCTCTGAACGAACACGCACGCCCATGGACAAAATTCAACTTTTCAACACGCGCACGCGGGCGCCCGTTCGTGTCACGACGTGACACGATAAAACCCAGCCCATGCCCAACTCTACTCTCTACCTTATGCCCATTGCCATTCTCGGCTCATAAACCAAGAAAAAGAAAAGAAAAAAAATTTCAAAATCTCTGTGAAGAGAATAAACGAAAAATTTGAGCCTTTAAAGTTTTCACTTAATGAATCTAAGCGGAGAGTGCGCGGCATGAGGTTGGATATTTGATCGCCGACGTCGTCGTCGTCGTCGTCGCAGGTAGTAAAGTTGTGCAACATTTTTTCCCAGGAACTTTTTTTTGTTGTTGTTGCTGGTGTTGTTGTTATATGTTGGCTGGCTCCTTATTGAAGCATATCGAGAACTGGTGCCACAGCATTCTTCCATGGGACATCCACCAAAATCCCCACCCAAAATGAAATGCATGCCACCATCACCATCACCATCATCGCGGACGTATCAAAGACCTAAACAGCCATTGATCAATGGTATTTGTTGTTTTTGTAGTTGCTGTTGTTGTTGTTGTTGCTGTTCTTGCACTGTCTGGTTAGAACTGCAAGTTTACCTGACCAAACCATTTAACGTGCCAGACACATTTTCGGCGAAATGTTTTTAACAGCCAAAGCCAGCCAGGCCAACAAAGTGCAGGCCGACGAAGGATCGCCACACAACGAACCAAACAATCAACAGAATGAACTTATGCGAAAGCTAAGAATTTTTTTATTTTTTCTTCTTTTTTTTTGTTTTGAAAACTTCAGTGTAAAAGGAGACAGTGAAAAAGAATTTGCACGGCAAAGAGCCACGCTGCGTGATTAGAGAACCAAATTTAATGTTTCAGTTTTTCGGTGTTTTTTTTTTTGTTAGTATATTTTACCTCCGATCTCCTCGCCCACAATCGCGACATCTTTTGAACGCTTGTACTCCTACATACATATATATATATATATATATATATATGTATGTCTATATATACATATATATACAAAGGTATGTATGTTTGTCGTGAGGAGTACGTACAATACACATTTCTTATCGCGGTTTTGCCACGATCGTTAAGAGTTTGTGTGTCTCTGTCTACAGAATAATATATACATATATATGTATGTGTATCTGTGTGTATGTGTGTGTATTTTTGGGTCTTGCAAAGTGACTCAATTTTATTTTTTTTTGGCGCGAAACTTGGCGTCTTTTGTGGAGCACGAGTTAATGGAGCATTTATGAGAATTTTCTTATGCAGGATATAAACATTTCCGTTTCCCTTCTCCCACCCGTGGAACGTCGGAACCAGGAAGGAAGTTTTTCCGCTATTTCCTTAAGTTAACTTTCAGAAAAATTCTAGAACATTTCTCGTCCTAAGCAAATATACTTGTATAATAAAATCCACCACATGACCACATCCTGAGATGCTGAAGATGTGCTGCCCGTTAAACAAAGTTCACTGTCATGTCGATTGACCGCAAAAGAAGAAATAAGTATGTATATAGAACTGAAGTGACATTGGTTTCTTTTCGTTTTTTTTTTTTTTTTGTAATTCAATATGCTTGAAGAGGCTGCGAATGCATTGGACAGGGTTTACGTTACATAATCGTTGTACAAGTCCACTTTGGCAGGGCTAAGATCAAGAAGAAGGAGGAGGGCCGGAACAAATGATCGACCGTTCACTTTGCAAACTTCTTATTTGCGTTGAAGTGTTGACTTAGCGGGAAAAGATAATGCTGATGATCAGTGGGCGTGGCACCTGTGCCTCTGTGTGACTAACTTACGTAATCCCCGGATCTGAATTCGTAGAAATAAGACAAAACACTGCCGCGTTCCTGTTGCCACATAGAACTGTAGGTAAGCGCCGAGATTCAATATTGAGCTGGTGGCAGTTTTCTCTGGATTGGATAGAGAAGATAGTCGGTTGACATATGATACCTATACTATATACATATGTATATATATATTTCTGTTTGAGTACCCATCCGGTTGACAGTTAAAGGGAAAGTGGTCCTCGATGCTATCTAAGTAGAAATCTAAGCGGAGTACTTGAATGGACATACTCTTGAGGGGACAATTTTCTCATCATTGGCAAATGCGTTGGTCAATTAATGAGCCTGCCAAATGAAACAAATATCCTGTTGTGCACTTTACTTTGCCCGTTGACACTCCAAAATAAAGTGCAACAACGGTAAAAGGAATACAAGTTTTTCTTTCTTCTTTTTCCTCTTTTTACGGCCAGTTATAGATATCCCTTGCCGAGTGTCCTGTGGTGTCCTGTTAAGCAAACAACAAGTGAACCTTGACTTCTTTTTGATTTGTGTGCATTGGAAAAACGGGGGATACATCAGCTGAGTAGCGCTGGGAAAATTTTCAGGCAATCAGCTGTTCATCTTCGGTCTTGGGAAAATTGAACGTTACCAAAAGATTCTGTTAAGTTGTTGTTACTGTAACTTTGCTATAAACCTGTTTGACTTTTTGTTTTCATCTCGGCTATAATCTAGTTGTGTGTGTGTGTGTTGGACAAGCGAGTGACTTGTTGCTTTGTCCTGATTTTAAATTTTTTCTTTTAGCCAAACAATGGCCCAGCAAATCATCAAGTGCTGCCGTACTGATGATGGGAAATGAAATCGTACAGGATTGCACCATCATTTTTCAGCTGCACGAGTGTGGCGAGTGGGCAGAAACTCCTCAAATCTATGTATACCTGCTGCCATGTGCTGATCTCACGCTTGCCCAAACAATAAAATTCTCCCCCCTTCTTTTATCGACAAATAGACCCTAATAGCTGGCTTATTGTCACTGCATTGTATTTTGGGTGTTACAATTGCAGAATTATTGTCCTGGGAAACGGCTCCACCTACGTTTCGTAGGACCACCATCAAGAAGTGAGTTGTTAGATTATGAATTTAACACACACCTATTCAGAACTAACTAATTTAGACCCCCTGTTTAAAAAGCGAAACATTAAACAGGCAAAAGGGGGGAGAAAAATAAAACGAAAAGCGAAAAGTAATAGCAAAAGCAATAGCAATAGCAACAGCGACAGAGACGTTGACAGCGACGTCAACGTTGGGTGCATAAGAAAATTTTGTCCGTTACAAAAATCTGCCATCTCAATGCTCTGAGAGTGTGTGTGTGTGTGTGTGTGTGTGTGTGTGTGTTTGGTGTGTGTGTTTATGTTTGATAAAATGCGATATGGGCACATTCTCATTCTTGTTCTCTGGCTCAACAAACTCCCCTCTCACTATCTCTCTCTTTCTATCTGCCTGTAGCAGAGAGCAAACAAGTGAGATTGAGATCGAGAGAGAGAGAGAGAGAGAGTGAGAGCAAGTGAGAGAGGGAGGAAGAACGTGAGTCTCTGCGCGCGCGCGCAACATTGAGGCCCTCCTCAACCAGACCCAGACCCAGACCCAGATGAGGCTCAACATAAACGAACATAACGTATTTTTGCTGTCGGTGTGGCAAACACACACATCCATAGATAGCTCTCCTCCCCCCTACATCTACTACCCATAGAGTGTCAACTTTTTCGACTCGAAGTCAAGGCAATAAAAACAAAAATAATTGAAAAACAGACAGAAACTCAAGACAAGGCTGCGAAAAGTGCCTGAAAATGTTTTCAAGATTAGATGCCGTGAATATTATGGATAGAAAAAAAGGGGTTCGAATATAGGATAAAGGGGGGAGAAGATGGAGACGGAGCCGGAGACGTGGCTGACTGGCAGCTTCAATGGGGGCAGACGCTGAAGACACTTATGATTAATGTTCTGGCAAAATTGAAAATATATACATATACATACATATATGTGTACAAACAATATTTTTAACCCCAAACCAAACCAAAACGAAACGGAAATGAGGAAGTCTTGGCGTATGGTTTATGTTGTGCCAAAAGAATTGTAGTTGGGGAGGTTTTGTGATCCAGACTTGGGGGTAAAAACAGATCAAAAGTACACAGATTAGATGTGAATGAACGCAAGGCGGCAAAGGAAGTTCTCGTATGTTTGATGTTTTTATAGTTGAATTCTTGGAAAGCCAACATATAATGACGGGAAACTTCAGGAGGAACTAAAATGCAGACTTTCTGGGATATATGTATAAAAATAAATTTCTATAATCTCTAGCCAGAACAAGTTTATTTAAAGCTTTGACGCTGGAAAGTATGCAATACAAATAATGTTGTTTAAACGTAAAGTTGAACAAAATCATTAATTCATTATAAATCTTAGCTCATTAGGTATTCAAAAAGAATTCACATTTTTCTAAAATCCTTATTATTTTTATATTCCTTACACGTGCGAATAGTTTTTTAAATTCGTAAACCCACATCAATATCAATACAAGAGCAAATTACAGTGATGTCTAAAAAAAGAAAAGAAAGAAAAGAATGAAAAATGACCTGCTGTCTTGGTCATAAACGATGCTGTCACTTGGCCAACCCACAGGCACACAGACAACTATACAGAAGTCTGTGTGAAGATTTTTCCCAAAGTCAACGTAATGCAATGGAAAGATTTGTGAAAAGTAAACACGCCAGGATATCAAGTGTAGACCATGAGTTATGTTGTCGTCTACAAGTCGTACGGGGATGGGGTGGAGAAGAAACAGGGCATGGGCAACGGTTCTCCAGTTTCTGCACTTGCAGTTGAAATTGCAGGCATCGCATACACAGACCAATAGATAGCCCAAAAGAAAAAAAAAAAAAAACCTAAACCCAGACCCAAACCTAAACCGAGAAAGAGAGTATCGTGGGAATGGGCATTGTGAAATTTTTTTGGTTTTTTGTTGGCATTGTCAAACGTTTGGTTCAAGTGTCGCCAAGACCTCAATGTACTTGTCTACTTATTGTTGTAGTTGTTGTTGCTAATGTTTTGTTAGACAAATGTTTCAAATTTTTTGATATTTTTTGTATACGTTCTTTTCCTCTCCATTTCTATTTCCATTTCCCACTGCCCACAAAAAGAAATTGTAGTACGCGTTTACCATGCGACTAAAACGAAATGAAATCTTCAAGTGGTCAATGCTGGGAAAGACAACGGCAAGGTTGGTCTTTGTCGCGGTACTTGAGTCGGGGGAAAGGTTCAAAAATACAGGACATATATAAAAGTGAAAGAGTAGAAATAGCCCACTGTCAATGGTTGAGCAGAAGAAGGAGGGAGAAAGGCACAACAGCTGCAATTGGCTTGCGTGGGAGTCAATTTTTTGCTAGGGCCAAAACGTGGGCATGATGCAATGAACAATATGATTTTCTCACGATATTGTGAGGTGTCAATTTCTATTGGGTAATTATATTTCAGATTTTCTCCTAATGCAGGAGCGAATTACTTTACGGGGAGATTTGACATTCTTTAAATAGATTAATGTACAGAAGCCATTGAGGTAAAAGTTAATTATTTACAGTACATTTTACTTATTTTCAGTTATATAATTAAGTTTTGGTCAACTCTAATTAGTTTTTGTTAATTTTTAATATTTGAAGTTTTTTTTTCAAATATTTAATGACATTTATTTATTTCATTTCGCTGAATTTATTTTTATTATTTTGCTTATTTATAATGTCCAAATTTTTAAGAAGAATAATGAAAAACTTATGAAATTTAATTTAATTTAGATATACATACATACAGAATAATATATGTAAAATACATATATGTCTTGATTAAATAAAAATTGAGTCTTGATGAAGAAAGTTGGTAAAGTTGTTTTGAATATTTAACATGAAAAATAAGACTTCGTTTTTTAAAGGGTTTTCATGATTTTAGATTATTTCAAACAGCCCAGTAATAGCATAAAATTATAAAAAGATCTCAAAAACATAGAAATATGTATATATAAGTAAAGTTGTTTTGAATATTTAACATGAAAAATAAGACTTCGTTTTTTAAAGGGTTTTCATGATTTTAGATTATTTCAAACAGCCCAGTAATAGCATAAAATTATAAAAAGATCTCAAAAACATAGAAATATGTATATATAAGTAAAGTTGTTTTGAATATTTAACATGAAAAATAAGACTTCGTTTTTTAAAGGGTTTCCATGATTTTAGATTATTTCAAACAGCCCAGTAATAGCATAAAATTATAAAAAGATCTCAAAAACATAGAAATATGTATATGTAATTGTTTTTTAAAGCACCTAAGCTATTTCAAATTCCATAATATTTAAAAGAAATATAGATTTCTACTACATTTTTAGCAATAAGCATTTTCATATATTTTTTATAATTTTTAATTAATTCCCCAACTTATAAAAAGTTATGTATACCTTTCAAATATACATTTAGAAGGATATTTGAATATATTAATAATAGATTTAATATTGTTTTATTTTACTCATTTATAATACATTTTTGTAATATATTTAAAAATAATATCTTTTTTGGTAACACTTCGCAGTCCGGCCCTGGAAAACTGTATCATATAACAAACTTTGTTATGCTTTATCCTTCAACCTGTTAGAAAGGTTTCCCCGAAAAGTATTTAGATAAATTTATAGCTAAATAGAATTGACATTTATGACCATTTACACTGACTCTTCCGGTCAAGTTCAATAACAGGCAATCGTAAATCATGAATTAAATCCCAATATAAACAAATATCTTTTCGTATAAAAAGATATATAAAATAATCAATGAAATCTTTATATAAATGTGCACGCAACAATGTTGCTAAGCCTTGGCAAACATTTTTGAAAAGTTTGTTGCTCTTGCTGTTTGCTTAGAGATAAATTTTCACTTCACAGTTGATAAGTAAGTGCGGGTCGATAGGGCAAAACAGAACTAAGAAACGTATAACGAAAAATATTGTTAAGAATTTGAAAAGGAAAGAGAAAGATGCAGAGTGAACATTTCTTTGGGCGATAAAAGTATGTTTGATAAGCAAACAATTGATGCAGATATAGCTACAGCTAAAGATACATTTACAGATACAGATATGCATATATACATATATATTAAATGACAGTCAGAAGTACGCAAACATATTTGAACTTACATATTTAAAAGCGCGTAAAAAAGTCGATAAATGTCACTTATCTGTTTGTTGCAAGTCAATAAAAGAGAAAACCGAACAACATGTGCTCCGGGTTGGGGGTGAATCTTCTCCCACTTACTCTCTTTCTCTCACCATTTCTTTATTTTTATTCTCTTTAACTAACGGAAACTGCCAGACGTTCATACATGTGTGCAAAATTAGCGCCAGCTGCAGTCTTGTGACGTCATTTAATTATTGCATTGTTGCTGTGCTGTGTACACGCCCCCCCTGTACCCGCTTCAAAGCATAAGTAGAAGAGGAATCATAAATACAAGGCCCGCATACCGCCCCATCACTCTCTTTTTCTCTCGTTCTCCATCTCTCCATCACTATATGCATTCATATAGTGAGTGATAAAGTGAGTTTTATGAATGAAACTGATTTTGATTGCTTTGTAACTGCCTTTTTTTTCGCCCCCCGTTTTTTGTATACATGTGTGCATGTATTTATGTATGTATGTATATATAATTTTTGTTGTATTTCTATAAAGCCGCTGCTTATCAATGAACAAACTTCTTACATACATACATACATATGTACTTGCCAAAAAGGGTATTATCGCTTTGGCAAGTAATTTGCAATGCACAGTAGCAGATTTAAAAAATAAATACTAAATAATAAATACTATACGGGTTATCCATATTATGACATACATTTTATAGATTAAATGTTTAAAAGTTTAAAAATTTCATTCATTCTTCAATTCATTTTTAGGTTGTAGACTCCCCCTATTTAAATGGGGCACCCCCTAATGCTTGCTAGTACCCATAACATGAAATCCGAGTATTTGAACAAGGATTTTATTTCCCGTTTTATTTTCTCTTAGTAACAATTTGCAAGTGCAGGAAAATAAACCGATACTCATTCGTTAGAAATTTGAAACAATGATAATATATATTTAAGTGCCAGTCAAAGCTCTATATAAAATATTTTCCATATTATCTAGATAGACCAATAGATTATTCCCATATCTAACAATATATCCTCCTCAATAGATTAATATACCAATAGATCCTTGGTAAAGATAAACTATTACATAGTTCAATATGAATTTCAACACGTCGACATTGGCTTAAAATCAAAAGAATCACAAAAAATTAAGGATATTTTTTTAAATTATATATATTTGAAAGTACTATTTTTATTAAAATCTATCGACTTATTATATAGTTCTATATAGTTAAAAAATATATTATTAATATATAAAATATATTAGGCATAATATTTAATATTGAATCTAATAATATTAATAAAAGACAAAATAATATTAGAATAATAATATTTCCTTTTATAAATTGATTTACACAATATTTAATATTTGTTTAGTGTAGTATGTGATAGAATCGGTACACTTCCATTGAAACCCTTGAAATATTGAGCAATTTAATTTTATAAAAAAATGAAAATTAAATATTGAAAAATTAAATTTATATGAAACAAAATGTAACTGATAAAAAAACAGTTGACTATATGTAAAGGCCATGTAACAAATAGAATTATGGGACATAATGGCTTAATAGTTATTTTTGAATTTAAGGACTTTATATTTTTTAAAAGGAGTCATTAAAGATATATGTACATATATGCATATCCTTCAAATAGCTTTTTTCCCCAGGGAAATATTTTTTGTGTTATTAACTGTGATTGAACTTTTGGCTGATAATAACACATATTAGCTCAGTATGACTTTTAAAACGAATAAAAAAATTATTTTTAATAGACTGATTGCTAAAAAAAAATTATGCAAGGGTATACAAACTTCAATTATTTGCTTATAAATAATTTTATTACTTATTTGCCCTCTTGCAATGTGAAGCACCGATTTGGCGGCATGCTGCACACAATTCTTTTGAAGAAAGCTGAGTAGTCGAGGCTTGACCTTGGTATGCTTCAAAAAAAAAAAAAAATATATATATATATATAAACATATATATAAGATATACAATATTTATAAATATATATTGCTTGATGGATGCAGACATATGTATGTCATATGTGAGTATCTAGATACATTTGTGTGTATCTGTGAGTTTGCATTTTGGTGGCACAAAATCATATTTTATCTTACTACGGAAATGCCCGCGACGTGCCGAAAGTCAAATTGCAAAAAAGCGTCTGTTCACTTCGGCAACCAATTCGCTACAATTTCAATTCATACACAAGCACACACAGACACACAATTCTATATATATGTATGGTTGTACATATATTTGCCAATATTTGTATAGTATATACTTTTTATTTGATTTTGTTTACTTTTTGCTGTTTTTATATCCAATATTTACTAAGCACGGCGCGTGCTTTGGGTCTTCAATGAAGTAAATTATGCGTAGAATTGCATGAGTAATCATAGGAACGCATACAGTATAAAATTAAAATCATTGTTGTGATCCAATATGCAAATATATATGTATATAGATATAATCCCCCATACCATCAAATGGCAGTGCTGTTTTATTTCTTTATGAATGAAATGTGTTTAATGTGTTGTTTCTATTTTCTAAAAATGAAAATAGAGATTTTCACTGAAATATTCGAAATTCATTTCTAAACTATATTTTTGTTACCCTTCTTTTATTTTAATTCACTAATAATAAATTTTATTGATATTGAGTGGGGTGAAGATACTAAATAGTTTTTTTTTAAACTTAATAACTTTTATCTTATTATTTGGCAGTTTGTTTTTTGGCCAAAGAAATCTTATAAAGTTTAATATTTTTTACTTTATATCAAAGTCTTGCCACAAATTGTTGCACCGATTTATTGAATACAAATATTGGCATAAAAGTTACCAAAACCGAAACTTTTAGATGCTGCAATTTTATCTGTGATTATATAAAATTAAAACCAAAGAAAAAAATTAAGAAATAACTCAAATTGTTTTCAAGAAATTTCTCTGTATTCTAAAAAAAATTTAAAATAAAATAGAATGATAGAAATAGAATAAATAAACGACACACAAAATTTCTAATTTATCTTTATATATATAAGCGAACTAATTTTATAAAATGGAAGCTTACTATAAATCAATTAAAACGTAAAAAAATGGTCTAAGTTTTTAAATTTTTACTTAATCAAATTCAAAGTCTTTTTTTGAAAGAGTATTTACCTATTTCAGTTTTCTGTTCTATTTTCGTTTTTTTATCTCTACTATTTTAAAGTAAATAGTTTTCTATTATTTAAATTTAAATTCCAATGGAATAGTATTACGTCATTTTTACCTATTTTACGTAATCAACAAACAGCGATAATTTTGCCTAGTTATAGAAAAAATACACCTGGGTAAGATCTATGTATATTCAACAATCAAATATTTCAACAGATAAAATATTAAAAAATTCATAGAATTTATTTTGTTTGTTTTTTTGTACGTTACAGAGCGACCACATTCGGTTTATCCCTCTATGGAATTTCATTTGGGACACTCCTTTTCATTCATGGGCATTCCCTTTTGACCAATTGAATGGTTCATTCTCCGGTTGATTGGTTGCTTGGTTGCTTGGTTAGTTGCCTATTCCAAGAAGCCATTTGGGTTAACACAGTCTCGCGGCCACTTCAAACTGGGCAACAGCATCTCCCGCATGGCTTTCAAGCACTTTAGCATTTACTTATATATATTTTTTTTATGACAATGGTTTTTGGTAACCTGGAAATTATGCCGAAGGGCAGTCAAACAAAAGTGTTAAAATTGCGTAGAGAAATTGTTTGGAAAATATGAATTACAAGGTCTTACGCTTTCTAAAGAGTAACCTGCCGTGCTCTGCACGGCTTTTCCCGTCTCTAAGTGGAAGGTACTTGAACATCTGACCGGCATTGTAACAGGTTTCATTCTACTTTTTTTGCTCTTAGGTGTAAAAAATCATTGTTTTTTAGTTCGCGATGCTTGAAGAGGTGTTAAACAAACAGCAGCCAGACCAGAAGCTGTGCAAAAATCGGCTAAACCAAAGAACGGAACAAGAATGAACTCTAACCGAGTGAATGTAAGAAAAAACAACGAATCCTTTATTAGACAGAGACTACTGTATGGCTTTCAAAGCAGAGATTTTTTCATAACCTTCTTGGAAATTGTTTTAGAAATTCTTCAGGTTAACGATAATAGGGAATAGAACTGAAATTAAGGCAAACCTTGTAGATTTTTAGCAAACTTTAGGCTGTATTTTGATATAAATATATCGCGATATAGGTAACTAATTGATAGAATATATAGAATCTGTTCGCTAACTGCTACTAATACATAGGTAGACTACGATGGGATCAATTTTTAAGACAGTTATATTTTTTACTCATATTTTTCCAATTTTGGTGTTCATCAAAATTTTTTAGAAATTAGTATAAACCAAAAATTAATATTAAAAGGGAATCCTTTAAAAAAAGAAAGTATTAAATAGATATAATTTAGATATTGACTATAATATAAAAATTGTTGTATTCCCTTTCATTAAGTTTTTAAAGTTATTTTGAAAGAAAATGGTAAATAGTTTTATTGTGGTTCTTAAAGATATTATATTAATTGTTCTACCAATAATATAAATCTGAAATATTAATCTAAATATTAAATAAGCCTAAATTGAAAATCTGAAAAACTATAAAAATATAAAAGCAGCACGAAATTAATTGTTCTACCAATAATATAAATCTGAAATATTAATCAAAATATTAAATAAGCCTAAATTGAAAATCTGAAAGATTATAAAATTATAAAAGCAGCACGAAATTGTCCAAAATTACAAAATATCCAACATATTTACTAAAATTTAAATCCATGATATCGATATAAAAACAAAGAAGAAGGAGGAAAATTGTTGCCGGAATTCATCGGGTGAATTGAATTTTCAATAGATCAGCAACCGACTTGTTTTCGAATTTCATTAAAGTCTGAAAATCTATATATCTATAATCGACAAATACCAATATTGATATGTTAAAAAATGAAACAAAAATTGTATTTTCTACAAAAATCATTTTTTGGATCCTTTCTATGGAAGCTATATAATAACTACGTCCGATCGTTGAAATCATAAATAGTTACAAAAAGTAAATAAAATAAAGTGATCAAATTGGGATAAGTTTGAGTTATACAATGCGTGTTTATTTTATTTCAATATTTTACCTAAACAAAAGTTTAGGTTAATCTAGACTGACGAACAAAATCGTCATGCCTAGTGCAATTCAGCTAGAAGTACTGATCAAGAATATATAATATATCTGCATTATTTAATGCTATCAAAATTAATATACCCTTTATATATAGGAACCAATACACACCTCTTAAACTATTTATTTTTTTAACACAAAGAACAAATTTTTTTTACTGAATGGAAAAATACCTTTTGCTTTTTTTATAAAAAAAATGGAAAAAACAAAGGCCATTTAAAAACCTATTTCATACAATTAATAACAATGAAATTACAATAAAATTGCAACAAGACAAACACCCCCAACAACAAATCGTTGCATGCAACAAAAGGCAACTGGTAGACAATTGGCGACAAAGGACAATTGTTTGATTGTGAGAGACATGCACTTGCAACATGAATGCAATGCGCTATTCAAAATAACTCGTAACTCTGGCAAGTTCATTCAAGAGTATTGTCGTTGTTGTATTATATATACTCGTATGTACATATATAGAGCAGAAACCAAATCGGAGACACTATAACACAATGGGCGTGGACACTCTCAAGACTGTTGGACATTACACGTGCGTGTGCTGGACAATTGCAATTGTGTCATGTACCTAAGAATATCTTTCTACATGTCCTGTAAATTGCATTCGGATTCAGCGATGTGAAAATTGTCTAGGACGTGATATTTTTTCTATTTGCTGTCTAGTTTCTTGTTTTTTTTATGTTGAAAACTTAACTTATTGTTTGGACAGTTCATTAGATGGCTGGATTTGGGTTTATATTTCAGCATTGTATTCCTTCTAACTGGACAGTCATTCTGGGACACGTTCATTTGCCGCCAAAATAAAAAGAAAAGAAGGCAAAATTAAAAGGAATAAATGTACATATATTGAGTCCATGTTGCGCCTGTGGCAACTTAGACTTTACCGCTCCTTGCGGTACCCCGACCATTAAACTAATTTATCACCAATATATGGCAAAACTTCCTCAACCCTCTGGGATACCTTTTTAGGTCTTCTGTAGTTTTTTTTTTTGGGTGGGAAACCGCTTGTGTATCTAGGCAGATAGGAAAGAGTGTATGCTAGACGATCGGCTTTTGTGTCTATTTACCATAATGAAAACATTTTCAAATATTTTATGCAAAGTTGTTGTCTCACACTGCATAGCCTTGACATGACCTTATGCTCAACCTCAGCGCTACCCCGCGGTGCCTGCTCATCTGATGTCTTGTCCTGTATGGGAATTGCAGTTGTACTCGCACTCCACAACATAGGAATAAATGTATGTATATATATATATATATATATATATATGTATTCCATACCGGTTCGTAATTTGCAAGCTGAACTAGTTTTTCTGTTTCTAAAGCTGTCATTATGTAGATTTCTTGATGTGGCCCCCTCAACCCGTAAAAATTGTTGTTATTGCTGTTCTTGGGTCATCAACTATAGATTTTTCTCAGGCAGGAAATCCGTAAAAACCATTTGCCATTAACAAAAAATATATATGTATATAAACCTTGAAAGCACAAAGGGAATCTGATAAAGATCCACACTTATATACACACACACACACACACACACCGTAAAAGTATCCAAAGTAAAAAAGGTAACAAAAGCCGGCAATTGGTTTGTGAAAATTTGAAAGAGATCCATTTGCTGGTTTTGGTCTGAGACTGACTTGACTGTCTAAGCCGCAGGTACAAAATGATTAACTTCAATGCCGCTGTAGATCTCACCACAATTAGGACTCTAGCATCCTAATAAAATATAAATGGCCAGGAACTAGTGCAATCGGAGCTCTAACAGGTCCATATACATATATAGAGATACAGATACAGAAGGATGCCTATAGCCGTTAATGGCAACGAAATTGCGTCTTCGTCAAGGATTCTTAGACAAACAATCATCAAATGGATCATAAATCGGCTACTCTTTGTAGGGGAGCAAACAATGGATAAACCTCGATATAACTAATGGAGTGTCAAGACTTCTTCTTAAGATATAATTTAACTATGTCTAGAATTTAAATTATAACAAACGTTTCCTTTTCCAAAGTTTAGAATTGTTTGAATTTGCTCAGCTTTTCGTAGTTTGAAAAGTTGTTGGAAAACAAAAGTGTCAAAACTTCGATGAGATCTTTGGGATTTCTAAGTCTAAGAAGACTATCCTAGATGACACAGAAAAACTAACTTAAACGCACTCTGATATGTAATCCGAAAAGAGATTTTCTTTTAACCACTCCTTAGTATTCGTACTAAGCTTTAGTATTAAGTAAGATTCGAAGATAGTTCAGCATCAACTTGGAAATTGTTCTGCGACTTTTAACTTCTTAATTTACCACAGGTGTCTATAAGTATAACAATAATATTAAATACGGCCTTATAAAATATTTACAATTTCTGAACTTAAAATTAAATTTTGAATTTGAAATGATTTCAAATAAAAAAAAACATTTATTTCTGGTGAAATAAGTAATTGTCTGACAATCTGAGTTGGCTTAATTTGTGGCTTTATTTTATAACTAAAATAAACAATTTTTATTGAAATATTTAAAAACAAAAAAATTAAATTATTTCATTATTTTATTAAATTATTTTTCAAATTTCAAATAAAAATTATGCAGCAAAAGACTTAAAGTTACAGTTAATTAAATAATTAACTTTATTTGATAAATTCACTTTTAGATTGTAAATAAAAATAAATTTATAAAATTGATGTTTTAGTAAAAGATTTGATTAGAGTTCTTTGAATCTTAAAATATTAAATTGATAAAAATTTATCTGTATTATCATTTCTTGATATTCATTTATTTCCAAAAGAAATAAATAAAAATCAACATCAAAAATGATATAATATAATTACATTATTTTAAACCAGGAAGGACACTTTGGCTTCTGAAATATATAAAAAATTATTTTTTTTATTTATTATCTGATAGTTTTTTGTCCGCTCTATAAGATTATATTAGAAGACATTTTTACTATATTAATTAAATATGTATCATATTTTAATTTACAAAAAAACTTTGTTAATCTATCATCCAATTTTCTATAAATTGATTTACTTTTTGGAATGGGAAAATAACAATTTTTAGCATTTAGATCTTAGTAATTCTTAAGAGTAGTGATTTTTCGTTTCTTCACCACTCTCTTACCATTTTTCTCCTTATTTTTTAGAGTTCCCTTTGTTATGTGCTACAATTCGATAAGTTCCAGTTCTCTGGCTTAAATTATGTCTCAAAATTTATATAGATTACTGTTTTTGTTACAACAAAAAAGAAACCCAATTTTTTGACCCCTTAAATTTTATATTTCAGATTAATTGAATAGCTTTGGTACTAAGCAGGTATAAAATGATTAACTGCATTGAAGCATTCAAACTGAAGATCTCTCCGCAATTAGAAACTGAGGCAGGACGAGAATTAAGGACCTGCAACGCATCAGCTGATAATGGCAAAGAAATTGCGTCGTCACAGGTTCAGAACATTGAATCAAAACCGAAAGGCACTTAGCCCTTGGGTTTTTCTTTTGTGGGGGCGAAGGCAACACAATTTTTTACATCAAACAAATAAAGGTCAGGACACACACACACACACACACACACAGAGAGAGTGACTATCAGACCACTACCAAGTAAAAAATTAGTGGTAAAAACACAGAGGCATTCCAAGGAGAAGTAAAAAGAAGGGAGCTCGTGATTTGTTGCAAGATTTCTCTGTAAATGGCATAAAAAAAACTAAAAAAAGCAGCTCAGATCTCGGGCGACAAGCCGTGGGATCGAGATGTGGATGTTAATGGCGCAGACAATTAACACAACAACAATTTTCGTGATACATCCTTGGGAATGTCGAGCAAAACCAGAGGCCTGAGAGGACAAGGCCTACTTTTTTTTTATTTTTTATTTCTCTTCTCATTTTTATGAATTGTTCATATTTTACTTGATTGCTTTGTACATGAATCGCCGCTGCCGCCACAGTCACATTCACATCAGCTGATTCTTGGCAAAAGGGGGGAGAGATAGCGATATATTTATACATATAGAGCTGAGGGAGGGGTTAGAGAAAGTAGAAAAGGGATTAATTATGTTGACAGGTTGCCCATCTATTGTAACATCCTTTTAGATTAGGTCCAACATCTAATGAATGAAAAAAGTTGTATACAAGTGTGAATGTGATCGGAAAACCGAATTAACTCCTGCCTCAATTTCCAGGAAATCAAAGAATATATCCTTTTTATTTACTCTAAGGCAGGACATGTCACTGAGGCTAAAGTCAAGCCTATTTTATTGCATAAACTGGTGAGATGAGAAAAATCTTACAAATCATTCTTAATTTGCGCAAAGGAAATGATTCGGCAATAAAAAAATATTAATATATACAAATATTTTCGCTAGAAATTTATAAATATTTTATATTAAGCAAAGGGAAAAAAAAGAATTAAATATGAAGGTCCCTTGAGTCGTAGCAGTTTAATGAATGAAAATTTTTCCAAATGATTCATCCACAAGTTACCAGGCAAAGAAAAAAAAACGGAAAATTACTCAATGGGCCAAAAAGGTTGTCACCTTTTGCTGAGAGTGCAAAAACTCAGCTGGAAATCGTGATGGCTGTGAATGTCGCCTCAGGTGACAAATTGGAAAAGACAGGTCTCGTACTCTATATCGGCCGGTATCTATATATATATATGTATGTATGTATGTATATGGGTGTGTCAATGACGCGGCAGGTTTTCCCGGCCAAAATGTGCCATTTCGCACCTACATAAAAACGTGTCCTTCGCAATGGGCAGGACTTTTGTTTGTGGCTTATGGTCTACACCCATTGGCATCTGTTCTCTAATGTGTGATTTCAAGTAAATCGGTAAAATAAATCGACATTTGCATAAGATTGACTAGAGAGTCGTCTGGTCAAGGCAAGCAATCTATATAGACAGGATATGTGCCTCATAAAAAGGATGTTTTAACAATAAATATTTACATAACATTTTGTATAATGTTTTCCCCTTTTTTTTCACAGTGCAAAAAAAAACATTGGACAAGTGATTGGTTGCACATCCTGCCATAAGTCCTTCCTGTCGGCATGTCACGTGTGTGCCTCTGTGTGTGTATGTGTGTATTGCCACCCAGGATTTTTTGACCTTAATATAGCTGTGTTAGCTGGCCCTTAATAAAAATTCCTTCTCACGCCTTCAGATTTCCAGCGAAAAACGCGGCAATTGCCAAAAAAAGAAAAAAACAAAATAATAAACCAAATATTTTTTTCATTCATTCACCCGAAAGTGCTGTAAGAAAATATCCTTTGTGTGGGCCCAACAATGTGCTCAGCGAAGAACATCATAATAAGGACACAACTAGCAAATCTTCTGCAAAGTACTCCAGCACGAACAATAACAAGGCAAATTTAAAGGACATTCAGGATTCTCACGTTATGTTTTTTGCGGCATTTCTTCAAATTTTTTTCATGGTTTTATTTTGCTTCGTTTTTTTTTTTTGGCCTAAACCTCAAGTGACCGAGGGTTTGATGGAGAAGCGGATGCGCCGCCACTCGGGTGTTCCTTTCTCCCACTCCTAAATCCTAATTCTGTCTCTTTTACTCTCTCATCATCTGCTGATCATCCGGATATAGTTCAATTTTTTGTTCGTTCTCTCTCTCACTCTCCCACTCTCTGTTTTTGCGTGGTCGGCATTTTTTCTTTTTTTTTCTTAATTCTTGTGCAATTTTTCAAAGAATTTTCAACACATAATCAGAAGATAATGCTGTTGATTATCTCGGGAATTTCTATTCAAAAATACAGCTAGCATGGTGGCGCTGCATTCCCTTGTTATCCTCATTCAGGTGGAGGCTTCCGTTTCATATTTCCTTTTTACCATGCGCCTTTATTCCTGGAAATTCTTGGAGCTGTCTGTATATATGGTGGGAAAGTGGGAAAAACTTGACTTCATTATGTTTTATTATCGAAATAGTTGTTTTTGTTTGCTTTTGTTTTTGGTTTTTTTTTTTTTATAATTTGATTACAAATCTTTGGACAATCTTTTCAACCCTCCCACCCTTAAAAAGAAATGAAATAACAGTATTTCTTGACCAAATGGCGATAAGCACGAACGAGTAAGAAAATGAAAATCAAGAATCTGTGTCATTGTCGTGATGAAGATGAATGATGTAATAATTCCATCATAAAAATGCATGGCTCAGACAACAATTTAAAGAAACTGACTGATAAAAGGGTTGATTTTGATTTCCTTTAAATTTACATACCATCTTCTTTTTCTTTATTTTTTTATTTTATGCAAACTTATGCTTAAAGCTAAAAATCTAGAACTAGCCGCAATAGGAGCAGGAGCAGGACCAGCATAAGCAGCTGCTGCCTGTTGTCTGTAGACAAGTTTTAAATATACATTTTCATTTAAAACTGGTTTATTGTCTCTTAACCCTACCCCCCGCCTCCCTCCTTCTCGCAGTATACAATTTACATTTAACGCACTTTTATTTTTGTTTTCCCCCTTTGGCTGCAGCTTTAGACATTTGTCGCTAGATGACTTTGATGAGTTTTTCCAAAGGTTTAAAAAGTGAGTGAAAAGTTGTGAGAGGGGGGAAGGGGGGATGATAGAAGAAAATCCATTAGCATGCTCAGCCAAGTAAATCCATCATAAGCCATAAGTAAAAAAAGAAGAAGAAACCTAAATCTCTGTTTGCCTTGACCCTGCATCCACACACAGATAGAGAGAGAGAGAGAGAGAGAACACGCACTTAACTATATATATATATATTTTTTTTTTATGTATATACCATAAGATCTACTATCAAGTTGTGCATCCTTTATATTGGATACTTGTTTTTATTATTCTTTCGTTTTACTATTTTGTTGTTGTTTTTGTTTTTTTATGTCTTCTTTTGCGTTTGCCCTCGCCTCGCCTCACCTTTCGATTTCTTTTTCATTTACAACATTCGATGAATTTTGTTTTGATTTCCCTGTCCGCTGCCTTTAATAACGTCGCCGTCGCCGTCACCGTTGCTGTCGCATTATAAAGTCAGAGTGTCGAATTGTAAAGATCACTCACCTTTTGGTCCCTAGGCCTACACACATACACACACATACATATACATACATATGTAGATACTCGTACATAAACATTAACATTGCTATTGAACCCCAAACCCCTTTATTATGCTAGGCATGTAGCCAGCCGCCGTTGCCGTTGCCGTTGCTGTCGCTGTTAAATTTCTTCTTCTTCTGCTTCTGCTCCTCTGCTATGTAATCACACTTAAGCCAGCAGCGCCCAGACTGTGGCCCATCTCTAGGTCTATGGCTGCACGCTTATTTGTTTGTTTGTTTGGCTGGTTGGCTGGCTGGCTGGCTGGCTGACTGGCTCCACAAACTGGTACTGATCGTGGCATCCGTTTCGACCATCGACCAAAACACAATACAGGTACAGTCCAGTCCTTTTGGATTTGGGATGGTTTTCCTGATTTTCACAACCACCACAAAGGGGCGCTCAACAGGTTTGTCTTGTATCTCCACTTTTTATTGCCTTCCTCCCCCTCCCATGCTAACCGCTCCAATGTTGTTGCTGCAACGGCTGCAGCTCTTCTTCTATTTCTTAGAATGTTGTTTTCTTTTTCCCCTTTTTTCGTTTCGTTTCTTCTATCTGAACGTGCATCAAAAGGTAGGGGCTGGGGCAGGGGCATGCAGAGGCTCAGGCCCCTCCTTGCTTGGTCTAGGAGTCAAGTTTATTTACCTCAACCGCAAGGCTTGTTTGTTTGGGTACCAAGAGTTGGAGGAGATTGACAAAACACATGTACCTACATACAAATATATATCTATATATATATATATATTTAAGCCGATTTACTAGCAAACGGAAGGAAGTTATTGGCTCCAAAATGCATGCATGATGCATGAAAAATATTAAATCGGAAATTAGGCTTATTGACCGGAAAATTATAGTTCATTGAACTGAACTATAGAAATATTGTTCAATCATGAAGTTTAATAGATAGAGAAAAAAGAGGAAAAGGTGACGCTAGTTGGGGAACAGAAGTTTCTTTATTTCTACCAATTATTCGAATTTAAATTATAGTTATTTAATATAACTAAATTAATATACTAATTAACTTCGATTAGGTATATGATCAAGGTTTGTCTAATCTATGGATTGGTTTTTAAGTAAACATTCTAAGACAAAGTTTTTAAAATATATCTTAAAACCTTTCACTTAAACTGCTTACAAAATTTCTAGGATTTGTCTTAATTAAAAAGAAAGAAATGGAATTGGAGATAAAGGATTAGAGAGACTACATAAACCTGATTTTACTAAAAATTGTAAGTTATAGAAAATTAACGAATTTCATTATTTTTATCTTTACCAATTTCTTCACTTCACTTCACTTTTTTCAGTTTCAAACAGATTTTACTTGTATTTTAATGTATAAAAATGCTTAAACAATGCTAGTTTTTTTATATTTATAATAATTAAAGATTATTTTTTATTTTTTGGACATTTTCTGCAACAAATGCACTTGAAATCTCTGAGAAATCACTTGTTTTTTCTAGATTTCATTTTAATTTTAAATGTTAATATATAAATGGGATATGATGTGATATTAATATCATTTAACATTTAAATATTTATCGAAATGTAAGTAATCTTAACCGGCAATATAATCTTGTGTCTTTTAATATATATTTACGGGAAACAATAATAAAGATATTTTTTAGTTTATTTTTGACGATAGACATTTTTCCAGAAATTTTCTAAGCATTACCTTATCAAATCTTTTACCTTATCTATATATATACATACATATAAAATAAACAAACATGAAGACTTACTTTCTTGAACAGACTCTTTCCTTTCATTCAAAAATTAATATTCATTCCTACCTTTTTTTGTTACTACAGTAGAAGTTCAGAAATTAGAATTCCCCAAAAGTCAAATTTTCCACAAATTAGAAAGTATTTCATTAAATCAGGGAGAAAATAGAAACAAACAATTATCAAAAATTTATTTTCTAAATAAAAGCTAAGAACTTAAAAAACCGTTTTATATTGCTTTATAATTGCTTTATGTTATAAAAAAAATCTAAAACAAATTCACTCTTGGAATTTTGTGTTACAAAGTTTAAGACTTCAACTGAATTAACTTTAATTGTTAGTTTTATCTAACAAATAATGAATAAAGGACTTGTCTACTAAGACCTTTGGCTGCACTACTCTAATCTTATTTTATTTAATCCATATATTTCTATATATAATATTTTAAAACTATAATAATCTATAATACATATATTTTCTTTATACTTTTACAATTTAAAGAATTAATCACAAACTCCACTTTTCCTTGCTAATCATGTTTGTTTGACTGAAAATATATAAAATATCATTTTCAACTTTTAAAATTAGGTAATATTGATATTGTTGATTATTTTTCTTCCAAAAAAATATTAATCAGAGGTTCTATTTATCAGTGATCATAACTAATAATTTTGTAATAACCACAGCTCAAAGTCTCTAGAGAAATTAAGAACTCAAGTGTCTCGCCCACAAAATGAACTGAAATAGAAATGTTTCGAATTTTATGGCTAATTGATTTTAATCTACCGACCGTCAACGATGGTGGCCAAAAATCAGCACACAAATCCATATACATTACAAATAAATGGCAGAGCAAAAAAAGAAAATAAAAAAAGGACACTCAAAAGGACTACTAAATGAAGAGATATCGCGATAAGAGTGAACATTTTGCGCATCATCATCAACGACATCCGAATCGGAATTGGAATCAGGATCAGTTGCAGGAGCAGGTTAAAAAAAAAAAATAGAAATAAGATGCTTGGCAAACGGAGATTAGTTGCGGACCCTTGGAAAATTATCAATGGCACCCACAGAGTGGTAACTGGCTTTCTTCCATACAGCCAGAGTTCTATCTCCACCCAGATGATAAATGCTCTTCTTCAATGAACTGGACTGTCAACAAAGGGAAAACCTGTACCGAGGATTTCTGTCAGGGATAACGGTCGCCCAGTCAGCTGATTGACTAGAACCACTTGAAGTCCAGCCGAGCGAATGATAGTATCTTGTATCTCATTCTAGTTATCTAGGGTACCTACCAAATACAAATACAACGACAAACACAAAGACTATTTTTGGCGCTATTTTTTCTCTATCTGCCTCTCTTTTTTTTTCTTTTTTTTTTGGGTAAAATTTTACTGTAAAAGGATTTTTGTTGCGGCCTTTTGAAAAAGGATTTGCCTGTGGCTGTTCATTTTGCGCGCCATGGCAAAGCCAATAACTCTAACTCCTAACATTGTATGTGTGTGTGGTGTGTGTGTTCGGTGTGTGTGCATTTCGTAGTTGGTATCTTAAATATACAATCACACAAGTTGGACCGGCTTAAAAATCCTGTTTCCATTTCAAGAATTCTTTTTGCTGTTGGTCTTTGGCATGTGTAGGCTGAAACAATATTACACCCATCCTATGGTCCTGTTTCATATTCATTAAGAAAATGCAACAAAACAATATGCAAGTTAGTTATTTCGTTTGAATACCCAACACAAAAGTCTTAAGACCATGTGAGCTAGCAATATTTTCAAGTTAAAGTAGGCTTATCCCGGGTACCCAGTTCCAAATTTCATATATACAATACAAAGACTGCAAAAGTAACCTTTTGTAAATTGATTAAATATCAGACAACTTGTGATGTTCAGTTGCAGTTAGAGCTATCTGCATATTAGATCTTTCTAACCAACCAACCATCCATCTATCTATCTATCTATATAGGGTAACCCGAATCTCTTTTTCTATATGACCACACACGTACACACCCATATGTGTGTGTGTGTGTGAGTGGTGTGTGCTGTGTGTCTATTCATTTGGAAGCCTAAATGTGCGAAATGCCTTTTGTTCACATATGAGATCATCTCTTTTTTGTTTTGCAAAATTTATTTTAAACGAAAGAGTAGAGCAGATACCACAATTCTAGAACCTGGTCTGGGTCAGGTTACTTTTCTACCATCTGCATCTTTATTTTTTTTATATTTTTTTCTAATCACATTGATCCATGCCATTGAGCAATATGTCGTCAAACAGTTGCCGCCCTAAGTGCTCTAGTATGCAAATTATATTCAAATTGTTCAATTTCCTAGAAGAAAAATGTTCTCAATATATTTTTCTGTTTTTTTTTCTTTTGCATATTTTACTTAAAGTTTTTATGATTTTTTCCCAAGAAGTTGAGAGGAACAGTAGCTGACTTATGTAATGTTTGCATTAGAGAGGTTTTTGATTTCAGTTTTTATTATTGTTAAAGGATCTCATGCAGATCAGCAGCAGCAGCAGCAACAGCAGCAACAGCGTTTCTAAAACTACACAGGGAGCGCCCTTCCAATGCATTTACCATATAGCTAATGGTTTTTCACACTTTGCCGCTAAAAATGTAAAAATCTGGAAGTTATCCCTAGAATCTTTCCATCTACTTTGAATCTGAATTCATTTCATTTGTTTATATGAAGAGTTGAATGCCTTTTTCTTTGTTTTTGTCTTAAAATTAGAGTTTTGTTATTGTTATATTTTTCCAGAGGTGTTGTTTAAATGGAATCTCAAGAATCGAAAATGACTCAAGATTGATATATGAGTGCCTAAGTAAAGTTAAGTTTATAAAGAAAAACAGTTTCTTAGCAGTATTTATAAGAAATTGTAACCGTTACATTTTCTTAAGAGAAAGAAGTAAAGTCGCTTTGGATATAGAATATGGATACATGTTTGAAATCTCAAAAAAAAATATTGAATGAATATGTAGCTTCTATGGGTTCCTAATGTGTATTAGATTAATTAATTTAAATAATTTTGAATCCAAGATCTTGTGAACTGTGGATAAGGTTAATAGATAGGGATAGGTAAAGATGATTAGGAGATTGAAATTCTTTCGGCAATCAGAAAGTAAATAAGTGACTTTCCAATATTCAAACATGGTTAAGGTTTTCCCAAAGGACATTTGCCTTTGAAAGCCTCTAAGTGTAATTTAATATTTCTTCAACTGAAGTTACCCAATGCAAATTCTTCACTTATTAATAAGAATTAACAAGAATCACTGGAATTCAGCATTTACATAATTTTTTAAGGTCCATCACTTCCGCGAATATTTAGAATAATAAAAGGTATTTTCGATAGTTTCCTTTTTCCTGTTGACACTAAGGATAATCATAATTTTAGTGACATGTAAGTCACTTTAAAAGAAAAGATATTGAAGGATACACAAAAAATTATACACCGCTCGTCACTTAAAAATAAACTTATTTGAGTTCACATATGTTTGACAAGTTCAAAAATTGGTCGGATCGGACAACTATAAAGTATAAAAATGATTTCTATTACTTTTTTTGATTTAATTTTTTAGTTTTTAATTTACAGAACTAATTTTCAGTTATTTAATTAATTTCTTCATTAAAACTGATGTGAGGGAAAAAGTTATAAAATAGTCCAATACTTCAAGGGTATACGAAGTTCTTTGATATTCAATTATATGTAAATAAATAAGATTTGATTTAGAGTTAAAACCAGAGCAAAGGTTTAATTAGAAATGTTTAGGGCGTTGTTATTTATATGAAAAGTGGTGTATTTTATTTGAGTAATATTTTAAGCATTATTTAAAAAGCTGTGTATATAAGTTTACTAATATTTAAACAAATATTACAAGCTACTTTATATAAAAACGTATTTTCAAATAATTTCTTAAACCAATTTTATATTATAGGTCTAATAAGAGTATTGACTTTAAGATTTGATTATATATTCCTTATATAAACAATTATAAGATAAATTTAAGAAATATATATTATATATCCCACAACGACAACGGCTTTCATTGAAAAAAGATCTTTGCCTTAGAGACTATTTGCAATCTTTTGCAAAACCAAGTTAAAAATACTTTGTTCATAGATTTTCCTTTCTTTTTTTCTTGACACTTCAAAGATGCCTCCTTCATATGCAATTTTGCTAGATCATGTTAGCATGCTAATTGCCTTTTGCTAAAGTCTGAAAAAAATGAGTTGTAAATGAGCAAAAACTGGGTGCAAATCCTTCATTCTAACCACAGGTGATGGCTGCCACAATGCTTTGCGGTTGCATGCCGCCAAACACATAAAAAAAATCTATGCAAAAAAAAAAAAAACCGAAAAAGGACAAAAAAAAGAAGAGAAGAAAGAATTTAAATCATTAATTATACAGTTTTGGGACTTGAAAAAGAACCGACTTTGCTTTATATGGCCATTGTAATGATCATATCATCAAAGTCAAAGGCTTGCTCCTGCCGAGGACACATGGCCATAACCAATCAATTTGGCAATAGATGATAGCCAATCTATAGATCAAAATCAAATATTTTATGCACACGCCTTTAAGCAAAAAAGAAAAATAAAAACTACCAAAACTAACAAGCCGTGAAATTTTAATTTTAGAAAATCTAACAAATAAATCCCATAGTTATAAAAAAGCAATTAAGAGTTGAGAATTTGATGATTATCCTTTTCTTTTCGGTTGCTCTTTAAATATATATAAGATTCTTGTGTTTGATCTAGTTGAATGACCTTTTACTGCTGATGGACCCTTGAATATTTTTAATGGCAGGTCGTGAGAATGTTTCCAAATCAAACCCTTTATTAAATCAATTTTTGAAGAGGAACAAAATATTTGAAACAAAAAATTAGATGATTGCTTATAGTGTGTCATTATTTGCTCAAAAGTGATCAAAGATCTGAGAGCTGGCTCAGCAATTTTCCGTTACAGATCAAAACATGTAATTTTCACGTAGAAGAGAAGACCCAACAGGTAAAATTTATATACATAAAGAGAGAATCTCAGTGCATGACAGGAAAATCCAATACATAAATGATGTATATAGAGGAGTGTACCTGTATATATGTACATATGTACAAGGAGGGGTAAAATTTAAGGAAAATAACAATAGAACCTGTTTGTAGGGGAAAAATCCAACTGGAAGACTAACTCATAAGACCTGCTGAGATTTCCTGCAAAAGAAATGGGAAAAACAAACCAAAAACGAAGGATAGGAGAATGAAATTGATGATAAATGTACATAGGCAAACAGGTTGAGGACAGGTAAAACCGACACTAGTTGAACAGTGGAATGAGAAGGGTGGAGAGGGGGCAGTAGAGGAGCTGGCTTGTTTATGCTTATCGCGCAGTAGCCTGAAAACTGAAGCGCGGCCTGCACGTGGATGAGGAGGATCAAGGCGTAGGATCATACAATCACAACGATGATGATGATGATGATGAAGCCTTTTCATGTCTATGCGCACTTCTAAACGTCAAAAGAGGGGGCGAGGATAGAAGGGGGGGAGCCTTCTCTATGCATGTGTAACGAGTTTTGTATTCTCTACAATAATGAAAGAGAAGAAAACGAGTTAAGAGCCCTGTGGTTTTTGGTTTTCATGGGGGTTTGGCTTTTTTCACAGATTACCAATGAATTTTCTGATTCTACCTTTTGTAAAAGGTGAGACATGGGACTTCTATGTAAATGGAGCCAACCCCAAAAGAAACAAAAGAATTTTCAATTGTGGGAACTAAATCGATTTTCTAAATATATATCAAAATCATATAAAACGAATGACATGACAAAGCAGTAGTAAAACCGTTGAAAATAAACTTGAATTTTGAAACACATGTTGCCAAATGCGGCGACATAAACAAAGATCGAAAATAATTCTGATCCGTACAAGTCGCGACTTGACCCTAACAAAAACACTGCCCAGAATCCAAATGTTAATGAGCGGCGGCTATCCAAAAAGGTTATTTGAGATTTTATCAAAACAAAAATGAAATTGAACTGAAGGATAACGGTAGCATTTGACTCTTTTTTTTCATGGCTATGTGTTTATTAGGTTTGAGACTCTAACTTTAGTAGTTTTAGTTACGAGCTGTCTGTATTTACTTTACTTTACTTTGGGTGTATATGTAATACGAGTCGCCTTCGAATGGAATGTCGAACGGGGAGCGGGATCCTTGAAGTGGTCAACTCCGTAAATAACGAACCATATGTTGTCCGTGTCCTAGGACCCGCTTTGCATGCTCCCAGTGTTTATTGAGCAATCTGTTCCTCTGCGTGTATGTGTGTGTGTGTGTGCATCGATTTGGAAGCTGTCAACGTGGTTGCTCCAATTTCATGGCCGATTTGCTCAAGTGCATTCTAATTAATGATCGATTCGGTAGAAACCAACTTGGCCATGAAATTCGACGACATCTGGCGTTGGGTTTAATTAGTGGAAGGATTTAGCTATGTATAAGTAAACGTATGTGTGAGTATTATAATTGAACCTTATGGTTTGATACTCGATTCCCAAATTAAGAAACCGATGCTTAAGAATTTATTATTTGAGGATTTAGTCATACAGAAAACGCCTTCTGTTTTATGAAGAACTTTTACAACTTGAAAAACTTTCAAAAGTAATATATGATAAAAAAAATACTTTAAATTAATCAATTAAAGGTGTAGAAACTCTTTATTCCTAGTTGAATGTGTTACATTTTTCAAAATTGCCATTTTATTCAGGCAATTTATATTACTTTTCTACAGTTTTAAAGGGAAAAGAAAAATATCTGGATAATTGACACTCGAAAAAAAATACAAAAGTACATATTGTCTTTGGTTTATTTCCTAAATTTAAAATAAAAAATAGATTAAAAACAACAAGAGTTTAGGAATTATAAATATGAACACGGTTTTTATCAAACTTTCAAGTGTTCTTTATATTTTTTAGTTTAATAAGATATGAATATGTATATATATTTTTTAAATAATATATAATTTTCTTTTTAGCTAATGGTAAGTGAAATACTTTTATGGTTAAATTCCAGCAAATTACAAATTTGGAAGATCATGAACAATTAATCATAAATTATATTTGCGTATTTCTTAGGTTTAAAATTAATTGTTTAATATTATTTAATTTGTTTGTTTTAAGTAAATTAATAAGTCCTCTTTAGACATAAATAGTCAAGATCAAATTTAAAGTTCAAGTAGAGTTAGTTTCATATCAAATGCAGAATGATTCATAACAAAAGTTTATGAACCAGGAAAAAATGGTTAAAATTTTTCTTTTATTTTATTGGTTTGCGAGAAATAAAATTTTTTCTGCATACGGCGACTTTTAAACTATTTTAGAATAGTATTTTTGTTTAGATCTCTCATATCCTGGCCAATAAATGTAAGTTAACTTTCTGTTTAATAAAACAGTTATATTTGCTAAGAAATTTAAATAATTAAAGGTACATAATGATGATATTTGCTGATTGATCTCCCATTCTCAGCGTTCTTTATGTATCTTTAAAAAACTAGACCACAGAATCGGATCAACAATTTGAATTAGATTTCTATAAAAGTTTCTACAATTTTCTTTATATAATGTAATCGAAGACAATAATTAAGAAACGTCTACCGATTGTTTCTGTATGGATATTATGTGTTTAATTAAATTAAATTTGGGAAAGTTAGCCTTGTCTATGTGTAATGTCTTTGTACAACTACCAATCTATAATATTTGGATAATATTTAGCGTAAGGAAACTTCTTTTTCTAATCGTAAAACTTACTGAGACAGAGAAATACTTGAAGAAGTATAAGCTGTAAGTTAAAAAGTAAGTTTACAAGTCCTTAAAGTCCTTAAATATCTTAAAAGAAGTCCCGCATATGGTACCCTGATAAATGCCTTCTTACCATTACAATGTTAGCCAGTCTTTGTTTTACCAAATCTAATTTTTATTAGGAGCATTGCTAAATATTTTTAATAGTTTTCCGAAAAAACAAAAATGAAATCAAATTCTTTTAGAATCAGTTGCACATTATTTTTGCATTCAAGAAACATTTCGTGGAACTCCATTAAAATCATTTAACGGCACTTCAACATTATTTAATGTTTTTGGTTTTTGGTCATTTTGCAGTCTTGAAAAGATCATTAGCTGGAATAAGATCGTAAAAAGTCATGACACGCGAAAAAAACGCAAGTGCCGCCCATTTGGTTCGTCAGAGACAGGCATGAAATTGCAATTGAAAAAGAGCGCCGCTCCAAAAAGGATCTGCCGAACCTGAAGGACCTCCCGGGAAATCAAAATGTTCAATTGCAAAACAATTGCGAACGATGACCGCAAAAGACAAAAGATTCCTTCTTTTTATAGGGACACAAACATTGGGCATTAGGATCTGCCCTCTGTATATATATATATGTATATATAGAATCAAAATGTACTGCGTCATGCGGCATGTCTTTAGCGACCAAAATATATCATAAATGCATATATACAGGTTAAGAGAAGTTTGTGTGTTTGAGGTTTTGCCGCCTCTTTATATGGGATCTTGGGATCATCACTGTGACTGTGTGGTCGCCTTGGGCAAACTGAATTCTAAGAACGGGGTCCAAGCAAAAATATTATGAGAAATAACAGAAGAAAAAAGGTAATAAAACAAATGAAGGAGACACCAAAGTCCTTTGCCTTTTTTGCCACTTGTGAGTTAATATTTTTCTTGGACTGCGTTTTATTTATTTACTTATTGAATGGATTTATTTATCTTTGGGAATTTATTTAATTTGGATATGTACATACATATGTGTGCATGTGAAGGGTTTTGTGCGGTGTGAAGGAGTTAACGAAACGATTATCAATTGCCACCACAGAAGATGTCCTTGACGCGAATATGCAAAGGATTTGCGCTATATAACGTGTCAAATTGACAGCATGATGCATTGTTCCTTAAGCCTGGCACAATTTCGCACGGTCAGCAGCGATCCTGCGCCTGCCTCATGCTGATTGCAAACAAAAAGTCACAAAGTCGTCCTTAGAGTCCGATCCCAGACACTAGCCTCATTAGTTTTTGTACTGACTGGCGCCTATCCCGTTGAGTGTCTCTACCTTTTCAGTTTTCGTGGCTTTGCAATTAACTGCAGTGTTTTGTTTAGCGCACACGCGCGGCGAGTGTCCTGCACGAAAGGAATATCTACGAACGGACCATAGCTAGCTGTGACACTAGCTGAGTTGTTCACATTTTTCACTCCTTTGCAGCAAATCTAATCGCCAAATTCAACCTTTTTACCCGCTGTTTAATTGCAGGACACTTGATGCTTAAAGTGCTAGGATTTGCTAGGTACCTTCTCTAGCCATTCCTCCAACACATGTTGGCCACTTAACTAACTGTTTATCGACGCCCATTCCGATAGAAGAAGAAACAAAGTTGCCAAAAAAATGTTATAAAAAATGTTTAAACATGTGCTGGACAAACGGCTCCCGGGGCCACGCCTAATAAGTACGCCCACGCCCAATATAGCCCACGCAATGCACAATCAATATTTTATTGATATGGCCAGGTAGTCCTTAGGTAGGACCTTTTTGCAATGCACTTGAACTAATTGACAATTGAAAGGTGAGAGATTGCATTTAGCTGATAGGACGAAACTGATTCTTCTACGTTTTCTTTTTTTTTTCCTTTTTTCACTATTTTTCATCCATTTTTTTTTGTTTTTTTTTTTGCCATTGTCTTTCCAATTTATGGCACGGCTGAGGTCCTTTTGTGTGTTTGCAGGTTTCCCACTGATTGCACCAAAACAAAGTGCCAGTCTGACAGCCTCTGACAACGACTATTAATTTGATTTTATGTGCACTTGTCCTGCCTTAGTTTTTATTAGACATCAATTTTTACAATGCACAGTGTACACACTCGTACATACAATTTATTTATTTATTTTTTTTATTTCTGCAACGTGGGAAGCCGCATCGAGTCGTTTGGTAGTTTGGCCTCCTCAGTGTTTTTATGTATAGCATGAACGATCGAACGATCCCCTTTGTTGCGACCTACTTCTACTTTACATATAGATGACTGTTCCAGTCTGTAATCCGATCGCTTTTTGGCAACTTGTACATATTGCTACGTGCTCAAAAAGCTGAATCCTTTCAAGTGTTCATTGATGTGAGCTTCCTGGTGCTGCACTCCAATGTGGGAATATTGTGAGGAAAATGAATATTATAATCTCAGGGCAATTTAACGGTTGCCTTGGATTACACTTTAAGGAAACCAAAGAACAGCACAAAGTAAAGAATAAAATGTAAAAAGGAACCTTTACAATATTCCAACTAAAGCGCTGGTCAGCATATCTTAGAGTTTAAACCAGCATTAATACAGGAATATAAATTTAAATTTATGAACTTGAAAACTGAAGCAAAATTTTTATAGGGAGCCTGACGTTGGTGCCTTTGGATTATAGTAAAGGTGAGGACAAAAATGGAGTCTTCCAACCAGGAGGTGGGACATTTTTTCTAAAGGAATGGTGTTGATCTACAACATCTTTAAAAACCTATTGAATACCTGAAGTCTTTGTAATATTCTCTTTTTAAAAGCCTAGAGAATAATTAGTTTCCCTATATTGTTGTGTTTTCTTTGATCCCTAAACTGAGTTTGTTACATTGTTTTAAAGGTTTCTTAAAAGCTACAACAATATACGTATGTATATACAACAATTTTGAATATATATGTAAATCTATTATATTTTTATATGGCTTAGTAGCAAAGATTGTGAGGGGTATCTCATTTGGAGATATGTATAAGATTGTAATAATAACATTATTAGCCTCGCAAAGGGAAACAAGAGAATTCAATTTTCACACTAAAACTTTTATACTAATCGCAAATAAAAATGTACTTTTTAGTAGAAATACTAGTCTGATACAATAGATAAGCCAAAATGGCAGTGTGAAAATCAATCTCCAACTACGAAAACCAAAGAAAACGCATCATATATTGGAGATATTCCTCATTTGAAATACACTGCACGTCATCACGTTATATCCCCCCATAACGTTCTTCGTTAATGTTCAATATTTTTTAAACTGTTTAAATGTTAGTCCTAGAATTCTTAATCATAAAACTTCCAATTCATTTTTAATAGAAGAAAATTTTCTACTGTAGCTCTTAAGGTAATATTAAAAAAAAAATGTTAGAAAAATTTAAAAAACAACTGAAAAATTATTCATAAGGATAGCTTCATCAACGATATTTTTTTTATTATTATTGTATGTATTTCATAAGCTACCATGTATATGAAGTATATGCAGTTAAACAAAAAACAATTGGCAAGTACCTTTAATTTTGTTTAAATGTTACATGACCCAAGACATTCTATACAGCAAACTATTGCGCGAAATTGCCGTTAATTTAAAACAATTTCAAATCAGATGCCATAACAGCAAACGCAGCGCACCAATTGATCAATGTTAAAACTTATGCGTCTTTAATTATAAAATGTTTCTATATTTTCTTTATTTTTAGTTTTATTAAAACAAAATTTTACATAGATTTAACTATTTTGATGTGGCGTTACACTCTATCCGTATAGATTATAAAAAGCTTTCATTAAACGCCCGCCAAACACCTGCTATATTTATACTTTTTTGTTGATTTTATATTTAGTGTTGCCGAGTTGAATAGATTAAAAGCAAAATTAGCTATTTTCGACATCTCTCAAGTAATCTAGCGGATTTAAGAATCGCGATCATAGCTAATTTTAGTTTCTGGCAACGCTGCCAGTTTTATTTTGACGTAAGTAGCTTTTGCTTGCCAATTCTTAAGTGTTTTTTGTTGTTGTGTAGTTAAATATGTAAACAAATCAAATTTGCATTAAGTGTCGTAAATGGATTGAATGTTTTAATTATTACTTTCGCATAAAAATCGATCCGACATTCGTGCAAATGTTGAGAAAATTTTTGTTTTTTTCTTGCAAGAAGACGCGTGTGTGTGTTAATGTGTAAAATTTTTCGGGGCTCCCGCGGACACCGCAGATGTCGCATGTGTTGTGTAGACAGAAAATGCCAAAGTGTGTGTGTTTTTTTTAAATATTTTTTTTTAAGTGTCTGAGAGTGAAGTGTAAAAAACCGTAATTAAGTGTGTGACTGTGCAGCTTTTTGCAGAAGTAGAAATGGAAGAGAAATAGTTTTACAAGAATTGAAATATGTAGTAAGGTAAGTGAATTTTATTAGTTGCTAAACCTTTCTCTTTCGTAGCAGTAGCAGGTTAAAAATGTATTGTTAATAATCGTTGAATAATTTATGCAGATGCAATTGAAGAAATTAAAAAATTCAAAGGACAGAAATACAACCAAACGATCTGAAGTGAAACCGTTGTTAGAAGTCTAAAAAGTTGGAAATGTAAGATGTGGAATTTGCATAAGGATATCCCTCTCTATTTATAGTTTTTCTTATCAATGCAGTCTAATCTTTCGATTTTAAAGTTAAATTTTAAGAATATGACAATTTTTATTCCATTTTACCCATCAAACCTTGTTGACGCGGAATTTTATAAATGTTGTTCAATTAAATATACTATAAAAAAGTGTTCTAAAGCGTTATTCAAGTTGGAGGTCTCTGAGAAAATCCAAATCTGCAAATAGTTTAAGCTAAACCATTTCAAGCACAAACCCGGAAAAAACAATACCAAAAAGTAGTTCTTTCGAGAAGTTGGTGGAAATAAGTATAAAGAATTAAGGTAAAGTCTATGCTTACTTATAGCTATCAATCTATCAGAGAAATGATTGATTGAAAATTTTCTACTATGTTGCTTATGAAGTATATGACTTTTGATTGGTGGACTTTTAATCTAAATATGAAAGAATCCTGGAAAAATATTCTACATGTTTAATAGGGGGAAATGTTGTAAATTTTAGATTCTTAGTTTCTAAAGAAAAACCTATTTCAGTTAGTAATAAAATATAAAATTAAAATTTTTTTTGCTAAAAGGTTTCTGAAAGCCATTTTAATTTTTTTTTTTTGGGCAACTTGTTAGCCTAGCAAGAGTTATAACATCTGTTGGTCACTCTAGAGATTCTATGTTCAAGTTGACTTTCATGGAACAAACAAATGCACAGTTGGTGAACCATAACGTCGACCACCCCACAGACCTTTCCCGTGCCTTTGTGCAAAATGTGGAACTTCCCACGCCGAAAGAATAGTTGAAGTGGACACCATATGTATAGGCCATGCCGCCACCCATTGGTTTTGGTCGTGCCTATTTCCTAAATTAATAATCGCAACATTTCGCGCTAAGTGAAACTAAGCAGCAGACTTAAAGAACGGGTCGAACTATCGGTATGGCACATATGCCCAGCACATTTACAGACGGTGATCAAAGAGTCAGTTGGGTAGGAGGGCGATCAGCACGGCATGAAGCTTCAACTCGACTTTTGTGAGCAAATGAATAAACAATTGTCCGTTGAACCACATGGGAGACATATGAGTCTATAGCCTACCCTCCTTCCTTCGTCCTTTCGTCCTTCCTTGCGTGCGTGACCGTTACAAAAACATAATAAAAACAAAACTAGGCTGAGTCACTGCAAACTGTAATCGAGTGCTATATGACCATTAAAAGGGGCGCGCAGGCGTGCGTCAGTTGGTCTAGAAGTCTAACCCTTAAAAGCAGCCGGCCACCTCGTTTCGCCTCTGAATGTAAAGCCACCCTGGGCAAAGGTCCTTAGACTAGTTTTAAAATAAAGATAAACAAACAGCTATCGTAGCGCCCACATCGACCTTACATTCGAGTAGTGCACGAATATTTTCATTTTAATTGTTATGTTGATGTATATGTTGGTTGGCACGAGCCATCGGTAACCGAGCAGCATATGTTCCAGGAGGTCCTGCCGCAGTGTCATTGACTGCATTGCGTTTATTTTGTATTTCTTTTTGGCGCTCAATTCAACGGAGCGCCGCTGCAAGAAAACTCGCACGGGGGTTGCTTTTGTCGCTAAAGGAAAAACTGTTGTTAGCTGAGGCACCACCACCACCACCACCAGTACCACGATCACCATCAACGAACCGCGACCAAATTATGCTCAAGTTGTGATGCAGCGCTTGGCTGATTACGACGACTTTGACTTCTACATTGACTCCTTCATAAAACGCCTTGGCCGGCAAACAGCACGCGCTCACAAGAGCACCTCCACACACTCACAGACATACACACTCATTCCAAACATTTCCTCAACTTCCTGCTGCACCCAAATGTAATGAGTCGACTGTGTCAGGTGCATGCATGTTGACCCGATCCGACCTAAGTCGACCCAACCGCGACCCCAACCCTAGCCACAGCAACGAAATTTTCTTAGTTCTTCATTCTACACCCTAATCGTAATTATATACAACGCTCAAAGTTGAAGTTTTTCTTTATGGTGCTCATTAGACCAAAGCATTTTCATGGCTCTGACAAAGTCTATGTATGTGTGTGTGCGAGTATGTGTGTGTGTGTGTTGCCGCACGAGCTATACGAATACGAAATTTTGTGTCCTTATGTTTAGCGCATTTCTCGTTGTAATAATTTGAAATTTTGATCAGGTGTTTCTTTTATTTTTATTCATTTTACGTTCGTTGTGGCTTTCTTTTTCTTACAAAAAAAAAACATCGTTTCCTGGGGTTCAAAGGGGAACTGTGAGCGTTAAGAATCGCCGAACCGTATAACAGAAAAACACAGCCTGAACACGGACCCTCTCAAAGAAGTTCTTTGGCCGCGAAAAAAAGAAACACAAAAACAAAACAAAGCGCGCAGGTTGTGCCATTTGGCACTTGAACCGTATCGCGCGCGGATTTCTTTAAAGGGGAATTCCGGATTTGTATACTGGCACAAGAATTTTTGATTTGATAAAAAATTTAAGAAAAGACCAACAGGAAGTAAAGACCAACTTTGCCTACATTTATTTTATGTACAAACTATGTATGCGAAAAATTCTTATCTAACTTTTAATACTCTTTCCAGAGCTAAGGATATATAAATTTTTGTAGGAGTGTAAAAAGATTTGCCCTTCTTTAGAAAATGAAGTTTCCTTTTTTTATAGAGCCACAATTTTAAATTTTAAAACCTTTGCTTCTAGAATTATAAAATAATAATTTACACAAAAAATAATGAATAATTTTGATTAATAATAATTATTTTCGAGGGAAAAAATAAAACTCAAAAATTAATTTTAATATTCATTTTCATATTAATAAAATAAATAAAAAGAAGTGTTAAAATTTTTCTCAGTTTCCTCTTACAACCTGAATCACATTTTGTTCATTTTTAATGACCAAAGTGATTATTTCTTATATTTTAATAGGGTATAAAAGTTTTATGTGTTTGAGGAGGTTTTGTTTCTCGATCCATGTGCAACGCCCACTTCCTTGGCCACTCCTAGTGCCCACTCCCATATCTACATTTTGCACTTATTGAGCCATTTTTGTCGATGAATATTGCGTTTCCTCACATTACAACTGATGCCAGAGTACTAATGAGTGCCAGAGTCAGATCAAAGTCAATTTTAAGGCAATCCCTCGGCCCACGTAAAGTCACGCAACATTGTGTGGATGCAGCATCAGAATGAGAAAGAATGAATCAATGTAAGAGTGAGGCCACCAAAGCGTGCAGAGCACGTACCTACGAAAATTATTATATTCCAGTAAATTGGAAATGAAATTTAGTAGGATGGGGCAAAAAAAATAACCGAAAAACGCATGCAAATCATCAAAAAAAAAAAAAAAAATTAACCGCAGGGCAAATTGTTAGTCTCGAAAGCCTGAAACCGAAACTGATCCGCTTAGCATTATAAAAAAGTTGATTCAATCTCAACTCAAGCATGACCGGATAGTGCATTAAAAAGAAAAGGATCGCTGGAACTGACCATCACTTGCCGGACAATAGAACTAAATATTCAAAGAAAAGAAAAAATTAAAAAGGTTAAGCACTCGGTATCGGTCATAAAACAAACATAAAAACCGTTGGGTTAACCCCACTGCATGGTTTTCTAATGCAATTAAAATTTGTTTTTTTCTTTTTTTGTTGAAGTCAAATGCGAATCGAAGGAAATGAAGGCCACGCTAGGCCTTCCACCAACCAACCACCCGTTCATCCAAGTGTTTGTTTAGTTGCGGTCAGTTGCGTTTGCTTAAAGGATTATATGTAACCGATATCAACGGGGGTCAGTAGTGTGCCTACCGGAAATCGCGTTAGGCCATCAAAATGTTGGAAATTAAGCGTTAAATGGAAAAACAAAAGCTTAATCTTAAGAACAAGGCAATGAAAAGACAAACTAAAATGCCGCACAAAGGAAATATAATTAGACCAAAGGGTCAGTGTTAGAATTGGAAAGGAAGGGTAGCGTTTGGAGTTGCATTTTCAATAGCCACTTGAACCCGAAACGCAGTTATGACAACCGGTAACCGGTTTTTTTTTCAATCTTTCAAAAGGCTCACGTTCTTTTCCCCTTCCGCTCTCCTTCTTTCTCTCTCTGCTCCTGCTGTGATTATTCGCAGAGTTTTGACGCTGCCCGCGTAATGAAGATAAACGATTTACAATAAAATTTTAATGTCTCTACACCACCATCAGATTGCGTTAGTGTCCTTTTTAGAAACAAAGACCAAGAAGGTGACCAAAAGAATATTAATGATCTGCTTGACCACCACCAATGAAGGAGAAAACGATGTCCTTGCAGGGGACGAAATTGCATTCATGCGCAAACAAATCGCATTTAGATAGCGAATTCATGTCTCGGTGGGTTGTCGGAAAGGCAAAGTTACTTGAAGGACACTCAATTTGAAATGGTTCTCTACGGCGGCATTAGAAAAAAGTCTTGAGAAAGTTAGATCGATGGGAAATATACTATATGCTGGTTGGAAATTTGATGAATGTTGCAAGAAATTTAATTGGGAGCCGAGTTGAAGGCCTTGTAGCTAGTACTCATACATTTAGTTTAGGTTTAGTATTAATACTTTATCTAATTTTGTAAATAAATAATTGGGAGCCAGTACTAAAAGTGTAATGTTCCGTGGTACCCTACGGTTTGATACAAGTTTTATAATTGGATATATGTATGGTATTCTGTCCAAAAAAATCTATCAGCTATAGAAAAATCGATCTGTTTTTAATCATGATCAATAAATGAACAAAATATATATAAGTAATCACATGTACAAAAATATATCAGAATATTTATATTATTGATTAATCTCCCGCTGAGTTTCATCGAAATTAATTTATCTTTTTACTTTTTATTAAATTTTTTTAATCATTTTTATAAATTTTGACACGAAAAAATGCCGAAAAATAGGATAAATCGCTGTTTTATAGGAATATGAATTTTTGTTTATGGAAATCGAAGGGAGCAATAAAATGACTTTTAAATTACTTAAAAATTAAATTTAATTTCAATTAACAAAAAAGATGAATCGAACAATTAAAACGTTAACTATAGCGACATCCTCCCACTTAAAAGTTTAATAATATCGGAAAACCCAAAGATTTGACTACTCCCAAAGTCACATCCGAAAAGAATAAAACCAACAAGAAATTATCATTAAATAAAAATCCCTTCAGCACCCTATATTTTTTAAGCAATAAAAAACTATTAATGATGGCTATAATTATTATGTTTTTATAATTTAGGGAAACCGTGAAATAATAATTATACCTATCAGGTACATCGTCATTTATGTTTAGTACCCTTGCCGAGGGCTTTATAAAATTGGTCAGATTTTCGTTACGCAAAGACGGAAGGATTTCTGACCCCATAAATTATATGTAAACTTATTCAAAATCGACATCCATAGCCGAGCAGACTATTATCCGTCAGCATGATTCTAACAATTTTAATAATTAGTTGACATTTTTAGTTTAGCCCTTTAACTTTTACAATTACAGTAGACAACAAAAGTATTTTAAATACTGTTTTCAAATCAATTAGTCAAAAAGTGCAAGAAGTTAATAATTTACTCCCTAAAAACCTTTTCATCAGCTTGAAATATGAATATATGTATGTAATTTGTTTATAATTTGGAAAATGACCAAGTTACGGTTTTAAAATTTAAATTTTAATGGTGCCTTTTAGGGAGATGTTTAATTAGATATATAATGTACATATATTTTATAAAACATTTAAAACGCTCTTGAAATGTATTAACAATGTCACTAGATACATATGTCTTTATTATTGGCATATTTATTGAAATAGCTATGTCAAAATATGATATGTACATATGTATGTATATGTACATACATATATCATATTTTGTTTCTTTATTATTCAATTATTAAAATTAACTGGATATTTCTGTTTTCCACATAAACCTACCTAACCTATTGGTAGCTTCACAATATTACGGTAGAAAATCTTAAACTTACAAAATTAAACTTAATCTGCATACAAAAAAAATTTTAAATTTTTTAACGGTTTCTTTACAGTGCTTGTCTCAAATAATGTTGGAGTTATAACGGGTTACTCAAATACTGGCTAAATGCAGTTTACGAGGCAACGCTATAATTTTTATAGCATACTTTTAGGCCGATGCATTTAAAACTTTATTAAGGACATATTTTGACGGTAAAGCTCTTTGTGGTACGAAAACTTTCAAGACTTAATAAGGTTAATAAACAATTATTTCATACACCGCTAAAAATGTACTTTTTGAAATATAATCATTTATTTATTTTAATATCTGAAAAATAAATCTATTGTCGGCTCAAGATTTATTTAAGATAAAGTCCATTTGTATTAATGTTTAAAAATCGTTTTAAGAATTGGGATTATCAAAAGATGGCGTATTTAACGGGTTCTAGACTCGGGCAATTGAATAGTCCCACTTGTCGACCTTTTCCAAACTTTCAACTTTGTCTTGTTTTCAGCTTTTATTCTAAGAGTGAAGCGATGTAAATGTTATCCTGTTTCTATGTTTTTCTTAAGTGTTCTATTTAGCTTTTTAAATATACATACAGATCTCGTCGCTTGAATAAGAACACTATTGTGCTTACATAATTCAGGTAGTTTTTTTTTGGAGTCACTCAAGTAGCAACAGAGTCATTAAATTTTAAATGAAAATATAAGTGTCAATACCAAATTTAGTTCAGATATAAAAAAGTTTTCCCTATAAAAACAATATTTGGATACATATTTAGATATCTTTATATGATAGGTCGGATATAGTCCGATCTGAAAGAAATACGGTATCAATGTAAAACTAAATGAATTGGCACAGAAAGATTATATAACTTTTAATTCAATTTAATTAAAGTATATTATATTAAACCCTTCCGTTTCTTAAAACTAAATTTTATTTTAATTAAATTTAAATAAAACCCATGTTTTTTTTCTTTAAATTGTTGCTTAGTTTTGAGGATAACGTACTCCAGAAGTCTTGCCAAGTCAAAAATTAGTAACAATCAAATTTCGATAGTTTGATATGGCGAATATAATTTTTAACAAATCCGAGTTTTCAATATATCGAGATTTTTATAAGCTTTTTATATCTACAAAATAATAATAATTCTTTATCTATATAATAAAGAAATTTTTCATTTCATTTTTACTTTTCGAACACTATTAATTCAAGTAAAAATAAAATGCAGAAAAATTAATCAAATAACTTTAAGCAGTTTTTAATTTTATATTGTTGTAAGTAACTTTTCCATGGCTGTTTCTTAATTAATCAAATTGTTGAAATCATTTTTGAAAATATCATGGGCTCCAAAATTAATATTTTGTCAAAATATACTTCATTATACAGTCAACAAAACTTTATTATAGTGTATTGAATAAACTGAAAATAAAATAAGAATGATGTGCCCTTGAACCCAATTCATTATAAAGGGGAAATAATTATTTACAAGTTTACTATATTAATTATTTTTGATTTGCCACAATTAGATGTTTTTTTTTTGCCATAATTGTCCTTCCAATAAAAAGTTTTCGTTGACGGCATTTTGTTAGCCACAAAGTAAGTTTACTGAATTACGGGAAACTGTTTAGTTTATGGAAACTGTTAATTTATAAATTTAGGTTTTTTAAGCCAAAATCCATTCCGCCCATTTGTCATTCCAATCGATTCTTCTTAATAGACTTCAATTTAGAATCCTTGGCATATGCAAATAGAATTAAACGGTTCAATAATATTAAGGGAAATGCCATTCATTCAGTGTAAGCCAAGTCCAATAACTGAAATCGTTCAAGTGAAAAATGATTATGAGTCGAGAGAATCCTTGTCCATGAATAGATGTCCTGTATATATATTGATAAGAGGGGAGAAGAGGGTTAGCCTAACGTAAAGCGATTATCGTGGCACGAAATCAATAAAGAAAGCAATATTGAAATCAAATAAATCTCAAATAGCCATTACAAGAAGTCAACACACACACACACACACATACAGACACTCATATAACTGTAAAACCAATTTATTTTTATGATTTTTTATCTTTATTATGAAATCGAGCTTGTAACCGGCCCACAATTAATTCCTATTTCGTGTTGTCTAACATTTTGATCATGAGAACACTTAATTCTATGTGGAACTTGGAGATAAATGGATGGGGACACGACGAGACAACCCTCAAGAGCATCCACTTGATGGTTGCAATAACATTACATATGGGGTGGGGGTTTTTTTTCTTTTTTTTTTGCTTACGCATCGATTGGCATAGAATTTGGTTTAGAAACTTCCCCCAATGGGGAAGGAAGCAGCAACCATTAATGGTGACCCAACTCCCCCACCAACTAAATAATTCTGCTTAAAGCATTCACTCAGAAGCCCTGGAGGACTGAAAAGTCTGGCCAGCCTTGGTTCTTGTCCTGCATGTTTATTGTCCAACTCTCTGAAGGGTTCAAAGAGCTTTGACAAACAAAAACCAACAAAACAGAACAAAAAAAAAAAACCAACATTTTTATTAAAAATTATAATGTTTACCCCAAAAGACCAGGGTTACATTTGAGCAGCCGGCACAATTGCATACATATGTGTCTGTCGTTTCCATATCCATTTCCTAGTTCCAACCGCAGTCAGCAAAAATTTAATCCTTTCAAGTGCGTCGACCTTTAGATAGGCATCGCTTTGGATGCCATTGGGTCCAGACATTCAGCGAATTGCGAATCATTTAATCTCTTTATTGAATTACTTTACAACTTTTGGGTACTATATACATATATATTGTATATATACGCACGATACGATACACTACTCCATACATCTGTTGGCGGGCATAAATCTAATTTGAATGGTTTTCTATTTGACAATCTCATGAATGGAATGAAATGTGTGTGTGAGTGGGTGTTGTGTGTGTAGAATTTGACGGTGGTGTCATAAATATACACATACATATGTACATATGTATATACTTATGTGTGTATTAATTTCTCTGTCTGGGTTTAATTTATGGTTTTAGGAAATTGAATTGAATCATTTAAAAGGGCGACAAAAAAAAGCTATTGTTATTTTTTTTAAATTAATGTAATTTATTTTCCATTGGCGATCGATTAAATAATACAAGAAAATTCTGGCTAATACTTTTAAATAACAGTTGCTAACACGAAAAGTCCAAATGAAAAGTCGCCTAATTATATATAATTATTATAATTGGACTTTTCGTGTTACATTTTCGAAAGGAAAAATTTATTTTGCAAAGTTTTTCCAGATACTATAAGAAATATATTGTAAAATTCTTCGAATTCTGGGAAATTGAGAAGTCGGTAGACAGAATTTTCTAACGTCTTTGGATCATCATTATCCTAATATCATCTATTATTATATTTTTTATTTCATTATTTTATTTGTTTATTATAATAAATAGTTGAATTATTTGGAAAACTCATTATAAAAAATAATAATTGGAATTTATGATCTTTGTTTATTTACAATTTCATTTTATTTTGTAATTATAATAAAAAAAGGAACCATTTTTGAATAGAAATATTTTTTACGAATGATTCGTTTTCATCAAATTTTTTAGAGAAAATGGATGGATCTATTATAACCTTTTATTTTAATATTTAGGTAAAGAATATTTCCAATTTTTTTAAACATTTATCCGCCAGCACGTTTGTTTTTCGAAAAAGTCCTTAAAAAGATGATCTGCGGTAAGTACTTAATCAATGCTGGAGAAATTTGTTAGAAAAAAGCTATTAAAATGTAAACGAAGGACCAAAAAAATTGCCCTTGATGAATATTTTTTCCAATTTGTTTGAGTGTTATTTTTCCCAGTAAAAACCCTTTTAACGAAAATAAATATAAAATTAACCTTTCGGGGTTGTATTTTATATACATTGTGTTCTGTGTGTGCCAAAGAATTGTTAAATTGCTTTTCAAATGACTGCCATCACCGATTTTGAAGCTGTTAGAGCTACAAATTTTAGAACCTTAAATTTTTGAACAAAGCAATCCAAATGCTATAAAAATAACAAATATGGAACTAATTTTTTAAAAGTGAAAAAAAAAGGTTTTTTCTAAATTAATTCATAATTATTTTTAGCCTTGTTTCCAATGAAGTTCTGGTTTCGTTCAAAGTCGTTTTCCATATTTCTTTTTACTTTAAAAATTAATTTAAAATGAAAAGAATGCATTCTAAAAATATTTACTTATTTATATTTAAAAGTGGGTTTTTAAAAAAGTTGAATGATTTTTTACCTTTTTTTTTAATTTAAGGGTCACTTAAACCGAAATTTTAAAGGAAAAATTTTTATCATTAAATTTAGTTTGCCACAAGGACCTGGATTCAACGCCTCCAACGCTTCAACATTTCAAAGTCTATTTTATTACACAATTTCAAATAATGTTTTAGATGCATTAAATTTGTTGTTAACTAATTATTCAGAAACACCTCATTTTTTGAAGGAATTTCCCCCTTTAATGTAATGTGATCTCTCGTTTGCGAAAGCAATATTTTTGTACATTTAACATAAAATTAACTAAAGTGCTTTGACCCTCTGCACCCCGCCCGCCACTCACCGCAATTATCGCAAACGTTTATTTTTTTGGGGGTAGATTAAATGCCAGAATAACCACATAGATAAAGCCTGGAGTCCTGATGGTGGTTGGTTGCCATTGTCGCCGCATGCACCATGAAGCACAAACTCAATTCCAATCTGATCTGGTTGCTCATTCAAACGCCCACGCAATTTCCATTGGGGGGTTTGCTTTTAAATTAACTTTGCCTCTGGTTTTGTTAACTTGCAATAATTTCTAACATTTCGAATTGGTTTTCGACATTTAGTTTTATTTTTCGCTGTAAATTTTTCATTGATATAAATGAAAATAAAAATGGAAATTTAAGTATAACTATTATATTATTTAAATCTTTTTTTTTTGTTTGTTTAAATTACATAATATTAAACTAGATGTATTTGCCCATTTACTCTCTCTCTCTCTCTTTCTCTCAATTTCTATTTCGCTCTTCTTTTGTCTTTCACTTTCTCTCTTTTTACTGTTAGTTTGTTTTGCTTAGTGCTTTTTGTTGTTTCTCTCATTTGTCTAGTTTTCTTATTTTTTATTTTTCTTCTTATTTCCTTACACATAAGAACAGAAAATTGAGAAAGGGGGAGGGGCGACCAGGGAGTTTGGGGTGAGGGAGAATTTCAGTTAATACAAAAACAAATGCCATTTGATAATACAGAAAACCCAACAAAAAAAATTTAAAAAAATAATTAAAATAAAATAAACAAAAACAGGAAAATAAGAAAAGTTAACTTTCTTGAGAAGAACTTTTCCAACAACAAATTTTGGTATTCAGTGTGCGGTTGTGTGTGTGTGTGTGTGAGAATTTATGTTTCCCTTGCTTCATGAACATATATAAATGGAAATTTGTTGTTGGTTTTGCTTGCATTTTGGAATTGGGTTAAGTTTTTTTTTATAATTTAGTTGGTTTTTTCTTCGTCTTCTTCATTCGTTTCTGGAGAGGATGTTAATGCTGCTGCCACTTGCTTTGTTTATTCCTTGCGCACCTGACGCTTGCGTGTGGCCTTTGTGATGGATTCCTTTAGTAAGAAGCATCAGTTAGTTATATGTATATATGAAATGGTTTACATCAAAGAGTAAACTCACCTTAGGTTCAGCATTTACATCCTGATCCTGCTCCTGCAGTTTGGTTTCTTTATCATCTAAATCAGACTTTGATTTCTTGGGACTAGCAGACAGCGGCGTACTCTCCTGACTGCTATCCTCTGCAGCCTTTTCGCCTCCTGATGGATCACTATCGTCATCCTCCTCTTCCTCTTCAGCATCGATTTGATCATCGGGCTGAACAGCATCGGTTTTCTTAAAGTCACCTGCAGCTTTTTTGGCAACTGAATCCTATAAGTCACAATTCCCCCAAATTGAGGATATTATGTTAAAATTTGGCAATTTAAGGACTTTAGCTAAACAACTTTACCTGTATTTTAGCTTTAGCAAATTTATAATAGAAGCCGATAACAAGCAAGATCACAATGGCCACAGTGCCTATGCTCCAAACTGAAGGATAGGCCTTGGCTAGCTCAACTACCTTATTGAAGAATGAGTCCTACAAAATATATATACACAAATATGGATAGATCTATAAGCAAATAGCAATAACAAGTGCAATGTGTGGCGAAATACAATAGTGTGAGTGTGTGTGTAGCAAAGAGAAGTGCAACAAACGTTCGAAACAATCCCAAGCAACAATGTGTTCGTCACTCCGCTTAACCTAAACATAAATTTTGACGCTTTTTTACGATAATTCGCCACATTTTGACGAAAATTTCAGACGCTCAAACCAAAGTAATTGTTTCCGAAGGCAGCGCGTGTCGACTTTACAGCTAATTGTTAAGGACCACGAAGTGAACGTTCCGCAAAAATGATCGTATATATTTAAAAAACCCTACAGTGAGTCTGGACAACAGTTGAATCTAACTCTAATGGTTTACCGAACGAACGTTTAAATGGATCAGCACAACGCGCAAAACGTTCTTTCCATTCAAAAGCCTCCGTTAAAGTTATAAGAAATCTATGTTAATGATACGACTTGTTGCAATTCTCTGGTTTGTGATTTACTTTTGTGCATAATAAAGTTTTGTAAAGATAAAACCGCTGGACACCTCTTTGGCCCGACGATATAGATAAAAGACATAGCAACTGGCTGGAATCAACAGGTACACAAAGTACAAGGCCCACCATCCGGGTTTGTAATTCATGCGACGCATCAGGCGATGCCACAAGGTTTTCTTTTAAATTTCCAGAAACACTTTTTTAGAGAGAATGTTTGTGCTTTTTGGTTGTTAGATTGGGCTTTAACTTACCGATTCTCGATCAATATAGCGACGCTTAATATCAAAACTATTGGCAGCAAAATCACGTGCCACTTCCACATCATCCGTAATTATTAGATTGTCGAAAAGTATATCACTGGACATGGACCACAGTTCCAGTCCCACGGCACTCTGTAAATATCAATCAAGGAATTACGTGATTTCGTCACTCACTGGCACTACACACGCGTTTTCACTTACAATTGGTGTCATACGGAATGGTTTCAGATCTTCAAAGAAGTCGGGATTTGGTATTTTGCGTGGTGCCCATTTACCCTGGTAATTGGGATTCTCAATCATGGTTGCACGCCACTTGCCCTTGTATTCGGGATTGGGCATTAGGGGTGCCTTCCATTTGCCACAACCAACAGCCTTCTCACAGGCGGGATTATCCACAAGTGGTGCCTCCCATTCGCCATCAATTTCGGCATCCCAATCATCAGGTTTATGGGCTGTTGGATCAAAGATCATATCGGGTTCATCCTCTAGCCAACCAACGGGCATAACAGCATTTGGATCGGGCAATTGTGGTGGTGCATCCTCATCCCAATCATCGGGTTTCTGGGCAGCCGGATCCGGAATTTTTTCACGTTCATCCCAATTGGCTGGCTTAAGATCATTGGGATCATCAATTTCAGCTGGAGGATTAACAGCTGGCTTAAAATCGGTGAGCAAAGAACCTTCATTCACGATTTTGTGATCGACACGGATTTCGAAACTATTATCTGGACGAACAACCAATTGGTACAAATGGGGCAACTTATCCTTAAATGGCTCTTCCAAACGGTTCCTAATTCACAAACAAAGAGGGAAAGTGAGAAAAAGAAAAAGTGAATGACCCACAATCAATTAAGCAGCGATGATGGGGGTAAAAATAGACTATATATACAAATATATATATATATATATACGTATACCGGTGACCGACCGGCTTATCTCTTCTTGCTTACTTTGGTTTGTTGCAATGCTTCTCAGTGATGGTGCCATTAATTGGATTTACATGTCGGAATATGAAATGCATTTTCACATCGTTGCCACACTTGTCCGGTCCAAACATGATGGTATAGGGTGACTTGTCATTGAACTACGAAACAAAAGCACAAAGAGCAAACGACAAAAATAATAAAAGACTAAATCATCATAAAAAATAAGAACCCCCATGGGGGTAAGGGTCATCATACCTTAGTAAGATCTTCCGTTTCCTTGCCCGCTGACAACAATTTCAAATAGGAACCACCGCACTCTTGACCCTCCTGCAAATAGAGAAACAAAAAAACCGCAAGAATTGGGTCAGTTACTGTTGCTATTAATTGGCTTAGACGATTTCGACTGGCTGATGCAATCCGTATAGGGAATTGTGGTGGAAAATAACGTACCTGCAACGTGACCTCGTATTGAACGACCAACGGTTTGTCTTTTTTGAAATCAAAGTGTTTGCTGAGACGTGCCGATATGGCGGCATGTTTGGCCTTTGATTTCAATACTAAACCCTTATCCTTGGCCCAAACAATACGGGCAGGTGACTCCCAACTCCAAATGCCATCATATTTAGATATTTCCTCTGATATATCATCCTTTTTCGCTTGGGATAAAGTCCAAAGTTTGCGTGATTCTTCAACATTATCAAAATGATCAGCAAAATGGAATTTTTTTGGCTCAATAATGGGACTCTCATAGACTAATTCCTCATCGCCAGCGGGCACATTGGCAGATTCCTCCTAAGAATCAAAAAATAATAGAAAAAAAAAGAGATAACAAAATTTAGATTATTCATTGTGATAAAATGTAAACCACGCGGTTAGGTTGACACACTTTTCAAATTCAAGCGGCTGGGGGGAATTGGATAACTAACAGTGGGAAGTTTTGACGTGCGTTACAAGTTTTCACTGAAATCTGTCGAAAATGAAACCAGTGTTAATTGCTGGTCATAAACAAATCACCCCCCGCTCGCCACACCGCTAGCATTCATCGTTTCCACCCCTCTTAAAACACAAAGCAAACTGTGCCCCGCATACGGTTTTTTTTCTCGATGTTTCTTTTCTCTTGCCACTGACGTGTACTTTTTCCTTTTCCGCCGCTGTTAGCCATCGTAATATTAATATGATCTCTTGGTATCATTTGGTTACATCTCACCTGCACATCCTCCACAAAACCATCTTCAAAATCATCGACCTCCACTTCAGCTGCGTTGGCGGCAGTTGCCGTCATTAGGAGAATGCAGGCCCCATAAATGAGCAGCGCCCGGCCTAATTTCGCCTGCATTTTCTTTCGACTCTTTTTTTTATTCCGAGTCGGGGGAAAATATTTAAGTTATTTTCTTATTCGTTTTATCGTTCTGTTGCTATTAACCGTTTGCTTTACACTGTGCTCTGTGAAAAATCAGAGAAATTTTTATTCTAACGCGGCGATTTTAGTTTGTAATTTAATTAAGTGCCTACTTCTCCTATTTCTCTTTTTCTCCCTTGTTCTCTTTCATCTCATTCGCAAACAGTGTTGACAATTTAGCCATACATTTGGCCGCTCATTTTGGAGTTCTGTCAGTGTTGGATCAGAATAAATATATAGTGTTGTAAAACATAGACAGCAACATGCCCGCCAAGTTCAAAATTGAAATGACCGTTCTTATAATAATATGTAAAATCTTACACTTTTCGCTTATAAAGTTTGTTCTTTAAATTTTCTAATAAATTAAATAATTCATAATGTTTATATTATATTCACTCTTTATAATATATGTATATTTGTCTAACAACCTGTAATTATGCCAAACGATTTTCTTAACAAATTTATACGATTCACACAAAGCAATTTCTCTTACTAAATATGCTTACAGATGAAGCTAAATAATTCAACAATTGAATAAAATAAGGAAATTGAGCATAATATACACATGTATTAAATACCTTAAGGTTATTGATTTTTATATTTAAGATTAAATGTTGCTTATTAAGAGCTAAATGAAAATTATTGATAAAAAATAAATAACTTGAAATCGCAAGTTAAAGCATAGCTGCTCTCATTTAAACTATACTTTTTGTTTGTTAATTATTTTCGAATTTATTTATTTATTTATATAAATGGGAATCCAATTTAATCTCAGTTGACATATAGTTGTTTAAAAATCTTTTTAAATTCAAGTCATTACTTAATTAATTTTGATATTATTTAAATATTAGATTGGTCACTTCTATACATTATACAATAATAATATTCATTCATATGCAGACAAACATTTAATTTATTTACCATACAATTTTTCGCCCATTTATTTACACATTTCACATTTCATATTTCGAGCTCCATCAGTTGGCCAATAAATTGTGGACACTTCTTTCTATATTTATCAGATAAAGAATAAAAAACCACCTGCATGTTGGCAATTATTTTAAAAGCATGCCGGCTCAATTAATGCTCTGCCATGCTCTATCTACCCATTGCTAGGTAGCTTGGTAGTTTGGGTTGAAAACTCTATGGAAACTCTGGAAAAACTTTCCTACACAATAAAGTGGTATGCATTTGAGCATAAAATTATAATAAAAATTGCTGGCTTATTGTGGAATCGGGAATGTGGGCGGAGTATACAATATATCTATAGTAAAAATCCTCCTTCTACATATCACGCCACTAGCTGGCCTCAAGCCTCACTACACCACACCGCTCCCCACCGCTTCCCGTTTAACTTAACCGGCACGCGTATCTGGCTGACAGTTGTTGTTGTTGTTGCAACTGCATACAAAAAGCTTTCTGTTTAATGGAATATTTAACACAATTTAAAAAAGTTTTTCCTCTTTATTTTTTTCTAAAGACAAACAATGGCTCACAACAACACACACAAACACACTTACACACACTGCGGAGTAAGGAGAAAAGAAACTTTTATATATACATACATATAGGACTGAAGAGACTTATGCCTGAGGCTGGAAAAACTAAACTTATGCGCACACACACACAAACAATTTTGTTGTTGTTTATGGAAATTGTGTAATGACAGTTAATGACGGTATATGTGTGTAAAAGTATGTGTATATACACATACAAACATACGTCCATACATGGCTACCTTCCTTTTCACTCACATTTGTGCATAATTAGCTGTTTGGGCCAGTGTTGTCAAGTGTTTTATTAGCCTTCACAAGCCTCTAGCCGTACGTACTACCCCAACACTTGTACTCGATTTTTGCTTACATTGCATGCTTTTCTCCATGAACCATGGAAAAGCGAATGAAAATTGTGAAAACTATAAGAAAGGAAATATCGCAAAATTAAGAAAATCTTTTTGAAATTGTAATATTACTAAATCTTTAAAATTTTATACCTTTTGAAATCTGTAATATATAAATCTCTATAACAAAAGAGTTAATAAAGAAGGAATAACTATTATATGCTATATATGCACTTGAATAGAAGCTCTGTTCTTTGATTTGGCCAATAATAACGAGGTTAGCTACTGTTAAGGAGCTTTTGACTTTAGCAACAGCGTTTCCAGAATTTAAGTGCTTCTTTTAAGCCTTCAACTTAGATACCCTTCATCCATTTTATTTCGGATATTTAGGACTTCAATTTTTCGCTATTGGCATATTGCAAAAATATGACTTTTAACTTCCAAATCTAAATCTACAGATATTTAAATTGAATGACGGTAAGTTTTCTAATATTTTTTGGTTTTGTTAAAAAAATTATAAAGATTTCATATATGTATTACATCTTATTGCATTTTTTTTGTATATTTAAATGTGTTATAAATTGTTTGTTTTTTTCCCATGGTGCATGGTGGTTAATGGGCTTGTGAATTACTTGAAAAATGTACTTAACACCATAAACTGCATGTAAAAAGAAAATATAATGAAATAACATTTAATTATTCAAATGGTATATTGCTGAATTTTAGATACACTGTTCCCGTAAAAATAGGAAAAGTGCAAAAACTTTTGGATATCTATTAGTAGTTTTTTTGGGAAAAAAAATCAATTTTATGTCAATTGCATAACTAAATAAGAAATATCTATTTTTTAAGTAAGATTACTCTATCGAAATATCTTTTATTATGTAGATACTAAAATCAATACAAATTACTGCAAAAGCCGATTTCACATGAACAATTATTGAGCTTAATATTACTTTAGTTTTCAAAATCAATTCTTAACGTATTTTGCGCAGTTATCGAAATTTGAAATTGGTCCGTCCCTTATCGATATTGAGATTTTTGAGGTTAGAAGTTCGAAAATTTAAAGGTTATTCATGCTTGGACATCATGTTATGAGTGAATAATAAATAAATTACACACTTTACACTTTTGAGCCTCTGAAATATAATTTACTCGTTCTATTTCTTAAATTACAAAATACTTAATAAAACATTTAAATTTTTAGATGTTTGAGGCTATGTGGTTTAATATTACGAATTACCGCCTACTTATAAAATAACATGCTGGCTGACCCCTAAATTATATCCTGGTTATTTTGCTGTTAGACTTAAGCTATTAAATAGTTATTTATAATAAAAACCTAAAGGCTACGGTTTTCTCAGTTAAATGACTTATAAACCCTTATAAATAAATTTTTAATTGATAAATAATGGTCAATATATACATACTTTGATAGAGTATTGGGGCGGTAGAAATACCCTGCCATGGCATTCCGTGCTCTCTATCTACCAAGTACATCCATCAAGAGTAGCATTAATGCAGCCAAACGACGCTGACAGGGCATCAATGTTGATGCCGCAGACCAGAAACAAAGGAAAAAGAAACACAAAGTTTTGTTCTAAGCTTTTGGACAACGCACAGAAGAAGAATCTGAAACATTTTCACCTGCTGCGGGGGGATGGGAATGGGGAAAAGGGGAAAGGTAAAGACTAAGGCAATGGGGAGAGGTAAACATATGAAGGAAATGGCGATACAAGCGCACGAGTTCAACTTAGTGTGTACTTAACTTCCGTTACATGGCCATACACACACACACGCACACACACTGAGACGCAACCCTTTCACACGCATGGACAACGGCACATTGCCATACATATGCATGTATACATACATACATATATGAGTAGGCGTTTGTGTTAGTGTGTTTGTTTGTTTATGCCAAAAGTGTTGTAAAGTGCGGCGCTTTGTCGGCAGGAAGCGCTGAAAATTTATTACCGGACAATTTTGCCATGGCATAAAAAAAAAAAAATATCGCCGACTGCAAAGGGAGGGTGGTGGAAAATGAGACTCTCTCACACACACATTCACGTGCATATGCATAGTTTGCTGGTCGTAAGTGTATGCAAACATGCCTAAAAAAAAAAAAAATCTGGAGCATTGCGGGAGGGGAGGCCGAAAAGGTGTAGAGGCAAAATGTTAGTAGTCGGCCCGGGCCGGTCGCCATTAAAAATTCAGAATGCCCGACGCCCGGCTATGGACGTAGAGACGAGTTGCCTGCCATTAACACTGAGTACACACACACACACATATACATAAACACACACACACTCACACTTGCCAGGCCGTGTGAATGGGGCAGCCTCTTAAGCTCCTTTTCCTTTTTTTTTTCTTCTTTTTTGGCTCTCCTTGCATTTGCCTTTCAACAGCTCGTTTTCGCACCTTTCAAACGTGTTCTTTATGCGTCTCTGTCGTGTGTATCTGTGTGTGTGTGTGTGTGTACTCAAGAATTTGCACCACCGTTGAAACTGAATTGATTTGTTATTCATGTTTTCTGACTTATGGCCAACACTTTTGGCGTTGCGCCTACCATTCAATTGATGTGGCCCTGGCGCCAGGATTCCTTTATTTCTCTACTTCTTCTTTTATTTTGAAAATTTAATGTACACTGGTTTAGTCAGGAGCGGTTTAGTCCAATTTAAGTAACTTTTTTAGAAAAAATTTTGTTATATACATATTTGTGGGAGTATATTGAAGAAAAATGTTTCCGATTGATAGCTCAAGTTTAATTAAATTTAAATTTAGTTGTCTGTATTTTTATTATTATTAAACTTAAAATTATATTAAATGCTCATCAAACAGATCAAATAGAAAATAATCAATTTTGATTAGGAATGTTATTGTATATCTAAAATATTAAATTCATATTAAATAGTTTAATAATCTTTAATAATAATATGTTGTAATATTCAAAATTGATTTAATTTATTTTGAAAACAAAATACTGTTTGAACCAACTTAATAATTATTAATTAATAATTAATTATTTACAAAAAGATATTTATTTTAATTATTGGTAAGGTTTAATGTTGATAAAAAACTAAACTAAGAACAAAATATTTCTTATATTAGAATTAAACAAAAATAACTTTAAATTCTCTTTAATTGAACGAAAGTCTTTGATACGAATTAGTCTACTGCGCTCCTGCTCTCACCTGCAATACCTGTGTGTGTGTGTGTGTGTGAATGAACCAGTTATTTTGAAGTTTTCTGGTTTGGCTTGCCTTTTATATTTATTAAATCGCCGCAAGGGGAGCATTTAGCTCATGTTTTAATATAAAAGAAATGCAAAGAGAAATTGCTTAACCTCCTCCTATGACGGAGCTCCGGCATACTCTTAGCCATCTTTAGAGTTGGTCTGAATACGGCAACGTTAGAGCTTCTGATACTCTGTCACCTAAATATGAAAGATAAAAGTGAATTTAATATTAACTTTATTTTAACAAGAGTTACTATAAGATACAACACCCATAGAAATCCCTTCTTATGAGAATATATTTTATATGTATTATTCTTTCGTTTTCGGTGTATTAACTATTAGTTTTATAACGATCTATACAAAGTTTGCAAATTTTAAAAAGAAACACCTTTAAAGTAAAAAAAGTTGAAAAGATTTGTAGTAATTGTTGGGGTAAAGATAAAGAATTTAGACAATGTTTCAAAAGTTATTATGAATGAGTCAGAACTTTTTGTTATTATATTGTACGAAATCAAAATTTAACAGATTTAAAAGTTGATTTTAATATATTGCAGGGATAAACATTTTTTAATGTTTTTCATTATAACAGTATATTGGCAAAATATCTCCTTTTTCTTACGTGAGTTACTTTTATAACTCATTTTACTGATTCTTCAAAAACAATCGTTTATGTCAGGCAACCCAAACGAAACTCTTAATATTCGGATCTCTCTCTCTCTCTCTCTATCACTTTTTCTTGTCCAAAATTTTGAAAATCCCATTGAGATATTGACAGATTACTTACTTACATTTTTGTAAAATCATGAGACATAAAGAGTAAATTTCCTATATGTCAATCATGCAATTAATCAATTAATAATCATAATTCGCTCTTCATATTTTATTATTATTTATATTATTATATTATATATTATTATATATATTACATATATTATCATTATATTATATATTATTTATATGTATATTTCCAATTTCTAAGAAAATTGTATATTGATATAGCATTAAATCACAGTTTTGCCAATATTATTGACACATATATGTATACATATATTGAGACTTAAGTCTTACTATCGATATACATATTTAGAAAAGATATAAACTTTGAAGTAAACAGATTTTTTAATAAGATATCTTAAATGATAAGGTAAGTAATTTTTAACTTAGTGAGAATGTAAGAATACGGAATTTTTTAAAACTTTTTAACTTTATTAAAAGTTTAGGTTATGTAAATTTTTTGATTCATAGATATTTTGAATGAGAGATGGATACATGGATGTAAAGCCGGATATATCCATTGGATATACAGATGGATAGATATTTGGATAGATAGATGGATAGATAGAGAGATAGATAGATATATGATTCATCGATAGATAGAACGAAAGAAGTTGTGTATATAACGAAATTATAACTTGGTAATCAAATTCAATAAAAGAAAAATTAAAATTAGAAACAGATTTACTTTTTGATTATAAATTCTCGATTTAAATATTGATGATAATGAGGAATACATTTATATAATAAGCAACAGTTTATTTACCCCTCCAACCTATTTGGATCCAAAGTCCTCACAGTTTATTCATAAGTTTTCAACTAAAGAAAATATATTAACAAATATGATATTATTTCCTATAAATACCAAGTCAGCTGACTAAGTTGTATGTGCTAGACTAACCAAGGGTAAAGAAGAACATGAAAATGAGTTGATAGTTGGATAAGTAAGTGGCCCAGGAGTAGGAGTAGGATTCACCACAGAGCTTAATTAACATTTTTTTCATATTTGCTTTGGTTTTTACAAATATTTTTTTAATTAATGCAATGGCCCCAGATAAATATAAAACATAATTGCACTTTGAATGCAAAAAATGCTTGAAATTATGAGATGGGCAGTGAAGTGGATGAAATGTAATGAAATGTTGCCTGCCTAACCAGGTAAATCATTCAGTTTATATAAATCATTGAGTTTTCAAGGGTCATTCGCTAGTCTAACTAATTTTGATGAAAAAGAAAAGAACTCCTTTTCAAAATTAAACTTTCATTGTTTGTCACCTAAAAGAATTTGCATTCAAGTAAACCTTTTCTTTCTGAAAAGTGGCCTATATAGGTAAGGGATTATATATGTATGTATATATATATATTTGCCGATTTTGTTGTTGTTGTAGAGTTGCGTATCCCAAAAAATTTTAATCACCGCATTTGACAAGGCAAGACAAATAAAATGCGGTTGGCGTCACTCCTTTTGTGTAGTCGGGCGTAAAACGACCACGCCTACCTCCCCCACACCCCATATTTCAACCATACCTTTCATATACCTAAAAAAAATTGGCTAGCCAGGAGGCTTATTTCGTTATTGTTGTTGTGGTGCGTTGGTTAAAAACCAAACCATAAATCAGGGCATAGAAAAATATTTAAATTTAAATATTTTAAAAACAAACCCAAACTCTGAGTCACTTTCATTATTGAATATATAAATCACTTTCATTTGCCTGCAAAAAAAAAAAGAAAGAAAACAAAAGTAAACCAAGTAAAAAGCCACGAACCAGAACTCCTAGCTATTACCCTTTGAGATTGTGTTCCCTTTGCTGTTCCATTCTTTGTGGCTCTGCTGCGGTGAGTTTCACGATAAAAACAAACAAATTCATAGCTAATAAAATTGCTAATAAATAAACGAGAATGGCAAAAACAAAAAGAAAAAAAATGAAAAGGGGAAGCACGAAGGGAAAACAAAGCAGTTGCAAACAAAATAAAACAACGAAAACTCTCGATTAAAGCAACGATTTAGTGATACCCTAAACCAATTAAAGATTTAAATTTGTGGTTTAAAGAAACAGTGTGTGTCAAGTTACTTTGTCTTTTAGCTGTCATCTGGCCTATCATATGAGCTATGTACATATATTTCTTACTTCTCCGATTTCGAAATGTGATGGAAATATTTTAAGGTTAATAATGGTAAAAGAATTAAATAAAAATTTTATTTATTGTATTAAAAAAATTAAAAAATGGATACATTAATTTTTTTTAATAAATGGATACATTGATTTATTTTAGTAAGTTAGTAATTTTAGTAAGTGCTCTGTAGAATGAATTCTTTGAAGTTGAAGAATGGTAGAAAATGAAATCAAAATTTGATCAATTTTGTTGAAGAATTTTAAGGATTTATGCACTGTTATTTTGATAGTTTTTAATGCTCTACAAAATCATTTTTGGAAATTATACAAAATACATCATTTTGATTGATTTAATTATATTGAGTTTTACTTATGCTAGAAAATGTATAAACATCATTGAGAAATTTAAAGCATTTATAAAAGATTTTTTCAGTTTAAGGGACTAAAAAAATACCTTAAGATTTTTTATATGAGTTAAAATATGATAAATAAATTTTTTAAATAATCGAAACAATTATAAACAATGTTTGTTATTAATTAGTTTAATAACATAATAATAATTAATAACATTATCAATTACATTCTGATTATTGTTATCAATTTAAATCTAATTATTTATAACTTTAATCTTTATGCTTAAAAAATTCCATTAATTATTTCATACTCTGCCCGTCAACCGTCGTTTTGATTTGAAATATTTTTAAAATTACATACGGAATCGGTTCAAAATTAATTTTAGCACAAAACTTAACCATTCTAATACAAAATTACCGCAAATTTAAAATATATTAAAAGCAGTTAATTTAACATTATTAGAACATTTAGTTATAACTATTAAACCCGGGATTCAAAATAAAAGAATATTCCTGAAAGCAATGTTAATATTTACAATGTAAGTTGATTGTTCTTAGCATTCTTTAGATTTTCATTAAATTCTTTAGCTAATTGAAAAATAAATACAGTCCACACCAATTTTCAATAACTTTGCTCCCATTTAACTAGTTGCCACAGTCATTTCCCCTGCTAAAACCGATATACCCTTAAGCCTGTATGGTTACAGGGCATCAATATACAAAAATAAAAAAAAGAGAAATAATGGCAAGCGTTTCACCGACGCCAACCTGGTTAGATGGTGGTCGCATTGACCAACAGCCAGGGGCCATTTGCCATTTTTTTTTTGTTTATTTTTGGTTTTTTGTTTCATTTTCTGCTCTTTTCTTTTTTTTTTTTTTTTTTTTGGTTTTGGGGCAAGGCATTAAGCAGGTGTGGGCGTGGCGCCTGACAACAATTGCCACCAATTGCCATTGTGTTGGTAATTTTTTGGCCTTTCGTTATTTTTTGTTGTTGTTCCGGTTTGAAAAATTTATTACCAAAAACCGCAGATGGTTTTTTTTTTACCTTGTTAGCTCTTTGGATTTTTAATCAAACGGATTGTTGTTGTTTTTGTTGTCGCCGGACTGTCGCCGCCTATAGTCTTACCTGCAGATATATAGATACATGGAAATCCAATTACCTTTTGATAAGTAAAATGACTGCTTAGCCAATGGCAACATTTGGCCTTATGCAAATCAAGAAAGTTTATTAGACCCTTTTTGTTTGTACCTCAGGTGCTGGACCATAAAAACTGTCCTGGCTGCAAAATGCTTTAGAGGATCTGAATAACCAAGGGTCATCATTTGATGTCTCAGCTCATAAATCTTGAGGAGTGGCAATGGAAGCGAGGGAGGGTGGTGAGCTTGTTGGCCTGATAAAAACCGCTGAGAGCGACAAAAGCAAAAAACGCGACCCACTTACAGGCCAGTTGGCTAACTGACTGACAGACTGAGTCATAGAGGTCATAATTTTCATGCAATTTCAGTTTCGTTTTTTTTATTATTGCTTACTTTTTTTCTTTTTTTTTTTGTTTAATGATAGGAAGTTTTTTTTTTTCTATTTTGGCGTTTCTCTTTTTGACTATTTGCATTTTTATTAGTGAAAATATATTTAAAGACTGTCCTGGATTTAATGTGCAATATAAAGATTAACTGACCCAGATTGAGTAGATCAACTTTTGATGGCCTATGAAATAAAAAAAAAAACGATAGAAAAAAAGTAACTTAAAAGAAAATGAAATGCTCTAAATAAAAGTCGCAATTCGCTTTAATGTGAAATTAATAAACCAAAATCAACTGCTGGGCAATAAACTAAACCAACACAAACGGAAAAAAAGGAAGAGTGATGGGGGGAGGAAAGATCCTTGCTGCTTTTGGCATCGGCACGAGCTTTAACCTAAATAAACACACACACACACACACGAGTCTACACAACAAATCCAAGGTCGTGCTTAGGCTCGCTGATAAACTTAAGGGACAACCCATTGGGAGAGGGGACAAAAGGGAGGATGGAATACCCCGCACCCAAAACAGGAAAAAAAACCGCAGAAGTAGAGCGGCAAACTGAATTGTGATGGAGCCGACAAAACAAACCAAAGACAAAACAAAACACCGAGTCAAAGGAATAAACCAAGCAAATAATCCTTTAGCTTAAAAATGAAAAAAAAAAGAAAACACCAAAAGGAAAACTGCTCGACTGACAAGAAAAGCTAGGACAACAGAAAAACCAAGCCAGTTAGAAAGAGAAGGAGACAAATCGGAATTGGCATATAGAGCAATATAGCGACAGTGAGAAAGGGAAATAGAGATTTTCAGTTCAGTGACGGATCGAATATACTAAGTAGAAATATATTATAAACTATGGAAAATTATGTTTAGACCGAGATAATAATTTATTTTAAAACTTAAATATGTAAAAATTATATTTTAACTAAGAATTCAATTTAATGAATGTATTTGAAAAATATTTAAAGATGTTTAACAATATTTATAAATATTTACTTAATTTATCTTAATATTTAAACATTTGATAATAACAAATTTTAAGAATTAAGTGTTTCCGTTAAAAGAAAGATGATTTTTATTATTCATAAATGTAATTTGAAATTTGTATAAAAGTGGTGAGTAAAAAGATTTTTCAAAAACGAATGCCCTTAAGAGTTAAAACTGCTGCCACAAAATTTTAAAAACTATTAAAACAATATAGCTTAATTTTTCAAAGAATCTTCATTAAATATTTAGCTAATTGGTAAAATAAAACAATTGGGATGGGTTTGTCAGTTTTTTTTCAGTTATATAGTGGAACAAATTATTTTTATTGTTATTGTTGCGTGGTGTATCCCAAATTAAATACAATAAATTTGCTTTAAAAATTCACAAAGATTATTCAAATATCAAAAAATATTTTCACACTAGACGATTCCAAAACGCTTTGGTTTAATTTTATTTAATTTTGTGAATCCATTGGTAAATTACGATTTATCCTCAGAGATCTTGTTTAATTTGTTTTTAAGTCCTTTGTGGAATTTTACAAGTAAAAGTTAAAAGTAATAGAAACGATATTCAACTTTTAGCATCATGAAGATTATAAATATTCTTTAATTCGTTCCTTAAATAAATTGAAACATCTTTATCTCTTTCAACTATTATATTGCAGTTAATTTGATTCGGATCATCTAGAAATATACAAACATCAAATTGTTTATAAAATGAAATAAAAGATATACAGAGCCAACAAATACCAAAAGGCTTCTTCTTATTTTTTCTTTAAACATTTTCTTGATCTCGATGTTCTCTTTGTTGTGTTAGAAATAATAAAGAATATTTACAATATTAATAAATTTTTGATAATGATTATATTTTAATGATTACATCATTACATTTTTCTTTTATGATGTCAAAAACAGCTTCCATTGAGAAAAAAGGATAATTACTTATTTTCAATTAAGTCATAATAACTATAGATGATTTATAAATATTTTATTAGGGTCATTGATCTATATCGACCTTGAATACAAAGTTCTAAAAAGTGGTTCAGTTATTTTCATATTGAGATCTTGAAAATCAAATTTGAATAATTGAAAATTCATTCCTAAAATATCACTTTGATATATGCTATATGATGTGTGGATCTATAATTGAATTAATTTTGAATGTTTTAAATATGTAAAACTAAAAAGGTTTAAAGATTTCTTAATAGAATTAGAAAATACTTTATTATAGAAGAAAACATTTTCTTTGCCTTATTAAGTCGATTTAATAATTAATCAATTTTTTAAAGAATTATTTAATTCAAATTATATAATTTTAAAAAATGTCAGTTAACTTGTTAGTTGAATTAGATAAAAAGCATTTATTTATATCTTTTAATTCCATTACATTTTATTTTTGTTTTATTTTTAATATTAAGTTGCGAACATGAATAAAATTTCACAGAAATCAAAAGCTGAATATAAGATAATAATCTGTCTAATTTTAGGCAAAATCCGATTAAAACCGAGATTTGCCACTCTGTAAATCCGCTACTGTATTGTCTACATTTGTTTGCTTTTCTCTTGGTATTTATATCGTTTACGTTTTGTTTGTTGGTTTTTTATTTTTTTTATTTTGCCTACCGCCGCCCCCTGACCTTTTTCTATGGTTTTCGTTTTTAAAATCTATGTACGGCCGCATTGTCCTTTCGTCTTATCGCGATGTTAGCGCGGCATGTTCAACGATGGGGCGTGGCCGAGACACACAGACTCCAAAAAAAGCGAAGGAGGCCAAAAATTGTGTCTCTTTGATTTCGATTTTGATTTTGTCCCCGGCCTGGTCCTAACTGATGAGGCCATCATTTACCGCTTGTGCTTGTTTGTTTGTGTCTGTTTGCCGTACATATTTTTGGGATTAATTTGCCTAAGTGTTGTCGGGTTAAGATTTTGTGCTGACGATAAGCGAGCTAATTTTCCGTAATGAAATAAATTAAAAGCCAGAAATAAACACAAAAAAAAAAGAAAGGAAAGAACTGAAATGTTGTTTGAGTCGAGGCCAAAATTGGGCTTTGGTATTGTCATTGTGAAGCAAATTGGCTTGTTAATGAGTCATTACGCATACGCCACGTTGTGCATGATAAATGAAATCAATGCATAACTAATCAGCTTACAACATAAATGGTTAACAGATTAAAGTTTCGATTTACACGATTGCCAACTAAAACAAGAAATCGGCTTAAAGTTTTTTAAGGAATAACAACCAACCAAAGAAGGGGAAAACTAGAAAAGGTTATAGAGCAAACCAGACCGGGAAGCAAAGATAAACACAACTTTTATTCCTCTCTCTCTTCGACTCTATTTCCTACTCTCTCTCTCTTTCTCTAATATTCACATTCGCACTTGTTCTCTTTCTTGGCAGTTTTCTTTTCCTTTTGCTTACACATATGCTTGAGCAGTTTTGTGCAAACAATTTGTTCAAATTGAGTTTGGTTTCGCCTGTCGAATGCTTTTGGCTGCGAAAAGAAATACCCGTCTTCTGTATCCGCAAACCCCAGTCCCGATTTATCTTCTACTTAAAAAACCCACTCCCATCTCACTCTCTCCCTCTATTTCTCTTCATCTTTGTTGGCTGTTAGCTAATTCGACATCAAAACTATAAATTTGTTAGCTTGCCGCATATTAAAACGTTTAATTCAATATGGAAGGCGTTTTGCTATTCAAACATTGTCCATTGCTCGTGTGGAGTTAAGGACTGTCTGTCTGTCTGTCTGTCTGGTTACCCTTCTGTCTGTCTCTGTTTGTTTAGGCAAAAGCTTAGCCAAGCTGCACATATGTAGGACTAGTAGCAGCAACAGTTTGTAATAAAATTATGCGTATAGTAATTATATTATATTTGCATAGAAATATATAAAATATTTTATAAATAATATTTTTCTTATTTTGTTATTTAAATTACTCCTTAAAAGGATTTCATTGAAGTTACTGAAACTGTTGAAATTTTTGATATCATGATTGAGTGTTTTAGTGTAATATATTGTTGTTGTATTACAGTTATAGATGGGTGAAGAGAAACCGAACAGTACTTTTTCTTGTGGATTGTAATTTGAAATCAATTATACTTTAATAAACTACAAAAGTAACTCGTGAAGCGATTTTCAAAAGATCGATCCTTTATTCCAAAATGTTTGTCAAGTTAAAAATTTAAAATAAAGAAGAAAAATTTCTAAAAGATGCGTATTTAATAGCCATCTTTTGTCTGTATAATTTTTATATATAAATTTACGTGCTCTTTTTTCGAAATCTATAAAAATTTGTATAATATTAAACTGGGACCAGTGCGCTTTGTTTTGATGAAATGATGTGGAGCCAAATCAACCATTTTGGCTTTAAGTTGGTGGAATGAAAAACGATTCCAAATTTTTTTGTTTATTTTTTTCCCCCATTTCAATGTTGTCATATGTGAAATTCAAACCTCCTGCCCAAACAGCTGTTAACCTTGAGGAAAGAGATAATTTAAAATCGAAAATGAAAATCATAATTCAAAATCGAGATTCATTCTAAACATCGAAAAGACAAGTTTCACGTCACTTGGCAATATGAATTCAATTTTGATTTAAAAGTATTTTTGGATAGAAACTATGTGTTTATAATAATAACAATAAAAAATGCAAGAAAATCCCTATCTAAATACTTATTAGCCCAAGTGTTTCGTAGAGAGACCGGCTCAAGTGGACCTGCTCGTCCGAATGGTTTGCTCTTCGTTCTCCCTTGGCCCTTGGGCCACGGTCCTGGACCGGACTATGCCTGCTGCGTACGTGCGGTTTTGCTCTTGCCTCTGTTCCGCTTATAATCTCATCTGTGACACTCGTTGAACTTGTCGCCATTTAGTTAAATCAACAAAAATAATTTCGCTAGCCAAGCGAAGTAAACTATCCGCCACATACCACACACACATACACACACACACACACATACACACAGTCACATACACGCACATGGCCTCCATGGTCTCACGTAGTCTAGATCCGGATGAAAGACGGAAGTCGTGTATATCTCATACGGACTTTCTCCCTTTTCACCCTCTTCTTCCCTTGGTCGATAGTTAACGTGACTTTTTGTAGAAACGAAGTGACCATTTTTATCAGCATAATTTAGTTTTGCGGTAGGAAAGAATGGCCAGTTCCCGTACATCTGCGGTCCAGTGCATTAGTTGCTCTCCCCCATTTCTCTTTCTTTTTCTTTTTGCATCCTTGCTGGGCTAGCAGGACAAACAGTTGCCTTTAATTAAGCTACCGCTGTTGCGCATGAGTTATTAAAGCATTGCACGCGCAAAAAATACAAAACTAACAAATTTCTTTACATGAGGAATTCAGTAATTCACTTCCGGTCGCTGGCCCCATGGTGCGTTTGCTGCCACCCCGTGGCGCCTACAGTCCTACCAATCTACCTACCAACAAGGCAACGAACCAAAAGCAACAACCATGCCAAGCAATCAACGGCTTGTAACTTTGTATTTCTGAAGTAGTTAATAAGTCCACCTGGTGGCCTCATAAAGACGCCGTCCAAGTGCACTTGGCTTTTGAGAGCATAAAGAATTTGTAAATATTCCAAGTTCACCTGAACTTAACGTGCCGCAAAAGTTGCTTAATAAAATCACAGTTGAGTGTTGATAATAGCTTTTTTCCCCTCCAACATTTTCTTCTATTAAAGGATATGCAAAGTAAAGTATTTTATTTCATTTTGTTTTTTTTTTTATGTATATAATTTTGATATATTTGAAACTTGGTTTTATGAACTTGCCGCAGAATTTAATCATCGTTGCTTGTTTTCAAACATCAGTTACTTTTGGGGCAAAAAGAGGTAACCTCATAACTGGCAGAATCTTGCGCTTTTGCCTTAAACGTTTTGCTTGCGGCTTGAAATCTTTGCCACACCCACAACTTTGCCAACCATTTAGCAGCTGGCTGCCCAGGTTTTGTGCCAACAAACAGATACAACAACAAAAATAAAACAACACTCACACACACACACGCAAAACTGTTGCAGATCGGCTTTCGCGTAATTAAAAACTGCGGCTAACTCTGGGGCCCAGTCGACCAACATGCAACCGTGCCGCATGCCTCAGCTTCCTTCTGTAAAGTGGGTGGTTGGTTAATTTATGCTGATGCTGCCTGAAATGGGCTTTTGAGTTTGCACTGCACTGCACTACACCAACGTTGAATACTTTGCTTGTACTTGGCAAACAGAAAACACAAAAAAAAAAAACAAAAAATAGAAAATTAAAAATGCAAAAAGAAAAAAAAAAATCATATTTCAAATTAATTAACACTAATGAAAATGTTTAAAACTTGCCTGCAAGTTTCACTCCAGTCGTTTGGTCAAAGAAAAGATAAAGGATTGCGACTAACTTTCACATTATGTTCTATACGCAAAAGGACTTCAGCACACAAAGTTCGTTTCCGCTTCCGCTAAGGCGAAGAAACAAACAAAGCTTCATCCCGCTAAACTTATTTGTTTTACAACACAAAAAAAGGAGGTGAAAACAGAGCAGAAACCAAAAAAAAAAAAACCCTCAGAAACTAAGCGAAGTTTATATACCCTCTCAGTTTTTGATTCTTAAATCGGAAAATTGTTTTTTAAGAGGGAGCTCTTTCACAACTCCAATGAAGGAAACTTCAGAATAAAATAAAAAAAAGAAAAGAACCAAAAGAAAATATAACATTAAAAAAAAAAAACAAAAAAGGGAGAAAAATAGAAGAAAAATAAAAGAAGCTCAAAAATAGTTTTTGACTTACATTATTTAATAAATCCCATAAATGATTCATCAAATTCATATTATTTGCAGTGAATATTTATTAAAATGAAAAATAATGAATGGTATTGTTAGTTAGTTAGAACGTTTAACGATCATATTTATTTTATTTATAATTATATTATATTTTAAATTAAAGTAAATTGTAGATTTAACTGCACAAACTGCAAATATTTTCCAAACATTTATATTTCAACTTAACTATTTGATGGTCTCAGTCTATAAAATTTTAAAGATTTTTTTCACATATATTGATTCTCTTATTATAATAAAAAGACTAACAACAATTTCTTTAGTTAGTTTTCAATATTTGCGTGGGTTATAAAATTGACTTGATTTTCAATCAGTTATTTTTAAGGTTATTTTTAAACAACTTAATTTTCAAACATTACTATTTAAAAATCGGTATTTGTTCTGCACATCAATATTTCTATTTTTATATTTTAGATTTTTATTTATATTTTAAAATTTAGATGAGTTATGTAGTTCAGCAAAATCATTCACGCGAGAGTTCGAACCTTATGATGCAGAGAGTATAACAAACAAAATGTAAAAACTGTTGCACAATCGAATACAATGCGATTTCAATAAATTGTATGCCACCTGCGAGCGGAAGGGTGCCACATGTACTCTAACAATTCACCAGACACTCGCCACTGCTCCAACTTGGCCTCTTTTCCCAACGCCCACCGCATAGCTGGCTAAATTACTTGTCGAGTAGATTTTGCATTGCAATTTCTTTTATTAGAAAATACTATAATAATTCCTTGAGAACTCGAGTTGCATTGTTATGAAGGGAAAAACAAAAGAATGAAAGTTTTGCCAAGGACGGTTGAATAAATGTGGTAACTAGAAAATGGAGAACAATGTAAGGGGAAGTGGCAAATATATATTTGTCAATGGAGATGCAGTTTTGCAGTTCAATGGAGCACTATTCCAGAGAAGGCTAAAAAAGTTTTCTGGAAAAGTAATACACACACAGACAGATAGACAGACACTCACACAAACAACACAATTTGTAAATTTTGTATTTTAATCTTTTAGATTTGTTTTTTTTTTCTGTTTTTGACCTTAATTCCATTTTTTGTTTTTTAAACAGAAATAACATTCAAGGTGTTTTGGCTTTAAAGTCTTTTCCAACAAACAAAAGTTTTAGCTTTTTGAAAAGTTTTGGCTATAAAGTTTCGGTATAGTATACCAAAAGTAGTGTCAAGCAACTTTAACTTTCCCTCCTTTGAGGTAAACTAAGATCGTTACTTTCTTTTTTGCTTATCTTTGACGGGTAAATTTGTACTTTTACTAGCAATGACTGAACTGTCATCTGTTTCTAAAGTTGTGAAATTCTATGTATTTTTCTTGTTCAGTTGTTTGAAAAGAAACATTTGAGAACCATATCTATAAGTAATAATATATATCAGTGTGAGGTAACAGTTATAAGTTGTTAGTTATGTTTTAAAAAAATTACTTGTTTATGAATTGTCTTACACTATTTCATAAAAAATTTTAAAAATAACATTTATTTTATATTGTATAAGAAAATTTAACATTTACATTTTTATTTTAGCTTTTTGTTACTATATTTGTTTTTCTCGATTTTACAGGTTTTATGCATATAAGCCCAAAAAAAGCAGCTCCGAAATTGATAACCACCTTTATTGATTGTGGTAGAGACTCTCACAACTAAAATTTAAGAGATATAAGAAGAGGGAGAATAAAGTTTAGCTATGGAAACATTTTAGTTATATTTTGATATTTTAGTTAGAATGAAATCGTTATACGAACGAAAGAAAAACGAAATCAGAATGAATCTTAATATTTCTTTCATCTCTTTTTTGATTCTATTTATATATTATTTATTTATTTGTTTGCTATTACATTAGAAAATACAGTAACTAAGTCGATATACAGTGGTGATCAGTTGTAAAGACCGCTACTTTTTTTCATGCATTTTCTGAATTATATTTTAATCTTTTCGTATCCCAAATAAGTTTACCAAACAATTTTTGCTAAATGTTGGTTATAAAATTAGAATTTTTTGTAATTTTTCCAGTTTTTCAAGGTGAGTTTGAAATGAGACAACTCCAGCAGGGAATTCGCTAGTAGGAAGAGATTTTTCTTTCATGAAATAACAAATAACGAAAGGACAAAATAAAGAATAATCAAACAATATTTATTTTTTACTAATTTATCATTCCATAATAATTTATCAAAAATTGTTTGCTTCACCTTCTAAGATTCTTAGGAAATTGTATTATACAATTCACAATATATGAAACATTATTTAAGGAGGTTAAATTAAAATTGAAATATTGCATATTGTTTTTGTTTTTCAAAATAGTTAAATGTTTATATTCTTATACTGACTTTTGCTACTTAAAGGTAATAAATAAGTTTTTAAAGAGAAGAGAATTAAAATTTACTTGGTTCAGTTCGAGTGATGACAGTTACTACATTTGTTTGCCCCAAAGTGGATCTCAAACATTTACCTTCGAATTCCCTTACATTGCATGTACTGTCAGATTAGCAAGTGAAAGTTTTTTATCCAGAGAAGTATTCTATGGCAAAATGGCAAAGTTAATACATCAACATTTTCTCTTTCTGAGGTAGTTCAGAAATGAGTAAGAGCAAAAGAGGAGAAAAAGCAAAAGTAACATGAAAACTCTCTCTCTTCCTCTCTCTCTATATATATATATATATGTATATATATATAGTAGTTGGTATATGTACATATGTAACGCCTTTCACTTGTCATGGTGCTTTTGGCCAGTTGACTAGCCTGATGCAGGACTGGCTACCTCCTGTGGCTACTTCTGACTGTTGTTCTCTCATCTCCACACAGTTGCTGGATGTTGTTTACTAGCGCAACGGACATTTGTGGTGACAGTTAAAGTGGCATCCAAGGCAACATCAAGTAGCAGCCAAATAAATGCCGGTAGCTTCAACTCTCTCGCTCTCTCTCTTTCTCTGTGTCTTGCATGATGAAGCACCTCCGGCAGGCTCCTCTTGTATTATATCTCCTTAGTTAAACAATGCACTTTGCCATAGCAAATGGGTTTGTCACTGCCAGCCATTTTCGTCACGACGTTAAAGTGACAGACATTTCATTTCAGCAAATGCATAATCTTGTAATTGCCTTCTCTCTTGAATTCCCAACATTGTGGCTCTAGTTGCACCTGCTGTGCAAATACAATTCATACGCACTGTGTGTGTTTGCGGCTAATCAAACCAAGGGATTAGTCTTGCTGTGCTATGGTTTTTTTTATTCACTTTTGCTATACCCATTACTAATAAAATGAGAGTGGGTAGATTATAATTGCCCAAATGGACACAAAATTAAACAAAGAAGAAATCAATTTTGCATTTAAAATTAATCAAATTGATTTATTATGAAATGAGGGATATACAGTAGAATCTGCTTTTAAAATCTGATCCAATAATTATATAAATATCTAAGTACCAAAGATAACACAAAGAAAAAAAATATATATATTTCCTTAGTTATTTGAAGTTAATAATAAAGTTAATAATAAAACATTTCATACATAAATAAACGATTCTCAAAAGAGTTCAAAAATTTTAAATTCCTTAAATTAAAAATTAAACTTCAATTGAGCTTAACAAAAATCATTTAAAAAGGTTAAAAGAATTTACTTTGATAGATTCCATGTCTTTCAAAAATTAGAACCAATTTAAAAGTAAGAAGAAGTATGAATAAATCGATTGAAACGTTGAATATGATGGCAAAACAGCTGCAAAGTCCGACAAGTAAATTCTCCGTTTTAGATTTATATATTAATTTATAAAATATTATGAAAAGTATAAATAATTCATTATAAAGTATTATACATGGACATTTCTTTTCTACAAAATATTTTTGTTTATAAGGAAAAGCAAAACTGGTTTTATTTTATCTTATTTTCATTTTAACGGCGAACTAAATTGATCGTCAATTTATTTATATTAATTATATAAAATGCATATGTATATAATTATATTTCTTTTAGTCTTGTTATAATAATATAATAAAACCGTATCCATCATACCGGAAGAATGGACTATTTTAATGATGAATAGTGTATCTTCCACTAAAAGTTTTAAATGGTATTAAAATAAGTATATTGTACTGGGGCAAACTTCAGAGGTTTTATATAAGGGCTATAATTAATTGAGTGGCCTATAATTTACTTGATATTCAAGTCTAATGAAACTTTTTATTTTAGTTAAGTAAGTCCATAAATACTTACTGTTTGAAAACCGTACAGGTAAAGGTATATAATTTGATTAAAAACTCACACATTTTCTTTCTAAAATTAGACCTCTTAAAATTTTGGAAATAATATTTGAAAATAATGGACACTAATTTTACTATTTATTTTATTTCAACAAAATAATGCTTTGAATTAACGCTCCAAAAGTAAAAGTAATATTTAACAAAAAATTATCTTATAATGGCATATTATGTGCCAAGCTATTTATTATACCATCTAAATTTTCTTAAGTATACATTTCTATTGGTATAAATTTGGTTTTTGACAATAAACATTGTTGTTGTTAATTGAATTAAAAAAATCTGCTTTTTATCTTTTTTCTAAGTAGAATTTTACTTTCACTGTATTGATGAAGTAGTTACTAAAAGTACTTTTGATTTTTCAGTTTCTTAACTCACTGTTAAAATATTTTGAGGCCAATATTTATATTTATTTACAACAAATGTAATTTTATTTGAATTCAAATTTATCTGCAATTTAACAATATTGCTAAAGTTAAATTGCTTAACTAATAATCTAAACAAACTTGCATGTATAAATACATATTTTTAGCATTAGATAAATAAAGAATAAAATATATTTATAGGTTCTTCTCACAGTTTTATGGTGTTGACTGAGATTAGTTTAAGGAGTAATTCAATAGTTGCTTAAATGACCTCAGGTCGATGATAACCTTTTAAACAAACTTTGCTTATTTTTAAAGAAAATACACTTTTTCAGTTTATTTTGTAATTGATAAAGGTATTTTTTAATTAGTTAAAGATTCTTATGATTTCCACACAATATTTAATCTTGTCAAAGCGCCAAAATGTAAGTCTCATTCTGGATTTGCTGCACATTTATGCTTTAAATTAAGAAGTATCTAGTGGTCGTATCGATTCAATTTGAAAATCGGGGATTATTCGGTTTTTGGCTGGTTTTGCCGGTACGGTTGATTTAATGCCGCCGCTTAAAGACCGACACGACAATGGGCATTCTTTTTGCACCGCTGACACTTAACTGTGAAAAATTGTGAATTATTATGGCAGCTCAGTAGAAGAGTAGAAGAGACCCAAGTCTGCTTGCCCGCCACCCACCATTCCCCTGACATCTCTACTTTTGCTCGTTTCTCTCTTTATGGCCACGATTTGTTACGCACCATTGTGCGTGCTGGCCACAAATAGCAACTGAAGCAGCAGCATTACCATCAGGGTGTTGGCCAACTCTCTGGCTTGCCCAGGTAAACAAATAATTCAAAGTCATTTGGTAAGCGTTGACTTGGTCCAGCCAGCTGCTCCTTGATGTGGTAAAAAGTGTCAACATTTTTCCTTTTTCTCTTTTTTCTTACATCTTTTTTTTTTCCTTCTTACTGCTATCCTTAGGGTGATTATGACACTAAAGAGGGGCGCTGATCTCTTGTTATCTTAGCCGAAAGGTGTCAGCAAAAGTCATATTCATGGTAAACTGTTACGAATTAGTAGGCAAACAGGCACTTTTGGGTTAAATTCCTTCTTAAATACTAAATAAGTTTGCCAAAGTTGTTGGTGTCACAATGAAGAAGCATCCGTAAATGTGTAACTTTTGTAAGAAGTCCGAGAAGTTAGTAAAAGAGTACATATTTTTTCACCTTTGTGAACTATTAGGATTGCGCAAAGAAAAAGAAAACAAATCCAAAGTTTATTTGTACAGTGGTTTTTTCATAATATTTTTATTAATCGTGTGTGTGAAAATTGTATAAAGCAAATTTACTTGAGTCAAGTGCAAATACTTTGGAATTCAGTCTGAATTCTATCTGTAACATAATGATTTTGTATAACTTAACAGGATATATGAATTCCAGCACAATATATATTTATAAAGCTTATAAGGATTTTTTTTAGATTTTCAGATAAATTAAATAACCGTTTTGTAATACCCTAATAAATATAATGAATTTTAAAGTTTAAAACCTGATATTTCGTTACATTACAGTTTTTTCTTTTCTTTTAGCATTACCTTTTTAGCTATATACAAATGTAACCTACTGAAGTTTGCTATATATGTAAAAAGTTAAGTTTTACATTGCAAATATCAATTCAGCGAATTATTTATTTCAAAAAGATCGTAGATCTAATTAATATATTTTAAATGCAAGATAATCACATATAAATTCCGAGTGTAATCAGTTCATGAAAAATTGTTTTGAAAATAAGACAAAATTATTACCAATTTGTAGATCTGACTTTCCCCAAGAGAATTTGTTTGACCTTAAAGAAGTTTCTTTGTTTAAATAGTTTTAAGTTTCATTTTCTATGACTTTACACAATCTATGAGCCTTTATTCAATATCTATTAGTACATAATAAAAGTTCGTGCTATTCAGCTGCCTAACTGATTTATTAAAATCGGAAATTTCTTAAAAAGGTTGTAAAAATGATGCAATCCTTCCCAAGAACACCTTATTTATCAAATAATAATAATTTTTTAGCAAGTTAGCAAAAATTCAAATATTATTTCTTTATCCGTAAGATTTCTCATTAAAGTATTTATAAAATATAATATATATATTCAACCCTTCTGCAGTTCACTCGACCTCTTCTTAAATATATGCTGATTTTTAGTGAATCTTTTCGTGGTTATCCTTAAAAATATCCAAGTATCTAACACAATTATCTCTCTCGGAAAACTCTCTTTTCAATTAGTTTTCTAAACAAGATTTTTGTAGAAATACTTATTACTGAAAATAAATCTATATTTTAATATTTAATTATTTAGTTTTTCAAGTAAGTTTAAGTTTTTTTTAATGAGATCAAATCTTCAAAACTATTTCAAGAAATAAATCTAGATTTTTAAAAGGTTTGCTGGGCATATTTAAAACACTTTGTCCCCATACTTAACATGTCCTTTTCTTTCTTTCTATTATTATTTTTGCACATAAACAGTGTTTACCTTAAAAAATGGCTCAAGTCACCTTGCCTTGGTTTTTTTTTGTGCTTCACGGACGCCTTCGTATGCTGTTGGGCTTGGGCAAACAAAAAATCTCATTAATCCATTAAGTATACGCTAAGAAAAAGTTCAAAGCGTCTGCACACATATACACCCACACAAGGTGTGCACACCTTCGAGGACACTCACTGTTTGGTTGTGTGTATGTGTGTGTTTGCGCTCTGCTTGCCAACACTGTAAAAGAAAGCCTTTTGGGAGCACTAATGAGTTTGACATTGTTTCCTACTAACAAGCGTCGAAAACTTAGGCGAAAGACGAGCGATGAGACAGAGACGACTAGTAACAGGGCAGCAGTCACCAAGCAGCAGCCACCATTCAGGAGCCGGATGGATCCAGAAGCCAAGCCAAGCCAAGAGTAACAGCTGCTCTGCCAGACATTACCTTGGCATCTTTTTGGCATTTCTATTACGATTTTCAAGTTGTGAACGCGCTTAAATGAATTTTGTTGGATTCTTCGTCTAGGTTTCGTTTTCGTGTATTTTCTAGTTCTTTTTTTTTTTGTTATTCTTGTACACTAATTAAAAGTGTGTTGATAGAATTTTTTGTTGGTTTTAACTTGGCTTCCATGGCGGCTTAAAGATATTGAATTTTTGGTTGAAATTCTTTTCGGCTTGAATTTCTTTTTCCGGTTTTGATTTTTGCCGTTTTTCGTTTCCATCTCTTTTTTTTTGGCATGATAAATGTCTCCCTTTTGACTCATTTGGTTACACCGACTCACACCAACTCATATAGACCCCCATACAGGCACACATATCCTTCTATCCTTGCTAAAAGTCGACTTATGTGCGCATACATTTTGTGCTCTGCCGGCGTCGATTGTAAATTACGCCCTAATGCGCCCATTTGTATGCTACAAAAATTGCCGCTTATTGAATATTTACCATACAAGAGAAAAAAACAGAGTTACCTGTGTATGTATGTACATGTATGTATATATGTCTGACACAGTTGTATGCGCTTTTTTTAATGAACTCATTGGGGGATTTGTGTAGGACAAAAAATAGAACCGATTTCTTTACATTTTTTTTATGCATTTTAAATAATTAAGCAGACGAAATGGTTTTTGTTCGCTTGCAGGACATTATTCCCTCTGCTTATATCTAACTATGTAGCTTCATTTTCAATTTGGTGAAAGAAGCGCCAAATGTCAATGAAAAGTGACTGACTAAACGACTGACTGACAGACTTTGCTGCTGCCTGTGGCTAAAGATTCATTGATAAGCTCTAAACAAGCAAATGTAATTCGAACTTTTTCACATTTGCACAGTAGGCATCGTGTTGAAAAGTTGAAGAAAATAAGAAAGCCATTTTGAATACTAAGATTCATTAATGATTAAAAAGTTAATTCTGTAATATAACTGAAAATATCTTATTTTCTAAGTGTATATATCAATATATATTACAAAATATAAAAATCTATAGTGAGACTTTTATTAAATTGAACACAATAATTAAAATATTTTAAAAAGGAGAGATATTTTGCAATAAAATTTAAAATCATTCGGTTGGGTTTTTAACAGATATCTCTACTATTTTTATGTTTAGTAGGTATTTTTTTGATTATTTATATTTGATAAGTTTATTTGTTGAATCTCTCATAATCAATTTAAGACTAACAACAAGTTTTAAGTCTTAATTAAACTAACAATGAAACTCACCTGTATAACTAATCCGCAACAGAACTAAATTGATTCATTATCTTAATATATATGATATATGTACATATATATGATATGATACATAAAATGGCATCCAAATGCTAAAGTTTAAGTTAATTTGTTCACTATACCTATTTAGCGATTATCAATTCACTTTTAAGAAAAACAATAGAATTTCTCCACAATATCTTCTTAAATATACATTTTTTTTTTAATTTCTTTGCTTTGATAATTTTAGAAGTATTTCTTTTATTAGCTTAAGAAAAGAATATAGTGTTCTAACTTACAAGAAAGATGTATTAAATTTATAGTTTAAATAAATAAATTCAATCTCAATCACCAAGTTTTGCAAGCTTTCTAAATGATCTTTATAAGGTATATGTAGATGTTCATAAGAGAAACAATTTAACAAATTTGAGTTTAAACGAAAAAAAAATTAAAAATTATAAAATATTTAGTGAGTTTATGTGAAGAATTGAAGTCTATAACCATACTAAAAACTCCCTACAATTTTTAAAGATATTATTTATTAATTTTATTATGGAAATTAAAAATAATCGTTTGAAAATTAGATAAATACAATTGGCAGCAGGTAAATAAAAAAAATGTCGGCAAAGTTTTAGAAAAGAGAAGCTACTATTTCAAAATAGCAATAGGAAATATGTATTTGAGGCTAAATTGAAGCTTTTACTGGAAAATTCTTTTGAATTCAAATATATTTATTACATAAATAATAGCCATTTTTTTGCTTTGATTTTTATTCGTTTATCTTTTATATTTTATCATTGAGGTTTTTTTTCTTTTGAAAATACTTTTAGTTTTCTTTCTTTTTTTCTTTTTTTTTTTAAAGGTGATTTCAATCTTTAGCCCATTGTTCCATTTTCTTGGAAATGTCATTTAAAATTGTCTTCGTCTTTTTTGGGAGCTCCTACCATAGAATCTTCTTTACTTGGCAGCATTTTGGTTGAGCAGGGCAATCGATACTTCATTAAGATATCGTGTTCTTGTGCCTAGACGCTTTCCGTTTACGTTTCCTTGATTACTTTACATAGTTCTATCCATTTTTGTTTTTGTGTTCTTTTTTTTTTTTGCGTTGCCTTATCTGCATTCTATACGGCCTACCCGTTTCTGGCTCTTTGTCTTTTACACTTGGCAAATAAATCGCAAAACCGTATTATTTGCCGCCGGATGTGTGGGCATGTGAAAACATGGTTTGGGTTTCTTTTAGCTTGGGGTCGACTGTCTGTTTATCGCACGAACACAATCAAATTAGCGCACATCGAGTACAAATAAGTGAAGATAGGCAAACAAATGCCAGGCCACCAGCTGGTACCCAAGAATCTGTTTTGGATGAATAGAAGATGTATAAGGATCGAGAGGGTTTGAGTTTAAGTTTGAGTTAAGGCTAAATAGCCATGACCTCCTACCATACCCAGCAAGTGACTCTGTCAGTTTGTGAGTCAGTGGGGGCAACTTTGTTGTCTGTAAAGGAACATCTTTGTGTCCTTTCATACGGTTCAGCAAGATGTGGATTGCCTGCAGTGAGTGCGTATACGGCATCTTGTTGTATGTGGTCCAGTGCCCGCACCCCGCATTCCCCCTCCTGGGGGTAAGAGACTGCTACAATTTTCACTTTGTTGTCAGTGTCAGGACTTTTGTTGTGCTGTCAACAGAGGCAGAGAGATAGAGAGAGAAAGGGAGGAAGTCTGTCTCTCTTCAGATGGAGAAACTTTGCTCATACAGCTCATATAGTGACAGCAGAGCAGAAAATATGAGACAGGTCTTTGGGATTGGTTATATCGCTGCATGTGCAACAGAAAGTGGCACTGCAAATGCAACTGCAACAGCAACAGTAACTGTAGCTGGAGCCTGTCACATCGTTGTCAACGCTGTCATGTTGTCGTCCAGAATCTTCTGCCTCCTTCTATCCCTTGTTCGTTGGTTCGCTTAATCAACATTACTTGTGCTTAAATCAATTAAAAACTAATTACATTTCATGCCCCGTTGAACGCAACTTTGTGGCAAAGCCCGAAAGTATGCAGTGCGAAATAAAAATCTCAGAAAAAAAAGTGTTGCGAACAAAGAGCAAAAAAAAGTTCTTTGAATCTGAACTAGACGCAAACTGCAACAACTCTTTACCCGCCGCCATCCACTAAACGAAAAGCGTTAATAGAATTCGCCTCACCTGCACCTTCACCTTTCCCCTCTGGACATAAGTCCTTGCTTCACTGTCATCGTTGCACATTTTGCAGCTTTGACTCATTTGGGGAATTGCAGTTCAGTTGGCTTGGCTTTGGCTTTGGCTTTTTGCCTTTGGGCGGCAAAGTGCAAAAATTAGATGACAAAAGTATATAGCATTCCAGTCGGGGCTTAATGTACAACACAAGGGGGTGGTGGAGTGGGGTGTTGGTTGTGTTAGTGCGTATACTTAAGGGGAATCAGTGTCGACTCTGAGCGAATGTGTTTCTGGATTAGTTTAGTTAGTCTCCACTGTGTTGCAGTAATGCTTTAGCTTTGACTTTCGTTTAGTCCTAAAAATAATAACGAAAAGAGATTTAATAGTTTAACTTAACAGTTTGTGTATGCATTTATATATGTATATATAAGTATATGTGTGTGTGCGACTTTCCTAGTGCTAAAGGATTAGGCAATGCATACTTTTTGGTGCATAAACATGGTAATTTGCAAAAAAGAGAAACAATAAAATGTAAACTGAAATTCGGTAATTAAAATTTACCACTTTTCATAAATTATTAAAGTTTAATTTAGTATTTTGATAAAATTCTTGTACAGTGCTAATATGGTTGTGAATGTAACTGTAAATGCGTAAGAGTGCCTTTTGTTACTCGAATTTCCAAATGTTATGGGTGAAATGGGGTCGAAGTCAAATGGTTTTAGAATTGCTCTTTGGCAATCGACTTAAGGGGTCAAATCGATTACTTTTGAATTTTATCAGTGAAGCCAAGTTGTCAACTTCATTACTTCTTATATATATATATTAAAAATCCAATTATGCGGATTCCAAATGTATTTAATAAGAGTTCAGACTGCCAAAAGTCGAGTTTCTTTCTAAATGGAATTTATGTTGGCTGAAATAAAATTAGGTTAATTAAGCGAAGGGATTTCGAAATTGTTTCTCAAGTTTTTTTCTCAAAATACATACACTTTTATCAATCCTGTTTATTCGAATTAAATACTTTTAACTAAATGATTGCAATTTTTATAAGCAATCGCTTAGTAAGTTTTGATATAAATTTTAATAAATTTGTATGTTTAAATGATTCATTGGATAATAATCAGACCCCTTTTGTAACGATTAACCCCAATTTTTAATTTTATTTGAGATTGGGAATATAACGATTTTATTCCGACAACTAACACACATTCATGAAAAATCACTTGCAATTAAAAATAAAAGAGATTGAGATTTCAAATTTATATTTTTTGTTTATATTTTTTGACATATTATATTACCTTAGGAAGGCTGATTCTTAAATTAAAAGCAATATTTTCTCTCATTCGAGTTTTTAAAAGAAGTAATTTACTAAATTTTTTTTGAAAGTTTTGGATAAGTATTTTGAGAGTAAGCCTTTAGTGCTTATTAAAGAGATAAATTTAAAGATTTAGAGCAAAAGAGATATAGATGTGAAAAGAATGTGCTATTTATATTTTTGTATTTCTAATAGTTAGCATTTCCATTAAAAGCAGTTACGAAACTTTAGTAAGTCTTATACATAATAGTTAAAATTTTGTAATTTAAATTCTAGACATATTATTATTATTATTTCATTTTATTTATTTGATTCTCTTATCATTATCTCGTATTTACAACTTCCCTTACAATTAAAAATTCTATGCAGTTGTTACCTAAACATAAATTAATATTTATGTAAAAACGGAGTGGCACACAGGATCTAGCTTACCCTAAGATCAGCTGGTGGAAAACAGGGTGGCAGCGCAGCGATTAGTACAAAAGTGTGGCATCACGGTGAGAAGTTCGGCGCGTAGTTTTAGTTGGCTATTTAACCCGATTTTTAACCTAAATATGTATGTATATCCTCTTCAGTTAACTATAATCATGTGATAACCAATTATGTTAACTTCACATTTATGTTTATTGGAATATAATAAAGCGGAAAAGTGTAAAGGCAATTCTTATATATTCATAATTACCGTAATGTTTAAAAATTTATGTATGTACATATATAGAAATAAATAGGTCCACTTCTACAATTCAAAGACTGTATATGCAATTAACTGGATATATAAAAGTAAAAATAATTAACATTCATCATGTCATTCCATGTTTTTTTCAGCAAAAGCTTTTCATTTATAGTTATTTTCCATTACCTAAACAAGTTTAAAAAGTAAATAAATATGTAATTGTATTTATGTTAAGGTAAAAAGGGACTCTCTTCTTGGTTTTAATTTTTCATAGTAGTTTTGAAAAGTGCCTTTAACTCTTCAAGTTTTATCATCTTAACTTTAGCCTTCTTCTTTATTACTTGTATATCTGCAGCTCTTATTGCCTCTTAAAATTCTATTCTATTCTTGCTAACTCTTGGCATTTTTATTGACACAAAAAATGGAAAAGACAAAATAAAGCATCATGATGAACGCATGAGAGTGAGATTTATGAGAAAAACAAAGTGAAAGGAGAATGCTAGAAAGTAAATGAAACTTTGGCAAGCAATTGGAAATGCAAAAATGTAGTTAAAGTAACTAGAAAATCGAAATTTCAATCTCTGAGAAAGGAATGGGTTTAAACTCAAGTGATTTTTCCTCTTTTTTTTTACCTGCAAGGTGACTAACTTTTAGTTGCTTTTATTGCCTTTGCCAGTGTTTTTAACCCTCTAATTTGGCATATACCGGCCACACCTTTTCCCTGGCATAATAATAGACCAATAAATCTGCAACATGTACAAGAATTTATATGTATCCATGTATATAGAAGTTCATGTCCAGTGGTAGACAAAGTGAACAAACGTTTTGAGTAGCTCATAAATATGCATTTACGCTTTTGTCCGAAGGGCCTTACATATTAATTTTTAATTTGGCCAACTTAGGTAAAGGCAGTCGTCGTAAATGGGTGGTCTTAAGCCACGCCCATCTGAGTCAAGTGGACAAAAAGCGCTGGCGCTAATTAGCCAGTGTTCGCTCAATGGCCAATTGCCATGCAAAATCAGCAAAGGACCAGGACTAAACACGGCGTTTAAAGCCAAAAAATAAACAACAATTTAGTGGAGATTAGCGCCACACACACATACACATACATACATATACATGAATGGGACTTTTGTTTATATTGTTGTGTGTGTGTGTGTGTGTGCGCGTGTGATTGTGTTGGGCCATTGTTTCAAACGTTGCCAACATTGCCGGCACCCAAGTTTTGGTGACATTTAGGCTTGAGTGGAGCTCTGCTTGCTTACATGCATCGACTGGTGGTGGGGTGAATAGGGGGAATGGTAGCTAATTGCTTAGCGTTGGGCGATTCGCACAAGACAAACTTCCGTTTCCGCTTTCACGAGCCTGGCAAACTAATTAGATTCGTTCGTCCAAAACCAAAACCATTTGCTACGTTGCAAGAATTGGCGGCATCCACTTTTGATTTGTGTGTTTGTGTGGCAACTTTTGGCCCAGAAACTGCTCATTTTTATCGCACAGCTGTCTCAAGTTTTTTTTTTCGTAAGTAAAACTGCATATTTGGTTCAAGTTCGTCTAGCAAATTTCTCATCAAAATGCATAAGAAAAAACAATCAAAAAAAACTACGCCAAAGACAACAAATAAAAGTAAATGCGACATGTGGCTGGCAACGGAAAGAAAGAAAATCTGGAAAAAAACAAAAATGAAAAAAGTTCAAGCCAAGCCGCAAAAAACGAGAATAAGAAACTTTTCCCTTAAAAAAAAAAAACAAATATTATGCGAAATTTAATTTGACTTTTGTTGTTACTCTTTACTTGGTTGCCAGCTTTACAGTTTTTCTTTTTTAGTTTGCCAGCTGGCAAATGCAGCAAACTGCGCAGAATGCACGGGTCTCTCGTAATTGGCCAGCTTGGCTTGTACACACTTAGTTTATATTATTTAGTTGCAAGTACAGAGAGAGATAGAGATAGATAGAGACGCTTGCAGAAGAAATATGATTATCTTATGCATGGCAAAAGACTGCACTGCAGTGCGGGTTGCATTTACCAAAGCCAAAGGGGACTGGTGGTAAGTTAAAGGGGCATACAAACATGTGTGTGTGAGTATGTGCGTGTGTGTGACACACACATACTATAAGTGTATCCTTGTGATGATGGCCATAAAACAGTTTAGGTTTGACTTACTCTCTAGTCTGATTAGTTACAGTTGACTTTGAGTCATAATTGTAACACAATTTGACATCTTAGACATAGTGCTGGATTAGTGGAGACTGTTACTTTGGATTGACAGATCAATAGACTATAGCTTTTCTTTAACTAGTTTGGTTTGAGGGAGTATGAGTGATTAACTTTAAGTTAATCCTTATCTTGTGAACAAATTTAAAAATTAAATTAAACATTTTATTATTTATAAGTTTAAAAATAAAACTTTTAATTGGATCTTCGTGCCAGACGTTTGGCCAACTAAAAGGCCCTCTTTTAAATATATGAATATTAATTCCATGTGCGTTTAACATTATTATTGGTTTTATATACTATAGTTGAACGCTTAGAAAGTTAATAAATTTACTTGACATTATTTCGTCAATCATAATAAGTAAAATAAAATTCAGAAATGAAACAATAAAAATAAATTAAAAATGAAGCAAGCAAGTCGTCCCTGCCGACATTGAGTATACCCTGTACCAAGTAAAAGTACTCCATAAAGTCAAAAACGATCAAAATCGCCATCAATTTACAAAAAAAATTCTCTTAGCATGCACTGCTTGCCATGCAGCAACAGCGAACGCATGCTATCTCGCTCACACTTAACAGCCCATTTTGCATGGGGCGTTTCAGTACAAAACGGAAATACGTATATCTCCGATAATTATTGTCCGATTTCCACAAAATTTGGTCAGCTGGTGCATATTGGCTATATTATTAAGCGTGCCAAATAAGAATGCGATATCTTTATTATAGCTCAAGTTATAGTTTTTTCTAAATTACGGGGGCGGAAGTGGGCGTGGCAAAAATTTAAAATAAACTTGAGTTGCTTATACAATAGACGGATGTTGACACCAAATTTGGTTGCTCTAGCTCTTATAGTCTCTGAGATCTCGGTGTTCATACGGACGGACGGACGGACGGACGGACAGACGGACAGACGGACAGACGGACATGTCTCAATCGACTTCGCTATTGATACTGATCAAGAATATATATACTTTATAGGGTCGGAAAATTTTCCTTCTGCCTGTTACATACATTTTAGCGACTTTAATATACCCTTTTACCCTATGGGTACAGGGTATAATAAATGCGCAAAGCGTCTCTAAGAACTCTAATAAGTTCGTAGCCTACTTTTGGGCGAAGAAAAAATAACATTGATTGCCATTACGTTAACCCGCTATTTGTTGCAATCCTATGAATATTTACCCATATATAATATATATATTTGTAAACGTAAAGTTCTCTTATCCAACATTTAGATGTATTGCATTTATTTCATGTTATTGACTTATTCCATTGACGTTTGTCCTGGATAAAAAAAATCGACCAAAAACTCGCTGCGACAAGTCAATGTACATTTGTATGTATGTAAGCTGTTTAGGTGAAAGAAAAGTGTTTTTCTGTGTCTCTAATGCATATGTTGAGTTTTCCCATTGTGCTTGGCCGGGATATTTTGAAATGCAAATTGCAATTTGTTTGATTTATATTGACTTTCAGTGTTAAAGTCAATTGCATAGTCATTGGTCGTCAATTTGATTTCATTTTGTCTATTTGTAGAACAATTGTGGCACTTAAATTATTTTCTATTCCAGCGATAATACCCAATAGTAAAGCGAGGCGGTGGGCGAGGGCGGGAGAAGATAAAGGGAATCAAAACGGATGGGGGAGGCCAATTAATAATGCATTATAAACGGAAAGCGTACAAGAACACAGAGAGGGAAGGAGAAAAGGATATGCAATATGCATAATCTATGCTTGTGTGCGTATGTGTGTGTGTGTGGATTTTGGTGGGTGTGTTCTTTGATTTGCTTAAACATGCACATTTATTTATGTATATTTTATTTCGCATAGTCCCTTTTGGTAGATTTTCCTGAGAGTTTTTCACTTGGCATTTGCTATTTATGCTTTGCTCCCAGGACATAGGACCCAAAGACCCCGACCCTTACCCGTTGGTGGTCCTGCTGGCTAAACACTTTCGCATTTTTGCAAAAAAAAATAAGAGAGAAAAGCACACACATACAATATAAGTAGTAAAGGAGACTGCAGAAGAGCAAGGGTGGAAAAGGGGAAATGGCAAGAGTGTGGCTTATTTTGTATGTAAGTATGTTGGTGTTGTTGTTTGTGTTTGTGTTCATGTTGTTGTTGTTGTTTTTCCTGCTGTCTTGCCAAAAAACTATAAAAACTAAAAACAAGCAGCGTCAGCATCAACATTTTATATTAAAAACAAAACCGCCAGCAACAGCAACAACAACAGCAACACGAACATCAAGGATACTGGAAGCCATAGAGCGAGAAATAAAGAATAAAGTATTTACACTCGCTTTTAGTGGGCAACTGTACCCTCCTCTCCCTATCCCTCTCCCTCACTCTAACTGTATTTTAGCCTGGCCAATGTTTTTCTAATTTTTAGTGCACGCTTTTTATTTCGTTCACATATGCTTTTGACTTTTAAACTCCTTCGTTTAAGTGTATTTAAACATTTTTCTCTAATGATACTCAAGCCAAGTAGCCATTTGTTTGTCTGTTTGCCAGTGCAATACCCTTCCCATTTTCCCCTACCTTAACCCACAATCCTCTCAGCATATTGCTAAGGATGAGGGGTTGCTGCGGTTAGAGTTTGTCAAAGTGACCTCAAAGCAGCAAAACAACAACAAACAAGTTGACATCGTTTATCCATATGAATCTGTGTGTGTGTGTGTGAGTGTGTGTGTTTGTGTGTATATATTTGTGTCAGGTTCTACTTTAGCTAAAGAGCTTTAGTTAGTAAGTTTATGGCACGTGTATGTATGTATATATATGTATATACATACTTATCTCTATATACAAACTCGACTATACAGTATATGAAAGCGAATGCATTTGTTGTCTATCTGCCTGTCTCTCTGTTTATTCAGCTGCTTTAATGAGCCCTAACATCAGTTGCCTCAAGGCCAAATCGCTTTTGACATTTTGCCAATTCTTGGCTACTTCTCATTTTATTCTTTAAGCGAAAATTTCATTAACTTTAGCTTTTCTTGTGAGTGTGAAAATTGTTAGATGCCACTTGCAAAAATTCTTTGTCTTACAGTTTAAAATGCAGAAAAAGGAATGAAGATAAAGATTTTCGATTTGTATACTATAATGGAAGAATACGCTGATAGATAGCTCAGACAATACGCTTAATAAACGTAATTAATTATTTTAAAACTTTTCAGTCATTATTAAGACAAAAATCTAAGAAATTAGGCGGAAGAAAACTATTTCAAATCTTTAATCAATATAATTACTTAACAGTTAAAGTTTTTGTAGTATATGAAATAAATTATTAAATAATGGCTCTAAGATAAAAGCGGCAAAATATATATAAATGTAATAGTAAATAAAATTATTCAAAAAATAAGCAAAACATTGCATTGGAATTTCTTGGCTTTTTCGTGTCCTTTTTCTCATCAAAAGCCATTTGAGGTATTTATATATTTACTTACTTTTAAATTTGTTAGAAAAGTTGACAAAGGTGTCTCAAAAAAATTAATATTTTAAAAATTAATTCGTAAATATGACCAAAAAACGTCAATTTAACGCCTTCGCTTTCATTTGTTTAAGTTTATGTTAGTTTAGTTTAGTTCAAAACCTCAATATTATAAATTTGTTTATTCCTTCCTTAAATGAGTTGAAGGAAGGAGAGGTCTACCATTGGGTCGAACTATTTTTTAGAAATATAGAATATATGTATATAAAATGAACATTTAATTTCAGATAAATTCAAATATTTCTCAAGTGTAGGTGATTTATCTGAACAACCCTTTGACCTTTTCTTATAAAATATATTATACATAAAGCAATTTATTTAAAAGGAAGCATTATTGAATGAAGCTTGTTGTCTCTGCAGACATTGAGTATACCTTGTACGAAGTAAATTTACTTAATTAATTCAATATAAAGTTTATTTAAAACGCCGCAATCTTGGATGCTATCTTGCTCTCTCTTAACAGCCAACAGACATAGGTGTATCACCCATATTGATTGTCCGATTTCGACCAATCTTGGTGAGCTTTTGGTAATTTTGGCTATATTATGTGGTGCTCAATAAGAATACAGATATACGTTTTTTTCTAAATTATAGGGGCGGAAGTGGGCGTAGCTAAAATTTTATCTGCATACAGAGAGAAATTCAATTTATGATAAAAGCAAACTAAATTTAATTTTATTTTTATTTAAATTTTTTTTTTTTTGATAAATCTATTTCATTGAGAATTCTTTACCATTCGCAAACGATATTCACTAATGGCTGAAAAAATACGGCAATAATTTAATTTTCCCTGATTATCTTGATTATTTTTGTCATTAAAATGTCATAGAAGATATGTGTATATAAAGAAGAAAAAACTGAACTGTCAGACATTTTGGTTCTTCTTTTCAATCTACGGTTTCTGTCATAAATAGAATCTCAATTTCTTTGTCTATTATAGATAAATATCAGAGATGCAGTCTCCATTAATATATATGTACATATATTTGTGTCGCTGAGTTGATATTATTTTCATGAAATGTTGCCACTCACTCACTTGCTGCCAGTTGAGAGGCGCTGCATTAAAAACGCGAAATGACAGTTGAAACGTTGCCAATTTCAAGTGACTTTTGTTGTGAAGAAGAACTGACATCAGACGGACAATTGTACGGACGTATGGGAGAGATGTTGCATCATGTAACAGTTACAAAACGTTGATAAAGTACGCACTTGCAGCAATGGCAACTCATTTGATTTACTTTTCATTTCCTGGTTGCCGCCTGGTCGCAACAACACCTTAACAACAACACATGTGCCAGTCACTGTTCAGTAAGTTGTAGGTTCCACATTTCCACATTCTGATAGTCCTTGTACACTCCATCCTTGATGTTTGGTTTGGGGGTCCTTCACGTTGAGCGTTATGCAATTATAACTTTTGTCATTAGCAACTTAAAATGCAAATTGCTGCAATGAAGCGTTGTCATCGTTGTCGTCGTTGTAGACTCTTTACTTTTTGGGAATGAATTTACATACATACATAATAAAGGGAGGGGGACTAACAGAAGGAAAGGTACATAGCTTTGGGAAACATAGTGTGTAATGGTATGACGGTGACCGTTATTTAAAGTGTTATGGCTTAAGTTACCGCCATTGGCACTTAAATGTTATCTAAGTAGCTTCAAAAAACCACATATCAGCCATATGGCTAAAACTTTAAAAGAATCTTAAAAAAAAAAAGAACAAATGAAAGAAAGAAAAAATGAACTCATGTCATGTCAAATGCCATGTGAAGTTCTTGCCATAGTTAAGGTTACCCAATTAGAACCCCGTCGCTAGTTAATTTGGAAAGAGTTGCGATTTCTTTATTTTTTTTGCCCATTTGTGTGCGTTTTTTGTTGCTACCCTGACAACATGCAACCAAGTGCAACAACGTTGCATCTGGCAGAAGCCACACGAAGAAGAAGTGGCAAAAAGAGACGAAAACTGAACAAAAGTTACAAAAGAAGTAACCATAAAAGTGGAGTGTACCTGTGTGTCAGGTTGAGTGAAAGTTTGACACCGCCAACTCAGTTCCTCACCCTTCTTCTTTTTTTTCTTCGTCTCGAGTCACGTCAAAGAAATTAAATAGTAAAGTGAGGTTTTTATGCAATTTTCAGCATACACCCTTCCTATCCCCTGTCCTTCCATCAATGAGTCGTAGAGGAAAGTCAACTTTTTTTTTTTTATTGTTGCTGCTGCTGCTCATATGGCCCAACGGACGTAGCGCTAGTTAAATCATTAAGAAGTGCCCCCGGTTGGAACTGAAAGTTCGGCGGATGTGGACATGAATGTGGTTGTGGGTGTGTGGGTGCAAATGAGGATACGGATGCGGATGCGGATGTGGATGTATGTGGTTGTCTTGGGCAGTTGCTTATAAATAATTTGTTGTCCTCGCAATAAAAATTGAGCTAAGAAAAATGTTTTACGAGCTAAATTTAATGACAGAAAATGACTTGTCTTTCCGTATGACACAATATATACATTTATCGGTATTAAAATATCACAGAAAGGTTTAGAGCAGTATAAGACATTTAAAGCTTATATTAAATTGGAGTTGTTAAACGATATTTATTAATTGTATGGCTCGTAAATGTAGAATTATCGAAAATATATGACAAACTTAAAAATGAATACTTTATGAGTATTCAAAATTTAGATGGATTTTTATTAAATTTATATTTAATTAGTACATATTAAGATTATATTGGGTATTTTTATAATATTAGAATATATGACTATGAAACTTCTTTATCTTTCTTCAAAATACGTACATATGTATAAGTTCTATTTGTGTTATTTATATTTCGAGGCAGCCTTTAAAATAAATAAATTTCTTTACATTTGTATAATGTATAACTAAATAGTTTTTATTCAATATATCTCCTTAAAATTTTATAATTTGAAAACAGACTATACTTTTTCCTTAATCTCTATTTTCCAATTTCTATTGTAACATTGAAATATATAATCTGTAAGTCACAATTTTTTCTCCATATTCTCTACTTACAACTTACTACATATTTCTATTTTGAGACGTTACTTTGACTTCAACTGTCAATACGTAATTAAATTATAAAACTAATAAATAAATAAATCAATAACCGACAAATGCATTTTACGGCTAATGATATTATTATTTATTAAAAGCTGCCACACATTATAATTCTATATTTTGTGTGAAATTTAACTAAAAGTGAAACTACTCTAAAACTTATTTTTAAGTAGGAGTAATTAGTTAAGGGATTAGCTATTGAGTTAAGTTATAGAATAAGTGCTTAACCACTTTAATTATAAATTAAATGCACTAGAAAAATTGGACTTAACATTTCAAAAATTATTTCTTAATAGCAAATTTTTTTCCTTGAGTTTAAAATTTAAACTTAATTAATAAATATTGTTTAATTAACTTCTACATATGTATATGAAGTTTTTACACGAAATAAAAAGTTTAGATTACCCAAAACAAAGGAATAAAATTATTTATCTCCTGAATATGTTAAGTCATTTATATGAAAAGGAAATATTAGAGGTTAATCTTTGTATTAGAAGTATTCAAGAGATTAAATCACCTTTTTAATAGACAGATGTTTTCATTCCAATTGGTTTAACTCAATTTAATAATAAATTTTTTTTCTGTGAAGAAACCTAGTATTGATTAAATAATATAATGAGTTAAAAAAGCAAAAAGTTTAGGCTATGATTCCACATTTACTGACAATTTTAAGAGATGAATCGTTCTCTCTGAGAAAGAAAAAAAAAACAATATCTTACATCTATCATGTTACAGTACATTTATCATATTATTACTCTCTTGTACTATTTTAATTAAACGCTAAAATGGAATAGTGTAGAAAGTTTGTTAAATGTGGAATATTACTTTTTGACATTTTTATATTAAATACTATTTTGGCAACTATATGAATTTGTAATGTGGCCACACTTTTTGCTTCTAGAAAGTTTATTATTTTAGATTAGTTCTCTTGAAAGTGGTTCAACTTATTCGCATCAATATAAACTCTCATATAAGTACTCTTCTTGGTTTCTATTTTTCTAACAAAATTAATAAATAATTGTTTAAATAAGCTCAACTATGAGTGGCTTGAAAATTAAATTACATAACCAAGAAAGTAATTAAAAGTAACTAAAATTTCAAAAAAAAAAGAGATAAGCCCGAAAATCGTTAGAAAAGAACTAGCAATAAGTTACAAAAATTCAGATTAAAGTTGAAGAGTTGAAGTGTGAACACATATATTTAGAAAAGAGTTTAAAAAGAGTTAAATTTACTATAAACTTTTAAAATTGGTAAAACAGTTTAATCATAATGATTCCACACAATTTTGCGATTTTATACAAAACATTTAAATGAAGTTGAAACTAATTCAATCATTCTTATATGTACAACATTTCAATTTCACAGACATTTGGCTGACCATTGACAACTCTATTATGTAATACGCATCAGGCATTTTATATGTCATTCAGTTCATTGAGTTTTATTTTGGCAAGTATTTTGTATTTTATTTTTGCCCTTTCTCCAAAAAAATCACACACACGCATACACCAATTTACACGCATCTCCCCTCTGGCCCTTGGATGCTATTCTGTTGAGCTGTTGAGTTGATTAAATTGGTGTTAAAAAGTTTAAGTGGCTGTTGGTACAATGTAGAACACTAAAATTTCATAGCCTACTTTGCAATGTTAGAACACGCTCACCCAATTCCCCAGTCCCCTCTCTAGAGCTTACTCTTACCCACCCATAGTCTCTTGTAAGCATTTGCTTTGTGTCCGGGCTATAAAAGTAGAGTAAAAGCCGCTAACGTGTGTAGTTCAAGTGTGCACTTTTGCCCACTTACAAGAACAACTCACTTGCTGTCTAGCAATGGAGAGAATAGAAGAGAGTAATGAAGGGAGGGGAAACAAGACGACACTGCCCCATAGTCCATGACGGTTAACGGTTAACGGCCATCCACTTGTAAGCTGACGGAAATCCCCTCAATCGTTAGCTACCCTCTGATAAATTATATCTCATTGCGGATATACGCATAAGGCACGTGTCTGTGCTGTCTAATTGGCAAAAACTGAATGAATCTCTCACTCACTCTGCCCCTTACTCCATCTCTCGCTCTCTCTCTCTCTCTTTTAGATGACCACTCTCCCATTCCCTTTCCCCTTACTCAGCCTGAAACATTTTCAATTAGACGCCAAGCATTTTCGATTTGCGTATTATTTATGGGATCCGCAAAATCGTTCACATTATTCATAAGCTGAAGGGCATCAGCTTAATGGCAACAGTAAAAGGGGGTTGAAACCCCCACCCCCACCCCCACCACCCCATATCTTCATTGGTTTCATTTCATTTTCTTTTTCGCAGTGGGGGGTGGCATGTATTTATGTACTTAGCCAGTTTTGCCCCCATTGCCCAGAAACCCAATTGCAACGCCTTCTACACAAAGGGACTGCATTCAAATTAAGCGACATTAATCTGACGCGTGCACCTTGTGGTTGAGTGCAACTCAGCAGCAAGCATTCTTACCCAGGTGGTAATGGGCGTGGCCGTGGGTTTAGTATGTCTGTCTACTGAGCGTTTATCTATGCCACATAAACACACTCACCTCATCCGAGATATATGAAGTTGAAATTGCATGCGAGAGCCGCAAGTGTCAAGCCAGTCTCCATTTATTGCTTAGAGATGTCACGTGATTCATAATAACAACTAAAACTCATTTGTAAATTATATATAAGAGTCAAAAGTCAATTTTCACATGCAGTCTATGAGATGCGTTTCCCACGCATATTTTATAGACCTATAATTATAATAATTATACGATTGGCGTTTCTAGCTTAGTTAAACATACAAATTGAAACTCAAAATGCGACCTAAATTTTAAATAATCTATATAAGAACATTAGTTTTTTTTTTAAAAAAGTTGATATCATATAATGATTTAATATATTGATATTTTAAAGTTCTTAAATATAGTGCTTCGTTAGAGATTTAATATCCCATCAACTAGAGCAAAAGATCTTATATAAAGTAAATGCATTTTATTTTCAAAAGAAAACTTTATTCTTTAAAAGATATATTTCAAGAACTTGTTTAATGAGTAATATGATGCAGTTTGGAATTTTAACATATTATTAATTTTGTTAAGGAGTGTACAAAAATAAAATGTAAAATAAAATGTATATATAAATGTACATTTTTTTAAAAACAAAAGTTTGAAGTATGTATTACAATTAAACTTAAATAATACAGTCTTTTAAATACATTATACCTCCTTTAAATAAGAACTTCTAACTGTCACTTATTATTGTACTCTATTTTGAATATGTATTATTTTTGAAGTATTGGCATATATTCTCTTCTCATCTTTCCAAATTTTCTAATATTATACTATTTGCAATGTTAAGTTAGGTCGAAATGAAAAAAAGTTTGCTTAATATATTTCCTAATTAATGTGTTAATAATTAACAACTTTTTACTTTTTACTTTTACTTTTGTATAGAAATTATAATTGAGTTTGGGGTTAGACAATTTTTAGGGAAAGTTTTACACCACATAAATTTGTTTTTCATCAAATGGCTTGGCCCAAAAAAATTAGCTAGATTAAATGAATGATGCTTAGAGAAACTTTCTCATCCCAAAAAAAAGTTGACTTTAAAGTTACTAAATTATATTAATAAAGTTATAACGCGCATAAAATTCTATATTCTAGATCTAACTTATTGAATTTACGATAAATGAACTTGTTTATTAAAAATAAAAAAATAATTATTTCTGATTATTTAATATGAATTGTATAATAAGTAATATCATTGGTAGTATCATATGATATATTTCTGCTATATATACCATTGTTGTCCATTATAAACAGATTGAAATTTGTAAATGCCAAAAAATTTTAAATGATTTAAAACGTAGTTCATTAATTTTTTTACGGATTCAAAGTTTGTATGTCTTCAGTTATGGTAAATTAAGAGAAATTACGATACATTATTTCTTTGAGATATTAATAAACATTGGTTTATTCCAGCGATCTCTTGATTCAGCCTTGATTTTGTAATATGTTTTCGGATTGTTATTTCCTCTCTAGCTAACAATATGTAGTTTTAATAATATTATTTTATATTGTGGAAAAGTAATTCAAAATATAGGACTATTAGGTGTCTCAAAGTAAATAAGATAGTCCCTACACTTATGCCCAACATATAAATATATTAAACTAAATTCTGTTTAACTATCTATTATTAATATTTATATTTTCAATTTCTCTCACTCGCTCATCTCTAGCGTCCACCAACTACAAATGTCATCCAGTTTTAGTTGACAGTTGCTAGTAGTTACTATACTAGTTGGTGTAGCTGCGGCTACTGTCCATGTCACGGAGAAGAGACTTCAGAGATTGTAACCCAACCGAGCACTTGAGGCGACCACAATGCCAAGCCAATGCCAACACACAAATCCGCCCAAGTTAGTCAGCCGTCTGAGATGATTGGACACACAAATGGAGCTTGTTGCACTAGTAACAGCTGTTCTTGATGTCGGCTTTTGATGTTATTGGTTTGATCCTGAGGGTAAGTATTTGCTAAGTAATAAACTTTAGCATAGAGAGTCGTATATTCCATTGATCTTTTCTTTATATATAATTTTACACCTATCCTAAATATAAGCTAAGTAGTTAACTTTGAACTTAATACTTTTCTGATTGAGTGTTTCATTGCCAAATATTCCCTTTGCTGGCTGTTAACTTTTTTATGTGTTAACAGACTTGCAGCTGCGCAGTTGTTTGATTCATGCTCTTAAATGTTAGACCACTGTTAAATTTGTTGTTCCACCTCACTCCATTGCTGTTTCATTCCGTGTCGTTCCATTTGCGATTGGATTTCTTGAGGTAAATAAGTAGTCCACTAGGTGGATGGTTCGCATGCTAAATTCACATTTCATGCAATTTCATGGAATTCTTTCGAGAGATAAAATATGTGTTTCTGCAGGCGTCTCGAATGGGCCTTTAACACCATTGTCCTACCCATAGTACTCGTTGTAGTACTGTGTGTGCCCACCATCTACCGTCTGCTACGTTGCGTGTCCGGCCTCAGTTTACAGAGATGTTCGCCCTGAAAATAAAAATATATGGCCTGGCACTTGATAAAACCTGTTGAAAGTGCATCGAGCGTTGAATGTGGTGTTGATTTATTAGGACTTTTTCGGCACAGAAAAATTGGATAGGGAGGAGGTAGTAACAGAGGCCAGTCGACAATATTTTAATTAAAAATCTTTCATTTTTTGGTTGTATGTATATATATATATTTTTTTTCTTTTTTTTGGTACTCGATTCCCTAAAGTAATTTTTTTATTTTTTGTTTTTGTGGACGCCAATGGAGACAAGAACGCATATTGGCAGAAGATGCAGACACCTAATAAAACTTTACCGACAAGAGGGCAAATTCAAGTGTAACGAAAACAAAAACAATAATTTTTGAGTTTATTTCAAAAACACACACAGGGAAGGAGAGAGACTTGGACTTGGTGTGAGGGAGAAAAGATTGAAAGATAGAGACAACCTGGACAAGGACTTGGTCTGTTACTATCTTCTTAGGGCCTTAAGGGTGCGGTCACCCACTCAGAATGGAAGTGGAAGTTCCAAGACCTGAGTCTGTCACTGGGACATTTGCAGTTTTCTATTTGCCATCGTTGTTATTATTGGACTCATTCTTCTTGTTATTGTTGCAGTTGTTGTTGAAAAACTATTTGCCATCTCGACAATTTCCTGCACGTGCAAAGCATTGCAAAACGAAGTTTTTCGATTGTTGAGGGAGTAACACAGAATGCAGGTACAATATTTCAATAAAATATATTTACCTAAAATAAACTACGAAAAAAGAAACTTTCAAAGATTTTATATATGTACATATACATTATATATATTTATTATATTTCTATAGATATTGATGGCAAATTGCTTTAGATTGGCATATTTCATTTAGCCTTTAAGATGAAATTTTCAATATTGTTCAGCTGGTTAAACAATTTTGCGTTTAGACTAAAATGATTCTCAGCCAAGAGTGGCAATTAATAACAATTAGAACCGGCGCCGCCAACTATGCCTAATTGTGGATAATATATATCTCTATTTACCTCTCTCTCTCTCTCTCTCTCTCTCTCTCGCTCTCTGTATCTTCTTCTCTTTATCTCTTTGTGAGGCAACTATTTCTTGTACTGGGTACTAATAATTTATGCCAAAAGCGTAATTAAATTAATTAGGATTAACTTTGGCTGTGCACGCATTAAACTAGCTTTGATTAGCTTATGTTTCTGCATACATTTGACAACTTAGACATGCAGATACAAATGTATCCGCAGGATCTACGTGTATCTGTCTCTCTATCTATGTGTGTGTTTTTGTTCATATATAGATATAGATATGACTGTGTGTGTGCGGGTGTGTGTGTGTGTGTGTGAGCGCACATGTCTCATGCTGTTTAATCTAAATGTTGGCTTTGGGTCGCTTCGGTAATCATAAAGATGGCATAAGCGATGAGCTGTCTGCATGTGCCAATTTGGTTTAGTTTCATCTGTTTTGCTAACTTTAATAGTTGTCTGAGCTGAAACTTTCTATAAATGTTCATAGATAAAAATGCTAAGAATTAAAGAAACAACTGAGTTTAATAGCCAAATAAAGTATACAACTTGATAGACAAGACAAATGGAATTTCTTTTCAAAGCAGCAAAAAAGTTTTATAAAACTATATAATAAGAGGCAAACTCTACTTAAATTTTACCACTGAAAATATTTTATAATATAAAAGATATTGATGAATTAGCATATCTTAATAGTTAGTTAGTTAAGTAAGTTTCACCAAAATTTTTCACAATAATTTATTCAGCTTAAATAAAATTCTTTTTATTTAAATTAAGTCTACAGCGGAAGCTTGATTGTCGTGCTTGAATTGTATAATTTATGTGATATGGCAATAAAAATAGCTTGTTCCATTTTGGTTTATATACTTATTGATATGTATGATCTATTTCGCTGATTTGTTGTTGATTCAGTATTTTTTTTAAAGTTTTTCGTTATCAAAAGTGAATTTACAAATATATATACATATATACATATGTATTATTCATTATTTATTACCATAGCACATAAAATTGTATCCTATAAATATTTCGTAATTGTTACAAAAAAAAGAAAACTGATTATAACATTTGTCAGACAACAAATATAAATTAATTAAGCTTTATCTTTTTCCAAGTTTACTTTTATATATCTTGGCAGTAATTTTTGATTAATTTGTTTGGAAAATTGTAACAAATATAATGTTAATTGTATCAATTGCATGAAAATAAAATAAAATTGTCTTTATCAGCCTTACATATACATATGTATATACATATATAAATATTAAAACAAAAGCCAGAAAGTTTTAGATACTTTAAAAGCAGTAAGATCCATGTACATAGAACCGATGGAAAAAATTTATAATTTTAGGTAAAACAGGTATAAAGAAATAGAAATAGTAAAATTTTAACAAATAATTTGCCAGCTATTAAAGAACTTTCCTTGCAGCTAGTTGAAATCAACAAAAATTAAATAATTAATAAAATATTTTAAAATGTTTTAGATTGTTTATGCTAAACTTTCCATTATGGACCACATATCATTAAAATAAACCAAAAAGTGTATAAGATTCAGTCTTTAGTATGTTCTTATTTGTTTTTTTCCACTTTTATCTACACTAAAATTGAAAATTTTTGTGTGAATAAAATCTAACAATCATTTTGTGTTAATTAAATTTAAACACCAAAAACTGTGGAATGGAATGCATCCCAGCAAAAGATAAAGGAATCAAAAGGATATATGTCACTATAGGTTTAATTATCATAGAATTAAAATTGTTATTTCACGAAATAGATTCTTTTTTGTATTACTTAATTGAGAGTAGCTTTATTTAGAACCCTCTGATAATTTATATCTCTTTAAATTGTTTTTCACTGGTGACCTTAGCTATTGATGTTAGATAGCTTTTATATGCATGTTACTTATCCAAATTATGTATAATACAATCTTATAATAATTCTTTATTACCAACTATTTTCTATCGATTTGATAGATTTCGACTATGGATTAATTTTCAATTTAGAGACAAAACCGCATTTGGCTAAGCTTTTACTATTTGTCTCCTTATATCTTTGCCTTGTGATCCTGTGATGGTATCCAAGTAGTTGTGTAGTTTTCACTCAGACATCTATTTAATAATTGTGGAAATGTCCTTGCTGTTGACCAGAGGCAGTTGCTCCTGGCCTGGCACTTTAATTTATGTTGCGAATAAATGTGTCGCAAATCATTATGCGAGACATTTTTCTATTTTTCCATTTTCATTTGGTTTCAGGTTTTTTGTTTTTTTTTGCGTTTGTGCTGCCGTTGTTGTTGTTGGTGTCGGGTGGCGCTTTATTTAATGGCTTGGAAATGGAAAAATAAACAAAACACACCAGAGATGAAAACAACAATGACGAGGCATTAGAGCCGCCACCTAAATATAGACACAAATCACACAAAAACGCAGAAAGCGAAAAACGAAAAGCAAAAGCAAAACGAGAGCCAAGTTTTGTGTTTGTGTGTGTTGCTGCTGGTGTGTTGTTGTGCGTTGTTGGTGGCTGGGAATGAGCACATTAAATCAAAAGTGGTGCATAAAGCAGGCAAGGAATAGGTGGCAAGAGACGAGCTTGCATAGGGAGCAAAAGAGCATTGAGAACACAAGGATTAAAGGGCGACGATGGGACAGAAAACAGAGGAATAGATGAAGAGTGAATGAAGGAAGGAAGCCGGGGGTAGGGGGACCTTAACAGGAACCATGAAAACGACGTAAACGTTTAACGCCTGCAGGATATTTATGATCATGAATTTTCTTATTGTACTGCTTGCTAGCTGCTTGTTGGCCTTGTCCTGGCCATGGCCCTGGACCAGCTACTGGAAGCGATTTATTAAAATGTGCAACAGCAACAACAAAAACTCCAAGAAATGGTTAAATTGGTAACAGACCCCCCAAAAAAAGGACAGCTGTCTGTGGAACACCGTCTCCCTTTCCTCCTTCCCCCCACAGTCTCACGCAGCATATCAAATGTGCTGCCATTTATTTGTATGCATCGATGAACGCCGCGCCCACCAATCGACAGAAATGAGTTATAAAACTTCAATAATCTGAACGAAAGATATTTATTTATGTTTAGCACGATTTGTGGTATGCAAAGGAGGAGCTTGTGCCATTACTTTATTTACATCATATCCTGGGAGGATGTGGTTGGCGCACCGTGCCAAGACCACGACAACGTTGAGGACTTCTGTGGAGCGCAGTTACAGCGAATCAATAACAAAATAAATCGCTTTACAACCGCAGGACATTGTATTGTGTTACACAAAAGATTGCCAACCATTCTGGCAAGGGCAGCATAATGCCGACGGAGTCTGAAGGAGTACGGGCCAATGAAAGCGAAAGAAATGTAACGTAACGAAATGAAAAGAAAAGCAAAGTAAAGTACGAAGAAGGTACCACAGATGCAGTAGCAACAAAAAAAAAAAAAACAATGCCCAGGCACTTGGCAAAGAAAACAAGCAATGAAAGGATATTATAGTAAAAGTATTTATACAGAGAAAAAAGAGGAGGTAGACCAGACAAGAAGGACTCACACTCGACATGGGAGACCAACGATAAAGTGAAAGGAAGTAGAAAGTATAAATCGTTGCAATCAATTTTCACTATGTGCTAGGAATTGATAAACTGCCACAGCTCCAGCTCCAGCTCCGGCTCCGGCTCTAGCTACCTGGCATCAGCTTCGGGCTTCATGTGCAATGGCTGCACTTTGGTTAGACGATATCCTTAACTGGGATGCCCGTCAGGTGCAAAGCTCCATTTGGGTTACCTACATCCAACCTAGATAAAAGTGAGAAGTTATGGATCAATATTTTGATCTGAATTTCTTTAGCCTGAAAGACTCTCATTAATAGACAAAAAATATATACAGATAAGTCTGGCTAAGCTGACTTTTTATGCTTATACAATTTTATATTAATTTATAAATAAAAATATAGAAATTTGTATTTTTATCTTTTATCTCTCATTTAAGTAGTATGTTATTGAAAAATTTATTCTTGTTACGTTTCTTAGCCAGAATATGATTTCTGAATGGCACTGTCATATTTAAAGTATATAAAATAATAAAGTAAACTGCAATTGTAAAGATGAGTTTTATGCATACGAAATAATATCTATTACTAAATGACAAAAATTTATCCACTTTATGTGGTTTAAGTATATTAAAAACTATATTTATTATATATGAAATATTCCATACATTTTATATATTTAAAAAATATTTTTTATATTTGAAATATCTTATTTTTTATATATCTTATTTTTGATAAATATTTAAACTGTGTTCATTTCAAATAACCACTCCCATATTGTCTAAAAACTTGGATCACTTTTGCTATTTTTAATATTGTTCCTTATCATCTGCACAAAATTGTATTTATTTTATCCATTGTTAGATCCGACATTAACATCAACTTTCTTGATTAAATGTAGTTTATATCTCCAAATCTTTCAGTTCCGTAGTATAAACGAAAATTTTTAACTGCATCCCCTGGGCGGCACCCACCCTCACAATTACAGCCCCAAATGTTGCAGGATCCATCGCCGCAATAGGTTCCATACACTGTTGAGCCATCACCGCAGACATTCAGTTCGCAGGTTCTCTTGCCCCTTGACTTGGCGTGATAAAACAAGCAGTCGTCATCCTTGCGGAGTAACTCAAATGAAATGGTACGCGATGGACAGCAACTGGCTCCAATTTGATAGATCAAAGCTAAACATATAAAAATTCTTATAAGCCAAAAATACATGTTAATGTAAACAAAAAAATTTGATTTCAAAATTCAGTTAATTGTACAAGAAATAGAAACAAAAAGACAAAAAGAAAAAAAAAACAAGAAACAACGTGTTACTTCAAGAGAGAACTAGAAAGAACTGAATGATTAGGAATATTCGTTTAATATGATTATCAAAGCCAACTTGACTTACATGATTTCTATATAAGTATATATAGAAGAGAATTATGTAACATATAAACAAATGTATGTATCTGCATGGGAAATGTACAATAAAAATGAAATTTATGTACTGGCTGCTATGTTGGCAGCTTAATAAATATTTTATAATTTAATCAACATAAAAGGAACAACAACAAAAGCCAAAATAAAAAGGGGGCGCGACTTAGCCTTTTTGTGGTTTTGGCATTTTGAAGACAATAAAAACTCCAAGTTGAAGCTGAAAATGCGTCTCGTGATAATGTTTAATGATAAGCAGCCAGCGGAGAGTGGAGTGAAGAGAAGTCAAGTTATAATACAGGCAAAAGATGTTTATCATACGAGTGAGAGACAATAAAAATGGAGACAGACGTCACCCTACTCCCTCTCGTCCTCCTTCAACTGTTTTGGTAGTTGGGATTTGGGTGTATGGGGATTAAGAGTCATCGTCTCCTGACTGCTCCGACTGACAAATGGACAGTGTCTGACAGACGACAGGGCCCGTAGGCGAAAGCATTTGTGAATTTTGGACAAGTTTATATTTGCATTTATTTCTATTAGTCGCACATTTGTCAAAAGCTGTTTACGAGACGGCAATATATGTATCTCACATTCCATCTTCAAAATATCTTTCATCTTTAACTTTTGTTGTTACAATTTTTTCGGTGTTTTTGTAGGCATCTTTAAGTTTCCTATGCCGTGTACAGCAATGCGGCTCTCTCTTTTCTTTTTTTTTTTTTTTGCTGTTTTTTCCGTTAGACAAAACGAACTCATCAAAGCAATAAAATATTTATTTGGTATTGTTGTGCACTTTTATTTGACATCATAAACAAAACCCACAAAAGTGTAAACACAAGTTTGCGCAACGTGAGAAGGATATGAGGATGCCACCAGAAATGGGTATGACAGAGACAGGAGCGGATCCACAAAATCTAATTTTCCACAGCCGAAATTTAACAGTTTCAATTGATAGCAGTTATTTTTAAGCGAGCTTCTTTTCTATAATTAGATTATAAACTATATAAATATAGTTTACTTTATAGATTAAATTTTTAAAGATGTATTGACTACATGAACTTAAGTATATATCTGTATATATATATGTACACCTGTTTAATTAATAAAAAATTACTGTAATAACTAGTAAATTTAAATGCTTTTATTATTTTAAGACCAAAATTTAAATTATGGAATTTAAGGAATTATGGAAGAACTGTGCAAAGATAAATTATACATTTTGTAAAATAAGAAAAATTAAAAATATTCAATTGGAGGAAAAGCCTGAATACGACATGTTTTTGAATAACTTATTCAAAAAATGTTATGTGCATTTAATAAAAACATCTCAGGTTAGGTTTTAAAATAGACGCTAAAACAATTTTGGTACTTCTCCAGACTAAAGTTACCTCCCAGTTCGTTGTGATTATCAGAAATAAATGGCAAGTTATTTTCGCCTTTAGGACAATTCTCCTAATTGAATCAATTATGTATTTTGTTTATTATTTTAATTCTCATTACTGAAATTTCTTATTGCTCAATTAAAGAAAAAAATTAATTCTTATTCTTACAATTTTGTTTGAAAACATCATTAGAATATGTAAGTATTATGAAGAATCTATTTTTATTGAAATTTCTAATTTTTGATATATTTTTATATCCAATTCTTATAAATTGTTGAAATCGTTACTTATATTTAAAAGAACATAATATAAATATTTTGCTCTCATCTTATAATTCTCTTTTTTTCTAAAGAATCAAAAATAAAATTATAAATATCTAAAATCATTTCCAAGTAAATGTGTTAAAAACGCAATACAGCGAAATGTTAATTTAAACGTATTGATAGAAAATATGTATCGGAAGAAAAATAGTTAATGAAATGCCATAATTTTATTATGAATCCATAATGGAAATATTAAATTTCCAAAAATAACAATAACAACATAAAATTATAAACAAATCAAACAGAAATCCCTGTTCAAGTCAAAAACCAGCCTCGTTTGACATTTTCTGACAGTAATCGTAATTTTGTATTGATTTTAATGAAATTTGAAATTTAGGAAAGGTCGTGACTCCTGAGACGGCCCCCTTCTGCTTGGATCCGTCCCTGGGGAATGGCAAGCAATGTTATTTGCACTGCTCCTCCTTGACTGACTGTGGGCTCCTGTTTGTTGTTGACTTATTTAAGCCATAAAGTGCTCACATACACACACTCACACACCCATACATGCTCATAGGGTATTGACACGCGTACGTGTGGGCGTGCCAAATTTAACGCCTTTGTACGCACATTCATAGACTGAGACAAGGGCAATGCGGAACCAAAACAAAACCGAATAACAAAAAAGGGAATTCCGACAACCAAAAAAAAAAAAAAAGAAAAGAGACAGAAAACATTGGCAAAACCAACTTTCAGAAGCGCAAGCAAGTCAAAAACGCATAAATTTTATTCCACCAACTGCTGCCAGTATAGGTGTTTCTCACTGTATCTGTGTGTGTGTGTGTGTATATGTTAGAGAAAATGGGTCTTGGCATTGCTTTTGGTTTTAGCCAAGTTCTTGTTTTGGTCGCATTTCCTGATCTTTGTCCCAATTTCATTGACCCCACGTTACCTACATTTGTGAGCTGGATATACATATACAGATATAGATGTGTATGCGTGTGTGTTTGTGTGCATTTCGATTTTCTAGAATTTAATTCAATTTTCCATACTCTTAAATTTTTATAGTGCATATTTTCTCTTTATATGGCGCGGCCGCAAAAGTTTATTTTCCTTTGGCAATCTTTCACACTCGGCGTTAATCTCAACGTCTGCCATAACTTGGCATATCATTAGGCGTCTGCCATGGCTACGTCTACAGCTCAGCTCTACGCAATTTGTAGTTATGTAGGTATAGCAACATATATATGTTAGGGTTAATCAAAAACTAAACAAATTTTCCAACACAAAATGGGTAACGACTTAGTTAAGATAAATGAAATCATTTAACAAAAGTAAAACAATAAAAAAAATAACATTTTTTACTATATTTATACTAGAAACTTTGTCAAAAATTTATAATATTTTGAGTTATTGGTTTATTGAGATAAAAAGATTATTATTTCTTATAATTGTTTGATTAGTTTAATATTGTTATTTATAGAAATACTTGCGTCCGTTAAGATACCCTATTGTATGGTATGGTTCCTACGCTAATAAATATAAAATTGACTTCTAAAAGAAATTTATAATTACAACATGAAAGAGAACATGAATGTAAGAGAAGAATTATTGGTAAATATATACTATTTAACGTCACAGAAAGACACATCGTACTTAATTACAATTAACACCGTAATTAATGGTCATCTGTTAATTATTTAGGAACAATTTTGTGATTATTGATAGGTATTAAGGATAACACATTCTTCTTACTGTTTCTCCCCCTTTTTAGTTGCTTATTTATCCAGTCTCTTGAACAATGTGTGTCAAATCAGTTGTAGTCGGGGTCACGTTCCAAATGTCTAGTTATGAAATTAAAATCAGTAAAGGCCAATGAAAATTTTCTATCAAAGGTCGTTGATACCAAACTTTTGATTACAAGAGAGAATTTATAGTTTTAAAATTGTAAAAATTTCAAGTTTTCTATTTATAGACTAATAATAATAATAATAAGGGTTTTTATTTTACAAAGTGTTTTAGAAACAAATGAAATAATCTTATGCAAAAAAAATCACAAAATTATTACATTTTTGGTTCCCTTCCTTTGTTTATTCTCTGGTTTGAATCTATCTTATATTCTTGATTAGGAATATATGTATATACTTTATATAGTCAGAGATGCTTTTTTCTACTTGTGACCAAAATTAGTAACACCCGTAGTTTTGTTTTGGATTTGTTCTTAAATTTTTCCTAAGTATGTAAGTAAAACTTGGTTATTTAAAATATTCACTTGATATAGATTACGTTTTTTAAAATGAACAAAAGCTGTAAATTTAGAAAAAAAAATAAAAAGAAAGTTTAATTTTTATCTTGCAGAAAATATTGAAATATATTTAAATAATTTCTTCAAATTAGACCGACTAAAATTTTCAAAATATTTTTGAATAACCCTAATGACTGAGAGTACCTCTCTTCTATAATGCCACCACCTCATATCTCCGTCTTATGCATTTTATTTCTTTGTTAAGCCCGAGTTCTCTTTTCTCCACTCTACTCTACTCTACTTTACTTTACTCTCGCATATGCCGCATGCTGTGAGCTTTAGCCGCATTTTTTGTTTACGTTTGCTCCATCTCCAATAAAGGGGGAAAGAGGGGCCAAGCCACCTTGCCATTGCTTTTGCCTCATGCCACTTACCGTTTGCCGGTTGCCAGTTGCTGCTGCTTACGTGCCACGCATATAAATTATTGTATCTTGGGCGTATTAAAAATGTACGAGTGCTCATCTTGTTATCCTGTTCTGTAAGCGGATTATGTCAGGCATAAATGTCATGCATCGCCTGTGTGTGTATGTGTGAGTGTAATCACACTCTCTCTCTCTCTCTCTCATTCTCTTTTGTTTACGTTCGTTTTCTCCCTTCTGCCTTTTTTTTTTGTTTTTTTTCCACTGCGATTTGTTTAACACTGTTTTTCCGACACATTACATTCCCTTTATACTATTTGCTGACCCATTCGGATTTCACTTTTATTGCAATTTAAAACCGTTGAGGTCAACCCATTTGGCCAATAACTAGCGCTTAAAAACTCTTGTTTCGATTTGCACAAACAATCGCTTTATGCAAATACATATGGTAGTCACTGTATTTACATTAGCTCAATTTTTATTGTATGACCAAAATAATAATAGTTACCCCGAAATGTATTAACTTGGCTTATCGCACTTTGCAACACATTTGATGATGGCATAAAGGTGTAGTTTGTTTTCACCCACCTGAGACTTTTGTAATGTAAATGTTGGCAAATGTAATTAATTAGCATTTTGATTGGCTTGATGCGATAATTGCATGAGAATTTCTAATCAGCATAGAAAATTTGAAAATTTTATTTACATTAAAATTATTGCTGGAATTTGTGTAATTGGATTAACCAAATTGTCTTTTGTATGTGCATATAACACTTGATAAGGCACAGACTTTTATAATTAGCAGACCAAAAAAAGAAAAGAAAAGAGCAGCAACCAAGTGAAGTGAAAATATGGCAAATAATCAACCATCTGAACAATGGGGGAAAAAAAGAAGAAATATATATATATGTATGTATATTTATATATATATATATGGAAGCAGATTTGTTAGGGGTTGAGCTTTTGTTTCGCTTATGCTTATCAACGACATTGTCCACTCCACAGCCAAGTGAAAGATGAGTAGAAAGGAGCTGGAGCTGAAACAGGGGTAGGGGGTATAAAACAGTCTATGGGCTTACAGATATGCCATAACATAAAGCCCTAACTCACACACACACACACGCCAAATTTTTTTTGTTTTTGCTGTTCTTGAATTGGTGGCGACTGTTGGATCTCTTTTACTTTCTCTCTCCCTCTCTTTTTCCCTCTATCGTACTCACAAATTATTTGCAGCTTATCAGCGCATTGCCGTTGTCCATTTTTATGGCCATTTGTTTTTGTTTTCGTTGTTTTTAGTTACTTGACCGTCCTGGCCAGCCGACTGAACGATTCACCTACCCAAACCAACGACCGAGAGGCCGACCGTCTGGCCTGTGAATGGCTGACGCGTGTGGCAGATTTGTGTGTCATCCAAACGTTTTCCAGTGACCGCAAATGTTCGACATTGTCGAGACATAGAGCAGAGCACAGAGTTTTTTCTTTTTTTTTTGGCCACTTATCGCGTCCAGCACACAAGGACATCACTTGAAAATTGCCTAAGTAGTTTTCTCTTCAACAAATTTCTCTTCACTTTGCTGTTGTTTTTCTTCTTTTGGTTTTGTTGTTTCTTCTTTTTTTTTTTTGCAATGTGAAGTGCGGTGCTTTGTGCTTTTGTTTTACAACCTTTCTTCCCAAAGAGGGAAACAAACCCCCCAAAAAAATGATATACCAAATTGATTGTGTACTGTTGTTTGAAGCTAAACTTTAGCCACAGAAAACTATCAGCAGTTAACCGCAAATATGTTTACTCAGATGACAAAAACAACCAAAAAAAAAAGAAAAGTGAAAAGAGAAAAAATAGAGAATCTGTTGTGATGATATATACACACACACAAACAAACATACCCATCCACTTACACATCTCTATCTCTAAGGATGTATGGATAAAGTTTGACCTTTTGGCTGTCATATCTTCAAAAAATAAGAGAAAATTTAAAGATGTTTTTATCATATCGATTGAAAGAGCATTTTTTTGTACTATATATCTACTTTTAACCTTTGAGTTTCATATTTTCGAAGAATTTTAATCAACGCAAACCATTTACTCTCTACTCCCAGCTGTGATAATTTTTAAGTAATATTCAAAATTATTTTATTTGATCTTTTGATTAGATCTCCGCAATATTACATGATGTAAAGTAGAAAGAGAACTAAGAGGAAACTAAAGCAGAGAATACGTCGAGATAACATAGTATTACCAGATGCTTCATATTTAGCTTGCATATATTGTAGCGATATTTATCCATTTTATCAGTATTTATTCTATCAAAAGACTTTCAAGTTTTATTTGCAGCTTTAAATAGTATTTTTATAAAACAGTTTCGAAGACTTTTCCTTCTATGTGTAGTGGAAATTCTATTGGGAGATTGTGGTCGACATTTTATCCGCTCAAATGAAATGTCCATGGGAGAATATAATTTTTCTATTTTTATAGATTTCAAATTTGTTTAAGTATGATAATTTAGTCACACAATTAATTAGTAATGTGAGAGAGTTTCATTCTATAAATTGAGTTTTTTGTGGTAGAACGAAAATTTTATTTAGTTTGTATTTATATATATTATCGCAGGCAAAAAAATAAGTAGATCTTCAAAGATTCATATTATTAAACTATTTACAATTGATATAATTTATTAAAGAAAAACATAGCTTCAAAACAAGTGATACTTAACTTATATTGTGTTTTTGAGTCCAGAATATCTTGGAATGTCACAGAATGAATCTAATTCGTGTCAGCTTCAGAAACGTTTTTTTTTCATAATAATGGAAAAATGCTGTCTAGGGAAGAGAATTGTCCATCCAAGACAGACAAATTGTTCCATAAATACGAAAACGGTCTCTGTGCCCAACTCAAAAAAGAGGTGTCCATAATGGAAGGATTTATTGTCTTTGTTCAACTATCGCCCTCTTCCCTCTGCTGTAAGCTATATGCAATAGAATAGAGCTTAAGATTAATAAATTAGTTGGTTTTTCAAAGATTTTCATACAAATTGGTATTGGTAAATTCCAAGTATCATAAGAATCGAATGGCTACTTATCTTCTAGATGTCTTGACATGCACTACTACACTTAGACTGGAGTGACAGTCCTCTTAAAATAATGTAAACTTGTGCCATTTAAAAAATATCCATAAAAAATTCATTCATAAAACTTTGTTTTGCCTTTCATTCCAAAATGACTTCAAATAGAAAGAATAGTAGAAAGAATAGTTGGCCTTCAGTTGGACCATTTATTGCTGTCAAGAAGGTGATTTTGTGGTTACAATACCACTGATTAAAATCGATTAATGGACCAGCCAGAAACAGGTTCAATAAGGTCATGTGCTCGTCAATAAATTGTCGCCAGATTGCCAGCAACAACAACCGCAATAACAACAATAAAAGCAGCAAGGGGATAAAATATAAGAATGGCCAAGGACAATGTCGTGTATGAGCCATGTCTGGACCAGTGTGAGTCATTATTAAGTTTAACCGCAGGCTGGCCAATTGCCCGAATGGCCTTTACACAATCGAGGCGACAATTAATGCGGCAATTCTTCTGACCAACGTTGCGTATGCGCAATAAAATGAACAAAAGTAAACGACAAATTCCTCCAATGACCAAAGGCGATTTAACCGTTCAATCTCGGTCTGCTAGATACTTATATTGTGGCCAGTACTGTAAATTAATTAAACGCATTAAGCAGAAATGCAAATACCATTTCATTATGCAGTATTTTCAGTTCTTAACTTTTTGAAAAAAAAATAAATGAAATGAGTAAAAATAAAAATAAAGTAAAAATAATACTCTTAAATGCTGTGCAAGCACTTAAAATAAAATATATGGAAAAATATGAAAAGCATTACGCAACTGTCAGCAGGAAAGACAGCAGGAAAAGCGTGAAAAACGTGGACAAAAAACGAACCGTCCTACCCCTGCCTACTCTTCCTCCTTCTCGAACTGCCCGGCATTAATAAATTATTTGTATTTAAAGCGATTGCTTCGTCCCTGTGGCAGCTATTGCCCCATTTCCCCTTGACCGGCATTATTTCAATTTTTATTTTGTTTCATTTGTTTTTTTGCTTTTACATTTTTAAATCCATTTAACTTAAATTGCCGTTTCTTTGTTAGTCTTAAGACCTGTCAAAGTATTTCAAACATGGGGTTTTATTTATGAACGCTCCTCATACCTAAAAGCACATCAAAATTTTAGTTATTTTTAACTGCCGCAACGTGAGCTGCAGTTGTTGGGAACGCTTAAGTGCCACACCCATTCCCACAAAAAAGCGATGCCACTTGCCTTTGATTTACATATGTTAATTAACTAGGCAACTCGACGAATAACAAATAACAACAAATAATAGAGTACCGTTTGGTTGTGTGTGTTTGTTTGTGTGTGTGCGTTGTCTGGGCAACTTCAGTGTTGTAAGATGATGTGAGATACTGAGAAAAGCTTACGATTAATTAAGTGCAAAGGATTCTTTTGGGCAAGGGGCAAGGTAAAAACAAACATTCACGAAAATATGAAAAAGGGGCAAAAGTATATATATATATATATATATAAAATGGGGTTGGTTGGAGTTTATCATTTATTCTCACTTACCCTCAATCTTCCGCACTTCTCCTTTTTTGTCCTGGCTGCGCATAGATAAGAAGGAAAACGAAGGTTTTCAAGTTGAGAGAGTTGGTTTTTGGCTTGTTAGAAGGGGATGAGAATTGCGGTTGTAGTGGTTGTGTTGCTACTAACTAACTTGAGCTCATTTGTTCATGGCAATACATAATTACATTCTCGAATTAAATGTTTCGGGATTCTAAGAAAATTGGCATCACTTTCATGTATGCATGCGTAAGTCAAGAGATAATGGTACATTCTAAAGTGTTTGCCTTTTTCCGGTTATTTAAACAATTTAAAGTCAAATCAAAAGCCTTTTATATGTAAATGAAGGAGTTAAAGATTATAGAACTTGACTTCAAACAGTTCAAAACGAAAACCAACAAAAAAATTTGAATTTTTTTGTTTCTTTTTAACTATTTATTATTACTTCAGTATCTGCTATTAAAAAAATATTTGTCTGTGTATTATAATGAGATAAAAAAAAATCTAAAACTGTTATTTGGATAAGTAATAAATATATATATATAAATACATATAATAAGCTATCACATAAATAATAAAGTTTTTGTTTTCAATAAGTCCTTTTTTTCAATATTTATTTTTAACTCTTAAAATCAAAGCATCATCAAAAGTTTTTATTTCATAAAATCAAACTTATATATAACCATTTTTTTATATTCATTTGCCTGCCATTTGTGTCTTAATCAGAGATTGAATAATATTTATTTTTTAACAATTCATCAATAATACTTTTTTTTTATTGTTATTCTCTGAGTGAAAAAACAAGCCAAGTTACATTTTTTCATTTTATTTACTATTGTATTTGAATTGATTGTTGGTAAAATGAGAGACAATATTAAATTAATTTTAAAATAGTTTTCATTTAGGTTAAAATAAAAGCGTAGTTACAGGATTCAAATTAATTCAACAGACTGAAATCAAAACCATGTAAAAAGATTTTAAAAATCAGAAAATGAAATCGGTGAGTGGAATAATATTTTTTAGTACTAAATATAATTGATAGATATTATAGTTCGTATTTAAAATCATAATAAACTCTAGCTAGAGAGAATATAAGTTAATATTAATTAATTTGAAATACTAACCAATCAAGAAAATAGATATATTTAATATACATAGATTTTGCTAGTGAAGTGATATTATTCTAAATCCAAATCTTTTGTAAAATTGATTTGAATAAAATTTTAATTCTTTTTGAAAGACGATATTTATAATAACTTAATTTTAATAAAAAAAATAAGTAATCAGGACCAGCAATAAAAACATTAATGTTTTCAGATTTAAGTAGTATTTCAGAATTTTATCGGCTTATCTTTGTACATATGTATGTATGTTGAATCCTTTGAATTTCGTTTAAGTATCTCAATTATCTTATTGATTATCTTTTGCTTTTTATTGCTAGTCAATCACTAAATGAAAGAATCTTGTAGTTTATTTTTTAAACATAAAAAATGTCATTAACATTTAACCAAGTTAATCAATTGTCTCATGTTAATATTCAATCCTTTGATTAACTTCTGTTCGATAACCTCATTCATGAAATTCATTGACCGCAAAATGATTTTCCAGCAATCAGCAATTGGTTTTACCCCCAACCTGTGGACAAGATAAATTTCACATTTGCTGGCATTTAACTCACAAAATCCGACATAAATGGCAAAGTTCAGTTTTGTGGGCAGAGGGCAATTAAATGAAATTTTCATACGTAACTAATGTATCCTGTTTTGTTCGGTGATATAAATTTGTTATGTATGTAATTTGAAATTGTCAGCCGATTGTTGTCATATCAGGTTTTGGGCCAAATTTGTACCAATACTAAAAAAGAAATAGGCAAGTTGATGGCAATTTGAGCCCATAACAACATTTGATAAATGCCAAAATCGAAAAACTTTGAGCAGTTTGATATAACCTCATGTTACGGCAACATTTTCTCTTATTTTATTATTATTTCTTTCGTTTTTTTTTTTTTGGAAACTCAATATGCATGGCATTGCAGCAATTGAGCAATTGTCAAAGGCAGTTGTGACAATCGTCAACAACTTGACAATCTTCTAAGCAACAATAACAGCAACAAATGGTATAATAGCAATAATAGTCATGATGATGATACACTTTGGCCAAATATTTGCTTACCTTGTTGTATGCAATGCATCTTCCCTCTCTCTGACTGAACGTAATTCTAACAAGTTTTTGGCATACAAAAGCCCAAACGATTCAGGCCAAATAACTTTTCCATAAAAGTTTGAGTTTAACAATTGCCTGGATGAAAATCTTTTTATCTAATAATATAAATTTATTTTCTAACTATAAAACTTAAATTGTGTAAAGTCAACTTTATGTTGTCTGAAAGACTAACTGTTATAGTTTAATACTTATTCTATTTTTTTTTTAAATAAAAGTTAAGTTAAGATAATAAAGGTGCCTTAAATTTAGCTGAACTATTTACTACTCTTATAAAGTTTATCTTATTATTAGTTAATCTTTTAAAACGGTCGTTTAAAATTGTTATGCAATATGAAAATTAATATTTGCATTTGTTTTTTAATTACTTAACTTTAGGTTTAGATATAGAAAAATATATATTTATATATATATATCTTTCCTATTAATTATAGTAATTTGATATTTACTTTATAGTATACTTTCAACATAGCACAAATCCTTTTCCTATTTAATTTTTAATTACATTTATATTATAATTAATTTTCAATAATTTAATTTTCAATAAGGTCTTAAAAATAAAAAAGAAATGCCTCAAAAAACTGTAGTTAGATCGATAAAATAGTTGATTTCAAGCAAGAAATGTGCTTTATAAGGAAGAATCATTTAACCTGCAAAATTAGGGTGAGTGCCTTGAGTTTAGCCTTAATTAATATTGGGTAGATTTCTTACAATAGTAACACTTGTTAAGAACAACTTCTAATACAAGTTTTTGACAGTTTTACTTGGATGCATTTCTCTCTTAATAATCCACTTTCAAATTCGTACCATTATTTATATCCAAACATTTTAGTTTCATTATTTCTTTTCTTTGATGATGCTAATAATAATAAACCTTATTTGGAATCTGATATTGTATAATATAACCCCTTACCTAGGTGTAAAACTAAGACAAAACATACTTAAACTAAAGTCTTTTGATGTAATTTCTTTGTGATTTTACTTTTTATAAAAAAGGAAGTTGCGTAAACTTTTGCCAAATTAAATATTTAAAGAAATTGAATTCTAAATTTGTTTAAGCAACACACACGCTCACTAAAATACACACACTTAGGAAAATTGCCTCACGTGTGTCCTCTGCAACATTTTGAAGATATTAAAAAATGAAGGTCCTGGAATGTCCTTTGGGTTTGAGTGTGTTTTTGTTTGCGTATGTGGCTCCTATCCATACATGCATAGTATCATTCTCAAGATTTCATTTATTTTATTAACACAACTTGCATTCTATATAGTAACTATATACATATATGTATATATATACATATATATAATATATATACTATGCTAACGGGCAGAGCAAACTTTTTCGGACGAATCTTTGTAATGTTGTTTTATTTTTTTGGGTGAAAGTTGAGTGCTTATTTGCTTTCACTTTAGTTTAATTAATTTTTTTTTGTTTTATATTTTGGCCAGTCTAGTGCAATTGCCTTGAAGCATTATTATTCGTTATTTTATTTCTCCGTTGACATCAAAATTAATTTGTAACAATTCATTTGCATTCAAGTAGCCCTCGAGCACAAATTGTTCATATATAAAACTGCAGTAACATCAACAGCAACCACTTCAAATGCAGCAGTGGCAATAATGTTTTATATATGTATAAATTCATACCCTTATATAAAGGCTTCTAGGGTAAATGGATTAGGTCAGTATAAATATTTCTCTGTTGTACATACATATGTACATATATGCAAGTTTGTTCATATATTTATTAAAGCAACTCATTTTCGATATAAGCCTGACTGATTTTTTTCTATAGTTTTTAGATTAACAACAGTTTTGCAAAAGTACAAAATTCCGTTGAAAAACGATTTGGTAATTTCCTGAAAAGAGCATTAAAATCAGAAACTCAAATAATTGGTATCGTTTAGTTTATCAGCTTAATTAACATTACTTTAGACCACACTTTATACTTTAGTTTAATGTATGCCTTTTAAAAGAAAAATTGTTTGTTAATAATTTTAAATAAAATGATATTTTTTGAATTTTTATTAGATAAAGCAAAGATATTTAATAAATATTATATTATGTATTTTATTTTATCTTATTTTATTTTATTTCTTTTATTATAAGCATAATAAGCAACTCAGTTCATAACATTTCTAATAAATATGTTTTTATTTTGTATCGCTTAAAAGCTAAATTATTAAATAATAATTTTAAGACTAAATTAAATTAATTTTTATTTATTTTTGTTAAATGTATTATAAATTTAAAATTGTCTAACAGAAAGTGTTGTTGAAATTTGATATTTACTTATTTGTACAACAATTTATTTATTTCTATTTTATAATAAATTCTTCGATATTCTCACAAAACGGAATAGTTCTGAATAACATTTCTGAGAAATTTTAGTAAGTCCCATAAAAACCGATAACTTAAGCTCCAGACAATTAATTTAGAGAATTTTGTTCAAGGAAATTTCTTCTCTTTTATTTTTATTAACTTAGAACTTGTCAATTCGTAGGAAAGTAATAGAAAGTGGAATGACTAACTATGCAATGCAAAGCTAATTTGAATTCTCGCTTTTCAACACTAAGTCCATTTCACAACACTGGCGACAAGTTTCAGCAGCGTTCTGCAAGTAAGACGAACATTTTGCCAGATTAATTACCTATATTTATAAAGTTGGCGTAAAAATCATGATTTTAGTAAGATAAATAATTTTTGGCAGGATATGAATTATAATGCCTACAAAAATATCCTTCAATTTCAGTCAACAAATTCTTTTTAAACAAGTTCATGTAAGCAATTTAAATTCAACAATTTCTAATGCAGATGGAAAAACATTTTGTTTATTTTTTGCTTAAGAGTATTAACCTAAACTTCATTTAATATAATGCGCCATCTTGCGATAGTTTTACACGCGACTTTCGAATAACATGCAAACAATAGAAAACATTTCAAATATGTTTAATTAGTCGGTGTTGGTTTAGTAGAGAACTGTAGGTAATACAAACTTCGTTATAATAAATGTTAATTTTCGCTTTTTGGTTTCCTTCAAGCTATGATATTATAAACCCTTTTAACTTGGCAAGCAAGGCAAAGCAAGCTTTTGGTTATAAATAAGCGCAGGGTAACGGCACACAAGGACTTGGCATTTTCAAGGACATTCTCAACAAGAACAGGAACAAGAACAACATTCAGGCACTCGTGCGTTCGTTTGCCCAGCTGGCCAGTAACGCTTTTGGAATTCCTCTTGTTTGTTTTTATTTGGTTTTCCTCTTTTTTTGTTGTTGGTTTTTTTGTGTTTTGTGTATGTTTTCTTGCGTCTTTTTTTTTTTGGGCTGTGAAAATTTATACGACTTGCTAAAATTGCACATAAATTAAATTTATGTTTTATGAGCGTTGTCCTTGTCGTTGTCTTATGCTATGTTTTTGGTTTTGTTTCGTATGGTTTGTGCCTTTCTCCCCACTCCCTTCTATCCCCCTACTAAGTTCGGCCTCTTCCGCTGCCTGGCTGAGAGTTTTCCTTCTGTTTTGTCCTTAGTCCTGGAACTTAGTTTTCGGTTTTCGTTACACATTCACGTGCCGGAAAATCGCATTTATTTAATACGCACAGTAAATTTTCAGCACTTGGAACTAAATAGACGCACATTTAGTATCATCTCGATAGACACACGCCTATTTCCACCCCCCCCTATTTCTGTCTTCCGTTCGTCTTCCCTCGGATCCCACCCCAGGATTTGCCATCATTGAGTGTTCTCTATATGACATTAATAATTCACTTTACGCAGTCAATTTGGCCAAATCGCTTGGCTATTCAAGCTGACCGACCGGCTTTCCCTTACTTTCTTTTCTTTTCTTTCTTATATTCTTTGTCCTTGATGTACGTTATATATTTTTGAAAGCCGCTGACAGTTGTAAATCTGTCAGGCTTATTAACCGTTAAATGTCACTTAACTGTCATGAGTTGGCCACAACCAAAAGCAGCAAGAAACAACAGGCAACAACAATAACAACAACAGCAACGGATATAAAGTCCAAAATATGCGCATAATACCAATATTATATACATACTTATACACTTTAATATCGTATATATGTATATATATAGTGGATCTGCCGGCGACAATAAGTAATGATAATAACATAACGAAGCGCCACGGCATTTCAACAATTGTAATTATTTTCCGCGACTTTATTACATTTAAATGCCAATTTATTGCTTTCGATTAAATTATCCCATCGTTACGGTTTCGTTGCCATTGTGTGGGCGGTGGGTGGGTGATGGGTGGTGACCAGTGGGTGGCGGCCAGGGGTATGTGGCTACAGCTGCAAACAATCGGACAATTGAGCTTTTCATAAGCCATATATTTCCCCCCCATAGACATGATTTATATTGTTCCCAGCTAACTCATAACAATTGGATACGAGTTTATATTCATTTTACGCAAGTTTATAGTAAACTCAAAGGGATTAACAAAGGAAAAAAATTTGTTTCAAAAGAGAAGAAGTTGTAGCCGGTAAATCTTTACAAACTATCAATTGACCAATTTCGTTTACGTTTACAAAGATAATAGTACTAAAATATTTTCTAAGAATCAATCGATAGAAATGAAGGATTCTGGTTGATCGGATCAGAATATCATAATGTCCCTTAGGAGTAATCTATTTGTGCTCGATTTTGTTGTATTGGTAACTAAGGAGAATTTTTAAAAATTAAACATCAAAAATTTATACTCTTATTTAGCTTTAATAGTCGACTCTTTCTAGTCATATCTGACAGTCCGGTTATATATTTTTAGATATATAGACTTTTTATATATAACATTTAACAATAGTAAAAACCACATTGACTAAAGAAATTGAACATTGGAAAGTCCTGGTGAAAAAATGTCATTTCTCTTAGAGTATTCCAGACAAAGTTGTACATTTATGTTATGAGATCAAAATTCTTTTTTGGCAAATATATACATATAATTAAATAATTACAATAAAGAAAAATAATTAGCATGTGTTGATAACACAGCCACACAAAAAATAATGCCGTGGCCGAGAAGTTAATGTGTATACTTTTTGCGCCAAAAATTAATCTGAAGTTAGATAGAAATTAATTCGATAGTTTAGATTCTTTTTATTTATTTTTTCAAGGTCAGTTAACAAAATAAAGACAATCTGATGTTTGCAATATCAAAGAAAAAATACATAAGAATACATTAACAATTTTTTCCCCCATTTTCTTAAATTTCAATACTGCTTGGAACAATCGATCAAAAATTAGATTGACAATTAAAATTTGAGAGTACTTTAAGGCATTTACAGATATACATAAGTAAAGGTTCCTTGCCCAAGAAAATTTTATAAATGTTAAAACAATATTTTAATGTTTTAATACAGATGGAAATAAAATCTGTATTACTATTTGTGTTCTGTATGGAATCTGTATTACTATCTATATTTCTAGGAATAACAGAAATAAATATTAATTAACAAGACCATTTGATACTTAATTCAAGGAACTATATTTATTTATTATTTAATAAAATATAAAACCTCGTATGCATTCGAAAATCTATATTACACATTCGTATATGTATATATATTCAATGGTTTTTATTTAACTATCAATTTAATCCAAAAGTGGTTAAAAGGTAGAATGGGCTGTAATTGAGATTTTAGTTAAATTTTTACTTTTTAAATACATCTTTTTTTATACTGAACCAAAAAGATTTTCATTAGTTTATATTTTCATGAAAACTCAAATTTCCTTTATTAATTTTTGTATTCCGTAAAATCGACTCGTACTGCAAATCGAATCAACTCAAATAATAGATAAAATCTACAAAATTGATACTTATTATTTGTAAATTCAGTATGCGGAAAAGTTGTTTCATCTCTGTTGATGAACGATCTGCACACCGATATAAGTGTCATCCCGAAGCTCATCTTTCCATCACTGACATACATATAATATTCATCTAATTATCTTTATCTTTTCCTCTTTACTTTATATGTAAGCTACACACATACACACACATACAAATATATTTTCTAAGTTGCCGCTGCGTCGGCTCATATTCATAAAAATTGTGAAATCAAATATTTAGTAACATAAAGGCAAGCAACTGACCAAGAACTCGCGTATTCTCATCATTTTAATATACAGTCCACTGTTCTTGTGCTACATTCACCAACATATTGTTTGGTCCTTCGAGCCGGATCTTTGGAAAGTTCGTCTTGTGCTGTGTTATTCGGAAGTAATTGTTTGCAATGGAACAATTAAAGGCATTGGTAAAGAGTCGCGGCAGACTCAAGGCCAACATCACACGTATTTTGGATTGGGCTGAACAATTTGAGCCAACAACAACATCGGAGATCACCTCACGGATGGAACTACTCCAGTCCGTATGGAAGGAGTTCAACAGATTGGGAGATTCCATAGCTGTGCTCGACAATGTGGATGGATATGTGGATCCAGAAAGTGACAACGCTACATACGAAGAAAAATATCTAAAGGCATACTCATTACTTTTGGAGAAAAATGGGTATCTTCAACCAAGTACATCATCAGGCATTGGGAATGGCGCCAACGGGCTGCATTCAACCAACGACGCAATAATTACTTTGCTACAACAACAACAACAACTATTTGAGACATTAGCTGCAAATCAACAACACACTCCAGACATGTCGATGCTCGCTAGCAGCATGGCGGTAAATTCCAATTCGGCAGTTAATTCCAATTCGGCGGTTAATTCTAATTCGGCGATTCCAATTCAGAGCGAATTGCCAAAAATTCAAATTAAAAGGTTTTCTGGCAACTACACAGAGTGGCCAGCTTTTCAGGATATTTATGAAAGCACTATTCATAACAAGCAGTACTTATCCAACACTCAGAAATTTCATCACTTAAAAACACTACTCGTTGACGAAGCTGCAAATTTAGTGCGTCACTTGGCGATCACTGAAACGGCTTACAACACTGCATGGGAGCGTCTTAAAGAAAGATATAATCGACCACGGCACATCGTGAATTCGTTTTTGGAACAATTTATGAAATTACCAACGACAACCAAAATTGATGTATCAATTCTACGTAAGGTGTCAGACGGTACAAACGAGATTGTTCGCGGTTTGGATGCGATCAATCAATCAGGACGTGACTGCTGGATTATATACTTGGTGCTGGAGAAACTTGACGCTGACACGCGGCGCAGGTGGATAGAGCGCAGTATAAGCAATGAGACGCCCACACTCGAGGTATTTTTCAAATTTTTAGATGAACGTTGCGAGGAATTAGAACTCAGTAAACGTGAAACGGCGGCTGGAGGGAGATTACCACCGCCAAGCAATGCAGTCAAAAGGGCTACACAATCGATGGTTGCAGTTGAAGGGATCAATTGCACCAAATGCCATTCTCCAGAACATACTCTGGGTGGCTGTCAACAATTCCTGAATATGTCTTGTGCGCAAAGGCGTACCTTTGTGAAGGAGAAATCGTTATGTTTCAATTGCTTGAAACAAGGTCATATGGTCAGCAAGTGTAAATCCAAATACACATGTAAACAATGCCAAGGTCATCATCATTCACTCATACATAGTCAAGTTTATTCACAGGCTTCAAGAAATGCTACTCCAACAGAAGGAAACGATCAGCGTAACTCCATAGCTCACTTTTCTATGCCAAAGTCGAGTCACATTATACAAGAGGATGGAACATCAACAACCGTTTGCCAGCAATCCACAGCGCAATCTTTTCAGCGTGAAGGAATCATCAAAAGCACTTTGCCCACTGCAGTGGTTTATGTAAAAAATGCAAAGGGAGACTACGTATTATGCCGTCTCTTATTGGACACTGGGTCAGAAATTTCATATATTTCGGAAAATTGCATTCACGCTCTTGGATTGGTACGTTCACCAGCACGCATTCTGGTTACAGGAATATCGTCAGTCAAGGCTGATACCACAAGAGGAGTCAGTAAGCTTCATATAAAGTCACGTGTTTCGGATCATCATTTGACTGTCTATGCTCATGTGCTTGGCAGAATCACATCGTCGTTGGAAAGGCAAAACATTGACACATCTGCATTAGAGAATTTTGCTGGTCTTCAATTGGCTGACTCTCACTTCACAGATAATACACCAATCGACATTCTGTTAGGAAGCGATCATGTTTGGTCTGCACTCACAGGCAACAAGATGAATGACAACAAGGGCAATCTTATTGCCATTTCCTCAATTTTCGGATGGGTTATAACGTCAATTAGGACACCCCATACAACCAACTTATTGGCACTCACCACAATAATCGACATTAACACTTCACTCCAGAAGTTTTGGGAGTTGGAAAACATTAATTGCATTATCAAACCTGACGAACAAGTAGAAAAGCACTTTCTCACTACTCACACTCGAGATGACAATGGGAAGTATATCGTGGAACTTCCATTCAACACTACAAATCTGGATTTTGGAGATACTCTACAAGGAGCTCTCAAACGTTTCAAATCAGTAGAACGACGTTTACAACAAAACGAGAATTTGCGGGAACAATACATCAACTTTATGAAGGAATACTCTGATTTGGGGCATATGCGAGAATTGCCACCAGACGAAATTAATACGGGGCAGTGCTTCTATCTGCCACATCATCCTGTGTTGGGTCGGAAACTTAGAGTAGTTTTTGATGGGTCGTGTGGCGACGCTAATGGTAAGGCTCTTAACGACACTCTATTTGCAGGCCCTAGCATTCAACGCGATCTATTTGCCGTATGCCTACGCTTCAGGATGTACAAATATGTATTCTCAGCGGACATAGTCAAAATGTTCCGCCAAATATGGGTCAACGAGAAACACCGCAATTTTCAAAGAATCGTTTGGAGAGAAGATCCATCCGATCAAATCAAACACTATCAGTTGTGCACCGTCACTTACGGAACTTCAAGCGCACCATTTCTGGCTGTTCGCGTACTCGAGCAATTGGCAGCAGATCATCAACAGGAATTTCCGAACGCTGCAAAAATCTTATTGGAAGATTTTTATGTCGACGACGTCCTCACTGGGTCAAACAATGAAGATGAATTACTGCATAATCGAAACGAACTCATACAACTAATGGCCTGTGCTAATTTAGAGCTCGGAAAATGGGTATCAAATGCTACTTGCATACCAACTGATGATCCATCTGCACAATCATTACCAGTAAAGGTTCTTGGAATTTACTGGCACCCTGGAAACGATACGCTATCATACAATGTGGGTCTATCAGCAAATCCTAGCTGTACGAAGAGACAAGTCTTATCCGATGTGTCACGAATTTTTGATCCTCTTGGACTTCTATCACCCATTGTGGTTCAATTCAAAATTCTGTTTCAACAACTTTGGCTTCTCAACTCGGATTGGGATGATCAACTACCTGATAAACTGGCGAATAATTGGCTAAAATGGCGAAAAGATTTGGAAAACCTTCAACAATTCCAAATTTCACGTTTGGTTGTCAACTACGCGGACAACATTGAACTACATGGATTCTCTGATGCATCTACCAAGGCATACGCTGCTGTGGTGTACAGCAGAGTAACAAAAGAAGATGGTTCGATTTCTACATCGATCGTGGCTGCTAAGACAAGGGTGGCACCACTTAAACAGCAATCTTTACCACGTCTGGAACTCTGCGGAGCACTTCTTCTAAGTAAACTACTTGGAAAAATAAAAGCTGGCTTACGACACAACACCGTTACTGCGTTTGCATGGTGCGATTCAACAATCGTACTCTCCTGGTTATCATATGCACCAACCCAACTGAAGACGTTCGTTGGGAACCGAACTTCAGAGATACTGGATACAATACCAAGGGATGCTTGGCGTCATGTGGACTCCAAGTCGAACCCAGCTGACTGTGCAACTAGAGGTCTGATGGCAGCGGAGCTTATGCATTTTCATCTTTGGTGGAATGGTCCATCATGGCTACGAGACAAGGATCAACTTATGGTAAAGTTGAACAGCTCACCAATTTGTTCATCTCTTTCAGAAGGTCGCATACAGAATGAAGTAAGAACCAGCTGTCTCTCTACATTGGTTAAATCAATTCCGGTAAATCCACTGGATGACATCATAAACCGAGTCTCATCTTGGCAGAAACTCGTACACACCGTGGGATATGTTTTGCGCTTCATAAATCGCATTAAGTCTTCAGTTAGAGACAAAACCTCGAAGTCCCTTACATTTGAGGAAATCCAAGCGGGACGCATTTTGTGTTTGCGGCGCGCGCAAACATGCTTCGAAGATGACTACAAATTGCTTCAATCAAATAAACCCCTAAAGAGCCGATCTCAACTCGCTAAACTATCTCCCATAATCGATAAGGATGGCCTACTCAGGGTTGGTGGTCGATTGCAACATTCGCAATTGCCAGCAGGGGCAAAACACCCAATTTTGCTGCCAAAATCTCATCGCATAACAACACTCATTTTGAAATATGAGCACCGAATCAATCTACATCCTGGTGTTTCATCACTTTTTGTCATTGTTCGGCAAAAATTCTGGATATTTGGGGCACGAAATATCATACGAAAAATCACACATGACTGTCTGCCTTGCTTTCGACAACGGCAGCATGCAACTCATCAAAGGATGGCTGATTTGCCAAGTGTTCGTATCACTCAAGCACTCCCATTTGTCCATACAGGATGCGATTATGCTGGTCCAATACTTCTTAAGGATGGCAAGGGTCGCAAGCCACGCATTAGCAAAGGCTACATATGCCTATTCGTTTGCCTTGTCACATCGGCAATACATTTGGAACTTGTCACAGATCTCACTACCGAAACGTTTCTGTCTGCGCTGCGTTGCTTCATATCTATACGTGGGAAGTCTAAGAAAATATACAGCGATAACGGCACAAACTTCATCGGTGCAAAACGCTCGCTCGATGAGATGCAAAGGCTACTTGCATCACAACAACATATGGAACTAGTTACACACACCATGGCAGATGATGGAATTGAATGGATATTTATTCCACCTCGTGCTCCCCATTGGGGAGGGAAATGGGAATCGGCGGTTCGATGCGTAAAACTGCACCCCCGCAGAGTCATCGGAAACTCCACGGTCACATTTGAGCAGATGCGAACACTTCTTGCTCAAGTTAGCGCAGTCGTCAACTCCCGACCACTGTGCTATACTTCGGATACTGAAGTGAATTATTTATCACCAGCACATTTCCTAATTGGTCGACCTTTCACAACTATTCCAGATGCTGATCTAGGTCACATTCCCGTGGGTCGATTGGGGTACTGGCAGAGCATCCAGTCTATGTATCAAGGCTTCTGGAAAAAATGGCACCTGGAGTACCTAACCACACTACAACAGCGTCCAAAGTGGACCACCTCAACTCCTAACATTACAATCGGAGATGTTGTTCTTGTAAAGGAATCTAATACACCACCAGCCTCGTGGCATTTAGCACGAGTTTTGGAAGTCTATCCAGGAAAGGACAAGTTAGTTCGAGCGATCAGATTTAAGACTTCATCAGGAGAAATGACCAGACCGATCACCAAGGTTGTGGTATTGCCTAGTTCAGAAACTGTGTTTCAGGGCGGGCCGGGATGTTGATGAACGATCTGCACACCGATATAAGTGTCATCCCGAAGCTCATCTTTCCATCACTGACATACATATAATATTCATCTAATTATCTTTATCTTTTCCTCTTTACTTTATATGTAAGCTACACACATACACACACATACAAATATATTTTCTAAGTTGCCGCTGCGTCGGCTCATATTCATAAAAATTGTGAAATCAAATATTTAGTAACATAAAGGCAAGCAACTGACCAAGAACTCGCGTATTCTCATCATTTTAATATACAGTCCACTGTTCTTGTGCTACATTCACCAACAATCTCCATTCCATGGAACGAAAACTGAAATCATACATATTTGTATATATGTACATATATGTATATAAAAATCTTTTTTGTATATATGCATATATAAATCTAATCTTCTCCGGAATCTTTAATTTCTCAACTAGTCTCACAGTGAATGTATAACTAGAAAATAAGTGTAAAATAAAACAGTTTTCTCTGTTCCAAGCATTGTTTGAACAAGGACTGACTAATATGTAGTTAGGCAAAAACAAATAGATATCAGCTGGGCTTTCAACAATTTAAAAATGCACTCCGACACGCACACATACACACACACACACACACACAAAGAAGTGGAAGAGGCAAAAGGCAGACACAGACAAGAGGCAAATACATTTTCATAAATCTGGCAGCACTTTAATAATTTCCGTTTATCTCTTGGAATTGCAACGGCTGTGCCTTACAAAGCCTGCATCTTTGGCTTATTTTTTTTATTGTTGTTTTTGTTGCTGGTTACTACTGATGCCAACTGGCTGCTGTTAGCCATTGTTGTTGTAACTTGGCATTTTATAAATCGCTTGACACAAGCAGAGAGAAACAGGAGCAAGAAGAACGTCAAGAGAGCCAGAACAAGGAAAAGTATAAAACTAAACAATGCAGGCTGAGTAGGAGGTGTCCGGAGTTGAAGTTGGAGCCAAAGCTATTTTGTAGCCATGGCAATGGAAAAAGATATAGATACATACATACAAATATTTGTAAGAATATGAAGCATGGTAATAAATATTGTTGCAGGCATTAAACGTTTGCCTTATATCAGTTGGTAGAAGAAGAAGTAGAAGTAGTAACAGAAGTTGAAGCAGAAGTGATGTGGGTCAGCTCGAAATATATACATACATACAAGAGAGACAAGAGCAGAAGTCCAGCATTGAACTGCCTTAGTTAGCACTCAGCTTAGCTTAAATGTGTGCCGGTGTGTATGTGTGTGTGTGCGGGTGTGTGCTGGTGTGTTGCCTGTCTTTGGTATAGTAAAGCATTTCCACACCATTAAATTGACAATGCAATAAAATGGCCGTTGGGCAGCAGCTGCTATTCTACAGTTGAAAATGTGTGCCATACTTTTAGGAGGGGCATTAATAACACACATTCATTCATTCACACCCACACATTCGCACTTACATATTCAGCAAGGGAGTTGAATAACCACATCACTTTATACGCCAAATTAAGTAAACTAAAACTAAAACAAGCTAGCCAACTCTTTGCCATTTTCTTCTTCTTTTTGGCTGTTATCAATGGAAGCAATTTGTTTACGACTCTTTTAGCCATATATCAAAAAAAAAAAAAAAATGAAATAAAAAAATAAAAAGGAAAAACAGACTTAAACTAAAGTTTATATGGAGCAGATCTCTTTATTTTGAAGTGAAATGGCAATGGGAAACGAGGTAATCGATCTTGGTCTGTTTAAATATTTCAGTAAAACAGAAACAAGCAAATCGTTTAGTGCACTTTACTTCCGTTTGGTGAAAGCCAACGGAAATGCTGCCAACCACATACACACTCTCATTCTCTTTAGATAGAGCAGAGGCGAGACTTAGATAGGAAACGGGCACATGCAATCACGGCACAAAAGTTACACCCATTTGCTGAGAGTGTGTGTGTGTGTGTGTGTGTGTGTGTGTGGGTGGTGCTAGTGTTAGTGGCGGTGGTATAGAGTGAACTGTGGTGTTCACATAATCGCAGCTCACTGCCCATTCAGGCACTTGCAATATGTCAGACTCGTAAGACTGGCCAGCCAAGATACAAGTGCACAAATGTTCATGGGCCTTGGCAGCAGCGTACAAAGACCAAGGCCAGTCCTATTGAAGCAAAGTTGAGGTGTTGAAAGCAATTGGCGTAAAAGAAATGCATGCAAACACACACACACACACACACAACATCTATATATACAGATACAGCCTAAAACTGTGAAAATTTTCCAACTTGCCAAGCATGAAAAGATAGAAGCAAAAGGTTTTCTCTACCCTCCATTCCATCTTTAGAAATGGGAAAAAAAATGTAATTTCTCTTTGAAGGAATTGCCAGACATGTGGAAGGAGTTACAAATATTTTCCCCATATATACAATATGCAAAATAGCAGACCATAAAAGTCAGTTAGCTCCCAGAGGTGTTAATTTAAAGCAAAAAGTGAAGAAAAAAAACGAAAAATAACCAAAAGAAAAACGTAGAAAAAATAAGGCAAAAAGTAGAAGAGGGGCGGCGGCAATTCAAATGTGAATTCATTTGGGCCTTCTATGTTGACAGTTCTTTATGCCAATGACCGTGTTTTGCTCCTCCTATATATATACATACATACATATATGAGTGTATGAGAGTGTGTATATATACATATATGTGTGTTTGTGTCACTAAGGGCAAAAGTTCTGTGAAAATTGTTGAATTGGACTTGCATACATATATGCCAATATGGCAACCATTTCTTTGAAATGTTTAGGTTATAAATAGCACAGAAACACACACAAATATATATATATATATATATATATACTTATATATATTGTAAAAGCAACTTTAAGCCACTTAAAATCTGCTGCTAAATAAAAAGAAAACACCAATATCTATATGTATATATACTTATATATATATTTCTTGTTTTTTTTTCAATGACTCCCCATACAAAAATCAACGCTTCTCATAATCGAAATGCCCACAAAAAATTTTCTAATTCTCCATATTATGCCCACAGGCATCGTTGTCAAAAATAACAACTCAACAACAAACTGTGACACAAAAAAAAAAAAGAAACACACACACATACACACCTACACAAAAACAACAAGAACAACAAAAATGGAGAGAAAAATTGAGAATGCGAAGCCCTACGAGTAAATTACAAATTAAATCATAAAACGGAAGTGACAGCGCACAGAGCACAGATTTAGATTTATTACGTGACCAGCAACATTAAACGCTTTGCCATTTAACACACGCGCCAGTAAGAAGGGACAGAACTAGGAACAGAGCCATATAGAAATGGCTATATGGGGGTTGGGGGGGGGGTCTGTTTGAATGAATTGGTGTGGGTGCCAGGACATGGATATGGCATGTGTATGCTTATCTCAAGGGCCGCTGACCAGGCACGAGTATATATGTATCCCCACCATTTGTTCCTATCAGTTAATTGTTAAACGAATGTCAACAAACAAACGGGGTAAAAAAAAACAGACAAAAAACAAATGTTAATAGTCAAGTAAAGTTAACTTAAATGCCAGTAAACAGATACGGATTAAGCACACAAAAAAATAAGTCTTTAATATTTTAAAAATACATTTATATGAATTATATTAAAGTTTATATTGAATTGCATGTTATATATAAATCTGTTAATATTTATTGTTTGATAGGAGAAATTTTTTTGCTGAGCATTTTTTTTCAATTGTTTATATATTTTAACTCTGACCATTTATCGATACATATGCACATTAAAATGTGAGTTACTTTCTAACTGTATTAATTATTTCGTAAACATGTATGTATAAATAATCCATAAATACTTTTCCTTTTTTTATTCCACATCGATCAAATGAAAGTAGAGATTTTATTATTGAAATAATATTTTCAAGAGTATTAATCTCATATTTAAGGTCAGAAAATATGTTAGCCTTGATAGCCAAAGATTTTAACCACTATTCAATCATAAGAACCCATTTGAAAGAAAATGGATCAGACTTTTTATTAAACAAAATTGATTTAATATAGTTTCGGCTAATCAGTTTCCTCCCTAAGTATCTTCACCGTCTCGAAACAGTAAGGAAATCTTAATTTTCCTTATTGGGATAAGCAGTACATTTTATAATTATCTTAGAAGATTTTAATTATTTTTAAGAAGCAACTTGTTTTCCAAACGTTTAAATATTCAAACAATATAATTCGGCATTTTGGAAAATATAATATATTAATAGTATAATATTAAATAAAAATTAAATAAGGTAAAATATTTTAACGTTTAAAAAAGTAATCATTTTCAAGGTCTTATGGATGCAGGTGATATTGAGTGGTAAAAATTTAAACTATATTCCAAATGAAGAAATAATGAAAGAACTCTTAGAGTGGGATACACAATACTAACATTCAGTGAACGTTAGAGATGGGTGCAATTTTTAAATCAGAGTATCAGAATCTACTTACATCTCTGGGTCTTAATATATACCTTATATATACCTTCATACACATATCTATGGGTATATCTGTATATTTGTCCATATATGCTTGCATCATAAGTTACTTTGTAGGAAATGCATCTGGCAACGCAGTTCTGTCATTAGCCCATCTGGCTACCACGCCGTAAGCTGAAGCTGGCCGCACTTTGTCATTCAATTTAAGTACACATAAAACTATGTATTTATAATATAAAAGTTAATACACACTTTGATGGTAAACATTAAAATACAACATACATTTGTAGAATATTTATTTTAAAACTTTTGGTAAAGTAATTAAATAACAAAAAGAAAAACACCCCAGAATATTAAATAATTAAATTACTGAAATGTTTGTAACGCCTAGAAAAAAGCTTCATTCTTCCATTCGTCAGAATTAAATAATAGTGTTGAGGTTTGTAAAAAATTAGGTTGAAAGCATTTCTGCTTAGAAGAATTAAAAAATAACTTTAAACTAGACAGAAAGTTATGTTTGAAACGAGATTCAACCTTTTGACAATATTTTTAATAAGTTGACCCATTTCCCCCATTAAGATATTAAAACTAGGTACTTTAACTTACTATTTTAAATTGCTTGCACTACTTAATTAATACTTCAGGAAGCACAAGTGAATATCTTTTAATTTTGAAAATCTATTAGTCTCCAAAAGTCAACATCACTATGTCAAAGGCTTATACATTTAGAAACAATCTTGAATAATTTATTTATGTTGATTGTTGAAAATATAATCTCATATGTCATCAGAGTTCATATAATTGTCAGAGTTGTTATTTATTTGTTTATTAAGTAAAAGTTGTACAATTTGAGTCTATTTTCATATAAATATAGGATCAAAGGATATCAAATACTGAGGTTCTTATTCTCGTCTTAATTACTTTTACTAAACTGAGTAACATTGTGGTTATTTTAGAATGCTAAAGCTAATTTAATTTGCCAAAGTTATAATTTTAAAGGCATTTTGTCTTAATACTTTAATATGAAATTTATTTTGTCAAATTGTATTGTTTGTTAAGGTAAATTTGTTTCCTATTTTTGTTGTTTGTTATTTGTTGCTGTTACCAGTGACAACATACATATGTATGTATATGAAGCCAATTATTTTAGGCTTATTGTTGAGCTAAAAAGAGTCACATGTACAAATACATATATATACGCACATTATTCAGTTTATGCTTGAGCTAATTTTGACATTAATTGATGCTCGTTTGTATTTGCAGCTACGGAAGCAGAAGGAGAGAGTCAACGAATGACCAAAGTATAAAGTAATTTTCATTTAATTGACATAATTGCGCACACTTCATATATTTAATCAATTGTCAAAGCAATGTCACAAATACAGAAAGAGAAGGAGAGAGAGGAGTGAGAGAGAGAGAGAGAGAGAGAGAGAGAGAGAAAGTGACAAACAGCACACACACACACGTACTTAGCCACATACAAACAGATGTCTGTTGCTCACTTTGCCGTTAAGCTGACAATGACAGCAATGGCAATTTTATTGGCAGGCTCTGGCTAAATGGCCACTGGCATAGATAAATATTTGTTGGCTTTGCCAATGCGCGCTCAACGCTAACACATACTCATACACAAATGCACACACACATGTATACGCACGCACACACACAGACAGTTAGACAGACAGACAGACACACGTTTAGAGTCATTGCTGAGCCAAAGCCTTCACTCAAATGTCACTTATCGCCTCACCGACCAACATGCTTCCAAATATGGCCAACACATACACACACACACACACACACACATACACACACGCACTCGAACTTTAACATCTGTTTACCATATGTGTGCTAGACCCATTCAATATGTGTGTGTGTGTGTGTTTGAGTGAGCCAATGTTTGTTTTTAGCATTTGTGGCAACGCTTTTGTTGTTAGCCTCATTCTATAAGCTGTCGTATGGATCTGGCCAAATATAATGAGGGTCATTGATTATGCAGATACAATGAGAAATGGCTAGATGCTTGTCTCCAAGATGGCCATTATTATATACAACTTGTAATACAACAATTCACAAAAGTTGTTAATTACCAAATAATGTAAAGATGACTTACCAAACTATAGGCAAGTTGGTAAGTCAGCTATAATAATTATGCATTTAAAGGCATTGTTAATTATTGGTCCAGGTCCCGTCCATGGCTTAAGCAATTCAACAATTTTACCAAGGTTCAATCACTGTCCCGGCCACAACAAAGAGAAATGGCAAAGGAAGGAAGTTGGCCAGAAATGGAGAAAATCATTTTAATTACAATTAATTAATGGCCTTTTTTTTTTGCTTAATGGCATTGAGGCGGCTGAGAGATTCTTTTTTTCTTCTCTTTTGTTCGTTGCAATATACATACATATATATAGTACTATATATATCTTTTTTGTTGGTGCATGGAAAATAAAGATGAAAATGAAGATGGAGAGATGAAGTTAAAGAAAAGTAGTTTGGGCAGGCTTTTCATGCCGCTGTCATTGGCATATGCAAAACTTCACGGCAACTGTCCAAAACAGAAGGACAAAAGGACATTTTTAAGGGACTTGAGCACGGTGAGGACCCTTTTTTGGAACAGACAGAGGAGGTGACAGTGAGGGGTAGCCGAAACTAACCGAAAACTAAATTTCAAGGCTCATTGCGTGCAAATAATGTGGCCAATGAGAGTCAGTCAAGTTTGGAGCAGCCCCAAAATACCCCTCTTAGCCCTTTACCCCCATCACCTACAATGCTGTGCACTGAACCTAACTAAATGCTATGGCCAGATTTATACACACACACTCATAATGAATCTATGGGCTAAAAAGTTTGACTTTTGTTTGGACGGATGTCTGGTACGAAAATTTCACATAGAAGATTTCTATAAAATTTTTTTGCATATGAAATACAGAAACGTTAATGAGGCGTAAAATGATTTTGTTAGCTTGTAAAATCACAACGATATATGTGAAAAGTCGAAGCCATAAATGAATGAACACGACCGCCCCCTTGCCCCCACTCCCCCCCACGGCGTTCCCCCCTTTATGATAGACAAAGTTAAACCTTGTTAACCTGTTGATAAATTTATAACTCATCATGTCACAGGCGAAAATTTCACACAGATTTGATTATCGATTTCTTCAACCAATGCAAAAATGGGAGGATAAAGCAAAGCAAAGCAAAAAAAAAAAAAAGGAAAACTCAAATCACATGTAAAATTATGAAAAATGAGCATAAAACAAGAGCTCCCTCAGGTATTTGCAGGTATTCCGGTTGCCTGGCTGACTGTCAGACATAAAGTGAATGAGTCAGTCGGGAAACATAAATCATTCAAATGCGAAAATCAGTTAAAGCATAATGCGGCCATAAGGACTGAAATGTGTTTTGGGCCAAGTTGCCAGTTTACCTGGTTTCGCTTTAGCCCATTTTTCTTTCTTTAAAGTAATAAATTTTATACATATTTTTATTGTATTTATTTTGTTTTAAAGAAGTATGCAAGTTTGTTTTGTAATTAAAGGGTTTAATTAACAATTATTTTGAGTAAGGAAAACAAAATTTTTAATTGCTTTTACATATGAAGACCACACATACACATGTACGCACACCAGTGAAAGTTGAAAATTCTGACAACATATCCAGTGACTAATTAAAGCCAACTTTAGAGTTGGCATCAGATTTATATGCCAAGCGTTTGTCATGCTGCCTGAAAATTCTCTGTCAAGGCAACAAAATAAAAAAAGCAGAAAAAATGTTATGGGGGTAGAAAAAGAAAAGTTTTTTTTCAGGCAAAGTTTCCCCTTCTCTCTGTTTTTTTTTTAACATTGTGAAATGCAGCTGTGCGATTAAATTAATAACTGCAAAGGATTAAAAACTAACTACCATGGCAAGGACATTGACTAAGCCAGCTGGTGGACTAAAAAAAAAAAAGAAATGACACACATATACACACACACACACACAAACTTTCACTAACTTGGCTCAAAGCTATGTGATGTATATTCCTCTACCTGTCCCCTCATTCTCCTGGCACCTGGCTATCATTTGCATAATATTTACCCACGCAACAGCATGGAAGAAAATAATTTGCTAAATTATGTCTTAAATAGTTAAGAAAGTTTGCACCAAATTTTCTGTGTGGCACTTTCCCTATTCTAGACCTGTTCTAGTTGTTGTTAGTAAGCTTCTTGTTAATTTGACTGGCAGCTGCAGTTAGCCATCTCTCTCTATCCCTGTCTCACTCCCTCGCACTCTTACTCGTTGGATTGCCGGTGGACAAACAAAGTGTCATTATGGGCAAGTCCTTGCCCAATGTAAGCAAACATCTAAGCCGTATTAAAATTGTAAACGATGTGACAAGTAGCAGCAACAGCAAGAACTTGAACTAATTCTATTAAAGTAAGCTTCAGTTGCAGCTTCCGCCCTTTTACCTTTTCCTTAGCCATTTTGCTTATCTTCACATGACGCCGCCGTTTGGCATCGTAAATTTTTACCTCCCTCTATCCCGCTCCCCAAGAGGAAAACTTTCCATTAAGAAGCTCAAAAACAGATACGATGCAAAGTTCTCCTTCTCCCTCTCTGTGAGTGTGTATGTGTGTGTGGATGGCGGCGCAACAAATCACGCGACCGGGCATAATGGAAATCCCGTAACTTCCTTTTTGGCCCAAACCTATACAAAACTACTGCCCAGTGAAATGAGAAAAAGAAGGCCAAAAAAACCAAAAAAAAGGACCAAATATTTCGAGAAGGTTGGCAGGAAGTGCACGCAGTCTGTTAGGCGGGAAACGAATATCATAATTTACTTTGTCACCCGCTGCGAATTAGCGTGTGTGTGTGTGTGTGGTGTGCCACGCCTCCTTTTCTGAAGTCTGCAGACGTCCAGCCGGAGCCCAGCATGTCGGAACAATTTAAACAAAGCCAAATTTAAGCTGCACAACCACTCGAACAGAACTCCACAACTCGATGCAAAACTTTCGGTAAAAGCACTTAAAAATTTGCCAGTGTGCAGCGACTTTAACATACGATAAAGAGACGAACAGACAGATAGACAGACACACCAAAAGATAGACAGTCAAAGAGACCGACACACAGACAGACAGACATTCAGAGAGTCTGTAGTAGATGGAGCAAAAGAGAAAGAAGTTGGCAGCCCAGGCCAGACAAATAAGCGATGTGGCAGGCTCAGATTGCACACTCGCTTCTCCCCGCCCCTCTAACTGTGTCTCTTTGGCCACAATGCAAATTAATAATAAAAAAAAAAGAAACCTTTTGAGGCTGGAACAATTTCACCAGCTTGGCTAATAAATAACGCAATGGCGACAGCTTCATTTGTTTAAGTGCCTGACAGAAAGAGTCGACGGGCAAAGCACATGCGAGTGAATACAAAAAAAAAAAAAAAAGAAAATGACAGCTACATAAGCAGCAGCGATTCATTTATCCATATTCATATCTAAATGCATAAAAACGTTCTCGAATTACTAATGAATAATGCTAGGAAGGGGCTAAGATGAGGCTTCAAAAATACTCCCCCAATTTAAATCAAATAGAGCATTAGAAACATTTAATTATATAAAATTGTTCACTTTATTAATTCTTTTTTTTAAATAGAATTTCATATAAAATGGGATTTTGTTATTCGGCTCCAAAAAGTATGCTAAGAAACACTGAATAACATTAGAAATAGTAAACTTCACTTTTCTGCTACTTTCCATGTAAATTTTAGTGAATTTTACTTTGGAGTGGCTTCTGGAATGACATGTCAACTCCACTCAAAGTACTCCCTTATTAGTTTATCATTAGTGTATTAGTTTTTCTTTTACAAATGACTCATTTTTGATCATTTTAATGTAGGAAAAATTCATTCCAAAAAGTATCTTAACATACGCATAACCATAGATTCTGAAGTGTTAGTTTTAAACATAAATTTTATCTATTTTATCATATGTTGGTTTAATCATAACAGAATTTAAAGATTTTTTAGTTATTTATAAGCAAAATTGATGCATTTATATAGATATACTCTCTAGAAAAGATTTCTAACTCGCATCTTTTAATGGCTTCTTAACGTTCCCACAAGATTGCAAAAACAATTAAATAACTATTTTAGTTGGAACATTTAATTCAAAGAAAAAATCTAATAATTGTATAAACTGTTAATAACAATGATCGTCTAAAGGTCTACATACAGTTGCAAGGTTAAAAAAACGTAGTTTCAAAAATTTCTAAAAGAAAGAGTTTTTGTTGTTCAATTATAATTGATTAGTCATTAAAATAGGACGTAATATGAGAATAAATAGTCGATCATGCCAAAATATTAAGATGCACTGCTCCTGTAAGCGATTTATCTCGATTTTGGCTGTTTGGACTATCTGAAATTGAAAAATTTGCTAGATTTCTTTTTAAAAGATAGATGAATGAAGCTAATAAACAAAAGAATAATAAAAACTTCGATTTTTGAGAAAATATCGTTGTTAGCGGTATCGTTGCGAAAATTTTAGTTACCAACGATATTTCCTTCTAAAAGAAATAGAAAAAAACATTTTTGAAACTTTATTTCTTCGTTGAATAGCTTATAATTTATAAATTTTAGAACAATAAGTAAATCAAAATTAGATTGCACCTACTGGATGTGGCCTTACAAATTCACGAATATGCGTAAAAATATTTGTGATTTTTTGGAAATTCTAACTACCTAAACTTTAGGGGCTTAAAGGAATAAGACTGTACCAAATGAATATTTGTTCATTAATTCAGTTGTATGTATACTTATGTATTAATATGTATGTTTAGTATATTAATTAGGATTAGAATGTTTTTTGACTAAGGTTATTACACTACTTTAAAACTTTAATTAATTTACAATTTGCATTTTAACTGATCAAAAAAAAAATAAGAAATTAAGTTTTTAAAGGTATCATTGCAATCTTCATCAACATTTAATTATTTTTTGTCTAAATATTAATTGCGAAGAATAAAAAAATTAAATCATTAGTTATGATTGGTTAATAAGGATATTTTATTTGAATTTATAACAGAAAGTACAGTTGGAAAAAGTATTGACACATTTTTTCTGAACTGTTTTAGAAATTCTTTATTAAAAGAGAAAGAATGTAAATCCCAGATTAAGAAATGAAGAAAGAAGTTAGCCAACATTTTTAGTTGCCAAAAATAAAAAGTTAGAAATCAATCTATTTATGTTTAGTGTTATTTATAAGTTTTGGAGTTTGGCCAATGATAAGCAAATTATTTCATCCCAAAAAATGTTATCAGCTTTGTCGGCATAAAGTTTTGATGTTGTTAGCTTTCAATATGATTGCCTCACATACACTCAAACACATACAAGCAAATCCCAATGACATTTGCAAAGTCATCACGTACACAACACAACCATATCCAGGAAGAAAAAAAAAAATAAAGAAATGAAGGAAACCAGAGAGACACTTACATGCATTTAGATTGTACCACTTGGGCCTTTGGCATCTCTTCAACTCCCCGGCTTGATTTCATTTTGCCATTGAGCCATTATTTCCGTTGTTATTTGCCATTATGACAATTCAGTTAGTAAAATTCGTTACGACCTTAAAACTAATTTCAGATTAAGTTCCGAGATTTGCCAGCCAGTCAGCCAGTCAGTCAGCCATCCAGCAGTCCATCGGGGAACTCGTCGTGCAAATTCTGCAGAAATTTTTGCGTCAATAAATACGTAAGCACGAAAAAAAAGGGAAAGAGATGGGACGAGAAAGAGAGAGAGAGAGCGAGAAAGAAAAGCGCAAATGTAATAAGTGATTTACATGACTCGAAGGAATTCCACCGCAAGGCAAAGCCCATGAAATCGAGAAATACCGAAATCGATACTTCATTAAGATAAATAACGAAGGAAATGCCAATCTGCCGGCTTGTTTTCGGATCTGAATCTGTCCTCTGACTCTGCCACTGTCTATCTCTCTCTCTTTTTCTCTCTCTCACTCTCTCGCTCTGTCTGAATATTCAGTTCTTGTATGGCATTTTGAATGTTTGGTTGCCTGTTTCCTTCTTTTAATGCCTAACGACATCAGGCAACATCGCGATGCTGGCCTATCTAAATGGCTAGATGACTGATATGATAGACATACACAGAGAGACATCGGGACATTTCGCCTCTGACTTGGCATTTCAATCGTCACATTTCTATACCGAAAAATACATTAAAGACAAAACTCGCACAATTTTGCACAGTTTTATTGGCCAAATAGAAAATGGAAAAGCTTCATAAATGTGTAGAAAAGTTATAGGCAAAAATTGGTCAGAAAATGTGCAAACGTTGGGAAATTTCTTTTATTTTTTCTTCATGTAATTTTCATGATTATATTTTGGCCCGCTGGCGTTAATAATGCAACTTGTTTAATTTAGCAAAATGAATTTGTCATGCGAAAATTTGTTTGCCAAAAATATGCCAAATACAGTTTGTAGAATTTTATTACATTCGATTGCTGGTCAATTTGTGGGCAAAAAGGGTATCATAGAAAGTAAATTAAAATTCAACCAACTAATGAGAATTGCCCCAATCCAATATCGAAATCTACTTTATCTATTTCATTTGCTATGTCATTGGCATTGGCGAAATTGCCTTTACATTATTGTTTAATTATTTAAACTAATTATTATATCAAAGCTTGACTAAACAGACCGAAAAATAATTGCAGCGGAAATTGAAATTATGTTTTGCTTGGCATCATTTTGCAACTGGTTTTCCTGCAAATTAAATGATGGGTACTTCTGAAAATTTTATTTTTCGGAAATAGATGCACACACACACAGACAGAAGTACACACACATACACACACGCACTGTCAATGCATTTGAATTGCATCATACAAATGCTCAAAATGCATAAACTAAATATTAGTAAGCCGATTAAGCTTAAATATCATATATGTATGAATGTATTAAGGTACATCAATGCATTTCAGTTTGCATCTGATGGACAAAACATTTCGTCCCTCTATATGTATTGCATTTATGCAGTTTTGGCCATTAATCAAGTTCGCCCATGAAAAGGCTCTAAGAAGGGGGCAATTTCAGTCACGTACTGCCTATACATACATATTAATTTAACCATATTAATAAGATTCCTTTGGGTATCTTTGGACATATCTAGCTTGAATTGGGGTAGAGTAATTAGAAAATGCGGTAACTGACATTATGAAAAAAATATTTAATTGCATTAGTCTTTATGCTGAATTGCAGTCAAAACTTAACATTCTTAAAATAATTTAACCAACAAAAGCTTAAAAAAAATAGCCGTGACAATCTAATGTCATACTAAATCAGTTGAAAAAAAATTTCATCAAAATTTTGAAAAGTAAAATTATGAAAATTTCATTCATAATTTAAAAACATTTTAAAACAAAATAGATAACATTTTACTTTTGGAATGTTTTTAGATAGAAAACAATAAAGTAAAAAATTAAGTAAGTTAAAAAATTAAAAGGAAAGTGTTTACAAATTATAAACTTCTCTTTTGTATAGCTTTAAACTTTATTTTCTTATCTACATAAACTTTTTCGTCTTTTTCCTAAAATTGACAAGCGCATATCCTAATGGTCGTAAAATTATTTTTGCCTTTACATAAAAAATTTTCGTGGAGTAAATGTAATGTAAAATTCAGTTATTACGATTCCAAATTTCTTCAAATCGTAAATATATTGTGATAGTTGCACTATAAAATTTAACGACAATTCGAGAGTATATTCGAGATGCATCGCTTCAAATTGCATTTGATATTTATATTTTTTAAATCCATCGTTTGTCGCATGACTCTTTTATGGTGATTGGAATTTATTTCCGTCAAAAAAAGAAAAACAAATAAAAAACAAACATCATGAACAGCTGTTTAGTAGTGATATAAACTTAATATTAATGTACCAAAAACGGGGAGAGAAATATAAAATGTGTTTAAACCTTTGCTTTGACAGTTACTTAATGTGACATTATATGTACTCTAAATGAAGATATTAGAGAAGTTACTTTAAGTATTAACAGTACATTTTCCATCTACAAATATTTTAATCGAAATCGAATATAGCACCCTGAACATTCGTTTATAGCCTTAGGTGGTATAAAAGTATTATGTAAGGTGTTTTTTTCCTTTACCAAATCGTAAAACTCATCGATTTACCAATAAATTGTACTTGATAGTACAAATAGTAACCTTTATGTTTACCCCCTTCAACTTTTAGATTATACTTGACAGTCCACTTATACTAATAAACGAAGTAATATTTATTAAATCAACATTATATTCAATGTTATATCGAATGTTGTTGCGGAGTTTTTCTAATTTAATTCCTTAAGCTCCTTGTAAATGTTTAGCAATTTTGGAAGGTAACTTTTTGTATGTCATCGAACTTAGATTTCCCAAAAAAATGGTGTTACGAATTAATTTTCTTATTCTAATCATTTTAACCCTAAATGTATAAATTAACTAATATGCGTTAACCCCAGAAACTATAATACAGATACATACATATGTATATATAAATGTATATAAAGGATCTATAATATATATAAGGATATATAAAGGATCTCATGTTCAGTCTATTTTTCATAACTGCTATATATAGAAAGAAGTTTCTTTATAATGAAGTTTCTTTTTTGTCTTCTCTTTATAAGTTAGTCCTACATAAGTTATAGATAACTGATTATGGCCAACAACTGCACTTGTTTTACTTTGTGGAAAAAAAAAATTAATTAATAACAATTTCATTATTAGACGCAGATTAAAACTCATTATGTAAAACTCAATTAAAAAGAAAAATGTAACCCAGCTTGAGGAAATCAAATTTCACAACTCCCGCAGCGTTAATTGAAGATTCCTCAATCAAAATAACAAACAAAAAAGAATAAAGCGAAAAGAGAAATGCCAACTCGTTAAGCCATTAAAACCCAGGCAAATTTGATGTTTGAACCCTTTTTTTTTTTTTTTGCCGTGGACGTGTCTCAAAAGAGTTGAAGTTAAGGGAATGTACAACAGAACAGAACAGAGTAGAGAAAAATGTTGTAAATGAAGTAAGGGATGGCATACTGGCAGACCAGCAAGATGAAAGCTATTAAGACATAAAACATTTTCCAACACCTTCTTGGGGAACGCCTCCTTCTTTTCAAAAATTTTTGGGGCAAAAGGGATGGGGGAGAGGACACGCACTTACTCACGCAAAAATTGCACGAAATGAAATGAAATGTTTCTAATTCAAGGCAACGCATTTCAATGTAATGGAAAAGAGAGTGGAAAACAAACGACACGCCCATTTAGTGACGAGTGCCCCCCTTTCCCATCTGGTTGTTCCTGCCGTTGACAGTTTATTTTATTTTTTTTCTTGTGCAGAAAGAAGGACGTCCAGGACATGCGTTACTGGGTGTGTCGCTTCCGTCATTGCCCTTCTTGCAGCACTTTTCCGCTCTTATTTATAATATGAACAATTTCCTCAACTGCTGCTGCTTTTCTTTGAATCTCTGCCACTTTCGAGTCAAAAATGCACTTTACAAAACTTTTCAATTTCGACAAAAAAGAAGCGACAGAAAAAAAAACAGAAAGAACGAAAAATGCTCAGATTCGTTCATCTTTGTGTCGTCCTTGTCGCTAATGACAATACACTTGTGTTAGTGAGCAGGGAGGTAAGTAGTTGTCAATGTGTGTGTGTGTGTGCATTTACGCTGCTTACTTATTTGATTTACGTTTCATTTCCGGCTGCCATATGCTGCCTTGCAAACGATTTTACTAAAGGAAAAAAAACGAAACGATGGCGGTGTTTTAGTTTTTGTCACAGCAAATGCGACACATATACATTTATATATGTATGTATATGTACTTAATATACATACATACATATGTGTCTCTCTCTCTCTCTACCCACTCACGTTATGCAATTATAACTTTTGTCGTTAGCAACTTTAAGCAACTTTAAACGTAAATTGCCGCCATGAAGTAGCTTTTGGCGCACACTCTCAAGTACAGGCAACACACATCCTGACACACACATACACACACACATACTAAACGTTATAGTTTGTTGTCGGCTTTAGCGCAAAGTGTGTGAAAGGTGTTTTATTGAATTAAGTGGGTTTAACAGGATTTCTATAATGCCAGCCAACGCTACGCCGACTGCCTGCCGACAAAACCGGCATATATATTTATTGTAACTACTGTTCTCTCACTCTATATATATCTACGGGTATGTACATAGGTGACTGTATATGTGTGTGTGTGTGTGTGTGGGGGTGTGGGATTGCATTGAAATGAGTTTGGCAGAACCAAAGTAACAACAACAAGAACAACAACAAGAACAACAACAACTACTACTACTGTAAATGTGGCATTTTTGGTTAAACTTTTTCTACATAATGCATATTTTATTTAATTTTTATGAGAGTTACTCACCGCCAACCCGAACTCTTCTCCTCTTCTCCACAAAAATGTGCAAATGGTGATTTCATGATGTGAAATTTTTTGCTTGTTGAGGGGTAGTTGGTGGGGGTTTGGGGAAACGTAACAGTTTTTGCGAATTGTAAATTGTTTGCCAACAGTCAAGTGGCATGGAATTGTTATGTAAATTTTGAATGGAGATGAAGGCATTACAAATTCGTAATTTTCGACAATAAGTCAGAGTTAGAGGAGGTAAAACCTTCTCTCTTCCTAAAGATTTCTGTTGCATACCAAAAGGAGAAGGCATGGCATTTTGAATTTAGAAAAGCTATTATCTAAATCGAAATCATAAAAAATATGTAAATTCTCATGACATAAAAACGATTAATGTTAGTGTTGGAAATTTTAAAAATTTATTGAAATATAATCCTGTTTTAACATATTGTGTAATATTTTTTCGTGGAGTAATTAGTGAATGTCATTAGAAATTTTTGGCAGACGAAAAATTAAAAAGTTATATGTTATATTTGTTATAATAAATTCTTTTGGACAAATTTATTTTACACATTTCGATTATCTATTAAATACTATGTACATATATAATATTTCGAATTCTTAGGCGGGTTGAGAACGTGACTAGTACAGGAACATCCTTCCGAAATGTTTTAAGCCCTATCCCAGTCACGATAACTAAACAATTTTCAAATCTCCAATAAAGATAGGTGGGAAAATTGACAAATATAAATTATATAATGAAAAATTATATGACTTAAATTGCCTCAGTTCGCTAACAGACTTCTTATTGTATACTATAAAAGAAAAGAAAAAATAAAAACAAACTCAAAATTTAAAAAAATAAAAAAAATTCCAAGGGTATGTGAAAATTATTAATTGTTTTTCTTAATTAATAATATATAAAGAGAAATTAATCTTCCAACTTAACAAAACTTTATTTTATAAAATATATATAAATATATAATTAAATAACTAAGCAATATTGAAAATATTTTTTAAACGTTGCTCAGCATATACGTGGAAAAATGTACTTTACTTTTTATTGTGATTTTTTTTTAGCTTCGTAATATTTTTTATTGTGTTGATTATAATATCAGATTTGAGTTTCAGAGAGTTTTCAATTTCAGCCTTTTACTGTAATTAAATAATATTAAATGCAATGGCAATTTATTATTACCAAAATATAAAGCAAGTTTTAAATTTAATAGGACGTAAATTATATTTAATTGCAGACAACACTTCGGTTTCTATTGCCAATATAAATTCAAATGTAAATCTTTCAATATGCTGTCGCCTTAGGCCAAGTTAACGACTCTAGTTGCAATATTATTCGTTTTAACTTAAAGCTTAATTAACTTAAATTTAGTTAAACTCAATGCAGTATGTCTATTATTTAGGTCTGAACTAAATATTATAAAATTGTTCATTGTTTTATTAATTATTACTATTATATGATATTGTACCGAATAATGATAATAATAATTATTTATCAATTATATGCACATTATCTAAAAATTATATGACTAATAGTTAGTAACAATGAAACAGATTTTATTCCACTGAATATCTATAAAATATTTTTAATAGCTCATACATTTAAAATTAGTATACAAATGTGTATCTATTTCAGTTGTGGAAAAGTGCACTTTAAATTGATTAATATTTTTTGATGGTTTTCATTTTTGATATTTTGTTGGTTTAAATAACATGACCGACCATACTATATCTATGTATATATACATATATCTATGTATGTATGTATATAGACACGCTTCCGACCATAAATGCATTTGAAAAGGATACCAATAGTTTCCACTGCTGAGCATTATTAATATGAAAGCATTTTCCCCATGTCTCCCCCTTCCCTCCCCAAAGTTTCTTCTATACTCATTTAACATTCATCAACATACATTTCCCCTCTCTTATCTTCGGCCACCTTTTCATTTCGTTTCGTTTTCCCTTGTCGACAGAGAGAAATGAAAAACCGCGCGCGTGTTGCATGCAAAAACTCATTGCCATTGCTGGGGCACTTAAAAGACCGCACAAGTGCAGTTATTTTCTCATGTTCTGCTCAGTCCAGTTGATTTCAGTTCAGTTTTGTATATACTACATTCCCTTCTTTACTCTTGGCCATTAATTTTTGCATGACGAAGTCCATCAAATTGACTTCCACTCGAAATTAGGCAAATGGCCAACAATTAAACATGTGATTCCTTCATGTTTTACATTTAGCCTGAAGGCGCTGGCCAATTTGGTACAACTCTCACTTACCTATTTATTTCTTTTTTCCTTTTGCAAATGTAAATATTAATAAGCCATTTAACTGCCACAACACGTTGATGCATGTCAGTCAATTGGGCTTGAAATAACTTCAAATTGTTTGCTTAATAAACGCCATTCATCAAATCGACACGTTTTTCTGAGAGAGAAACACGCAAAGTTCAACCCTTTGACAAATGCAGGTCAAGAGCTGATGGCCAAAACACGACACTTGGCAACAGAATAAAAAGGAAAAGGGGAATGCTTAAGAGGCTAAATGAAAGAAAAAAAACTTATAATTTGTTTGATTTCATTAAAATATGAAAGATAAAACGACGAGGGAAAGGGAGGGGGGCTGGGAAATATCTTATGATCTTTATATATTTTGGGTCATGATCATGCATCAATGGCAGTTAATTTGCCACATGCGGCGTTCCAATTGCCGCACTCTGACTCTTAACATTTGCATACAATTTTCTTTATTTGAGTCCGCAATTGATGTCGAGTGCACCCTTGGCACTCGAAGGATATATAATGAAAAAAGGAAAAAGAAAAAAAAAACAATATAAATATTAATGCTATTTGCTTAACAATTCAATTTGGGAATGGGTAACGACTGCGAGGAGAAACACTTGGCCCATTCACACGAGGCCAGACGACAGCATCAACGGCGGCAGCGGCGGGGCGTCGCATATTAATCAGAGCTGAAGCTGCAAGCCAAATATATCTAGAGATATATATGTATGTATGTATATGCGATATCTGTTTGTAAAAGGTGCCTGCCTGCATTGACTCTCATCGGCTGGCCAATCTATCTGAAAGTGCACTCTGGGCGGGCCCTTACTCTTTATTTTTTGATTTCCAAGGGGGTTGTACTTGTTTTTAGGCCTGTAAGCCTTTGGAAATACTTTAATCCACTTCACTGTGCGACTGAAATTACAAACACACACACACACACGCACTCAGTCACACACTCTCTGAAAGAGCAACCACCAAAAATGTTGCATCAAAGGGACTGAGAGGGCAAAAAGGAATTGTGGATGGGAGAGGCCATTCAAATTGGCTGCTATCGCAATTATTCATACAGCGGCGACATTCATAAAATGTCGCGCAAGTGGCAGACCAACCCAGTCACGCAGACACACAGATACCACACACACACAGATATAGAGACACACACACACAGATATATAACAGTTTCATTCTTGCACAGTCTACCAGACTGATGTCAGTTTGACAGTTGAAACACAAATGCAATTATCACTTTATTTTAAACGATTTATGTGCAACACGGCAGAGTACAGAATAACCGAACAACAGGACGGACACCCATCCTGTATATAGTGGACATACAGGACATGGACATGACAACGACGATGACGATGACGGAAACGGAAATGGCAATGGCAACTAGCGCCGCCCAGTCCACCAATGAGAATAGGGATGAGGATGACCGAAGTCTGTTGGGTGACAAACGATTGCCAAAAGGTGTACCCAACAATACCCCTCTCCCCTCTCCCACCTCGCTCTCACTCTCTCTATAATTTTAGAAATCACCAAAGTTCAATTTATTGATAGTTTGTAATGGTCGAACTGCTTAATTTTGTTTTTTTTTTTTAAATCGCTAATTGGGCGCGAATAAGAAAAATTCTCGCATGCGATTTAAGGCGATGTATTTGTTGTCATAGAGGGCGTTACTTCGATTGCAATAGATTTTTTTTGGCAGCGATCGCAGCTCACTTCAGGAGTTAAAAGAGAGAGCTTTAATTTGGTAGTGGTTATAAAAGACAGTGTATCAACTGCAGACGGCCTTTTCTTAATTCTAAAACCACTCACAGAAGTTACAAACGGCTAAGTACAGGCTAAGAAGAAAAGAAAAAAAAAACCACGTGCCAAAATTTTCCTCATTGGAAAATTCAGTTTTTCCAATATTCATAGAGCGCAAATAAATACAAAAGCAAAACTTAACGCAAGTGATTTACTGGGAAGTAAATTCAATATCAGGATTTTTATTGATTTCTCTTCGATTGTCTGGCCCTAAGAAAGTGGTGGAGCCGCTCATATATATTTACAAGTCGGATAAACATAAAACTGCTTTCACAGGTATGTCGCATATCACTATATGCAAACCTTAGGAATTCTTATAAAATTGTTTTCTTGTCAGCAGAAATCACAGCAGTTGTGATAGGAGTTTCCTACACACTTTCATAGTGGGATAGAAAAGCCAAGCGAAAGACGCAAATTACATAATTTGATGTCTGCTGATGAAAATTATATAAACTTCTGTACGCTGCGGATTGAAATCTACAAGGAATCGGCCAACCTACCCAACCTTGAAGATTTGGCAGTGTAGTATTCAGTGTTAATTTTCTTTGTGCCCACGTGTTTTTTTATATACAATGCAAAGCTACATACAGGCATATAGTTATAAAGAAACTTAAAGAATATTTGGCAAGAAAAAAAACATGAGTGAAAACTATTAAGAATCAAAAAAAAAATATAAATTTTTTTGTCTTAACCTAGAAAGCACGTGTATAGAATTTTTTTTTTGTTAGGCTCGAGAGAGTGAGTATCTGTGATGATTTAATTAATCTCTTCGTGTGATCACCAATTATAAAATAATGCTTATTTTACTAATACCAGTTCAATATCAATAATAATTATTATAATTTTTTTTTTCCCCTTTTTATAAAATGATTTAAATACGCCTCTGTACGCTTATAAGTGCATTCATATGTTTGCAAAAGCATATGTATGTATATGTAACTGTTTAAAGTAAATGTAAGCGCAACGGGTCGCTAGTAAACTTTTGATTCTCTATTAAATTCCTAATTTTTGTTTCATAAATTTATCTGATTACCTATATTTCTAACAATTAACCTCTGAGTGAAAACTAAAGCATCGAACTAAAAGAAAACTATGCCAATTATATAAGTGAAAAACAAAAAAAAAAAAATAATAATAATAATGAATCAAAAATAATTAATAATGGAGTAATCAAATTAAATTACCAAGACATCGTTGGAAGGCCTTTCACCGCTGGATAAAAACAACATTATATGAATACAAGCACGTGAGTTATAACGTTTACCAAACTTTAATACCTCCCCATGTTGTTATGATAATCATATGGATTTAGTAAAACGGTTTCGATTTAGATTTACTTACATACCTAAACCATTCGTAATCTGATCCAAATGATTATCTCCGTTTACTTCTATTATTTGCATTCCTTTCTAGTTCGATACAGTTTAAGCTCTTAAGCTCGCTCTTAAATATTCAGTTCTTTCCTCACTCAATTATGAACAGCTGATTTACTGTATGTAGGTCGTTGAACTTCATTTATCACTTCTAGAATAACTTACATATTTACACATGAAGAGAAAATAAAGATCATACACAGTTACACAAGAAATAATTCAAACAAAAAAAAACAAAAATGTTTAAAACTAAAAATGTATAAATGTATATCTATTAATTCCGTAATTATATTCTTTTTATCTTCCTAATGCCATGAGCTATTATTCTTAATATAACATTAATTTTAAGTTCAAGCAAACTGCCACTTTTTTTTTTGTTAAATAATGTCAGTTGATTTAAGCCTGAAATTTACTGCAGAAATTAAATGAATTTTGTTTATTTGAAAATCAACATGAGAAATTAATATAATTTTGTTGGTGATGTGGCAATACAAAAATCAGATGATCTAAACGTTTAAGGGATTTTCAGATTAAATATCCGCAATGAAAATCATAGGTAGGGTAGGGTAAAGAGCGGGCGGATCCGTTGTCATCTTGGATTCCGCATGATTCGCTGTAATTAATATTAAAAACTCCCCCCAAGCTTTCAACAATTTTGTTGCTTTGTTTTGACTATACTACTATTATGTTCCTTTGACCATTTTTTTTATTTTTATTTTTTTTAGTCATATTTTCTGGTAGTTTCAGAAGGGATCCTTAAATTTAATTTTTGTTAATGTAGAGACAGGTTTCCAGCAAAAACCCACCCCACACCGAAAGAGCTACGGTTCCAGAGGGTCCCGCCCCGCTAGGCATTCCTGACTCCGAGAGCGACTTAAACACCACCTTAGTCCGCCACCGATTCGTACAAGCATGTACATAACAATTTTGGCGCTCCAACAGGAGGCTACTCACATTTGAACATTACAAATAATTTGGCGCCCAACAATGGGGCAACTAACACTTCTCATTACATAGTTTTGTTTTGAAAGTCTCTTTAAAAAGAGTAGTTAGCGGTCACATACCCATATTGTTCAGAGAAACAATCTTAAAGTTAAAGTCTTTGCTAAGTTTACGTTGAAATCTTTGAGTATAAGTTATTCAATTGCCGTAAAGTTATAGTAAGTTCTAGAGCGAGTGGAGAATTTTCGTTTGAATCTGGTTAATTTGGCGAAGTCGAATTCCAAGTCGTGAAATTTTCATTCGATTCGTAGAAGAAGATGGAAAGTTGGTAGCACTTTAACGTCCGTTACCTAAAACATTCTCTAACAATAATAGCTCGTTTTTTTTAGAGTTACTCTTTCCTTAAGTTATCATTTTTAGTTTGGTTTAGACGTTGCTCAACACTCAGTTGACTATATGCGTATTTGGCTTAGATCGGATACCATATCCTGAGAGTTGGATGAACTTTCAAGAATTAGACTATTATCATAAATTGAAGAGAAAGAATTAAGTCTTTCCATAGTCCCTGCACTATTTAATAAATGCAATAGCCCAGTTTTCTTTCCACTTGAAATTAATATTAATACGGTGAATCAGAATTTTTAGATTATCTGTTTTTTTTGTTATTGCCACAAAACATCACTTTAAAGAAATTTTCTATAACGAAGTATTACATAATGCCTTTAGAACATAGTCCACAAGATACTTCCACATTAGCTACACCCAATATATGTTACTGTATCATTTGTTCTCAATTAATGACAAATGTACAGCCATGTTTAATGACACCATGCGGTCATGTATTTCATAAGGATTGTTTGGACAAACATGTAGCGTCGCTTAGGGAATGCCCAAGCTGTGCTCAAAGTCTAGACGATGTAAATTTGAAATTAGTAATTGTGAACGGGTTCGCAACTCCGCAGCCTATACTTGATCAGGGACCATCTACAAGTCAAGCAGCCAGAAGACCTGTCACAAGAAATCTTGCCAAAACCATGAGCTTAGCACCAGCTCCAGCTGGCGAGCAAACAGTACCATTAGACAGTAGTGCACAATTGCAGACATTAGATCACAGCAACAGCACTAATGGAGCAGCTGCCTCAGCAAGACCTGTTAATCGACAAAGAAGAGGTCGTCCTGCTCGTGCACCAAGAAATAATACCAGCACCTTCAATTATACTGCTATTCAAAATATGATAGTACTAGATCATTTTAGTAAGTTTCACTGGTTGCTTCCATTAAAAAAATTTACTACAGCGACAATTATCGAGTTTTTGTTGAAAAACATATTTCATAGTTTTGGAGTGCCGGAGACAATTGTTAGTGACAACGGAGTGCAGTTTAAAGCTAATGATTTTAATGCTTTTCTTACTAAATTAGGTATAACTCATGTATACACCGCACTATATTCTCCACAATGTAATGCAGCAGAACGCGTAAATCGATCTCTGTTGGCTGCAGTTCGTTCTTATCTAGAAAAAGATCAGACCGAGTGGGATAAAAATATTTCAAGTATTTCTTGTGCGTTGCGTTCTGGATTACATCAGTCACTAGGCTGTTCTCCATATCGAGCACTATTCGGGCTAGATATGATTACACACGGTACAGATTATAGATTATTGAAAAATTTAGCACTTTTAGAGGAGCCCTTAATTCCCTTGCATAGAGAAGATAATTTAGCACTGATGCGTAAAGATATTCAAAAACACATAAAACAAGCCTATGAGAGAAATGTTTCTCAGTATAATCTTAGGTCAAAGCCTGTATCATTTAAAGAAGGAGATGAGGTGTTCAGAAGGAATTTTGCACAAAGTAAATTTAGTCAGAATTTTAATGCCAAATTGGGTAAACAATTTGTAAAATGTAGAGTGAGAAAGAAATTAGGAAATAGCTTTTATCAATTAGAAGACTATAACGGAAAAAAAATTGGTACCTTCCATGCTAAAGATATTCGACAATAATTTCCGCTAATATGCCGCCTAATGTTGTTATATTATCGGATGGTGTAATGGTCGAACTGCTTAATTTTGTTTTTTTTTTAAATCGCTAATTGGGCGCGAATAAGAAAAATTCTCGCATGCGATTTAAGGCGATGTATTTGTTGTCATAGAGGGCGTTACTTCGATTGCAATAGATTTTTTTTGGCAGCGATCGCAGCTCACTTCAGGAGTTAAAAGAGAGAGCTTTAATTTGGTAGTGGTTATAAAAGACAGTGTATCAACTGCAGACGGCCTTTTCTTAATTCTAAAACCACTCACAGAAGTTACAAACGGCTAAGTACAGGCTAAGAAGAAAAGAAAAAAAAAACCACGTGCCAAAATTTTCCTCATTGGAAAATTCAGTTTTTCCAATATTCATAGAGCGCAAATAAATACAAAAGCAAAACTTAACGCAAGTGATTTACTGGGAAGTAAATTCAATATCAGGATTTTTATTGATTTCTCTTCGATTGTCTGGCCCTAAGAAAGTGGTGGAGCCGCTCATATATATTTACAAGTCGGATAAACATAAAACTGCTTTCACAGGTATGTCGCATATCACTATATGCAAACCTTAGGAATTCTTATAAAATTGTTTTCTTGTCAGCAGAAATCACAGCAGTTGTGATAGGAGTTTCCTACACACTTTCATAGTGGGATAGAAAAGCCAAGCGAAAGACGCAAATTACATAATTTGATGTCTGCTGATGAAAATTATATAAACTTCTGTACGCTGCGGATTGAAATCTACAAGGAATCGGCCAACCTACCCAACCTTGAAGATTTGGCAGTGTAGTATTCAGTGTTAATTTTCTTTGTGCCCACGTGTTTTTTTATATACAATGCAAAGCTACATACAGGCATATAGTTATAAAGAAACTTAAAGAATATTTGGCAAGAAAAAAAACATGAGTGAAAACTATTAAGAATCAAAAAAAAAAATATAAATTTTTTTGTCTTAACCTAGAAAGCACGTGTATAGAATTTTTTTTTTTGTTAGGCTCGAGAGAGTGAGTATCTGTGATGATTTAATTAATCTCTTCGTGTGATCACCAATTATAAAATAATGCTTATTTTACTAATACCAGTTCAATATCAATAATAATTATTATAATTTTTTTTTTCCCCTTTTTATAAAATGATTTAAATACGCCTCTGTACGCTTATAAGTGCATTCATATGTTTGCAAAAGCATATGTATGTATATGTAACTGTTTAAAGTAAATGTAAGCGCAACGGGTCGCTAGTAAACTTTTGATTCTCTATTAAATTCCTAATTTTTGTTTCATAAATTTATCTGATTACCTATATTTCTAACAATTAACCTCTGAGTGAAAACTAAAGCATCGAACTAAAAGAAAACTATGCCAATTATATAAGTGAAAAACAAAAAAAAAAAATAATAATAATAATGAATCAAAAATAATTAATAATGGAGTAATCAAATTAAATTACCAAGACATCGTTGGAAGGCCTTTCACCGCTGGATAAAAACAACATTATATGAATACAAGCACGTGAGTTATAACGTTTACCAAACTTTAATACCTCCCCATGTTGTTATGATAATCATATGGATTTAGTAAAACGGTTTCGATTTAGATTTACTTACATACCTAAACCATTCGTAATCTGATCCAAATGATTATCTCCGTTTACTTCTATTATTTGCATTCCTTTCTAGTTCGATACAGTTTAAGCTCTTAAGCTCGCTCTTAAATATTCAGTTCTTTCCTCACTCAATTATGAACAGCTGATTTACTGTATGTAGGTCGTTGAACTTCATTTATCACTTCTAGAATAACTTACATATTTACACATGAAGAGAAAATAAAGATCATACACAGTTACACAAGAAATAATTCAAACAAAAAAAAAACAAAAATGTTTAAAACTAAAAATGTATAAATGTATATCTATTAATTCCGTAATTATATTCTTTTTATCTTCCTAATGCCATGAGCTATTATTCTTAATATAACATTAATTTTAAGTTCAAGCAAACTGCCACTTTTTTTTTTGTTAAATAATGTCAGTTGATTTAAGCCTGAAATTTACTGCAGAAATTAAATGAATTTTGTTTATTTGAAAATCAACATGAGAAATTAATATAATTTTGTTGGTGATGTGGCAATACAAAAATCAGATGATCTAAACGTTTAAGGGATTTTCAGATTAAATATCCGCAATGAAAATCATAGGTAGGGTAGGGTAAAGAGCGGGCGGATCCGTTGTCATCTTGGATTCCGCATGATTCGCTGTAATTAATATTAAAAACTCCCCCCAAGCTTTCAACAATTTTGTTGCTTTGTTTTGACTATACTACTATTATGTTCCTTTGACCATTTTTTTTATTTTTATTTTTTTTAGTCATATTTTCTGGTAGTTTCAGAAGGGATCCTTAAATTTAATTTTTGTTAATGTAGAGACAGGTTTCCAGCAAAAACCCACCCCACACCGAAAGAGCTACGGTTCCAGAGGGTCCCGCCCCGCTAGGCATTCCTGACTCCGAGAGCGACTTAAACACCACCTTAGTCCGCCACCGATTCGTACAAGCATGTACATAACAATTTTGGCGCTCCAACAGGAGGCTACTCACATTTGAACATTACAAGTTTTCCTAATCGAAAAGCATATTCAATTGTATACGAGATATAATCTGATTGAAACTCTTGATTTATGTGACAGTCCTACAAATATGTATAAATTTCATATTCAAAAAAATTGTCAAAACTTTGTAATGGATATTGGTAATTGAATTGAATTTAATTTATTTATCTTATAAACAATTTTCATTACAAATTCTTGCAGCATTTTACATTAAATCATAATTATAATATCAAATTTAATTTTTATGAGATTAATTTCTGTATAAATGACGGCAATTTTATTTTAATTGGTTATTAAATTAAAGAAATTTTGTTTTTATTTTATTTATTTCCTGTAAATATTTTAAACTAAAGTTAACGGTTGACTTTTAACTTATATTTCTTAAAAAGATTAATTCCAAGAAAGGTGGTTAATTTAAGTACTCCATGTTGGGGGGGGGAAAGGATTCATTTGATTCACAACAGGTTACTACATTTAAAGGGTGAAATCGGAACTAAAATCAAGTCCCAAGTCGAATACGAATTAAGTCCCAAGTTGAATACTCAAACCTTCTCTACACTTTTAATGTGTAGAGAATATTTCTAATTTGTTAGTATCTATAAATGATTTTAGCTAAATACAAATTGTATTTTTATTTTGTTTAAAATATGCATAAATATTAAAATAATGTAGTATGTTTTTGTAATGAAAAAGGCGTAGAGTTTATGTTCAAATGGTATTAATTGATAATGTTACCTTTATATAGAACAAGGTTATACTACGTTACAAACTTGGCTTAGGCAGTAAGTCCAAGACAATCTAACTGATCAGATTGCAGAGAATCTGTAAGTGCTATACACTGCGTTTGTTTGTGTTGAATATCGTTTGTAATGAAAATTGGTAATTGAATTCAGTTTAATTTATTTATTTTTCAAATGAAGACATCTCTGATCACTTGAGATTACATAAGTATATATTTAAATAGCAAATGAATTTTAAATGCAAAGCTTTATATTACTTTGTAACTGTCTGTAAGATATGTGAGGGAACAATACCTAACTTGTAATATTTTATCATTGTCAGAAATATCCAATTTTTAGAGATACATGCTCTAATTTTATCTAATTGTGTGTTTCAATAGTTTACCCCTTGGATTTATTTTCTTTTATGCATAGAAGTTTGCTTTCAAATCTATTCACATTTTGCGAATACTTCCCTTGGGTATGTATTAGTTGCGTATCAAATTGAAAGCAATTTTGACCCATTACCTTCATCAGTGGACAGTTGGTTTATATGAATTTGATTTATCCCCGATTTTTTATCGCCAACTTCATCTCTTCCCTTGCTAGGCGATGGCATAATGTCTTTTGTGTGCGTCAATTGCAACAGATTTTTTCGCATATATATTAATATTTTGTGTTTTTTTTTTCTAACTTTTTGCCTTATTGAAATTGACAGAAGGTTAATGGCGTTGAATGAAGGCAACGGTAGAGTCAGCAATTTACCACCCCGTTGGGCAGGGCAATCTTGCACCACATGACAGCGATTCGGAACAGCCGCTTAGCGCTAAGCAGGCGCAAGTTGCATAGACCGAGAGAGACAGAGAGATTTGCGATAAAAAATGATTGCACATGTGAGTGTATGGTTCAAAATTGCAACATTTGCGGCATGAAAATATTTCACAAGGCAACGAGAGAAAAAAAATAAAGAGAAAAAAGAAAAACTCAACAAATTCGTAACAAAGCATGAGGGCAGAGATAAGGCAAAGGCGTGGCATTACAAGAGGGTTGAGGGGGTGAGTACTGCTCTAGATTTACACTTGCCACCGACCAAGCTTTGGCGGGTTATCAGTGTCCTCGACCATAAATCACTGTCAAGTGTCATTCGCCCTCGAAGCGGAGCAATAGCATCCTTTTTATCCAGCGCTCTATTCGACAGCCGAGTGAAGTGAAACTTTTTCAAACCCATACAGACATACACTCACACATACATACACACACACACACTCGCATAGAAGAGTGGAATCAACTTACCACTAACATGTGCCCGGGAGCAAAAAGGTGCAACACCGGAAACTGCTGCAGCAGCCACTCAACGAGTCCAGATATACATATAAGGAGAACAAAAAATAGAAACGAAAAGTTGCTAATTAAACTTTGCGCTTGCCGGGGAGCCATGAACTTAGACCCCCATCGGGGGAGGCCAATGTTTGCCCAGTGCAGCGAAAGTGTTATCCCCAAACGCCATTCTTCTTCCCGGAATACTCTGTCATTGCCGGGGTTGCACGCTTGCATTCGTCATGCATTGGTTAACATTTCGTTACGCTGTCAATGTCATAACCGCAAACCGAGTTCTGCCTCTAGTGTCTGCCTCCTCCTCCTGCTCGTCCGCCTCATCCTCCTGCTTCTTCATCTTCTGGTTCTTCGTGCCACTGCCACGGCTAATTTCCGCTATTGTTCATAATTTTTATTGCGCTTGTTGCGAATTAGTTTCGGTTTCGCTTGATGCTTCCCTTTGCTCCGGCTTCTGCTCTTGCTCCCTTTTTTTCCCTGTTGCAATTTTTTGCAATTTAAAAATTTTGTTATAATTGTAAACGGCTTCGTTTTTCAGGGGTTGGTAGTCGATTCTAGTGTAAGGCGTTGACAACGGTTTGCGATTAACATGATTGCTAACATGACTTTGTCCAGAGGGGGTGAGTTTTAGCTCGGGATGGGCCTATTGAGTGAGTGTGTGTGTATGTGCTTATTGGTGGGTGTAAATACATTTCATATTTATGTGCAATGCAATTAAATTGTCTGTTTTCCAGAGGGATGTGCAATTGCAACCATTCGCAATATTAGTAGAAGAGGGGCAGGGCAGGTACTTGGACAGACAATTTGCAATAATTTATATGCATTTAAAATGTTTCCTTTCATTTAAGTTAAGGAATTTTCAAATAATAGATAATACAATGAATTCATCGAATTAACATTCATTTCCAATTAAAACCGAATATTGATTCTCTGCATACAAATGAGAGTATCTAAATGAAAATAATAAGATATATGTATATATTATACATATTTGTGGAACAGTAAGTCTTAGTCAAATTTTAAGAAAATATTATGCAATGAAATATGTAACTCTTTAACGTTTCTTCAGGAGTTTGAATAGAAGTAGCAAAATTAAAATTAATTTAAGAATAAGTTAAAATTGATAAAGACACCAGTTTCATTTAATTACCTTTAACTTCTTTGCTTCGAATCCTGCTCTGAATTTTAACATTCCACTCAACAGTTAAAATAATCATATCATTAGAAGATGGATTCCAGTTTCTGTTCAAATTTCTAATACGAGACTCTGTAAAACTAACAGTGCAATGTTAATGTATACGTACAGGCCGCTTATCCTTCGCTCTGTAAATTGTATGCGAGCAACTTACGTTCTGTAAATATATAATAGAAAACAATACAGGGACATGATTAACAGGTTTGGTTTACACATTCAGGGGGTTTATGTTATCTGTTCGATTAATATTAACTTTCGCTAAAAGTCTGTATAGTAGGTATTTTAAAACATTCGAAAAGCTGAAGGGGATGATGTTAAGCTATAACATTCGAGACATACGATAGAAATGTTAAGAGAGACAGCTACACATTTTTACGCTTGAAGGGGATGATGTTAAATAGTAACAGTTAATATAAAAGACATCGAAGTCTTAACAGGGAATGTCGAGGACATTAAGGGGACCAACGCTTAACATCTACTAACAGTTCTGTTGGGATTGATGTTGTGAGGTAACATTCGTAACTTTAAAAGGGATTGTCTCAGAGGAAGCCTGGTAACAGAACAATGTTTGGGGGGTTGAAGAAAAGCAACAGCATTCGAATAAAATGTTAAAAGATCCAAACCAGCCATCCATTTCAAAATCGAAAGGGATGTTACATACTTTAACAGTAAGTACACTTAAATTTAGAGCCGTAAGAGTCAGAGGTATAAAGATTGAAGGGGAACGCTAACATTCAACCGAGGTTTGCGGCAATGCTAAGCAGTTTGATATTAAATGTTAGAAAATACAGATGAATGTTAAGCAATGGATGAAAGGAACTAACGTCCTGAGGGGGATGGTGTTATGCTGAAATACTAAAGATTTTAGATGCTGTGTTAGATATTTTTACAACACTTATGAATGGGGGTAATGTTAAATATTAATCTTGTTTACAAGGCACTGCTAAGCTCTATTGGAGAAGGATGTTAACAAATAACATCGGCCAATGTTAAAAGATACATACACTTAGCAAGCTTTTACACTAGGAGAAAATGCTGCTAATCAGTAACAGTTTGATATTACCGTTATTCAATTTAAAGGATATGGAATGTATGACCATAAAATTAATTATTTATATTTTGACTCTTTTACCAAGCGATGTTTTACATGAATGATAAAGTAACATTTGAAATGGTTGTGAAATCAAAGATTCAAATTGTACTGAGTTCTGTATACATAAAACTGTTATTTGAATTTTTTTTGTTTATAATGATTCATAAGGAATATCGAAATGATTTAAAGAGTTCAAAATACATAATATAGTAATAGATACAATACATACAAATAATTTTAGAATATTCATATCTGCGGCTTTGCGTAATCCCTAAAATACGTTTCATTCACAAAAGAACAATATGTTTATGATTTAAAATGTGTTGTTAAATGTCTTACAATATGTGCTATGTTCAAAATTAGTTAAAAATGTTGAACTATTAAATAAAACAAAGCTAAAAGATTCTTTTTTAGACAAATTTAACTATATATTGATATTTTAAACTTTGTTTTATGCATAAACTGCAAAACATTTCTTTGATATTTAATTTAAACTGTGACTAAGATTAGTCTCTATAATAAATGCATAAAAAACTATTTATAAATTATTAAAAATAGGTTTTATATACATTTTTTGATAGTTTGTACCTATATACATAGGTATATGTACCTATATAAGAATATAAAATCAATTTATTTACAATTTCTTTCTTTTTAAATTGAAATATTGATGTAGGGAAGTATTTATAAAAATCTTTTACAATCTTTAAAACGCAGTGAACATACTGTATACAAAACATATTACGCTAGTTGTTTTTCTATAGTTTAATTATGGTCTATATTTCTACAATTATTATGACATATTTTTAAATTCAATATTCCAAAGAATTTTTTGATTTTAAATAAAAACTAAGCTAAAACAAATCAACGCAAATATACCTGTAGATTCTTATGTGCAATACTAGGAAGGCTGCCTAATCTTATCTTAATAATATTTCATAAAAAAACATAGTTTAAATAGTGTGAGTTATTATTGAAGCTTCACACGTTTCGCAGTGTTTTTAATTCCACCTTAGAGTAGAATTTTAGTAAGAGTTCTAACCGTTCCGTTCTCAATACGTTTGCATGTTGCACAGGTCGTGTTCTCTTATCAGTTGCTCTGTGATAAGACTGACTATATTCGGAGTTAAGTGGTGAATTTCGGAGTTGAGTCTTTATTAAGGTATCCTTGTTGCTCTTACACTCTTTGGGAGTCTCTCTTTCGAGTTTTTTGGCCTCATTGATGGGACTAACCGAATGGTCCACCCGCGCACAAATCTAGGCAACAGTCTGATGGAACGAACATGGATTTCACTTCGTTTATCATCGTGGTGGAAACTCTTGTTGTAACACGAATGCGATACGAATACGGAACGGATGGTCGTTGTTACTGCTGCCGCTGCTGCTGCTGTTGGTGGTGCTGCCACTGCCACTGCCGCCACTGCCACGGCTGATGATGAGCTGAGAATTTATTTGTGCAAAAAACGAATACGCTTCAGTTTCGTGTTTGTTGTGCGCTCGTAAGGATGTGTCCGTTGCCGCTGCCGGGCGTCGTGCCGTCGCGTCGCGTGTACGTTCAGCTATTTTGTGTGCCACAGCCGAAGTTAAAGGCGAGCAAGTCAAGCCAGTCAAGCAATCAAGCCAAAGGCCTCGGGCCAAGTGTCTAATGTGAATGATAACAACAAAAGCAGCAGCAACAGAAAATCCACAAAATACCAAAATAAAAAGGAAAAGGGAAAATAAAAGAAGAAAAATTCAAGAAAATGTATCAGCCAGTGAATGCAGTGTCAAATTTTTGTTTGTGTTGTGCATTGTCATCGTATCAAACAGTGGTCGAAAGGCGGCCTAAATTGTCTCCCAATCACATAAAGCTGCAGTTCTAGAAACCAAAAAAAAAAACAGACAAAAAACAAAAAAAGGTGCCTACTCCAACATTTTCTCTGTTTTATGCATTCCTTTTATCTATGCTACATTTAACAGTTGCTCCATTTTCCTGCATTTAAATTGGGTTTAGATTAAATTTTGAAAGCCTCAAAAAAATCAAAATTCATGGCTATGACTAAAGTTGGCCTTAAATGCTTAATAATCGTATGCTTTTTTGTGCCTGGTGCCTGGTGAGAGTTTTGTGGCTGGTTTAAAATAAAATTCCAAACTCGTTCACTCTTTGGCAACATATTTTGCATATTTGGTGGTTTCGGATGGTGAGGGGTGCCTTTGGGCTAAGCCAACTTTTATTTTTCCATTCCGCTCGATTTGACCCACTTTGAAAAAGGATTTTCGCTTTCAATTTGTGTGTGTGAGTGAGCGGGCATCCATGGATCTAGTATCAAACTACTTAAATGCGGATGGCAACCAAAACGCACACCATTTTGGTTCGTCTCCAAGTTAATTAGTTTAATTAGTATTTGCCCGAAAAAAAAAATAAAAACTGAAAAATTTGTTTTGACATTTTGCGTGAAAGAGACTTTAAAACTTTTCTTTTCCGACCAAAATTTTGGCCGACCCAAGCTAATGGCCAACACATTATTGTTAAGTCCCAAACAAAAAAAAAGGACCTCGATCAACTGCATGTGCCATTTAACAAAACACTAAGCGCGCCATCAGTGAATGAACCCTTTGAGCCATTTTTCTTAATTTCACTCTTCATTCTTTGGCTGCCGCTCTTCATTCAATTGCCCCATATAAATATATATATATAATGTATATTGTATATATATTTGCCAGTTGCCATTTGGTCGGGCAATAAAAGCAGCCAGCGGACTTAAGACATTTCTTTGGCCATCAAATGGCCAAAAAGCAAGAGCAACAGCAAGGGTAACAACAATAATAAGAATGGGCAATCAATGCCCAGCCAGGCTCAAGTGAAAGAAAACTAAAATAAATTTATTTACTTTGCCACTAAATTTGCGCTGATTTTTGTTGTTGCCCGTTGTCAGGGTCGTCGCTTTAGACCCGGTCTTTGCCCTACTCAAAAATTGTTTGTCAACAAACGCAACGAAGCGCAAAAATGGTTCAAAGTTGGCATTGGTAACATGAACGAGAAACAGAACGAAAACCAGAACCAGAACTCAGAACCGTACACGAATCCGGACCAGAAATAGATGATGCCACAACTTGCTTGCCGCACTCTTTATACTATATGTCCCAGTTGTTTGTTTGTGCCATATTTTTGCTCAAGTGTGCCACGTCCGGTGTTTGGGTTGCCCAACTATTTTAAAATTTGCGGCACGTGTCCAAATTGCAAACATCAGCAAATAATAAATTCATTGTAAGTTGCTGCCGCGCTTCAAAAGAAAAAAAAAAACTAGCTTCTATTTCCAGGTTCAAATGGGATTACTCAAGTGTAGTTCAGTGTGGCCTTTTGCCATCTTGACTGCGACTTGGTTTAGTTTCAGTTTACAAAAAATGATTAAGCAGCCATTAGAGTATGTGAGTGGCATGCCACAAATCCAAAAACAGAACAAAAACGCTTGCGACGAGCCCAAAAATAGACTAGAAAATAATTTCATGGTGCCACAATTGCAATTGTTATTCTTCTTATTGTTGTTGCTGTTGCTGCCACTCGTATGTTTTTGTATACTTTCATATTGTTGTTATGCAGTGCAGTAACACTTGAGTCACACGCTGACTGCAACTGTTGGCTGCAAGCTGCAGTTGCACTTGAGTTGCACTGCAGCACAACTATTGTAAAATGTCTGGCATTATAATCTTTCTACAGCGGCGCCACAAAGAAGGGGATCTCCTTTATATTTTATACCCTTTTAATTATCACTAAATTTAGAATTAGTATGTGTCTCTTGAGGGGGCAAGTTTTATACTTTTTACTTGAATGGGATAGAATAGGCCAAAAAGTGTTTTCAAATCTGTTTAACTAATTTTTAGACACAATTTAATAATTTATTTGTTTTAAAGACATTTTCAAATGTGTCTTAGACCAATAGAGAGTAAATCTCAAAAAAAATCAACGAGTTGAAAAGTCGCAAAGTAAATTATTATTATTTTCATTAAATTACTGTCACATCGGAAACAATTTTACAAATTATTATTGTTAACAAATAATTGTAACCGCATTGCATCGAAAATAGTTTTATCGATAACATTTATTTATATTTTTTATTGACTAAGACATCGTCTTATAAATTTTATTTTAACATGTTATATTAACTAAGCTGAAGCTTATGTGGAGTTAAAAGTTCTTTTGCTAGACTTTAGAATTTTACTTTAATATATTCTTATATTCTTATTTTGTTTGTGTTATTTCTTACCTAAGACTAAAAATATTACTAAATTTAGAATCATAAAATATTCATGATGAATCTACAATATGCTGTCAAAGGCCTGGATAAAGTTAAAATAATATTTACAATTTAAATTATTCAAAAGAAAAACATACTCAATTTGGCGTTTTTGTCTGTGAGTGTTTTAACAATATTCGGAAGTTTTGTATATTACAATAATTGAGTTACAGTTCAAGTTAGCAATCTTTAAAGGTTTGATCCACTGTAATTGCCAATCTTTAATTGTATGTCAACGTTATTTTAATTTAATCTCTCGCTCAATTTTTGTTTGTTTTTATAATTGTTTATCTTAAAATTAAAATAACATTGTTGCCAAGACTTTAGCTTTTGTTATTTTATATTATTATTATAATATTTCTTTATTTCTTTATTTTAATGAAACCTACTACAATTAACACACATATAATGTCAGGAATAACATAATATCTATAATGACTATAATAATAGAAATGTCCCAAAAAAATAATTAAATGTTTAAAAAATTTAAAAGTCTTTAAGTTTCAACTTACGAGAAGTTTCTTTTGTCCCTGCTTATTGAATTATTACATTTATGCAACATTTTTGCCTTTCTATTGATATTGAAATTGTTTTTCATCAGAGAACTTAAATTATATATCCTTTCAGTTGTAGTAAAATAAATTCAGTTGCACTATGTATAAAATATTAGGCAAATACGAAACATTTTATTTTAGTACTTTACTTTTGATAAACTTTGATTCATATTCCATAAACATAGTTGATTTAATATAGCATATATTTTCAAGGAAGAAAAATAGAAAAAAAATACAAAGAAATACTATATAAAAGTTAATTTAAATGAGACAGAGAAAAGCGTTTCAAAGATAGTGGGAAAGTTTATAACTTGTTGGTAAGAATAAAATTGCATTGCATAGTTTTTTAATTACTTTGACATGCATTAATGAAAAACATATAGTCGCCCAGAAATTGTTATCATATTTTAACCCTTTTCTATTATGTCTGGTGGAACGTCCATGTGTGCTTTTAGAAGTGTAATAAGTGTGTGAGTGCAACAAGGGAGACTAAAGGAGCCAAAACTAGAGAGATGGCATATGTTATACATATTTGTCTATTGCACTCACTTGACACGTGTTTTGTAGCTCTAAGCATGCTTTCAAGAATTGTTGTTCTTGTAAGAAAGTTAAGTCCTTTCACTAAGGATAACTAAAAGCATCAGGCAAAGTCTTATGTTTCAATAGAAAACAAATGTTGTTTCCATTCCATAGAAATTAAGTTAATTATAAATTTTTGAAACAAGTGATTAAAGATAAACTAAATTTAAAAAGAAAACTTGAATTGAGTCCAATCCAATCAAGAAGGACAATCAAAAAAAGGGAAGTGAACTCACTCTCGATTAACAAGTTTTTCTTTAGAGACACCTTTACTAAGTGTATAGAGAGCAAATTTCCATGGTCTACTAATTAACCAACTTTCACAAAAGTTTTGCGTTAAAGTTTCTATTTATTTGCCTGCATTTAATACATGTCAAAGCATTTAATTTTTTTTTATAATTATTTTTTTTCACTTGCTACCTTTTTCCACCTACATTTGCTAACTAATTCCCTTCATTTCGTGTTGTTTCTTTTTGCACTCTCTGCTGTTGCTGCTGCTGTTAGTACTTTTTTACGTTATTTATTTATGCATTTACGTTTTTTACCTTTCTTTTACCTCTCTGTATACCTTTACCCGGAGAGATGTCATTGCTGCTGTTTTGCTGTCTTAATTCATTTTTTATTTCAACGTAAATAAGCAGTAAATTACAACTGCTGCTGCTGTTGCTGCCGGTTGCTGCTGATGTTGCTGCCGTTTGCTGTTGCTGATGTTGCTGCTGTGTCCTGTGCATATTTTGTGTGTTTTCAGCTCTTTTTTGTTTTTTTTCTGCTTCTAGTATTCCCCAGCTGCTTATTTCTCTGTCATATTCTGTGTGCTATTTTTCAGCTTTTGCTGTTGGTATTTAATTTAAAGTTTTGTTTTCTTGCACTTTTTCTATGACCAGATGAAGTGCATTTTATGACAGCAACTGTTAACGTTGCCATATTTCCCTTCACTTTTTAATTTTTTCTTTTTCTAGTCATAAATGAAAAGAAATCGGCTAGTGACATTTTAGCTACTTAGTGCTCTACCATCGTTGTGTGATGCAGTCGACCATGAAAGCGGCTCGGAAATATATCTAATAAAAGTGGACAGTGAAAATGCGTTGCATTTCATTTCGTTCGCCGCTGTCAAGGAATGATGTGGAAAATTGAGAAAATGTTGACACAACTCTGGGGTTGCACTATAATTGTAAATAGTAAACCCACACCCATACCCACACGAACATTTCATCCGGTTTAGTCCCCTACCAAGAGTGACCAGTCATTAGGCAGTCGTTGGGGTAAACTTGTTGAGTGGTGGCAGTTGTTTGGTCTTGGTGGCCAGATCATGGTTGGGGGCAATTGTCGTTAAGGTGCTTAAGTGTAAGGCGTTGACTATTTTCAGGGCGCTTACCTTTGTCTAGCCCCCCCCCCCCATTACTCGCTCTCTTACTCTCTCTCTCCCTCTTTCTTTCGTTGGCTATTAATGGGCTTCGTTGGGCAATGTCTTTATTTGAAATTGCCAAGTTCTTGTTGTGTAGTAATAGCTGTTAGCTAATGATGGGGAGTTACCTGAAAAGTAAACTTTCTATTAGGGTCATTAGTTGGAAGGATTATTCCATTCAGTTTATGGAAAAATACTGAGACTTAACTATTTTAAATGAAGAATAAAGTTATTTATTTTAATATTTTTAAGGCATAAAGGAAGCAAAAGTTGAACAGTCAAAAAGTGCAAATATATACGAAAATGTATGTATGTATATATTTCTATGACGAAAAACTCAACCAAGTTACGTTAATGCCATTTTGAAGTCAGCAACATACATACACAAACAGGGAAAACTTATTTATAAAAACCCGTTTTGTGCTGCCAAAAACAACACAGAAATACACACCTTTATATATATATATATATACATGTGTGTGTATATTATGCATATATATAAGGATTTTATACTGTCGACAGTGAAAAATCCAACTTTTTTTTTTTTTTGCACACGTAAACCAAGGGTTCTTGTAATATGTAAAATAACTTCAATTACCAGCTTCATGCTGGGCAACACAGTAGCAACAAAATTTGCTCTTGCCATTGTATATGTAGTAATAGTTGTTGCTCGTTGAAATTAAAGTATAAACCCGAAAGAGCAAAAACCAAAACAGCCCACACACACCACCCACATACATCCAACCGCCACCCACATACACCTGCACACCAACACACATTTGTGTGGTTCCGAGAATTTTATTGTATGTATGCAAAAAGAAATTGTTTGCCAAAAACTATCACACAGGTGTACAGAAATTGCATTTATATAATTTAGCTTTTACCATATTAAAGAACTGGTTAAAGCTAAATGGAGAAACAAAAACAAAAAAAAATGGAGATTGCCAAAAAATAAATACTCTTAGTCAAACTTTGCTTTTATGAAATGTTAGCAGAGAGAGAGAGAGAGAGAGAGAGAGAGAAAAAATTGTTGTGATTTTTACAAAAAACCATTAGGATTATTTTTTGGACTTTGTTCCACTTTTCGATTTATCTTTACTTAGTTCCACTTTGTTTTGTTGTAATCAACTGAGCTTAAATATAAATTTATAAAAATACCATTTGTGGAATATATTTCGAGTGAGAAAATATATAGCATAAATTTGTCTGAATATCATTAGGAAATGCTTTTATTTCTAAAATTTAGAATCCCAACAATGGCACAAAAATAAATTTTGTTTCTAGCTTAATTTAAAAGAAAATGATAACTATTTTAATATATGAAAATAGTTACAACTTTAACAAAGATAATAGTTGATAATAGTGGAAACCGTGCGAAGAAAAATTGACAATAAAACAGGACATCAATAGTAAATATTAGAATACACAGGTAAAACAAAATATTTATAAATCTTAATAAGAAAATATTTACAGAAAGTTTCACAAATGTAAAAGCATTGATTTACTATTCATAAAAAATATACAAGAAAAATATACAAAAATTCGAAACATTTTTCCTGATTTATGACCTTATTTGTTACAGTTTCTTAGTTACAAAATTTAAATATCTTAATATACTTGGGACTCAATTTAACTGTATCAATTTATATAAATAAGTACATCAATAAAAACTTGCAAAAAATATGTTGTTAAGATTTCATGATTATTCTTTTATAATGTATCAAAAACTATAGTTGATGGGTTTGTTTTACCACTGAAGTGTCTGTTTGTGTCTGTTGTCTTTTCGCCCAGTTTCATTTTTTAGAATAATATAATTAATTTTGTAAAGTATAACTTGTAAGTATTATGGTTACTCCTTAATAGTGACAATATTTTTATATATCTGTGAATAGTTATTATTTTTTATCTATCTATCTTAAAAAAGAAGATTGAAAAAATAAGAACCACTTGGTTTCAAATATAAAAAATAATTAAAAAGTTCAGAATTTTGGAATTTAATTTACATCAAATGTTTAGATAAATTATAATTTTTTTGTTGTATAAAGATACATACATATCCTGTTATAATAATCGTAACTTCAATATATGTTAAATTTTGAGAAACAATTTTTTGGCTTGATAATAATTAGTATCAGGTTGTCATTGAAAACTCGTGTTAAATTTTTGTACGACTTGAATTTCAGACAGTATTTCTTGCCGAGCTTTTACTTAGATAAACTTATGATATAATCTTTAATATATTGATAATGCACAAAATGAATATTAACTTATTGACAATTTTCCATAAAAAACACTTTACACAAGTTTGCTAAACAAAACGATTAAATCAAGAGAGTGACACAAATTGGATGCTACTTTTCCTACTTTCTGATGGAAGTAACAAATTTCCCAGATTAAATTTTTAGCATCAACATAAGGGGGGGTGGAGGGTAAAAAAACAAAGGAGGGCAGTGGAAGCAGCAGCCGCCTGCAGTGGAACACATTAAAAACAAAGTTTTGTTTTGTGTTTTTTTTTTGTTCTTGCTGCGCTCTTGTTTTCAGTTGGTTTTTTATTTTTGTATTTTTTGTTAAAAGCAACCACAACATTTACGTCATGTGCAGTGAGCGTCAGTTGTTGCTGGTGCTGGCAAAAGTTACAGCCAGTAACTCGGCTTTCAACTTAAAGCCATGGTCGTGGCACTCTCACTTGCAGTTATTTTTTTTTGTTTTTTTTTTATATAGTCAAAAATCAGAATGTTTTAAGCAGTAGCAGCAGGAACGATCGCCGTTTGCTGCCACATGTTGTAAATGTTGGCGCATTTAATGTATCCAAGCCCCCACCCGCGGCACCCTTAAATTTTCCTGTTACCCATTGTTGTTGTGGTTGTGGCGCATTTCACTTTTATGTTGGCGCATCTAAGGGAACTTTTATGCTCCAACTCTTTGGCTTCCCTTCTTCACTCTCGCGTCTCTCTTTCTGACTGGCTGACTGGATGTGGCCCCTTTTGCCACATTAGTTTCACTGTGGCTACCACCAGCAGAGATTTCACTTCATTTTATGTTGTCAGACTTCCGAGCTGGGCCGCTGTTGTTGTTATAAAAATGCCAAATTCATTTTCCGTACACACACACACACACCCATGCACATGCACATGCAGAGTGTTTATGTGTCCCCGCTGGTTTGTCCTGGCATCCTTAGTTAAATCCCAAAAAAAGAAAAAAAAAAATCAGAAAGGCAAGCGATTCCGGGGGGTTGCAACCGTAAATGCTACGGAAAAGATCCTTTTATTTTATTACCTACCAGATATTAAATGAATACTAGCTGTATTATATATTCCATTAAACAATTCCCTTGTATATTGCAGCTCAAATACAATGATCACCTGAGGCACGAGTAAATAGCAAGTAACTAACTAACTAGTGCAACAATTTTCCAATACAAAAAAAAACACATTTTCAATTGGCTTCGAATACAAATTCAAGCAAATTCCATTGCGAAACAAACAACAAGAACAAAAAAAGAAGGATAAACAAATACCGCAACACAAACCACCGCAACAAATTTCATTTCAATTAACAACAAAAAAAAGATAAAAAAGTAAAACAATCAATAAACAAAGCCACCAAAAACAAAAAATTGAAAAGTAGCAACAAAATGACGCTGCGCATAAAGGCCAAATCCCAATATCATCGTCTACAAATCATTTATGGCTTTGTGTTCCTCCTGACAATAGCCATAATACCGTGCATGCAAGCCGGACGGATATTTGGTAAGTCCAAAATATTGAATACCCTAACTCATCTTCATAGTAGAACAACTAACCTAACTAAAATAACGAAAGAAATTTTCAAAATATTAAATGAAAAATGTTTGCACATATTAATCTAGCAGGAGAAGTGTCTACCAAATTTATAAATATTAATTGAAATCAAAGTGAAATAGAATAATATTCTTTTCTATTATTACTATTATTATTCAAAGTTGTGATTATTTTGATTTTTAACTACGGGAAAAACAGATTTTTGGTGGTATTTATATTTATATATTTTATTCATTTTCACCAAAAAACTCTTACACTTTTGTTTATAATTAGGTTGCTAATTTTTGACGTTAGTTTTCCAAATAATATTAATATTTTATTTATTTATTTTATTAGGTTTTATTTCAATTATAGACATATTAAGTCATTCAATCAGATAGTCTTCTTAATTCACAAATTTCATTTCAACACTCTTAAGAAAAGCTGTTTTAAGTTGAGTTTTTCAAAGTATCAAGGATTTCATTATACATATATACAACATTTGGCAACTTCCGAAAAATTATTGTGGAAATTTTTGTTGTGTATCTTTTTGTAAGTGATTAACAACTTTCATTTATAAAAGCTTCAAAAGGAACTACTGCAAAGACAGCAACTGGCCTTGCCTTGGCCCTTTCCAGCTTCTGATATATGGTCAGCTCATATGCCACAAGGGGAGAAAATAATTTTATCTGTGCAAAACACGTTTTCGTATTCTAAATGGAAGAAAAAAAAAAACCTCTTGATATATGATTTCGTTTATAATTTATTTATTGATAGGTTTAAAAAGTTTTTAGTCTGTTGAAAACCGTTAACTAGATAGATACACATATATATAATATATATGTAAATAGATATGTATATCTATACCATTTCCATTATGTTAAAAATAATTTTGATTTTTAGTCCTGCAATCTGTTTAAAAATTAGAAAATTATTTACATATTACATAATGAAACTTTTACGAAATTATTTCCCCAAGTTTGTTGGTTAGAAAAGTATCTGCTTTAAGGGTCTTAAAAACCCGTAGAAAGCTAAGACTTTCATTTTCACTTTCTCTCATTTTTAAAAACTCCATTTTTGATCTAAAACTACCCCAAAGAGTAAATCAGTGGGTACCCCAAATTTTCGACTGTCTACTTAATTTTCTATCAGTTTTCTTTAAGGGGGAAGGAGGAGGGGGTTCGACTAATTAATGATCGCCATTTGCAGCTAATGGAATTTTTAATGCAATGCGCTGCTGGACAAATTGGCAAATCATTTTCAAGTTCTTTTCTCATTTTAAGCAACTCATAGGGCATGCTGATGGGAAGGGGAGGGAAACTAAAAGAAAGGAGTGGGGCTCGCCTCATGCTCATGTTATTTTCATATTAATTATAATTACAAAAGGTCGCTTTTTATAGGACTCGTCGACATCGTTTACATTAATGAGGGATAAGGGGGGCACCTTTCTAATTCAAATATAAACAGAATCACACTTTCATCCATACACAAACACCCACTCTAACACACACCAATACACACACACTCACATGTAATTGGAAATTCTCCTTCTATATATTTTTTTTTTTTTACTTTTCTCCCCCTTATTGTTGTCTATGGTCTGGTTAATTTTTGTTGTTTTTGCTTTTGCGGTTTCTATGTTTGTTTGCTGTTGTAATGAAAATAATTACATTTCTTGTAATGTACTTGGCCTACAAAAAAAACAGAGGGGAAAAAACCCCAACAAAAATAAGGAAGGCAAATTGAGGAAGGAATGAAGAACATGCACCCTAGTCCAATTAAGTGGCAAACGAATAAACCAGTAGACAAAACTGTTTCTGCCGTAGAGCCATAATTTATATTTCATTAGAGCGGCCATAACTAGTTTTGCCCAATTTCAAGTCAAACCGGTATTGCCACTACCAAAAAACTGTCTAAAAACTGAATCCTAATTGCAGCAAAAAGAAAAAAAGGGCAAAACCCACACAAAAACTTAGAAATAGAAATGGAAATAGAAAGAAAGGAAAAAGTGAAAACAAAATAGACCGAGAGAAAAAACAAAAGAAACCAAAAAGAGGACAAAACTTTTGTTGTTGTCACACATTTTTTTTTTTTTTGAAAAGCCTGTGATTGGGCTTTAAATGAGCGCATTTCACCCATTCTTGTGAACAATCAGGGAAATACACACACATACACAGCAGTGGTGTCCTTAAAAGGGATTGAAAAGGAAATTAATTATCCAAATTTTAGGTGATTTTAACACAATTTTATATTAACTTGTTAGCAAGATTTCTTTAAAGTCTGTACAGGAATTGTAAAACTGAAGGTGTTCAGAATCATTTTTTAAATTTTGGTTCATTAACTGAGTTTGCCTTTGTCGCTGCACTTTTTTTTTATACCGGCTTAACTTAAGAAAATCATCATTTCACTTTTTTTTGCTTGGCCTTTTTATTATTAATTAACCCCAGCTCCGTCTAGAGGAAAAACTTTTTTGTCCGGAAACTTTTTGACTTTTATTACCTCATTTTCATATAAATATTCCCGAAAGAAATATCTGTCAACAGAGATATAAACGTTTTATCCCTTAAAGAATGCAACACTTAATTGATCAAGTCTTTTTTTTATATTATTTAAGTGTAAATAAATGCGGAAATTTAGTTATAATATCACAGTTCTGAATATTTTGATAAGAGAAATTATCCTCATATTTTTTTTTTGAACTTTTCTTTGATTTATTTATTTTATTATTTATTATTTATTTATTATTTATTTATTTTATTATTTATTTCTTTATATTCCGTTCACGTTCAATGTGAAATATTCCGCCGGATATAGTTACAGCTATGTAAATATTGATACTTGAACTAAGTCTACATGACAATATAACTTCTCTATAACTTCTCTTTTTCATTGTCCACTGTTTAAACGGCATACTTTTAAAGTATAATATACCAGTAAAAAATATTCCTGTAAATATTCTTTTTCCTCTCTTCTTATGGTAATTAAAAAAAAAGAAAGGATGATATACATCTTTATGGAATATGTATGAAATTTTGGCTAAATGATGCTTCAGTTTAAGGCCATTTTGTACTTGTTATTTTCTATTAGAAGAAATTAAATACTTTAACCAGAAAAGCGTTTTCAGTGTTTAATATAAATTTTAGAAAAATGAAGTCTACACATACCTCTTACAGATGGTAGTATTTTATTCTATTACTTCAATATTATTAACTAAGTATACTTCAGTTAACAGACTCGGCAAATCAAAAGATTAATTTTTGATTTAAAATTAAAAATTCTTTAAACTAATTTCTTACATTTTCGTTTATTCCATATTTCTCGATTTACTGACTTAAATGTACCAGTTCCCCTCGTTTTTTTATCCTAACTACGGTCATGTATTTACATTCATTTTGGTACACGTAAACACACCAATGAAAAGAGCTGGCGATTACCAATGCGTTGATGTCCGTGTTTTCCCGTGTCCATGTTCACATTCACGTCCACATCCACGTCCATGTTCATTTCTGTGTCTGAGCCTGCAATGGCATTAGGTTTGCCAGTTGGCGGCGCTTTTTGTCAGGCATTTTAATGCCATCAACCAGTGCAGCAGCAGCAACAGAAAGGCAATAAAAAAAAGCCACACACACACACCAACTCAACCATACACATACATACAAACACTCACACAAAAATGTAAAAGCGAAAAGTTTTCGCGCTTGTTTGCTATAATTTCGATTGTTTTCACTGCATGAAAATGCAGCAATGGGAGCAGCAAGAGCGGCAACAATTTTCCTGCAATTTTCGTTTTATTGATGGTGCGACAATTGTTGTTGCTTTTGTTACTATTGTTGTGTTCACTGTTGTTGTGGCTGTGACAGCAAGAAGTTTGCTGCCACAACTGCACTTACATTGCCACCAAAATTATGCACTTTTTCCATTTCACTTTTACTGGCACTTTGGGGTTTTTCTTTCATTTTTATTTGCGTATTAAGTGCAAGATATTTATGAAAAACTTTTACCAAATGTTGTCTAATTATAGTTAAACAATGAATATTTCTCCAAATAAATAGCAATACTTAAGAACATTATATATATGTAGTTTAGATCGGAAATTATAATCATTATATACAAATTGTGCTACTGATTAATGTTACTTAAAGAATTTCGAAGGAATTTTTAGTGATTGCCACTTTAAAATATTTTCTAGGTAATACAGTTATTTTGTTTTCTTATGATTGCTTCTTTCCTTTACAAGGAATTCTACTTAAAAAGCTGCCACAGTCATCACGAAGGGAAAGCTTGGAAGTCCTATAAATAGTTTGAATTCTTTTATTTCAGCTTTTTTCTCAATGCTAAGAAAATGTAGCATAATGTATTAGGAGTGTCAGCTATGTTTTTCTTTTCCCTTTTCAACAATAATATTGGACAAATGTTAATTATTTTTTCTACTTTAAAACTAATCATAAAAAATGAAGTTATTTCATCCATATTTCCTTTAACCACATTTTATTCTTTTACTCAGCATTTTGTACGTCTGATTTAAAAATATAAGTAAATAATAGATTTAGATATATGTACATATATTATTTAGATAGGAAACCTTTGTATATGTATGTATGTATATATATGTGGCCACCTTGAAAAGGGGGAATAAGCTTTGATAAAACTCAATGAAATAGAAAGAAACATAGAGTAAAAACATATATTTTATATAAAAAAAATAATTTTGTAAACTGTTTAAAGACAATTCTACATGAGAATGAAATGTTTCTTTATCCCATTGTTCTTTTTTTCTTATCTTACATTTAATATTGATTCGGCAGAGTAGATATCAACTGATCTTAACTAAATGGTGATCAAAATAGATTTTGTACTACGTGTTGGTTTAGGATTCAACTTTATTTTATATCAGAATTAATATTTGAAATTAATAACGTAATAAAACAAATTCTAAATAATAAACTAATGTAATTAAAATACTTTTAATTACATTATAATTACAGTTACCATTTACTCAAAGTATTTTATTATATTATCCTTTAGTTCTGTTTTCTCTCTTTTTGACAATAATAATTAGTCTTAGATAATAATAGTATATGTAAGTAATATAAATTTCTGAACGAATTTTGTTTAGTAGAATTATCCCCTTTCAATGCTTCGTTTACGTGTGTGAATATAATATATCAATTTCAAATTTACATCACACAAATAAGAACTAAATAAATAAGGAAATTCCTATATAAAAAACATTATCAATTCAGAGAACGATGCTAACTCTTATTTCCATTACAACTGTAACCACAACCTCCGAAGAAAAAGCCCTTAAACCTTTATATCGATTACTTTCCCTTTCTGACACTCTGTTTCCAACAAAAGTTGCTCTTTAAGATGAAAAATTACTTACAGGTTCGCAGGTATTTCAGTTTGTAAGCTCCTTCAAGTTGTTACCTGTTTTATGTGCGTGTTGAAGCCATAAAACATAAGACCCTATACTGACTCCATCAAATCAATAGGGTATCTGGATGGTCGTTTTTTTCATCCCCCCCTCTCTCCCTCTCCTTCCTTCTCACATTCTTATCAATGAATAAGTCAGTAGGAGAAGTAAAGAAAAAGAGAAAAAGACAATGTAGGACAATATAAAGTCTCACTTGACTAGGCAATTTTTGCCATTGGATCTTTATTTATTGTGGCAACAATAATGGCATGTGTGCGCTGTTAGTCACCTGCTTCCTATGCTTTTTCTTATTTTTTTTGCTACGTGTGTCCTTTGGTTCTGCCCCCTTGCCACACCTTCTATTGTAACACTTTTCTATCTTTGGCCAACTTTGAGGGGAAAATAGCCCAACATTAAGCGTAAATTGGTAAGCGGAATGTCCTTTCGTTTCGTTTGGCTATTAGCCCGCCTGAATGTCCTTTCTTTTCTTTTTCTTCACACATATGCAATTACACCAACACGCACGCACACTAACACGTATACATACACACAGACACACACAGACAGAGCTACTAAAGTGTATTAAGAGCCGTTGGCTGTAGCACGTCGCAAATCGTTTGGCTTTCGTTTCCCTTTTGTTTTTAAATTATTCATGCCATGCCTAAGAGCAAACAACAATTTTTGGGGCTACATCCCTCCACCCCGCCCATACAAGCACCCTTACTCCTTACTTCTCACTACTTGCTATTGCCATTCTTAGCGTTTTGGTTTGGGCTATCGCACGCACTTTATATTCAGCTCATTACAACAATGCCAAACAATTGGCGACATCAGTACAACAACAATCACAATAACAACAAAAACAACAACAACAAGAATGAAAAATGTGCTGAATTGTTGTGATTTTAATTTAGTATAGGCGACATCCTTGATGTCCTTGACATCCTCCAGCCGTCTAGCGTAATTTCTTTATTAGATTCATTTCTGTATCCTTAAGCTAAAGTCGTATCAGCCACTGGCAATGAGAAGCTGAAAAACAATTTCACAAATTAGTTTTTGACACTGGAATAAACAATTTCTAAATCTTGTAGTCTATATTATTAAAAAAGTAATGGTAATTTTAAAAAATTTAATACTAAATGTATACTTCTTTAATTTAGATAATTTTTAGTTAAAGAAAGTTAATTATTTTGTTGTGATTTACAAGTAAATCATAGTAAATTATGTAAAGTTTAGGTAATTTTTACACTGTATTTTTACTGTACGTTTTTAATTATTTACTTACATAAAATTTGTTTTCTATTTATTTTATTTTTAAATTCGTTTATTTAGATTCATATAAATTTATTTAATTGCTTACTTATTAACTCTATTTTTGATTTCTAAACAAAGTAGTGTGTAAATAAAACTAAATAAATATAATAATTCAAAATGAACTTAATTGAAAAAGAAATTATCTTGATCTTTTAGATTATATGTACATCAGTTCTTGAGTTCTTTAAGTCACAAAATAAAATAGTTAAACTATATTAAATCTATGCTTCACTTTTTGCCTATCTCTTGATTTTTATTCTCGATAAGCTTTCCGTTAAACAATTTTTATATAAAACTTCAAAATTTGAATTTTTTAAACCCTTTCATCAGTTGATGTTTGTAAATGAACATTATTTTACTGATAAATATTGCAGCAAACAATGGTGAGAGAAAAACAAGAAAAAAAAACGTAAAATATATTTGTTTACGGGTCAAAAAATTCAATCATCATTTATATATATAAAATTTGTAGAGCTAAAAAATACAGCTGAAAAATTCTCAATCAGTGAAATGCATCAAATTATTTGTTTATTTTTCTTTTCGCTCCACTGTTTCAATTTTTTCATATGCCTCAATGCATTTAACTATGTACATATATACTTCATATTTTATATATTTATGTATATCTCTATCTGTTGTCTTTTTTTGTTTTGGGTTTTCCGAATTTTTATTAATGTTTAAACAAGTTTTAATTAGTTCTTAATTAAGTAAATGCACATACATCTATGTAAGCGACAATGAACAATATTTGTATTTATATTTCTTTTATCGTTTTTAAGTCACCATAAAGTATTAAATAATAACTTATACTAGCATATCCGACTCTATGAATTTAAATCCGTATTCGAATTCATAATTTGTTGTAAGTTTGCATACAACAAAACTGAAGGAGTAAATAAAATTGCGGCATTAGTTTGTTTAGTTTGTTCTGTTTTCTAAAACCAACACAGAAACACATAAGTACATGGTCAATAATGCAGCATATTTGACTTTTTGTGCAAATACAGGAAAAAAAGTAGAGCGAATAGAGGTGAAAGGGTGGCGGGTGTTAGGGAAAACATTGACAGAATAGGGAATGAGAAAATGCAAGAGGAAAAACAAAAGCCAAATAAATTTAGTTGGAATAATTCTAACACTGTCATTAAATATGTAATCAAAAATTTGGCAGGAAAATCCTTTTGTTACTCTAACTTGGGTATATAAATTTTAGAGAGCAGTTTGTAATACACAAAAGAGAAAGTATATTATTAGATCAGCTAAGACATTAAAGCATATAGTGAGGATTAACTGTTTCCCAACCTTAAGACTATGCAAAATGAATTATTAAAAAAATAGTTCTGACTAACTAAGACCTTCTAAGAACATATTTTTCTATGAATTACTTTTGTTTTTGTATTGCTATTGTCCAAAAACTTGAAATCATAACTGAAATATTAAGTGAGACTTTAAATGTGTTCAAATTTTTGGAATGAATTGCGGTTTTAATTCTTTCAATGATGCTAATGCTAATGATTTTAAAATAAAAACTTGTCTTGTTATCTTTATATTACTATGAATATGATATATTTCTAATTAACTAATAAAATCTCTTCCCTGTTATAAAATTAATTAGTAAAGTAAAAAATTACTTTATTCAAATTCAATTCAAATAGGTAAACCTAAACTTATTCCAAACACAGATAAAGTAAATGTATTTTTAAAAGCATTCTGCAATACAGATAAATAAGTAGAGAGAAGAACGTTAAGGGTATAAAAAGTTAGTTATATAGTTTTTGCAATATTTTACTATGCAGAATGTACAGGAAAATGCGGGTTCCAAGGTTTATGCAGCACCCACACTTTCAATTGTCAATTTATGTGGCATTGTTTTCTGGCCATGGCATTTTTAATTAATGCAAAAATGTCAATGTTATCCGTTTCATTCTGGTGCTGTGCAGTGTGCTGTGCATTGTGGTACCACAAAGTTTTCTTCAACACAATAGGAGGAAACAGAATCTAAAGCCAAATTCGCCATATGCATATCAATTAGCCGAAAAGCGAGGCAAGCAGACATTGCCACCGTATATACAAACATACAAGCTATACATAGATACATATGTATGTATGTATGTATGTATATATGGAATATAGAATTTGATTACTAAAACCCGAAAAGGCAATCAGCCGTAACCAATAACTAAAAATCCATAGCAAAATTCACAATTACGCATATGTCCATTGGAGTCTAAATGCCAAGTGGTCTTATTCAGGAATATGGAGTTGGCTATAGGCATGGGCGTGGCAATTCGATTCGATTTGATTTTTCGAATTTGTTTGGCCAGTGTTCTCTGTTTTCTATCATTTAAATCATCAATGGAAAAAATTCAATGAAAAATCAAATGCCAAAGTCACTTGGCATATAATTTGCAACTGGCGAAGCACCCAAAAAACAAAAGCCAAATCAAATATTGTATAAAAATATGCAAAATATTTTCAAATAATAGTGCGATCAAAAACTGACCAGCATAACACAACAACAACAGCAAGAAAAAAAACAATTTTAATGTAAGGCTACAATCTCATGTATGAACATGCATATATATATATATATATGTATGTATATATCTAGGTATCTGCTAAATAACGTCATGCCCACAGGAGTTTGTTAGTTTCTCTTACAGTTATTTTTTTTTTTGTTGAGTTTTAGTTTCCATAGACAAAAATTTTTGCAAATAATATTTTACGCTTTTTACACAAATTTTCTACTACGCTGGATTGTCGCTTATTGTTGTTGCTGTTGCTTTTTGGTTGGTTGTCCTCGTTCTCAGTTTTGCATATCGAATTAATTTTGTTACAAGTTTAATTAAATTTTTGTATACAGCAGCAACACAACAGCAACAAAAATAAATATCACACAATGGAGAAGACTTTTGCTTGGACAAAATCCAAAAGAATAAAGACAACAAGAAAATTGATAATCGCTTTTACCCAAAATTTATTATATATTATTATTTAAATGTCAGTCTAGCTTAGCTTAAGCAATTTGAAAGAAATTGAGTTCTTCTTGCACATGGCAAAAACCATGAAAATTCAATTTTAATTACGAAATTTTCTTTTTTATTTTTTCTCCAAAGGAAAAACATGTCATTGTGTAAATACTCTTGCAATTAATTAAATTTAACAATCTCAAGAGTAGTTAAACTTTACTAGTTATAACCACTAATTGGAAGAGAATATGCCACAAGTAAAACGTATTTTAGATAAAAACATTTGTATTTATTTTTCAAATAATAAAATGAAGAAATATTATGAAAATAATTCTTTATATTTTAACAGTGAGATCGCTGTGTAATTGCGGTCTTAGTTAAGGGCTTCAGCGGCGTTTTTTAAGTTTTGAAGTATTTTCAAAATTCATTATCTTGATTACTGTAGTAGAACATATAACTTATTCTTTCATATCACATCTAGAATAGTCTTTTCTGGGCATCGGATTGTATGCAGTAATTATGATTTTATATTGTATCAAAAATAAAAACCGATTTTATATATAATAATACTAATAATAAAAAAAGAATGAATATTAGAAAAATGCAAAGAACTTAGGTATTTCCCTGAAGAACAATTGCAGAGAAGTTAAGTATATCAGTTTTTATTTATTACGATTAAGTAGACACTTTGAAAAGTAGGACAATAAAGATTGATCTTTAACACAATAAGTCCAAAAGGGAATATTTCATTATTAACACAGAAAAATTATTATATTTAATTTGTATGCTGTAAATCTAGATTTAATTTTCAAAAGACCAAAAGATGGGGTCAAAAAGCACTTGATGAGGTTCATAGTTGCGCAAGATTTTGGATTAGCATAACTTTAACGGTGCGAATTAGTTTTGGAAAAACCGTTTACCAAATTAAACAGAGTTGTTTTTTTATAACATCTAAAAAATTAGTAGATGTTTCGGTTGTATTAGATCTGGCTATTTAAAAAGTCCTTGCACGAAGGCACCTTTATATAACTGTCACTTCTGACAAATATTAAATATTTATTCAACAAAAGTATTCTGGTTAATTATCATATTTAGCCTCTTTTTTACTTTCTATACACATATATAAAAATATTCCCGTTAACAAGTATATCAACAATTTTTTGAAGACAAAAAAAAATAAATAATAAAGAAAATCTTGGCTGCTAAATTGGGCTAATCTATTTGATGTTTGTTTTTTGTAGCGACTTTTAGTCAAAAAGGGTAAATGGATAAAGTGGATGGTTTTGTTTTATATTTTGTATATTTGTAATTCAGTTATAGATGTTAATGATATTTTTTGGTAAAATGAAATTATCTATATTTTCTTTTAAACTTAAAAGTCATTTCTGTGATGATAGGTAACAAAATATGTTTACAACCAAAAATAACTAACATCCAACTACTTTATTTTTATATTAATCTTTAAATAGTTCAAACAACCGTTGCAAAGAGTATATAATAAAAGTGTAGATTAACCCTTTGGGAAAATTTTTGTTTATGTTTACGCAATATTTTATAATATTTTTTTTTCGTCCTCGTTAGTTTTTGTAATTGTTATTTGCTTGCCCAATGTGGGTCATTAGGCAATCTAATTGCATTTTGAATGTTTATTTGCTTTTGGAAAAAGCAACAATCAATTTTATATATAATAACAATAAATTGATAATTAAAAATTCAAATCTAAAACTTTATTATGATTAGTAAATGGGGGAAATAATCGAATTATTTGGCAAAAGGGAAATCTATTTCTCTATATGAATAATTGAAATTGTAATCGAATCGAATTATTGGGAGATGAGAACCTTAACCAAAAAACCCTTAGCATAACTTACCCTTATTCTCATTCTTACATATATGTATATACATATATATTCCTGTGTAGGTTCCCATTTTCATGTTTTTTGCCTATTTTGGTCCCCTGACTAAGCTGTTGCGATTATTGTCTGAAAAATTCATGTATTTCATTATTAGCCTCGACCGGGAAGGGACCATCAGCCAGTATTTCCGGCTTGCTGAGGCTCATTCTATTGTTGTTGTTGTTTTTGTTGGGGTTTCTGCTTTTGCTCCACCTGCGGCTGCTCATTTGCTGTCATAATTTAATTTTTGCCACCACAGAGACAAAGCAACATCATCTCCATCTTACCCCACCATCTTTCCCTCTCTCTACTTCTCTGATGCTGATGCGGTGAAGTCAACAAAAATCTACGTACCAATCCCCTATACACAATGTGTTGGCTGCCACTGTATCTTATTAATCCATGGAGTTGAATGGCCGGTCAGCTGCGACGTGGTCCATAAATCAGATGCCTGCGGGCAGTTCATCATCATCATCAACAACCATAACAACAACAACAACAAGATGCAAAAAATAGCATCAGCAGGAACGATGGCCAAGCTTCAGATTCCATTCCCATCTGGTTGGACAAATTAGTTGTTCGCTGCTCTCTTCCATGAATGTCACAATTTCTGCTGCTCGATTTGCTACGCAAATTATAAACACCAAATGGAAACTGTAATAATACAACACACACATACACAGACCGTGCGAAAAACGGGGAGGGAGAGAGAAGCAAAAAGAAAATGCCATTCGCATAAGTAAAGTCATGATGTGCCAGGGGAATCTTTAACTTTGTTGAAATTGAAATGCCTCTGGCTTATTTAAGCATTTATTTCGACCCTAGCAGCCATCAGGCTGAGAGTCAATAATGAAAATTTCACTGGCCGCAGCTTTAAGGAGCCTTCGTTAATGGTAACAGGAGGGAATAAAATGAGGGAGGGAGGGAAAGTCTGGAACTGGATGCTGGTGACGCAGCCAACCAACTAAATGTAATAAAATTCGCATAAAAATATTTCGCTTCAAGCTGCCTTCAAAAACTTATGCGAGGGGAAGAAGATCAGGAAAAACAGAGAAAACAAGAAAAAAAAGAGAGAGAGAGAGAGAGAGTGGGGGAGTATCCGACAGAGACAAAGACAGAGAAATAGAAACTAAAGCAAGCTGCTTAAAATGTTGTGCAACTTCCGGAAGACAAACAACTAAGAGTGGAACAGTTCAGCAAAGACAGAAACCAGAGGTGGGGTACAAGAGGAAGGAACTGGAGCCAGGACCAGGAGGCAGGAACAGTAGGAGGAACAGGAGCAGATATCACACAATGGACAATCGTCGAAAATGTGAATATATTTTACTTTTAAATGAAATAAACTTTTGCAAAATAAACAAACATTTTTTACACTGCAATAATATTACAATAATTTCAAAAAGTAAACAAAAGACATAGGAAACCGTTTTGATATAAGGTTACGGTTTCGGTTTTAATTTGTAAAGTTTCTGGTTTTTGGTTTTTATATAATTTGAGCTGCTATAATACATTATGAAATTATGAGAAAATGTAGAGGTTATATTTCAATATTTTTTTAATTCTAAAAAGTTGCATGGATTACATTTTTCTTATATATGTATATTATAGATAATGAATCCATTAGAATATTTTAATCAGAAAACAAAACGGATCCTCTACAATAGTTTACAAGAAACAATTTTCTTATCCTGATTTTCAATTTTGGAACACTCTTAAAGTGTATTTTATGAAATTCTTTTGATTAGGTAAAAATATTGTTGCTCTGATTTTGATGACGATTTTCTTATAGATCGGGCATTTATAAATAAGCAACTTTTTAGATGATATAAATTTACACGATTCTACCATTAAATTCAATATAAAAAAATATATTCGATGGTAGTACTTAAAATTTATTAAAGCCTTCCGAAGTGTCTTCATAATGGGCCACATATCAACATCAACATAAATACTGAGGTCAAACATAAACTTTTCAAAATATTAAAAAATAAAGCAACCTCAGCAGAATAATGGAAAGCTTTCAAAAAGTTCTTGCACAAATGATAAATGAAATTTGACAATCTGCAGCCAAGTAATCTACAGATTTTCAATACAATATTGTAACAATGATTGATAAGTTCAGAAGAATCTAAGAAATTGCCAAGTTTCCCATGTAAAGTGCTAAAAAAAATTAAATAGGAGTAATAAAATATTTATATATCTATGCTTCAAAAATAGAAATAACTATTAATTTATTTATTTTCTTTCTATTGGTATTATAAATAATGATTATGATTTTTTACAGATTTATTATTTTTATTCAATTTCGGTTGCATTTAAAAAATGTCCCAGTAGTCCCATTGTGCAATGATTCCTGTTTTAGTGTCTGCCTGCATTTGCCTGGTTGGCAGAAAGCCCAAAGTTGGTTTTGCAGCCGGACAAAGTTGGCTCAAGGCGTTAGCCGCCTAGCCAAGGCAAACCGTGATGTCGCGCCTATCACAACCAATTTACTAACGAAGCAGATAAATCCAATTTCTAGACCGACAGCAGCTAAGCCTCAACGTCTCAGCAGCAACAACAAAAAGCGAAACAAAAAAAAATAGTAGAGTGGAAACGCTTTTGTTGTTGTTGCTTGAATTTTTTTCTGTTTTTTTGTTGTTGTTTGGCTTGCGACAATTTCCGCTTCCGCTTGACTTGGCCGGCGCCTCTAAATTACTGGCCATGAGAGTGATGCTTAGTTTATTAAGCTTATCAGCAAGTTTATTAGGCGCTTTAAGCAATTTTTGGTAAGAAAAGACTGGGCCAAGGTCTCGTTTTTTTTTTTTTTTGGTATAACAACTTTAAACAGTTTTCACAACTTTTGGCGACGACAGACAGTGTTGGGATTTGGTAATGGGTCTGGTTCCATGTCTGGTTTATGCAAAGGCTGCAGTCCGTTTGATGTTTCTCTTTAATTTTGTAAAAGGCCTAGACAAAGTGTTTGAAAATTTGAAAACTTTGATCTGGTCTTTCAATTAATTAAATAAATAAAATAATTGCAAACGAGTCTCGATTTTTTTTGTATTCTGCTTGAAAAGATGGCCCAATGTATGGGGACCCACTTGAGACTCAAAGGGAAGCACTCAAGCAGATTGGAATGTGGTTGCCTCTTTGGAATGACTGATGTACATTCGTTTAGATGAATTCTTCGTTTAAGTTCTCAACAACACCTAAACGGACTGTGGTACAATGGCCAGCAATACACACACACACACACACACAAACACACAATTCTTTTCTTTTTTTTTTTTCATCAACCATTGCCGCAGGAGAGAAAACTGCATTGAAGCCTGGTAAGGACTTTGTTTGCTTTTGTTTGCTTCTTTGGTGATGGTCGGGTCTGCCCTCTGGACTATTTGCAGTTCATTTGAAAGCATTTTAATCAATTGCAGCAAGAAGCCGCAAAGACGCAAAAGGAACAAGCAAAAAGGCGACCATCAAAGTTAAGAAAAAGCAAAAGGGGAGACAGAGAGACTCAACGAGAAGAGGGCAAATGGCAAGAGACTGAGAATAAGGATAAGGAGATGCTGAAGACATTTTAATTTCTGTTTTAGTCATTTATTATTGTTGGTTGGTAGTTAAGTGAGTTATTTGTGCAAAGTTGCATAAAACAATTGTAGAAACAACAGCAACATATGGTTGCAATTGTTGCAGTTGCCACTCTCTTTGTTTGTGCATCTTTTCAACTATGCATTTTATTTATGTGGAAAAGTTTCAAATGAAATTATATATACGCAAACAACTGAAAGGCAGAAAGTGTGTACCAAGCATAAATGACAAGAGCACTTGCAGCTGTGTTGCACTCTGACCCAAAATATACGAAGAAAGAGAACCAAAGAGCATTTTCTTTTTCTCTTTCCTTCACCCTTTTTTATATTGCCTACATTTGTGCGAAATATACAAATTCAATTTGAAGACACTTTTACTTACTTTTGGCGCCTTTTGCCTCAATGATAACACAATTTTTATAATTTAATCAAGTTGAAAGGTTCTCGAATCCAAAAATAAGCAGCGACCATTCAGTCAGTGAGTCAGTCAGTCAGTCAGTCATTTGGCATCCATACGACATCAATGCTTGATGTGCAAATAAAAAATAAGTGCGACAATAAAACAAAAGCCCAACAGACGCATATCCATGAGTGGAGATTAACAATGTGGGCGTGGCATTTGGGAGGTTGAGAGTAGTAGCACTGGTTTTTACGACCAATGCGAGACGATGCGACGCATTTGTCATACACTTTTCGGGGCAATAAAACGAAGAGTCGGTCCCGTGAAGGGTTTCAGTTGCCGTTTCCTCTTCCCCTTTTCCTTTTTTTTTTATTACCATCAAATGTTGTTGCTGTAGCCGGTCTCGACCTTGTCTCTATAATTTTAAAGTAGCAATTGTTTAGAGATTTACTTTGAGGACCATTCATCAAGTCATTAATCTATTAATTTTCATTATGCAATTACAAGAGACATGTCAAGAGGTCAATGTGTGTATAGTAATTACAATTTCACCTAAGCCAAACAAACACTCACACACACACACACACACACACACACACACATGATCAATCAAATTTGGTTAGCTCTGTTGCCTCCCCAAAAATAGGCCATAGTTATGATTTATATATGGAACGCGTGCTGTGTGACGTTGGCAATATGTCAATAACATTTTGTAACAAAAGTCTAATGAATACATTGATTAATGAAATGTATGTATATATACAAAGTATTTAACAGTTTCCAAAAACCTATCTCGTTCTCTTGGGGCGGTTTTTTTTTAACCATTTTAATAGACAACACGCGTGCACAACATAAAGCTTAAGGCCTATAAATAAAATACCCACTCATGTATTCTCTGTGTGTATGTATGTGTAAGTCCATGAATATTTTACAAATGCTACAACTACGAAAATAAATGCAATACATTTGAATAAACAGGCTTAAACAAATACAATATACAACCAAACCAAACGACTGATTTGTCGCTTGTCAACCACTTGTTATGCCCAGGATGAAGTTGTTCCATGTGTGTGTGTGTGTGTGTGTGTGTGTATCTCTATCTCTGTGTATGTGTGTACAATTTATATCCGATTTTAATATTGAATTTCCACAAAAGTTAAATCCGTACAACAAACCTTTTTTTTTACCCCCTCCCCTCCCCTCTCTTTACTCTTACTTTACTTTTGTTGAGCTGGGCTCTCGATTGCGGGTTGTTTTACTTAGTTACCAGACAACATATAAAGTAAAGGTTAAAGTAGATTATCGGTTATATATTTTCCATGCATGAATTGACTATATACCAATCAGTTCGATCGAGTTAACACAACACAATAACTAATGAGCTACCCAACATTCCAATTACAGCTTATAAATATTATTGCCATAATCAAAAAGTCTAATTAAACCAAAAAAAAAAAAAGAAAAAATCATATAAATAAGTAAACTAATTTGGTACGAGGAAAAAAAACATACCAATTAAGGCCTTAACTCCTTTTCTGAGGCATATCTAATCTGAGTATATTTTTTTTTTTGTTGCTTTGGTTGGGTTAGTGTTGTGTGGGCAGAGAACTGAAATTGAAATACATAAATCAAATTCGTAGAAATTGTTGTGGGGGACTAACCAAGATAGAGATAAACGCGCATTATTATGCCTTTCAGATTGTTGTTGGTTTGCCCCAGATTAGCCACATTCATAGTCATTTCCATTACCAATTTCGATTTCGCCTTTTTCCCTTATGTTGTTATCATACATCAATCAATAGACTTGCCAACGGATATTGGCCATTATTAATGGCCATGGGTAGGCAGATATTATTTAAGTAGAATTTTCAGTCTCGAGGCTGATTTGCATTTTCCTTCAATGGGTTTTGCTGCTGTTTTTCCTGACTCTGGGAAAAACTTGCAAAACAATTTATCGAGCGGAACACACAACCAACAACCTAACCTAGTGGCACACAGATGCAAATTGATGTCGACAGGCAGCCCAAAAGGCGTTGTTTTAACACAACAAGAAGAAAAAGTTGTTGTTGTTTTTTTTTCTCCTCCCCCACCCCCTCCACACCCAACAACAACAGAATGCAAAAGTTAAAGAACGAGTAAGGGAGAGAGGGTAAGCAAGAGGTACAAGATAAGTGAAAACTTTGATGAAAAGTGGGTCAACCCAATGGGAGTTGATTCCTCTAGCTAGAAAATCAATCTAAATGCAGTTGCTACCAATTAACGTACTGAGACTTGGTCCAAATTATTTTGACTTGAATAACAAGAATTAAGTCCAAAACATTTGTGGTCTCCCTCTGAATTGATTGAGATTTTCCACTATATATTTGTATGTGCATATATATATATATATATATATACATATATATATGGCAATTTATATTCTAATGATTGCCGGGTAACCGCAGGTTTTTCGAAGGCAAGACAAAGGCAAGGTACAATTTGCACGTTTGCCGCATTATTTGCCGGGCAGCCTCGGACTCAGACTGGAACTCAGTGGGTGGCCCGCAGTGAATGTAAACCACATGATTTCTATCACAAATAGGCCACAAATGGTCACAAATACACTCACTCAACAAACACACACACATACAGAAAGAGAGAGAGAGAGAGAGTGCAAACATTTATTGCTAATTGCCGAAAGGACATTTGCATAAACTTAACAAAACCCAAAGTTTTCCTTGTAGGCAACAAACAAACAACAACTTGACCACATAGTAAATGGGTGTGGCTCGTTCTAAAATTCAAGCAAAACTAAACCAAAAACATGTTTCAATTTGTGCATTTTGTCTGGGACCATTCATAATTGTTAGAACATATTTGAAAATGTTACAATTTCCCAGTTACTAGATAAGAGATACTTGATTTTATGTATTGTAAGTATCAGCGGTTAATTAAAGACAATTGCAGGCATCACTTGTGCATTTTATTGGCTCTACAGACACACACGGCGTATGCGTAATGGCAATTAAGACGAGACGCTTACACTTATGGAAACATCAAACATATTTGTTATGCAACCCTCATATGACTAAAAGCAGAAAGTTAAGCAACACTGTCCTACCCATATACAATGCCATTTCCATCCCTGGGCACGCACACACATAAATTGACCAAATTAATGCGAAAAACTGTACACGCGCCCAGAATGAAAGTGGATGTGGATTGTGGCAATCGATGGGAGCCCAGCATATTATAATGAAGTGCCACAACGATGTTGCCTTTGCCTTTGACTTTGACTTTTGCCTAACGACGACAGAAACGAAGGGGCAAATGCAAAAAGAAGAAACAAAAAAAAACAAAAGGCAAAAGGCTACAAGATTTGGCTAAGTGCCCTTATCAAAGTGACAACAGGCGCTTCATTTTATTTCAGTTTTTCTTTTACCTTTTATCTGCTCTACCCCATCATCAATTTGCCTTTTAACTATCATTCTTTTGTATATATTTCTTCGATATATCTTAACTCATGACTTGAATGGAATAGCAATTATAAAAGTAACTACAATTTGTTGATGTTGCAATTGGGTCAACCGAAAAATGGTTAAGAAATATTAGCATAAAAGCAACAACATTTAAGAACAGATGAAATCGGAATATACTATATATATACATATATATATATATATATATACATATATACAAGGATATAGAAGCATTGTCTGGCTGTCGTTCTGCATAAAGCACAGGAAATTGTGGTTTTATGGCGCCCACAAAAATGAAAGAAAAATGGTAAAAACCAAAAACGAAACGGGGCAACGAAATGAAAATCTGTTTATGAAGTCATTGTGCCGCCAATGACGCTATCAAAGCCACCGATACCACTGCAGCCGGAAGACTCCCTCTAGTCTAAAGTCAGCCATGCCCTGCCCTGTCTTGTCCCCTTCTGGCTGAATCCTTTCGTTTTGGATGGCAGCTGTGGCTTGCCTTCGTTCATTTTACTTCTTCCTTTTTTTTTTGTTTGATTTTCTTGCAGTGCTTTGGTCTGACTTTCGCTGCATTTACCATTTAAATGGAAAATTTCGAGTGGCGTTGGCAAACAAAAACGTGGCCGAAAACGCAGCCAGAAAGTGGGTGAAAATACGCCACGAAAACAGATAGAGAGAGAGAGATAGATACCGAGAGAGAGAAAGAGAGACAAAGGCTAAAAATAAAATGGAAAACTGTGAAATTATAAAACGAAAAAGTAGATAGGAATGGCAGATGGAGAGCGGTAGAAGGAGAGAAGTCAGTGGATTTTTGCTCCAACTACAATTTTAGCAATTACAAGCCAGCATTTTCATTGTTATGGCCATAATGAAAATGGCTTAGCTTGGGCATTTTATATTAATTAATATTAAACACGAAGTGAAATTTACATTTTGATTGATTAAAAATGTAATTTGCTACATTATATATAGAAAAGAGCCAAAAGAAAAACAAATGCAAAAGAACTAACAAGCAGCTGCAAATTGAAATTGTGCAACTTTGCTTTAAATTGGCTATTGGGCCACAATGGTGGTTAAGTAAACTGTCAGCATTTGTCTCACACCCACACACACACACACACACAGCACTTGCCACAATTCATTACCAAAAAGTAAAGTTTTGCAGCTGCTCCAACCACATTTAAAACTGACCCCCCTAAAAATACTCCAAGAAAAAGATACGGAAAAACCAGTAAAAGGAACAAAAAAAAAATAAAAAGAAGCCACCAATCTTTTGTAACTCCATTTTATAAAATGTTTCTTTCGTCGTATTGACATTGAGGCAAGTTAAATGAAGAAGACAAATAAAACTTAAGAGAACGAGAATGAGAGAGAGAGAGAAAGAATGAGCATCTCTTTAACTTTGTTTTCTTTCTTTTTTTGTTGTTGGCCATTTCATTACGTAGCGGTTAATGTTGCAAATGTTGCAAACAATCAAACTGAATGCAACAAAATATGGTTTTTATCCGCACTGATAAAAGTCAAGTTTTTTTTTTTTTTGAGGGGTGTTTAAAGCGAATGGTCTGAAATGGAGAGACAATGCTTGGGGTTTTAAGGGAGGGGGGGTATTTCGAACATTTGTTTACTTCTTATACCAACTAAAATGTCAGACTGAAGAGGCAGCCAATCAGTTGACTTGGGTTTTCTCTTCTACTGCTTCAGAATAAACAAGCCAAAATCAGACAGAGAGTGAGAGAGAGAGAGAGAGGAAAGGAAGAGAAAAATGAAAACGAAATGTCGACAGACGCGAAATTGTGCAATGCAAAAGTTTTTCACTTTTCGCCTTGCTTTTTACATATTTTTTCCCCCCCCCCCCCATTTTCTTCGGGCGGCATCGTCTTTTCTTTCTGTGCCATTTCATTTTGATAAATTGCTCTCTGCATTTCAGCGACGCCCCAAAGCTGGAGATGGTCTGTTAGACTCGTGTTGAGTGGGCGTGTCACTCAAAATGGCAGCCCATTAAAGCCAACTCCAGTATCATCTACCTTCGACTACTCTCCGTTTGCTGGTGACCTGATTGTTACTGCCAAGCCAAAAACCTTTTTGCTCACTTTATTCAGTCATTTCAATTTCATTTAATTACTGTTTATGCAAAATCATCAGCAATTTTACCTAATTAAGCCACCATTTGACAATTCGAATGATAATAATTTCCAAAACTATTTCTTTTTTTTTGCTGGGCTAAAAATAGTTCAGTTGTTGAGGACAACACCTCAAATTGAAATGAAATTGCATCGGTTCACAATAAATTATGCAAATCAAGCAATTAGCAATGGTTATGCCCATGTCCAGGTTCAGTTGAGTTCGGTTCATTTTGGTTTTTGGCAGTTGGCAGTTGCCAATTTACCAGTTACCCATTGGACTTTGGCACCTGTCAGAGCAGGTTATTGGTTGAAAACATTTCTCCCCCTGCAATTTACATAAAATTTGTATGCTCATTTGCTAAATTCACAAATTAATTGTCAATACACACACAAAGACACACAGAGAGATTCACATACAGATGCTTTTCATTCAAAGGACATTTACAGAAACTTAATGAGTCAGTGAGCAATAAATACCACAAATCGATAATATTTGCATTGAAAGACTTGGATTCATTCCCTTTAATATTAAATGTTCATGACTGAAGGCCATAATTCGCACCTATGAATAATTTATCAAGTTTTCAGTTTAAATGAACGCCAAAAACTAATAATTTTGTTCTAAATACTGCTTGAGGCATTTTACTGTATTAATTTGCATTAATTAATGGGTAATTTAAAGAAATTTTAGCAATTTAAAATTTTAACTATCTAAATTAAATCTAAGAAACTAAAAACATTTTTTAAAAAGTAAATCTTCAAGTCAAAAAATAATCGAAGTTTATTATTCCCGTTTACGGGAACGTTTGGAAAATAATACTTTAGTATTAATTTTCATAAAAATAAAAGAAATAATTTTAAATTTAATGTGAATTTAACTACCGATATAGTAGTATAGTATTTTATTTTATTACTTTTCTATTATAAAGAAATTTAATTGTTATGTACGTAGAAAATTTATTATATAGTCGTTCGAAAATTATAGAAATTATTAATAGTTATATACCTCATATCAGCTCATTTAGAAAACATACACATACTTAACATTACATTAACTCATATCCTGAAAATGTAATTTTCTGAATTGCAATATTAAATTAACAGTTTGCTATTCAAATTCAAATTTTACACCAATCGTGGATGAAAATTTGCACAAATATATATCCTTCAATGGATGACTGGACAGGTACCAACAGCTGTCAGAATCAGAAAAAGCTACATTATTATTGCCATTTTTTTTTCGCTTCTTTTCATGAACAAATACAACTGAAAAAAAGAAGATAAATGCGTGAACTGAACGCAAATGTATTCACTTGGACGTGAATAATACAATTTCAATGGCATTAACAAACAAACAAACAAAAAACACACACAACAAGAAAATACAAAAATTTTATAAATGAAACCAAAATAAGTACAAAATGAAGCAAGCAAGTCGTCCCTGCCGACATTGAGTATACCCTGTACCAAGTAAAAGTACTCCATAAAGTCAAAAACGATCAAAATCGCCATCAATTTACAAAAAAAATTCTCTTAGCATGCACTGCTTGCCATGCAGCAACACTGCACTGCTTGCCATGCAGCAACAGCGAACGCATGCTATCTCGCTCACACTTAACAGGCCATTTTGCATGGGCGTTTCTGTACAAACGAAATACGTATATCTCCGATAATTATTGTCCGATTTTGACAAAATTTGCGTGGCAAAAATTTAAAATAAACTTGACCCGCTTATACAATAGACGGATGTTGACACCAAATTTGGTTGATCTAGCTCTTATAGTCTCTGAGATCTCGGTGTTCATACGGACGGACGGACAGACGGACAGACGGACAGACGGACGGACGGACAGACGGACAGACGGACATGTCTCAATCGACTTCGCTATTGATACTGATCAAGAATATATATACTTTATGGGGTCGGAAAATTTTCCTTCTGCCTGTTACATACATTTTAGCGACTTTAATATACCCTTTTACCCTATGGGTACAGGGTATAAAAAGAAAGATAAAGAATATAAAGTAAAAAAAAAGATTCAACTTTATCAAATTTACGTAGAGTGCGAAAGTAAGTAAGTAGCTTAATGTTTGAATACGAAAGTTTAAGTACCCTGTATATAAAAATTATGAAAGGTAATACCTTTAAGGTATATTTAAGTGGCTGTATCAATTTATATGTTTAACAAATCCATTAAATCTTGAGAGAACACAATACCAAGAGTCATCAATTGTATCTAACAATGTTTACTTTATATTGGATATATATCTCTTCTCGAAATATTTTTTCTGTGTATCCTATATCTATAAAATATATGAACTATATAGCATAAATCTATATAATAATTATTTTATAATATGTGTATGCAATATCTATTTCATATTTCCCAGAAATCTTTATAGATAAGTTAAACACGGCTTAGTTCATATATTAAAATTTCGATGCCGTGTGTCAGTAATTAGGCTACTTAATTTTAGTGAATTTTAAATTTATATAAGTAAGGAAAAAACTTTTCCTTAAAGAACTTACATCATTACATAGTATCTACTAGTCGTTATTTTTACAATTATTTTTTTTACTGCTCATTTATAGCTTACGTTTTGATTTTGATTTATTTATGGCCGGTAGTCGGGAAAGTTTTGGCTCTGAAAATATTTGAGAGTTTGCAATACGGCGGGAAAGTTTGCAGACGATATATATTGAACACGTACATATCTGTATGTATTGGCCGATTAGATGAGGCCAACAGTCCAGTGCAGGCGTTAACTGCAACTCATTTGAACGTTTATGGTCGTTTAACAGCAATTTCTATTATTTTCTATGGCACAATTCGCTGCTACCACTCTCAACCCTAGCACTTGGCGAGTGGGGAGGGAGGGGGTAGAAAAAAAAGAAAGAAAGACCGGAAAATATAAACAATTAAACGACCAGACTGCGCCCGTGGGCATGCTGTGAACAAATTGAGGTCAACGTTGAACGGGTGAAGCACCAACAGCAACAGCAACAGCACCAGCAGCAAAAGGAACAGCAACAAGAGCAACAAAAAAGGAAAACCCAAACAACAGTTAAAAGAAAATTGGCTGCTGCTGCTACAAGCGACCGCAAATGAAGTCGGCTGGGAGCTCAAGACTGAATGTCGGGCAACTGGTAACAGGCAACACACAAAATTGGTAACTGGGACTTTGCTAGTGGGGATCTGGCAACGGGCAATTGCGATCTGGGCTCTGGCTTGTCCTGGCCTGCTCTCCTCTGGCCATGGCCACATGCCAGAGTCTTGTATTTTTTGGGGGGCCATAAAAGCAGCACAAAATTGTGCTAATTAACCTTAAAAGCACGTTTCTCGCTCTCTCTATGTGCATGAGTATGTGTGTGTGTGAGTGTATGAGTGTGTTTATGGGTGTATGTGTGTGAGTGTACTCTTGCTTCTCCTTCTCCTTCAGGGATTGTAAGTTTGTTTGTGTGCATTTAAAATTATTATGCACATTATTGCTGTTCATTGTTTTTATACCCCAATTATTATATATATATATATAGGTAAATATACAATAGCCACGCCTCTTTACTGCCTGCAACTAAGCAAAATCTCTGTGCTTCTGTGTGTGTGTGTGTGTACTTGTTTTCTAAATGTTAATGCTAATGTTTATGGCAAATGCCGAAATAGTTTTTATTATATTACTGTTTGTCAAGTGGCCATATCACGCATACGACACGTTGCCCTGGCAAAACAATTCCAAATATATAAGTAATTAGCCGTAAAAATACAAAAAACATTATACACATAAGTATATATAGAAACGTATCATAAACAATTGCCCAAACAACTTATAATATTTATCGAGTATGTGTTGGCAACATAAAAGAATTGTAATGTCAAAACAAATCCTTAAATTTGATTCGAATAGTCGACTATTTAATACCCTAAATAAAGTCTGATAAAAGACATTAAGAACAGCTTTGTCTGTAAATCAGAGGCAGACAATTATTATAATTTTCAATTTTTTTAATAATCATGTTTAATATGAAATTTAGTATTTATTTTTATTGTTGGATATTGCAAATTCACTTCATCTTTTAATGTTTTATAAGAAATGGTTCCACAATTAAAGTAACACTTATTTTAATTAACTAAATATTACTTATAATTTTATAGTTCAGAAACTATTCCAAGTTCTTATAAGGCATTTCTAACCTATAATCTAGATGTTTCAACTTAGGCAACCCGATAATTGGCAGCTAAACACAAAACTGAAACAAACAAATTAAACTTGAGTTTAAATTAATTAATTTAAGAATTAAGTAGTTTATTAATTATGGAAGCTGAAAGCAAACTGATTGCTAACATAAACCAGGGTAGCAAATACACTGTTAATGCTTAACCAGAATTTTATGTATACACTGCCCTGGTTTATGTTAAGAACTAATTGAAATCGGACTCCATATGTCAACGCTTTCAATTGAAATTCATTCCCATTGTCGAAATGATAACAAGAAAACCGTCTTCAGGAACATTAAACAATCAAAAACAAATTTATCGGGATGCAAACAATGCTTTCAGTATACTTACAACCCCGATTTAACCTACTTCAAATAGTCATAAACGTAATTCATAATGGAATTTAATTAAAATTTTAATACGTTGATGAAAGACTGAAATTCCAGCAATAAATGACTTATTGTGCATTCAAATAGATAAGTCATTTGACAAATTAATAAATGTTCATTAAGATCTTTGATTCAAATTTTGTATAAGTTGTGCTCAAGCTGTTTGGAAAGCATTAAAATATTTTATAGGTTGTAAGCTGATATCAGACAAAAGAAATCTATTTTCAAAATATACTTCTTGTGTAAATAATAAAAAATTTTATGCAATAAAAGACTCATTATAATTAATATTTTCTTCTATCGGTGGCATATTTGGAAAAAATATTCTGAAATCTTTACATAAATATATTGGTAGCACATTTAATAGCAATTGGAAATTTTAATTAAATATAGGCTAAAGTGGGTAAAATATTTTTATACCTAATCGATATATTGTAGTTTGAAAATTGTTCTAAGTCTATTTACAAAAATATTGTTTCGCCAGATCTAAAAACTTTGGACAACCATGGGCCTAAATTTCTAAAAACAATCAAATTACCACAATAAAATGAAATAATTCCCTAGATTACATACAATTTGTTAACTTTGATATACCTTTTTGATAGTAGCTTATGGTTACAGGGTATTGATAAACAAGACTATTCCGGACATGCGTGTGTGTGTGGCTCTAACTCTGACTCTTCAATTGTTTACCTGCCAAACAGTGGCAACAACAAAAAGTGGAATAACAACAACATCAAAAATATAACAAAAATTGCTGCCCGGCAACACCTAAGCAAACAAACTTAGAACCAAAAAAATCGAGAAACCCTCGTAACTGAATTTAAGCTTTAATAAATTTGTTGATAGTTAAGCAAAAGTAACAAAAAAGTAAATAAATAAAAGTCCGCTTATGAGGAGAATTATGATCAAAAAAGCATTAGAAAGACATTCTACCTCATATGAGCCATCAACGATAAAACTGAGGGAAAAACATTTTGTGGTCGGGTTGCAGTTGGTAACAAATGTGAGCAACTAAATTTAAATTTAAGCCAAAAACGACAAGAGGTAATGTTAGGTAAGGGGAAAGATGGGTGGCAGGTGGCATGCGGCAGGCAGATAGGCCTGAGAGACACTGGCAAGATGTGCGTGAGACTGCCACAAAGTCATTTGTGCGGCCAACGTACACGAAAATAGCAAACCGACAACCAAACAGTATTGAGTTGAGGTGAAAAATATGCAAACGGCAAACAACACACAAAAAATACTCATACACACACAACACAAACGTACACTCCTACCTCCCCACCACACACGCGCAAGCTGGATCATTTGTAATGCGTGTTTGCACAACGCGGCGTATGAGTAACATGCCTTTCCACTACCCAGGCGCAAAAAAAGTTATGCTATGTTGGTAGAAAGGTGTCGTGTGTTGTTGCCATTAGCGTTATTTCGTTTAACGCCCGACTGGCCAAAAAGGAAAAGCAAAATAAACGGTAAGGAAAGGAAAGGCATGTCAAGTCTATGGAAACCTTCTTTTAGCCAAACATCTATTTAAAGCCAAATTTCTCAATTGGAATGTTTCAAGAACAACAGTTCAATAAGCTATCCTGTTTATAAAAAATACAATATTATTCGGAATAAAACTGAATGGCAATGGAATTTGTCGCAGTATGTTAAAAGAATGCATTAAGTTAACGTGCTGAACGAAATTCTAAACTGATTTTTTATTTAAATTTTAATTTTAATTTAAATTCAATTAGAGGAAATAACAAAAATGCATAATTTCCAATGATGATGTTTTTAATAAAATCCATTAATTATTATTTACCTATTTAATCTATATCTAATCTAATAGATCTCAGATATTGTGTTTCTTAAGATTTGTAAGCTGTCTTTATATCATTTATTTAATTTGAAGAAAGTTTATCATTTGCTATTAAGGTAATTAAATCTACAACTTTTGAAGAAAATATATATAAAACGTTAAAATTGATTTTTACATTAAGTATTGGAGTTTAATTTACCTTTTTGTGGCTAAAATCTAAGATTAAACAAATATTTATATATAAAAAGTTGAGAAAGTTTCTTGTAAACCAAAAAAATCCGAAATATCAACCATTTAAGTATAATATCAGAAATTATTTTTTTAGTTTACAATTTTATAAATTTTATTTTAAGCCTAAAAGAAAGATTAAATATTCGCTTACTGTTTTACTCCCTTCCGATCTAAAGAAAATTCTAAAAAGGCTTGTGAAAAAGATCTGAATCTATAATTAAAAGAATCTTAATTGTGAACCTGAATTCCTAAAATGAAATACTAAATATATTTAGATTAGATTAAAATTAAGATTTTACACTAAATTCAAAGATTTTAAAAATCTGGATTATCTTCGAATACTTTGAATATGCAATTATTGTAAAATTTTTTGTTACTTCTTTAACTGGTTCTACTGTTTCCTCACTAAAATAAATTAATTTTCGTGGTTAATCAAAAGAGTGTACAGAATTCCAAGAACTTTCATGTTGACTTTTTGCTTTACCATAAATAGACACATTTGCTGGCTTCCATTTTGATTTCAGTTTGTTTTTATTTATTTTTTTTTTTGCTCTCGACTGACGCTTTGACACCCCGAGATGATGATAAATTAATTGGTTTTTTATTTATGATGATGAAGGACACAAAACGATGAGGAGGAGCTACGACTCATCGTTTGAGCCCAGTCTGCATGTTTTTTTCGTGTAGTTGTTTGTTTTATGTATTTATTTTTGGCAAATTGTCGACAACTCCCCCAACCACTGTACGCCCCTTCACTGAGCCCACCCTGCCAATATGTCTGCATATTTTCCACACGACGTGTGAATGCTAATTGATTTTTGGGGCCCCAGACATTGACTGTCATCGATTGATGGAGAGCATTAAACTTGCCTCAGATGTATGGCCCAAAATTCAGGGCCAACTTAAAGTTGTGCTGAATCATTAAGCCTTATTGGATATGTTGCTATTGTGTCAGCCTGTGACAATTTATTAGCAAATGTAATGAGTAAAGTTTATTAGCTGTCTCGTGTGGCTCTAATTTAAATATCCATGTACATAAAAGCATATCCTGTCTGAGGATGTGTGTGTGTATGTGTTTAAGCGAAGCAAACAATTGTCATCATTAAAACAGCATACACACACCCACATACATACAAACACAACTTTTACACACACAACTGTATAGTGGCCAAAATGTTCTTGTACATCTGATGTACCACAATAAATAAAGACAATTTGCAGCTGCAATTATTATGGGAACTGATAAGCTACCTACGTATACTCTATGCATATATATATATATATGTATATACATACTATATCCGTACATGTTTGCATGTATGTATATATGTGTGGACAGGCCACAAACATTTGCACAAATTTACTAACTTTGCAGTCAGGTTCATATGTTTTGAACGTGTGTCCTGGCAGTTTGCATACAGATTTCATATATTTCCATTGCTCTAAAATGTTTTGCCTATTCAACTCACTTTTCACATGCCATTTTCCACAAACAAGAAGCGTAAGCAAATATCTACCAACTATGAAAACAGTTACTCAAATGCGGAACTAAATCGAAGGACACTCTACTATATACTCTATAAACTTGGTAGGGTAGTTAGGGTGAGATAGTTAAAGTTACACCAAGATCCTAAAAAGAAATATCGTTTTATAAATAATCAGTTTCACAAATCATAAATTCAGTTTACTTAAATTTACTTAAACGTATAAAAAAACTTTTATGAGAAAGGATAAATTTTCATTAAATACCTGGATATCCAGGTTTATCGATTATAGTCTAAATAAAATAATATAATAAAATTAGTAAACTAAAATAAATAATAAAATTGTACTCTTCCTAATAGGAATCAGAAGACAATTAAAGTAAAATAAAGATTTTGTTTTGCCTTAAATGTTTTAAATTCTACTTATTCGAAGGGAAATAATTGAATATAACTACGTATATGCTAAATGTAATTGCATAAGTTAGCTAATTGATTCATCCGAATTTCAAATAATGTAACATTAAAATTTTAAGATGAATCCAAACATAAGATTCTAAATTCAATAGTCAAGCTAGTTAGTTTGCTGATTATCTTCAGTCCATTGCAACACATCTTAATATTCCATATACTCCACTTATGGAGGTCATTTGGAGATGCTGAAAAGTGGACATTTTATGTTCTTTAGCCATCCATTTCTATTCATATGTGCTAACTTATAGATGAGATTCAAGCTGTCGGCTGACATCTTGTTCATTGAAACATATCAAAGCCTTTTTGCAGTTATTACAAAATGAATGCATATTATGCAATTATTTAAGAGACATAGATAGAAGATGCTAAAAGCTTTGTGGTTTGAAAGCGGCTTAACAAATTGTGGCAATTGCCAGTGGCCTGACAATTTTAGAAACCAATTTGCCGAAACTATTTTCAAAAATTACAAAAAGAAAAAGAAAAGAGAAAAAATCAGGATAGGAAAAAGTGAACTAATAAAAGTGAACAGCTGCCACTCAGGAGCTCTACATATGAAAACTTTTTTTACTGTCATTAGTTGAGGCTAGAAAGAGATGAAATGAAACAAAGAGAGAGAAAGAGAGTGGGCACACCCACACACACACACACACACATATATAGTCCTTAATGAAATTAAACTAATGAAAAGAAATGCATATATCCAAATTAATCCAATAATGTGACATTATTTATAGATCCAAAAGAGTTCAAGGCAAGCGAACGGCTCTTATAATGACCCACTTTGTGGGGGTTGGTTTTTTTTATATTGTTGATGGGTGGGGAGTGGGGGAAAAACCACTTTATTAGCAGAGTCACAAAAAAAAGTGCAAATCATGATGGCGAATGGAAAGCAGAAATCGAAGCTCATCACGCAAATGCCACAAAAGCGCACAGACACACACATACACAGAGAGACACACACATGCAAGACTGTGGCACATATGCAAGAAGGCATTTGGTAAATGTGGCACAATAAAAAGATGATAAACTGGCAACAGTCGGCAACTGTTAACTGACAACTGCCATTGTTGGTCCATTTTGGAGCCAGCTCATAAACAAATAATCATGGCGCATTTTAATGAGCGACAACCCAGCATTTAATAGTTAATGCTTTTTATGTTGTAGTTTGTTTGTTTGTTGTTTTTGTTGCTGTTGTTGCTCTTCATCCGCCAGCCAGCTGCCGCAGCACGTGCAGATAAAATTTCGCGCAGTAGAAAGGAAGAGCAGGCAATTTGCATCAGGATCAGGAGCAAAGTCGCTTAAGCTCGTTGCCTGTTTTAGTAATTAAAATAATAAACACGCACCAAAATGCATTAGAAAATGTATCCAAGAGCTTTCCACACACACACACACACACACACACACACATACACTCAACACATCAGTGGGCTGGGGGTGGGTAAGCGTTGTAACAACAATAAACTCTAAGCTTACTCTCAGCTTTTGTACTGTCTGACATTGCGTATACGCAACGCTTGACATTTTGTCTACTCAACTTTGGTGTAGTCAACTGTCTCGTTTATTTGTAAGTATCAAGCGTGTACATTTTCTATTTATCTCGGTTGCAGGTGCAAGGGGCAGCGGGTTGTATTTGTGTTGGCTTGGTTTGGTTTGGTTCAGTTCGGTTTTGAGATGCTGTGGCGAGCGCAGAGAGGTGAATTGCCCATTGTTGTGGCATGCGCCACATACACACTTGACCTGCAAAACAGTTACAATGGCAACACACGTGCTCGCACATACACGGAACTTAAATGGGGCCAAGGGTTGGCAACAGGCGCGGATTTACATTTTATTGAGTAAAGATTACAATTCAATTGGATAGATTTACTTTCTAGTGAAAAGAAAAAAGAAGTGGAAAACATTTTATTATACTTCAAAAATATTATTTTCTATGGTTCATAATGTAACTACAATTTTTGTTTTTTAAGCTATAGTTGTAATGGCAAGAACAATCCATAGGCAACTTTAACAATTCTCATTTGAATTAAATCTACATTAGCAATATTTTCAATATTATAATATTTCTTAATTTATTTCTATTTATTTAATTTTAAAGAAATTAATTTTATAAAATGTTAAATTAAATAGTTTGCTTAGTTTAACCTATACCACCTCCTTCAATACAAAACAAACGATATTGGATTGTTTTTTTGCTTATTCTTGAAGTCTTCAAATCTATGTATATTTCTTTCATATATTTATAAATTTTATTTGCAAATTTAATTTCCTAAGATAAAGATTGCGTATATGTCAACTCTCTCCTTTCGAATAATTTTTATTGTCTCTTCTCGACTGAATGTTTTACGCAGAGGTACTTGAAATTTTATGGCATTTTGGCACTTGAAAGGTATTAGCCCTCTTTCAAATTCTTTTAAACATAATTGGTTCCAAGTTGGCTGCTCAGTATACGTACATTGAATTTAATAGGTGACCTGATTTTATTTTCTCGGAATAATTTAAAGATTTTCGTTTTATATTTTCTTCAAAATTCAGATACAGACATACATACACTTAAATATGTTAAATGGAAAGCATCTGAAAATCAATATAACAATGGGAAATATTTAGCAAAATGGTTTACAAATTTTATAATCTAAATTGGCCAATTTACAACTTAAAATATAATTAGTTTGATCTTTGGAATCACTCATAATCCGCACCTGTTTGAGTATAAAAACAAATCAAGCTTAAGAGACGGTTAGGTTGAGCTAAAGGTGATGTTGGTTTATTGTTTGACTGCAAATCAGTACAAAATTCAATTCAAATGAGTGCACTCAGATAGAGAGCCGAGACGAAACACAGCAAAACAAAAGAAAAGCTAGAGAGAGAGATGAAAGATGGGAAATGTTTAACTCTCTCTTGCCACCGAACAATTTAGCATTTAAATGTTTCCAAGTACTTAACAAAAATTGTTGCTGCCAAACACACACAATGAGACACTTTTGCATTTCCTACACTCCGACCAAAAAAACTGTTACACAAACCGACACAACAGTAACAAAAAAGAAAAAAAAGAAGAAAAACAAGCAGAAAGAAAAAGAAGATGAAGGAACTAAGCACGAGCGACTGTGAAGTATTATGGTGGGTTGGGGGATGAGGTTTTTGCGTGGCCAGAGGTTGACTGAGTGGTTGGCCTGCCCGCTTGCATTACAACTGTAGACGTCAACTGTGTCACCATGATGATGTTGTTGTTGTTGTTGTTGCTGCTGTGGCTGGCGTTGAGTGCGTCTGTCGACGCTTCAGTGTATCAAACCGAACGCCAACGCCAACGACATTGCCATATCAGCTGCATACTTTTAGGAGGCAAAATGAAAGGGGCTTCTCCCTATGTATGTGTGAGTGTGAGCGTTTGTGTGTGGGTGCACTTAAGAGTCACTGTGTCAGTAAACAACTGACCCACTTTGTGATGAACACACAACAGCAACAGCAGCAGCACTCTATTTATCATATTGCATGCCGCACTGCCCACAGAACATGGCACACACACTTTTGCAGCAAGAACAGACAGAGATAGAGATAGAAAAATATAATCTACATATATATGTGTATATATGAATATATTTGTTGGCACACACATTGCTTGTTGTTTACTTTGTTTTACTGCTGTTATTATTATTATTATTATTATTTTTGTCATGATTAGTTTCAATTGTGGCTTAAATAAATAGATTTTCGGTATTTGAAATATTTCTCTACCTTAAAAAAATAAAACGAAATGTATTTTCCTTTTAACATTTGGCAATTTGTCATCGCTAATTTCACGTTGATTATCTTATTGTATGCCGCCCACACATATATACACACACACCCATACACTTTGGCTTTTGTCTTCGGTTTCGGCTTTGTAAGCATTTTCCTCGACGACAATTAAATGAAAGTAAGATAAATTGTCGCATTTGTTTACAGTTCAACTTGTCGTTTTGTGTTTAATTTAAGCGAAATTGTCAAGGAGGTGGCAACGCTAAGAAGGGAATGGGAAATGCTTGGAATGGTGGTGGTGGGAGGGGGTGGAGAATGGCGGTTTAGGCCAATCGACAAGATATCGTAAGAGTTGCTGAAGCTGCTTGTTATATTGCTTAATTTATTAGATGGGCCACGTTCAATGTTCCGTTTTCTTTTTTGTTTTGGCCGCAAAATATTTTTGCTGAGATAAATTCCCAAATGTCATGTAATTTGTTGTTGTTAGTGATGTTGTTGTTGGTTTTGTTCTTCTTCTTTTTCTATAGCAAAACGCCCCAAATATGCGATTTGGTATGGGCGTGGCCAAGACATAGCAACAGCATATAAATTTGTTGTTGTAACATCTTTTGCCCTTGGCAAGTTCATATTAAAGTTACTTATTTCAACATAATGGTTAAATATAATCCCCTAGATAAAAGAATAGATTTGCGAAATTTAACTCAAACTGTAAATTTTTAATCTTTAATTTAGTTTTAATGCTAATTTTAAGATTTATTTTTTTCAACAATCAAAATTCTTTGAAAGGTGATGAAAAAAAACTAGAAAGTGTCTTTCTTCTGAAATATATCATTAGAGAATTAAGACAAATTTATTGGTCCTTTAGAAATTGCGGGCTTTAAAAATTGTTTTGTCCTTAAGAATTTATAACCTTTTAGATAAATAATTGTTTTTTGATTCTATAGAAACTATTAATACTTTTAATGAATATATCTTTGCAATCGCTTTACGTTATGGACACTAATAACTGTTTTTTTAAATTATTATTTATGATTATTATGATTTGTTATATATCATAAGTTTTTTAACTGTAAATAGATAGATTTTTCTTAACTAAATACATCAAAAAGAAATGAGCAAAACTATACGATAAATTTATAATAAAATATTAAAGATTTATTAGAAAAATTAAATTTACTTGCATACAGTTAAAAAACATATTAAAGACAGAATCAATTTTCCATGTAAAGCAAAAGAACAATAACAAGTTTAATTTCGAAAAGTAATTATATTATTAGCGTGAATCCCTAAGCATTTTCTTGGAAAATGTTATTTCCATTTAAAGTGAAATTTTTCTCATGCCTTCAACACATTTCAGCTTTGATGTTTTGAAATAAAACAAATAATATATTTTGGAATTTAATTACTTAATTAACTGTATAAACAAATACCAAAAAAGTGACATATCACTTTAATTATTTTATGTTTATGTTATAATAGAGAAATTATTTATAAATTATTTTTCATAAATAAATTTACAATCAAATTTGAAAAATAATTTGGATGAGGAAATCAAATTTTCGTATAAATTATAATTTATATTATGTATTTTGCAAATTATTTACAAAATTTTCTTGATTAGTTAACCTATCCCGTCAGTTATACATTTTTTTTGTTCGGAGACCATTTATTATAAATTAATGTGGTTTGCACTTTTAAAATTAAAATGAAAATTAATTTGAAATTCAATTTTCTCCATTTGCCGCAACTGCCATCTCACTTACTCATATCACCACACCAATACATTAGCGCCACTATCGACCAAATTTGCACTAATGTCAATTTTAGTATGAAACATTTCTATAACTTTGCATTTCTCTGCTGTTTGTCATCCGATTTAAATGATAAATTCACAAACTGTCTTAAACAGACTATATTTTAGCTTTTTGCGAAAACATTTGTGGTTTGAATATGAAGAGAAATCGCCATTCTCGTTAAAGTTCTCTCAGCTTCGTGTTTTATTTTAATGATTTTTGTGCAATATTCATACTGGGGCAAGAATTCAAATCTATGCCACATAGCCCGCATGGACAAAATGCAAATGCATGCGGGTGGACATTAGCATAAAACATCCCCCCAAAAATTTACAAATACAATCAAAAAGAGGGGAAGACGGATAGACAGTGGGTGAGAAAATAACAGCTACAATTTAATTTTCACTATCCTGCTAATGCGGTACATCCTTTATATATTTAACAATATTTTTATATGAAACTGTGCAGCATGTGTAGAACTTTTCAAAGGGATTAAGATTCATATCTGAAAAGTAAGAAATGAAATTCTTTTTTGTTTGCACTTTAATGATTAAACAGGAGTTAAGTAATTTTGCTTGTAATGCGGCACGACTGCAGAACACAACTGTCATTGCCATTGGCCTAATGTGCTTGTACCTGCCCCAGGTGCACTTTGCAATAGTCGAAACAGTGGCAGCATCTGCTGCTGCCGCTGCTATTGCCATTCCTGCTGCAATTAAGGCAACTTGTAGATAGAATTGTGGGGTATGACACAATGATGATGGCCATCTATTTTGTTTTCTACTTCAGCGAAATGTAAATTTGATTATCGCACAGGCAAATATTTGTTAGGGCAAAACAAAATTGGTAATAGGGGGCGAAGGGGGGAGTAGGTTGAGAGTGACAGTTGTTTTGGCTTGGGTTTCGTTGGGTTTTTGGTTCTTACAGAAGAGTTTTGTTGTTGACATATATATTTATCTAGACGTTTGTTGTTGACATTTTTCTCGTTGTTTTGTTTGCTAAAAACTCTGTTGGCTTTCAACTCGCCTTTTTCCTCCCCCACCACCCCTTAGTACAGCTTTTGTTTGGCTCATCATGATTAATTAAAAGTTGCCTCTGTTATTGTGGTTGTTGTTGTTGCTGCTGTTACCATTGTTCCAGTTGCTCGCCATTGGAGCATGTTTCGTTTTTACCACGCAGCTTTTGAACAAATTACACACTCACACACACACACTGACACAACATTCTAACCGCCCACTCGGGCAACCGACATCAACTGACATTGGTTACGCCTATCGAGAAAAACCTTGTGATCACCCTCAACCGCTTTTCTCCACCGGAGAACATTTTCCGGGCTAATGTGTCAGGGTAGATGGCATTGCCTATAGATTACACTGGTCGGGATTCAAGGAGATGGAAAAGCAAAAGTTGCGGGCGTTCTGGCCATGTATTTTGGACTCATTAGAAGGCCTCCGACTGCTGCCTGCTCCCGTCTGCCTGTTGACGCTGCTGGTGTGAAAATTGCGCAAATATGTGCACTGCTCGATGTCTCTGTATGTGTGTTTGAGTATCTGTGTGTATGTGTGTGGATGGGTGTCTATGTGTAAACATGGCGCTTAATGAGAAAAGAACTTACTCTGCTATTTGAGTTTGTTTTTCGGCAAATGTCGACGGGCTTTAGTTTTTGCCTTGCCGGAATGAGTGAGTAAAGCAATGGTAAAATGGAAGTAAAGAGTGGGAGGATAAAGGTGAGAGGAGACTCCGAGGGGCAGGTCAGGTTGACAGACATGTAAACAGATATGGCAAGGTAATGCCACCTGCTCATCAGATGAATATCTACCAAAAAGCCCAAGCGAAGGAATATTGTAATTTCTTTTCAACTTTTTTCTTTGTGGTTTCACATTAAAATCCAATTTATTTAAAAAATAATTTGAATAACGAGATAAATACAAGATGCTAATATAACCAATGATAATTATATATATATATATATATATATATATATATAATATATTAATATGCATATATATATTTAGCTATCAAATAAACAATGGCTAATCGATTTTAATTTTTCACATAACCCATAAATAAGAACTAATTTAATAGCAAAACAAAGTAAAATTTATATACGATAAACCATTAAAAATCTACATACACATATATCGAGAGGGAGGGAGAACGATAGATGCAAAAATTGTAGAGCGTAAACCCCAATATAAATAATATAAGCAAATTATGCAAATTGCATATCGTAATTAGAGATCAAAGTGAAATTGTGAGAATGGCATTGAATAGATACACTTAAATAGCGACAGCAGCAGTAGGAAGAAGAGCAAAAAAAAAGCCGTCGTGACAGTAATAGAAACGGGATGAAGGGCTCCAGGACATAGGTCCTAGAATAGACGATAGTGTACAGAGTAGAGAGAGGATGGACCAGGACACTGGTAGCGACAACATCGCTAATTACTTTCTCATTATGCAGGCTATTTAGCTTTAATTACGCCAAGCACCAGCCACGACAAGGGCGACAACGCGACACACACACACACACAACATACACACATACATACATACTAAACACAATTCTCTGCTGGCAAAAAAAAAAAAAATTTCATATGTTATGTGGCGGATACGACTTTGTGGTTACCTAGAAAAATTTGATTAGGCAATGAAATTTTATTCATTTGAAGCATAGTCATTCATATAAAAATTCTTCCAGTTAAAATTTATATTTATTTATAAGGCAGCCAATCAAACAAAAGTTGCCATCTTTATAGAAATCAAAATGGATAATTAAAAAATTTAGTGGTAGAAGAAAGAGAAAGTAAGCAAAAAAGAGAGAAAAATTAAATAAATTGAAATATAGTAAGTGTATATATATTCAAAAAACAACAAAATAACTCTTTAAGACTTAAAAAGTTTAATACTTACTTAACGTTAATTTATTCGTACAACATCAATAAATTTAAAAGGTTATATGGTTATTTCTTATATATTTTATATTTTATTCAGTACATATATAACTATTGAGTCGAAAAATCCACTCAGACAATTTATTCAATCAGTTAAAATAAACTGCAATTAATAATTTCTTTGCAATAAAAGAAATATAAAATAATTTGATACAAATAAAGAAGCGCTTAAATTAAAATTGTTATCTTTCGACTAACTGAATCGAATCGAAACGGAAACAGGCCTATATAACTGTCTTTTTCTTGATTTGACTGAAATATAGGGGTAAATATCTTGATTATGGCCTTTTAATAATAACGAATATATTAAATATTTCAAATAAAATTATTGAATACTTTCTTCATTCATTATTCGTGAAAGAAAATAATTCTCAAACTTCATTAGGGCAATCCAAAAAATCTACTTAGCAAGCCTAGTAAAAGTAGAAGGTTTAATAAATAAATAAATAAAAAAATACTAATTGTACTTAATATTAGACCAGATATACCTTTCAATCCTAAATAGAGGGTATTGAAAAAGCGCTAGCTCGTATTTGCCCATGCAAAAGTGGCAACAGCATTTGAGCCTTTCACTTTTCACCTGCCGTTGCCAATTGCAGGGCAAGACCAAAATGTCTAAAGTTTTCTAAATACGAACACCTGATGTAACAGAGGGGAGAAAAATGGATTGAGAAGAGAAAAAGAGGAGGAGAAGGGAGGGAATGATGGTGCACCAATTTGCAGGCTTATCCTAAGGATGCTTACCACATATAAGTAAGTGAACAAAAAACGAAGGATAATGAGGATAAATGTGTAAATGCATAAAGTGAATAAAAATTTACTTAACTAGTGAGTGCAATTATTTTCATTTCAGTTTAATTTTGATCACTTTAATATTGCCCAACATCAAATTTAATCCCATGAAAATCTCTCGTCTGGTCGGTTAACAATACCAAAAAAATATAAAAAATATATTTAAAAAAGAAAAAAGAAAATACCCGACAAGAGGCAATTTTTAAAGTTTGCCGTTGCCGCTAACCGATACCACAGTGAGGAAAGGATATGTTGTGGCTAGTATGTGTGTGTGTGTATGTGTGGGTCTGGGTGTGGGTATGGGTACACCTGTGTATTTCTATATACATACATATGTATTTGTATATGTGTGAGTGTGGTTCGGTTTATTTGCATTTTAATATGCCTCATATTTTATAGGGCTTTCACTTTGTTGTTGGTATTTATAATATATTTACTTTTTTAAGCCGCATTTGTGTAATGAAACGGAAGGGGATTATCGTTGGACATTACCCCATCCTTTTAGAGTCCTTGCAGTCCTTCATGTATGCTCATATACACACACATACAGACACAATTTCTTCCACCCTTTAAACGAAATTGAAACACATTCGTTTGACAGTTGCCGTCAGCTTGCCTTCAATTTGATGCCAACATTATTGACTGATCCCTGATGACCCAGAACCCACAGCCCAAGACCCACTGTCAGGACCAAGGACGAAGGATTTTGTGCTGCCTGCCTGACTGCTTGCTTGCTTGGCTGACAGACAAACATTTGCCGCAAATGAAACACTTCAAGTTGCCAAATTGTATGCTTGCATCTAGTTAAAGCAGTTGACAGACAAGGAGGCATCTGTCTGTCTTATGGGCGTGGCTCCATCATATTTCACATTCGCCACTTGTCGGCTTTTATCTGCCCCCAACTTAAACTTCCATCTTCTTTTTTCCTTTTTTTTCGTCCTTTGCCTCTTAATTTCATTATTTGCTGCGCTCAGGCATAAAAAAAGGATATTGCGCGTGTGCTTCTGTGTGTGTCATTATATGATTGGGTGGGGCGTTTATATATATATGTGTGTGTGTGTGTGTGTGTGTGTGTGTGTGTGTGTGCTCACGCATTTATAACTCCCATCCCCCCCCCTTTACAAAGATGACAGACTGTCTGAACAGCAAGTCTCAGACAGGCATCCTTTCAGAGTCTCTCTCTGTCTCACAGTCGATCCCTCGCATACGCATCCTTTCTGTCATGGACACGTGGCCCTGGCCGGGACGAAATTGTGCGGCTTGTCCTCTTGCTGTCCACAACAGTGCAGAAAGGAATACAAAGAAATTGCCCAACAGAGCAGCAGCCCGAACAGCAACTTCAGTTTTAATTGGATAATTACTCATCGAATGCCCACTTTAATCGATGCTGATATTTATGCAAAGAAAAAAAAAAAGAAACCGAAACGAAACGCAAAAGTGCCTACTTAATCGCATTTAAATAGCCATTGAAAGCATCCCAAAGGATAGTACGAAAAACGTATTCTTTTCCCCCTTATTGAACTATTTTTGAGCAATTTGCAAAACAATTTTCAATGATTCTTTTATTTTTTGCCACTTTCATCTGCACATAAAATGGAATACAAATGATTCCCAAATAGCAAACTCACTCAGTACCTTATCGTCCCTCTATACCAAAATTCAACTGCTATACTTGGCCATAAACGTTGGCAACTTGTTGGTCGCAACTACCAAAACCAAAGTCCATTCAAAATGCATTTCAAAGAGCGAACGGAGTTTCCTACCAAAATGGGTGAGGGAGGCGGTAGTGAACTAGAATTTGAAAAGCAAAGCAAAAACTAGGAGCAACAAGAGGGCAAATTGCGGAAGGATTCAACTGAAAAACCATTTCAGTATAACGTTGACATTCTCAATGGCAATTTCCAACAGAGTTTAACGCTCTTTGAATGGCCAAAATGAATCCAGAACCAACAAATAGTTTGTTGCCAAGGCTATAACAACTTCTATTCATAAAGCTTGCTTCTAAGATTAAGACTTAGCAGAGTTGTATAGACGACTTTCGGGATACTCTTTTAACAAAGAATTTAAATTAACAATTTATAATTCAAATTTGCTGCAATTATGCAATTATAATGGCTTACTTAATCAATTAATCGAATCTCTTGTTTCTTACCCTTGCGGCTTTTTATCGGGCTTAATGTCGAGCTCAGAAGCAAATTTCTTTGAAGACTTACCGTTATCTTTTCACCTTCAGGCCTTGTTTAATACAAAATGGAGCAAATGCAGGCATACTTGATTCATTTGCTGAACATGAATTTATATATATAATACAAGAAATCAATATAAATTTATTGGCTTTAAAATAGTTTCACTCTTCATTGAAAATCTTCTTGCCTTTAATTAATTTGAAAATCGTTCGAAGTGAAATTTTTTTTTAAAATAGTGTGAATAATAATATTTTTAAATAATATTATAAACATTTATTTAAATAACAAGTAAAAAAATTTATTTAGCATTGATTTTTATTTGCTCTTCTAAAAGAAAAGCCTGTTTAATGCCAAAAATAATATGTTTTTTTTCAACAAAATAAGCAGCTTTAAAAACATCGAAAACTAAAACAAAACATTTAAATTAATAGCTTTTTAAGCACGTAAAATAACCAACAGAATAATTATTTATTTTGGTTTATTTGTCTAAATATTATGTAAACAATATTATAACTAATGGGACAACAAGTAACAAAGGCTTCGACTATTAATTTATTTATGTTTTGTTTATTTTATAGTTAGCCCCTTCTCAACCTCAGCTAAAGTATAGAAATACATTATCTTGTTAAATTTTAAAAATATATACAAATTGAGTGAAGTTTTTACGGTTTTTTGTCTACAATGAATATAATAAGTATATTTAAAAACTAAAACTCTTTCAAAACAGTTTTCAAGCAATGCAAAGTTCTTGCTAACAGTTTTTGGAATCTAAGTAAAGCACATTATTAAAAATAAAATTGTGTAAAAAAAATAAAAGATACAATTATAAAGATTTTTCTATTTAATAACATATTTAAGCTAAGTTGCATATTAAAGACGATTACATGTCGATCGGAATCTTGGCAACCAATCAGCTGACACAGTAACCCAATGTATTGGATTTTAAGATCGAAAAGTAAAGCGTTTCGGAATTGCAATTGCCAATGCAAAATGTATTTAAAATTGACATGATTTACCATTAAAAAGGGTAAAATACTCAATAATTTAGAGTACTTTAGTTACTAACAAGCTTTTGCTTGGTTACAGGGTACACCGAAATGATGATTTCTGTTGAAACACTTACCGGCTAAGCATTCACATGGCAACAGGTCGAAAAACCCAGGCAGAATGCCCAAGTACAATAATATTTGTAATGATTCTAAAGTTTCAGAGTGGCCAAGAGGCAGTGATGCATAAATTCAATATTATCCATCCATCTCGCATGAGATACCAGTTTTTATTTCTTCTCCTTTTTAACAGATTGCCATGACAGCAGACGCTGCCCGGAATTTTGTAGAGGCAGCCGAGTTGTCTGTATTTCGTTGATTAGAATCAACATAAATAAAATTAATTGTTGCCGGGTGGATTGACTAAGTTGGGTTGGATATGCTTGAATTGAATTGCCAACAGAGGGGTTGCATTCAATTTGATTATTAGCTGAACTCAACCAAGCGAATGAAGCACAAAACCCGGCCAGGAAACAAACCGGCAAGTGCAATTGTTGTCTACCCTTAAAGAGGGGTGGGTAAGGAAAGGGGATAGGTTGGTCGGTTGGCTGGCGGTTGGCTGGCGGCTGGCGGCTGGCTCCTTTTCTCTATCTCCTTATTGGCATTTGTCGTTGGACTAATTTTCCTGTACAGAGAGTAAGCCCAACTCCCTTGAGCATTTCGCCCAAAACCAAAAGTTCTACAATATAATTATAATTTATTTACACTGGCTGCATTATCAATTCAAGTTTTTATTTTTTAATTGCTAAAGCCAATTTAATTTGGTAAAAATTGCAATTGTTTAAATAAACTTTTTACATCTATCTTTATTATAAATTAATTAAAACTTTAACTAAAAAATTAGGTTTTTCCCTTTTTCTCTATATTAAATACTTTTAACTCTGATTCAGCAAAGGTAAATCTAGCGATTTATTATTATTATTAAGAGCTACATTATGGGCATCTAGTCTAACCTATTTTTGGTGGAAATTATCAATGGATTTATCCTTTCTGGTTATATCATTTCTGGTCTGGTCTGTCCTGTCCAACTCTTAACCACTCCAAAAATCCTAAACGTTGGCAATTGAACTGTTGAAAGGCTTGGTTTACAGTCATTGCAATTGCATGGAAACTGAATGCAATGGAATGCAACAACCAGTTGAATTTCGTATGCCATTGGCCATATGCAAAAGTGAAGAATGGCTAAAGGGAATTGGAGAAGGAGGGGAAAGGAAAGGTTGAAGCGTATATCGAACGTATCCAAAGTGCCAGTATTTTTGTTGGGTTTTCTGCATGATTTCTCAATTCATTGCAAATGGCAGACCAAAAATAGACAGACAGACGGACAGGCAGTTAGAGAAGAGTTCAGAGTCTAGAATTCTGGTCTGGCCTGGCCTGTCGTGTTCTGGCCGGTTACGGCCCTAATGCTTATTACCAACACTTGGACGCTTGGCAATTTATGCACAAGCCGCTTAGGCGCATATCGTCTATGGGCAACAGTTAAGCCTTGGCCAACTGCCCAACTCTTAGGCCCAGTTTCAGTTGGTATTCCATTCCAGAATCGATTTGTTTTTATAATTTTAATTGAAGCTCTTTTTGGCCTAGAGTTGAACATGAACATGGACAATTTTTGCACCAGCAACGAAACTGAGCTGCATTCTTTTCCACTTCCTTCTCTCTTTCTTTTTTTGTTTTGTGCTGGCAATTTCCTAAACAAATATTGGAACAAAAGGATCTCTGGCCAGGTGAAGGTGAACCAAAACCAGAAGCACCCACCACCATCTGACACCGACTTTTGGCCATTGTAGCAAATAGTTTTAGATAGAGAAAATCTGAGAGCTTTATTCTTAGTATTCTCGGCAAACATGTTATGTAATTAAAATGCCTTGTAGACACATTTTATACCTCTCCACCACCCCCCACCTCAAGCCCTGGCAAATCTCTCAACGTATTCGTAAACATTTTTGTGGCTGCTTGTATGCCTTTGTGTGGCCAAATAACTTAAGCCGCCTTTCAAAAGGAAGAGGCTTAAACTTTTTAATGGCATGTTGGCCTCCCATTTTGAAGGAAAACATTAACTATATACATTTTTCTCTTTTTGTTTTCAGATGTTACAAATCTGGACTACGTCAAGGTAAATGCCGAAGCTGGTAAAAATGTGACCATACCTTGTCCAGGTGTTAACGAGCATTCACTAGTGGACACTCTGGTATGGAAAACATCATCGACGACAATCGCCCAGTTTGCCAATCGGATACCATTGCTGCATAGTCCAAGGGTGAGTATGGTAACAGAAAACTACAAAATATAATAATGGTTGGATTTCATGTCATATTAAAATTCATTTTGCCACTTTAAGTAGAGAAACTCTGCTGACAGGCACTTGAGAGAAAATGTTAGGAGGTGGAAAAGGCAAAAAAAAAAAGGATGCGAAGCTGTTAAAATAATTGATAGCCAGTTCCCCCCAAAAAAAAGAAAAGAGGAGGAGGCTAAAATAAAAGTAAGCGAAATTGCTGCAGAACAAGTCACAACGCGAACTAAGTGGCCATCAGTGGGTGGTAGAGAAATTCAGGCCAGACGGTGCGGCTAATATATTTTAAATGTTTGATAGTTCTACTAGAAACTTGCAGCAAAAAAAAAAAAGAAAAAAATAAAACGACGAACAAAAAATACGTTCAAGTGGCTGTAGAGCAAAGAGAGAACTGTTTCTTGGTTGTGGAGCTTTAAACGCACTCGGGGGGCCATTGAGAGGGGTCCCATTACCCTCTCCTCTCCCTCTTTCAAACAAATAAAATGATGATGAAGTTGCAAGGAGAACGCTATTCCAGAGCAGTGCCTTGGCTTGGCTATGTGTTAAATGGCAAACTGGGACACTTGAGCTGCAGCCGAAGTTGTTTTCCAAGCCAAGTCCAAGCTAAAGCACACTCATATTTCTTGGCTACCGTCTTGAGTTCCCTTGTCTCCCCCACACCCCCACCAGCGTTTTAGCTCCTTTGTCCTATGTCTATGGCTATTATGTGTATTAAAAGTTTTTCACCTTGGCAGCATAGAGCGGCTGCTTCATTTTATTACAACTGACATATAACCCCGGGCAAACAATATATATATATACATATATATATAACAATGATTAATGTTTGCCAACTCTAGAGAGAAAGAGATACAACTAAAATAAGATAAGGATGGCTAGATTTATTTGGTCAAAAGCCACTCACATGTCTACACGAACAAAATGCGAAAATGTGATTAAAATTTACTTGGTAAAATTTTACCAATGCAAATTGAAAATTTCAAATATTCTCAACAACAAAATGCAATCGAGCCTGAAGTGCAACAGATTTTGAGAAAAGGGTTAGAGGGATTGAAGGGGTATATATGTAGATATTGCTTGGTTATGCGGTTGAGTAACTTGCAATTTTGTGGCCAAACACACACACACACACACACCGATAGATTTACAGACATTTATGCATGAAGAGAGTTAGAAAAGGATTTAAAAGTAAATAACATGGTTGAGGCATGTGCAGATAAGCCAGATACTAATACTTGATGAATAAAATCATTTTTGCCAACAATGTAAATTTCAATTTCAAACCAAAAACTCCTTATTAAATTTGCTTAAAATAACAATAACACAAAAGACAGGTCACTTTATGTCCCGATGTCCCAATGGGACAGTTGAGTTGAGCCGACAAGAATTTTGCATTTGAATGCAATTAGAAAATTTTAAGGCCAACAACAGCAAAAAAAAACAAAAAAAACATAAAACCAGATATCTAAATGCAATTTTTAAACATCTTTCCCTTCCCTCTCTCGCTTTATATCACTATCTCTCAATTATGAAGACAACCGACAAACAAACAAATTTGTTCATGACCAGTATGAAAAGTTTTTGGCAACAAAATATATATTTTCATATATAGAGTCAAATGTTGCCGATACTCGAGACCTGCTCGAGAAATGTTCTTGGAATTGTTGTTGATATGGCCACTTGGGGGCGTATGTGTGTGTGTGTGTATTGAAGGGGAGGAGGTCAAAAACTTATTTGTCATTCGTATTAAAAAGTTTGTGCAGCCTTAAGTAGAAACTCATGTTGTCCAACATTGTTGCTGTCAGAGGTCCTGTCAACATCTCAATGTCTGCACGGCTCTGTCCTTCTGTCAGTGGGTTGGCATTTGCTTTGAATTAAGGAAAAACAGAGAGAAAAAAAAAAAAGAAAATGAAAAGGCTTAACAGTAACAGTAATTTAATTGCTTAATACAAAACTAAATAATTTCGTTTACATTTTCGAACAGATACAACTTTTGTCGGACAACTTTGGTTTACAATTCTCACCATCGCTGGCAAGTGATACATCTGAATATATTTGCCTAGTTAATGATCGTCATATACCTGAAGCTATAGTCGATCTGCTCGTACAGGGTGAGTTCTGTTATATTACTTACATATATTACATTTGCCCTGGTTTCCTTATTTATTTTTTGGTTTGTTTTCTTAATGAAACGCATAACAACTTTTAATGAACTTTTCCTGTTTCCTTGATTCTCCTTTCTTTTCGGTTTTATTTTCTGTTTTTGGTTGGTTTTCTCCCAATTTGTTACTGACAATTTTCTCATGTGCTTGTGTGTGTATGTTTTCTTTTTTAAAATGCAGATGTGCCTGATCCACCGGAGCGTCCATTGTTGATAAGTTTCACATCACGCTCGGTGAACTTATCCTGGGCCCACTCGCAGCATCCACGAAATGCCCCTGTCACGCATTTCATTATTGAAACGCGGTAAGTGTTGAAGGGTGAAACAACGTTGCAACGTTGCATCAGTAGTGGGTGTGGCAAGTATGGTAGTACTGTTGTTGTTTTAAGCTGATGAAGTACTGGTAACTTCCTCTCCCACCGTCTCACTCCCTCTCTCTCTGTCTTATTGATTGACACATGGAAACAGGTACCGTTGGGCATATGCAACTGGGCCTGACCTCATTGCTCGGTTGGATTAGCGTTTACGTGTACGCTTCGATGGCTGCACATTCATATCGAGCCTAAACAGGCAGACTGGTCATGCCTCAATCATTTTGGCCAGGTCCCTTTCATTGAGACCTTTATGCATTTATTGCATTTGCCATGTAGTTAAGTCTTACTCCTCACTCCAAAAAGGACTCTGGCTGTCCTTTAATTAATATGTAAAACGATAACGTACGCACTTCACTTGTGCTCCATTTAAATAGAAAAGAAAACACAGATACATATACACAATATATATATACATACATATACATGCACTCATGCAGTTAACATTGTATATGTGTGTGTATGAGCTGCATTGCTGGCTATTTTCCGAATAACTTGAACTCAATGCGGGGCATGAAATAAAAAGCCAGCACCCATACAAAGAGCCAAACGAACAAGGATAAAAAAAAAAGAAATACCAAAAAAAATAAGCGAAACTTTTTCAATAAATTTCCATCAACTGCAGCAACAGCAACCGAAGAAGAAGAAGAAGGAGAAGGACAAGAGGCAGCGGCAGCCGTTGCAGTTGCAGCAGAAGCCGCTGGGCTTGGATCCATGTACTATGGGCACTTTGCCCAATTTTGTGCGCACTTTAATCAAAACTCAGTTGATAGGTTTTTTTCTTTAGTAAAATAATCATAATATGCGACATTCCAAATTATTCATTTGTTAGAACCACAAAATTTAATACTTAAAACTTTTGAAAATATATATTTATTTTTTACGTGAATAATGTCATTTTAATTGTAGTTATTAGTTTCATATAGTTATTAGTTTTTATTTTAAAAGAAAGCGTTAAAACATTCAATTTAAATAATATTTAAGACTGCTAAACTTTTGGATTTAATTCATAAATGAAGGTATATTTCAAAATTTGTGAATTACTGACTTCAAAATAGAATTAGAGTTACTACAAATGGTAATCAATTTACAATAAGATCAAGCCAAATAAGGAGGCGACTAATAATACTAAATATTATACTGATGATAGTCGTAAACGATCTAAAATAATTAATATAATGGCTGCCGAAAAGATCTAAGAAAGGCTCGTACTTGTAAAGAGAAAAAAATAAGTGATAACATGTTATGTACTTAAAATTTTGTTTGAGAATTAAACAGTTTTCAATTAAAAATTAGTTTTTTATTTTAAATCTGTTTATTTTTGTTAGTGACAGATATTCGTCGTAACTTCATATGTAGAACCTAAAAGAACTTACAACTGAAAGCCAAAAAAGGATCAACATGGTTTAAATGCCCTGGGGCATCTAAGCCAGTAAATCCGCCACTGAATTTGTTAAGTTTCAAAGCCAAACTTAAGGAAGGCTTTCTCAAACCTTTATTTCCTAGGTGTAAACTTATATAAATAACAGGACACTTAAATATTAAATATTTATAAGATAGATTTCTCGACTTAAGGGAGAAGGTCATCTTGTTTTATCTCTTCTTATGTTTCTTTATTTAAATATATTTCTCAGTAAAAACATTAAAATCAAAGTTGACCATTAATATTGTATTCAACCAAGCAGCAAGAAACCAGTGTTTAATAGCAATTTTCTCAACAGTATTGGAAATCGATAAAAAACTTTAGTAAGCCACATTAAGCTTTGATGTTTTTTTGTTTTTTATAAAATTTTGAAAAATACCCATAGTACGGTGGCTTCGTGAATCGTGTCCTCGACAAGACACTGGGCTCAGCACAATCGATGACAGCCAACTGGAAAGCAGAGCCTGCGGTGCATTTATGCAAAATAAGAAATAACTACACAAGCACAAGTATACGCACAGAAAAAAAGGAATGAAAAAGAGGGAGAGATGTGTGTGTGTGTGTGTGTATACTCTTACGCGCGAGCGCCTGCCAAATGTGTGTGTTCGTTTATGTAGCATTCATTTTCGGGCAAAGCTCAAGCTTCAGCTTCAGCTTTTAGTGCCGTACTGCATTTTATGTACTATATACACACACACACACACATATATGGATATATGTATGCATGTATATTCTCCATCTATATGGGTTGATGAACAAAATGGTGGTCTTGGTTGTAGGTGGTGCCGTCTCTTATTTACATTTTCGCTTGATTCGGTTTATTTGCCCATATGCATGGAAGTGAGGCATAAGTGGGTAGAAATATTGTTGAATGGAAATGGCTGAATGTCGATCAAAAGCGCTAAAGGAAATTGAAATGCTATGACGATGACATGCTTATGTTAAGTTTTTGGTTTGCTATTGATATTAAGTGAGGTGTCAGGCTAAACCATGAAGTTCCCATCATCAACTGTTGCACATTAATGCAGTATAGAATGCATTCTATTATTTTCTTATATAAAAGTAAAATATTTTCTATAGACCAAAGAACTGGGCCAAGTTTGCTCTTTGTAAGAGTTTGTTTGTTTTTAAGCTTTGGTAGTTTTTATGTTTATTAATTTCTGTTGGTTTATACTACACATACGGCTTTTATATTATATGTATATACATCTATAAAAGCCGCTTAATATTTATAAAGTGGACCAGCAAAGAGTACATAAAATAAAATGTTTTAAGTATCTCTTAACTTCATTCACTAAAAGCATTCAAAGTTGTTTTTTTATGATGACGGGAAACCGAATCCGGTTTCGGTTTCATTTGAAAAAAAAAAAAAACAATTAAAAATAAATGTGAATTTGGCTTGTGTTTTATGTTTAAATGTATAAAAGTGTAAATTAATTTCTCTTAATTCTTAAATTTTAATTTTAAACATGGACTGTAAATATTTCTTATTTTCAAAATATTTTTATGCAAAGAGTAGTTTTTTTTAGTTTTGAAAAAGCTTTGACATATTCGACTCCCTTACTACCTAACATTTTATATAATTATGTATATCATTAAATTTAGAGATAAAATGTTTGACATTATATTACATGTGAAATTTTAATGGAATGCAAAATAATTTTAAATTAGAATGAAAGTTAAATCAGAAAAAAGGTTTCAAAGACTGCTCAAATATAAAATGAATTATTTTTCGTAGTAAAAGTTCTTTGTTGTCAATTAAAAGTGGTCACAAATCGTGAGAGTTTCTAAGTTTTAAATTTTTAGTTACCACTTTGTGGCAATTTAGCAAGGGTTAAAGTAACCAGTAATCAGATGCCGCCCCTGGCTAAAGCTTTATTCCTTTTCGGATTATAAAACAATAAACTCAAACCCATTATGTGTACATATACACAGGCATATATCTATAGATATTCATGTAAATGTTTAAGTAATTATTTCAAAGTGTTCATCCACTTTGCATATTATTTTTTATACTGATTTAACATTTCTATTTCAATTGATTCACTTTAACGAATCGAATTAATTAATTGTTGAGTCTGTGAAAATATTTTCATATAAAATTCATTTTTGACTAAGCTAATTGAAGCATAAACAAATTTGCAAGTGATGTGCATAAATAAATGCTTTGATTAGTATTACAATCATTTTTTCCAGATTTGGTTTTAGTGGCAAAAGGTTTAGGATTCGGCAATTTTAACTATAAATGAATTTAGAAATCCATTTGTAAATCAATATATGTACATATTTATATATACATATGTGCAAATGTGTATGTATACCTTTTATATGTATATAAAATGTATGTATATTTCTATATGAATATTTAGTATATATATACATACAAAGGTTTTTTTAGGGCATTGGCCATTAGTAATTTTTTTTTTGTTTCAATGGGAACTCACGCTTGAACTTTGCCAATAGCCATGAAAGATATTATGTATACACACACACAAATAGGGCTTTTGCATATATAACGAAAAATTTAAGCAGCTTACAAAAAAAATGTGTGTATTTTACGCAAACACACACACACACATCGACACACACACAACCAAAGTAAGCCACAGTGACTGTCAGGCATCAATACTTTTGGTCGTGAAATCGCCACAAATTTATTTGCCATTGCGGTTACTTTGCTATAAAGAAGATTTTTCTTGTATGCATTGTTTTCTTTTTTTTGTTTTATTGGTTGTTTTGTTTTTGTAATTTTATTTGAGATTCAGTACATTTTTCATATGTTTTTACACAGAAGGCGCCAACGCCAATGCCAATGCCTCGCTTGCATGCTTCATAAAGTTGCCAAACAAATGTTGTTTTTTTTTCCCACGATTGTTTTTGGTATGAGCCGCATATTGCATGGTTTACGGATGCAACGTGCCCGCTGGGCCACTAAATGCCCATTGCCAATACAAACACATGTGCCACTGACCCTTAACGGAAGGGCGGAAGCTGGCCTCGGCACGCAGCATTGATTAATTTTAATGATTTTTTACACGATATTTTTTGACCACGTTGGCAATTTTCTATTTTTTTTTTTGTTTTATAACAAACGCCTGACATATACTCGGTGTGTGGTTTTTTTCAACTATCAGCGATTCGCAGTGAATCAATTTTTAATCATACACAAAATCTTCCTTACTCTGCATTCACCCAACCTAAAGGAAATATGTGAAAATTATGTGAATTAAAAGCAAAATTTAGTAGAACTTTAAAGATTTTTTTGTTTGCCATGAAAAATGTTCATTGTATTTGCTTTTCTGTGCGTAATTTATGCGGGAACAAGCAAAAGAGAAAAAAATGAAAAGGGGGAAAAAGATTTCCCAAAAAGCGGAATCAGACCATTTACATTTTTTTTGTTTCTTTTTGGGTGTGCGGTAAAAAGCGCATAAATATTTTAGTGCCTATGCGCGGCAAACACATTTCGCATAGAAAGAGTAAGAGGTAGAGCTAGAGAGTGAGAGAGAGAGGGATCCACCGCATCCCACAAGTGTCATGCAAATCCTGGAACCAACAACCACACCCCAAACCTCTCTCAAATGGCCATCCATTCGCCACACATTCCCGAGGCCTATATAAATTTTCATAATGCATTTTATGCCCAGGCTTTATATTTATTGAAATCGGCTTTTATACATTGATTGCAACCGTAAAATAAATATAATATATTATATACATATATATGTGGCATAAAATGCAATTTAAATGATTATGCAATACGTTTTAAATAATTGAACGTATTGAATGAGTGCCACTGTTTGTTATCTCTTAATATATCTGTATTTATCATATTATATATATAATTGTGCGTGTTCTTTTTTTTTGCAGTACGGGAGAAGATGGCATTTGGGATCAATTGGCACGCATTTATACAAAAACGAATTCCACATCATATCAGGTGACTGGTCTGACGCCCTTCACCGTCTACAGCTTTCGTTTGTTGGCCGTTAACAAGTTAGGGATCAGTCCGCCATCCAAGGAATCCTACTACATTGTGACATTGCGTGAGGGTGAGTATATTCCAGTAATCTTCTGTAGTCATCGTAGTCTATGTAGTTACGCCATAGTTTCACCATTTTTATTGAGTCAAACCATAAAGTTCAGGTTATAGGCATATATGTATGTATGTATATACATACATGAGACGACACATGACATAACATTTTTTACAATCGCATTAATTTTTCATTTACATTTTGGACTGACTTTTAAGTTAACACACACCAACACATAACGTTTGCTTCCTTCTTGCCAAACAATTACGGCCCCATAAAGTTCAGGCCCACATTGACGGTTGTGTACGTTTAATTATTTTCACATTGGATAGGCCAGGTGTATGTCAAAGATATAAACCTTATAAACACACAAACCGTAGCAAAACTATGCGTATACACTTAAATTTAAGAGGTAATTTCAAACCGGCAGCAGTTGCTCATTTCATTAACACACCCTAAAAACAAAAAAGAGAGAGAAAAAGCCATATACAAGTTGCATATATTTTGCTTTAACTTTCAGTTTAAGAACTCTGCTTTTCTAAACCTCTTTTCATTCTTCAATGACTTAACAAGAGAGTTTACGACTGATTAAAGTCCAAGATAAAGTATATAAAGTTCAGTTAGTTTGCTCTCTAAATCTATATCAAAAGCAACTACTGTAAAGTAGTGCAAAGTGGCAATTTTTCTTTTATATTTCATTCATATATCCTGTCTTAGACAAATTGTTTAGTCGGGAGTGTATTTTTGTGTATTCAAAAGGGGTATATTCATTTTAGTCACGAGTTTGCAATGCATAAAACGAAGACTATAGAAAGAATATATATATTCTTGATCAGCACAATACGATGAGTTTATATAGCTCTGTCCGGCAATCCGTCTATGTCAAACAAAAATTTAATAAAGTTTTCTTGCTTAAAATTTTAGTTTTGGTTCTCTTGTTTTGTCTCCATATGCAGCTAAACCAAAAACTTGGTGGATGTGTTAGAAAATATAGAAAACTAACACTCATCAATTAATATGATATTTAATAGAAAAACAAGAAAGTTATTTATGTTAAGCCTTTTTCTTGACCGATTGTTCAAAAGGAAGCTATATAATATAGTCATCTGATCGGCATATTTTTGTGCCAAATTTCAGCCCCAAATGTTTCGGAAAAGATCGTGGTGATACGAACAGACAGATACGGACAGGGTTAAAGCAACTCAGCTTATCGTGCTGATCAAGAATATATACACTTTATATAGTCGGAGATGTTTCCTTCTATGCGCTGCAAACTTCTGTCCAAAATTAATTGATCAATTTTGCATAAAAATAATTTTTAATATTCCGAAATATATATATTTTAACACTTTCTTTTTGCACTTTCTAACCTCATAATTTATGCATAACGCAAGAAGGGCTTACACAATATAAACCCCTGTGACATAAAAGCATATCCGATATTTCAACTGAGATATAACTAAGATTCTCCTTAACTATTACCTCAATCAATAGAGTTCAATAATGTGACCCAAAGAACATAAGTTAACACGCATACAGAGTGTTAACCGAAAATCCCTTTTGAACTATTAACCTAGTGACTGACAGAAGATTTAATATGATTGCAGCACTTCTCACATATATGTATATATAGATATACATATATGTATATATAAGGTGATTGGAAACTTTTACAGACATTTTACCTGCTGCCTCTTTAGTGTTGTGACTGCCATAGACAATGATTAATCGTGGCGTACTTTTGTGCGTGTGCCCATAACTAAATTGCCTCCAAAAAGTCACAAAACACATTAATCACAGCACAAGTAGTAATAGTGGTAGTCCCACCAAACAACCCACCCCCTTTACCCCACCTCACTCCATGTCGCACTCAGTAACAGGGACAAGCTATTAGCAACACATTTGTCTTATGTGCGTTGAAAATGACTTTGGCCAGCAAACTGGGCGCAGTGTGAAATTCCATTTACGAGTATGCCACAATAAGGAGGCAAATGGAATGCGACCCAAGTTTCTGTCACGGCTTTGGCGGCCACTGCTGTTGCAACATATGCGGTCCCAAATTAGTCGATACATGGTTTACTCCTATATACATATATACATATATATCCGGCAAGGAGTTGAGCTCATTATGGCCAACGGTTCGCAACGCTTGACAAGTTGTGGTCGCTGTGCCTATTTGCCAATTTGTATAAATTAAGCTTGTCGCATGCATAAATTAACTAAATGTGGCAAGGGTAGATAACGGTTTCAATTGAACTAATCAAAAATGCAAGAGAGGAAAAACTTTTCAATTTTGTCAAATGTTGAAGAACTTTCTCTTCAAGCATCAATGTCAAACCAAAAGACACACAAAATATCTTTTAATTTATTTATAAATTCATTGAAGTATGCATAGCAAAGCAGCCCCCACTCTCACCACCCCTTAGCTAACGTAACTTTACAGCGAGTGGCAAACTGCCAGATCATGAGCCATCTTGACTCACCTGGTCTAGTTGCGACACACGCATCATTTAACTTAATTCGCCATAGCCAAAAACGAAAATCTCAAGATTCAGCCATAGGCACAGAACTGGCAACGGGACAGGCTCTTGCAACTTATGTTGCGTGACAGTGACAACTTGACAATGCCACAGACAACGTTACGCTTACATGACAGGGCCACCATGACTCCTCCCTCCCTCTCTCTCTCTCTGGAAACTCCTGGTAGCAAGGGTTTTGTCCTCCGGCAAGTTAAAACTTTTACGCGGTATTTCTTCCCTCTTTTTTTTTTTAATTTGAAATTTTTGAGTTTTTTGGCAACTTTTCTGGCAAAGTCAAAGTTTTGTTTTAGCCCAAGTCATGGTAATCTTCTTCTAAACTCCACCTCTCTCTCTCTCTCTCTCCCTCTTGGTCTTCACAGCTCCCACAGGCAAACCGATACCAACAACAGCTCATAATACATCCTCGACATCGGTTTATATATCATGGAAGCCACCGTCACCCGATACAATTTTAGGTGAATTTCTTGGCTATCGTATTACATATCGACCACGCGATCGGGATCCAAATGATACCAAGGAAATCTATATAAGGGATAACACAGTGGAGGTAAGTCTGATATAGTTGTAGAATAATTGAATTTCATGATTTCCGACACTTTGGCCGCATTTCGTGTTTTGCCACCCTTTGTTCGTGACGTGACATGCACATCATTTTCTATTTTCCATTTTACCAATTGAAAATGTCTGAGTGCCTTAAAGTATGCTAAAGTATTTTCTTTTTTTTTTTCTTTTTGGGTTTTCTTTTTTTTAGGCCAGTCATTCGACGGCTTAAAGCCATAATATCAACGGCGTATTAAAAAGTAATTTACAACTGCTGTCAACCAAAGTTATTCTCACACAGACACACGCACACACAGATATATACCTATATAGAATTACCGTTACATTTGTTTTTGGTAGCACCTGGCAAAGGTGTTGCCAAGGGGAATTTACAGTTATATATCTGCCATTTTACTTTGACTATCAGAAGGCAATTTGTTAACAATTTGTTCTCAACTATGCGGCTAGTTTTGTTTATCCCATTTAAACAATTTGACACGCAAAGTGACATCTAATAAAGGACATCTACAATACTCTACCATAACATTAGAAACAGTGCAGTTTCTTTTACAGAAAGTTATTTTATTGAATAAATTATTTAGCAAATTATTTTTCAATTATAACTTTTTTGCGGGTTTTGTATTGAATGGTCTGTTAAGACTAAAATTGAATACTTTCATGACGTGTTTATTATTTCAACTCAAACTGTCATTTATCTAATGGAATTGTTTTTACATTAGATTTATTTGCACAAACTTATTTACTAAATACGTACCTTTGTATGCTCTGATTTCATAAAGATTTTAACATTTCTCCAACCTACTAGAATTCTTCAAAAGTTCGCTTCATCTTCTATCTTTCTTTTTGAAAGAAATTAATATTTTCTTTATTTTGTTTTTAAAATGGTTTCTTAATAATGAGAGTAGTTAAGTAGTAGAGAATACGGAACAAAGAATTATGATTATGAATGATTCTGAATTTTAGTTTTATTCCAAATGAAAAGGACTGAAGGGAAGAATTTGCTTATATAAAATAGGGATTTAGGTGTTAAATGTCTTTTTATATACAAATGCAAGATTTATATATTCGTTTGTTGCCATCAAAATTTGAAGCGTTTATTACTTGTTTCGTTATTACCTTTCGTCGATTTTGGACAACACGCAATTTGCTTTTTATATACAAACGAAATCGTTATAATTTTATGATGTAACAAAATTGAAAAGAAAATTACTAAAGTATCTTTCTAAGATATTTTTCGACAGTTAGCCCATATTAATACATCGAATTTGTAAAATTTTTCCGTGTAAGGAAATTGTGTTATTTTACCAGTTCACGCATTAATTTTTATACACTTGCAAAAGTGTATACTTATTAATTTTGGTCAGAAGTTTACAACGCATAGAAGGAAGCATCTCCGACTATATAAAGTATATGTATTCTTGATCAGCATGATGAGCTGACTTGATATAGCCATGTCCGTCTGTCCGTCTGTCCGTCCGTCCGTCTGTCCGTCTGTCTGGATCAACGCAATCTCCTCCGAGACCCTTGGAGCTACAGAGCTGAAATTTTGCACCTAGGCTTCTTTTTGCTGCAGGCATTGTATATCTCGGAATCATCCCGATCGGATGACTATATCATATAGCTCCCATAGGAACGATCGGTCAGGAATAGGGTTTAACATCAATAACTCTGTTGTTTTTCAATCGAATGTCACTAAATTTAATGTTCATGAGTTTTATATAATCCTCAAAACATATACCAAATTTTATCAGAATCGGTCGACTATATCATATAGCTCCCATAGGAACGATCAGTCAAAAATATAGTTTTTGATCAATAACTTCGGTGTTTTTGAAGCAATCGTCACGAAATTTGTTATTTGACAATTTTATATAAAAAGAAATATATCTTTTAAGTTTTATCAGAATCGGTCGACTATATGCTATAGATGTCATAGGAACAATCGGGGAAAAAAAAATTTGTTTTAATTTTTTTTTTATGCCACGGACATAAAATTTATATTTGATGGGTTTTATATACTTCCTTATGATTCTGGCAAATTATATATAAATCAAAAAGACAGTTTGCAAGGGTATACGAACTTCGGCACGGCCGAAGTTAGCCCATCCTTCTAGTTAATTTTTCGGCCGTGCCGAAGTTCGCCCATCCTTCTAGTTAATTTTAATTTCGCTTTAGATAGAAGTCATTAATTTATATCCAAAAATGTGCTGCACAAGTTAAATAATTAACAGTTAGTCTTGACTAAAAAACTTACTATAATTTAATTTATAAACTGAATAAAAACTCGTATGGCAACTAGAATTAACAATTAATATTGTTGATGTCATCTAACTTGTACATTTACTTGAACTCACAAAAATAAAAAATGGTAAATATTTATCAAAACCAAAAGTAATATTCTAAAACAAAATTATTAACTTTTAAAACATATTTAAACTTAGTGAAAGCAACTTTGGACAAAATGTTTTTAATAATTTAGATTCAGTGTTTTTAATTTTTTGAGTGACTAATATAGTAAAGACTGAAAAGTCCTTCCATCTTAAATCTTATCTATATGTGTGCCTCTTACAAATGTTAAGCATTTAAGCTAATAATATCCAACTCACGAAATGCATTTTACAGTTTTGCAACATGTTCCGGATGCGTATCCGAAAAAGGGTGTTCATAGGAATCGTTCTGGTGTTATATGCAAAAATTATTAGCGATAATGCTCACGTACATACCAACACTCAGGCTCGACAACGGCAACGGAGTTGCCTAAAAAAATAGAAAAGGAAACGAAAAAGAAAACTGAAGCTATCCATGGTGGCGCCTGATTGCCACAAGCATGGCACGCTTTTGTGCTCGAGTGCATATTTTGCTCTTATCTGACAATCCACACACCCTTTCCATTTCCCGCCCCTCCATCCACAGCAAATGGGTTAGCATGATTCTACTCCACTCTCCCCGCTATTTACCCCTTTTGGATGTCGGTGGCATGCTGAAATATTATGCTTGCAGCCAGAAACGTGTGACTTCATTTTTTAAGTCATTCGCCTCTCTGACATAAACTCCAGGCCATGGCTTTTTGCTTTGCCAAAAGCCCACGCAGTTGGTGGCCAAAACTAGCAGCAGGAGCATCCAACATTAAGATGTCACGTGTGTGTGTATGTGTGTGAGTGTAAGTGTGTGTGCGGTGTGTGTGTGTGTGTTCGTCCACTTAGCTCCCAGAGCGAAATTTGCCAATTTTCTAATTAAAATTTCTGCGCCGTAAAGCATAAATTTTTCAACTTTCAAGCAAGATAAAATCCGCGGGCCACTGAGAGCCATACGATAGTGCGAATACCTCAAAAAGCCATCTCAAAAGCGAAAGCAAAAATACAAAAAAAAGAAAATGAAACACAAAATCTGCTGGTCCATGGATACTGCTATCAAAGAGACAGAGATAAGAGAGAGAGAGAGAGAGAAAAGAGAGGAGAAATTATAGCCATGTAGAGGAGAAAGAAAACAAAACCAAAGTCTGTCCCACTCAGCGGGATACATTTACTGTTTCTGATTCTTGTTTTTCCTTTTTTGTTAATCCGCTGCAATCTGTACAGTTACCAGTTACTATATAATAGTATATACTTCACACTTCAGCTTTGAGCAGACATCAAAGGAATGAAAATATGCGTTAACAACAGTGTTAATTAGTTTTAGATTTTCGTCGTGTTTCCTGCTTGTGAATAATATTGAAATAAGCGCAGGCGATGCTAATTAATTAAATGAATTTATTAGAAATGTTTTAATTTATTTAATTTAAATTTTGGATTTATGCACACATTTCACTGTCACATATTAATCAAAATAACATTTTAGTTGTCAGTTGTGTGACTATTTATCTCGGTTTAACATTATCTTTTTGCAAAATAATTAGCTAAGACAATCTTCAATTTTGTTTTAAAATTAAAAATAAATGAAGCAAGCAAGTCGTCCCTGCCGACATTGAATATACCCTGTACCAAGTAGAGGTACTTCATAAAGTCAAAAACGATCAAAATCGACATCGGCGGAAGTGGAAATTGGAAACAAACTTGACCCGATGATTGATGTTCATATGGACGGATGGACAGACGGACATGTCTCAATCGACTTCGCTATTGATACTGATCAAGAATATATATACTTTATGGGATCGGAAAATTTTCCTTCTGCCTGTTACATACATTTTAGCGACTTTAATATACCCTTTTACCCTATAGGAACAGGGTATAAAAAATGGGTACATATGCTTACACCTGTGCATATATTATATGGCATAATTTTAAGATTATCATTTGCTAAACAAGAAAAAAAAGATAAAGGCTATAAATTTTATAGCCAACATTATTAAATCAGTTTTTCTCAATTCTGCAATAATTACTTGCTTATATATGGAAATAATGCAATTGTTTTTGCAAAAAGGAGCTCTAAAAGATAATATATCAGATTTAGAGCATCTCTTCATTAGATTAGAACTATGTAATGTGTAATGTGCCGCGATGATTGTCCTATTGTTATTATGGAAATGTTTAGTAAAAAAATTGAAAATTTTGTTTCGCACTGAAGTCGATCGATTTCCCTATAGATCCATCCTTCCGCTTATAATAAAATGCTTGCGGATAACGCGGATCCTGGTAATAAATAATTCTAGTTTTACAGCAGCTCATCATATAATACTAAAATAGTTTCCTAATTAATATACTTTTATATTTATAGCAACTCAAAAAGCAAATTAATTATAATTAAATGTTTTTTTAAATATATGTTTACGCTTCATTTATTCTAAAGGTTTTATATTTTCTGTTTTTATTTTTGTCTATTTGTATATGCATAATTGTTACCAAATTTTAATTGCCTATCATCAAAATGATCTGCCTCCGCTTTTTAATGGCTTTTGCTAGTCCATTTGTATAAATTAAAAATAAAAATACAGTCCTCTTTTATTTAAGAAATTCTGATTGATTTTCAAAGGCGATACATTAACAAATGAGAAAAGATATTAAGGGACATTCTAGCAGATGCTAATTAATAGAATTAAATTGATACATTCTGCTATTCATTCGTTGGTTGCTTCGATATTTTTCTTTTCTTTTTTTTTTGGAAACTTTATCAATTTCATTATATCAATTAACCAAGTTGGCCTTGGGCCTTTTCTCTTATGGTTGCTGGTCCATAAAACTGGGCAGCAGTTGTAAATTTTGGGCTCTCATTTAGCTTTGGATAGAGTGAAGGGAGGGAACTAAATAAAATGAAATTATATGACCGCATTAGGCAACTAACTCACAAGGATAAAAATAACTAGGAAATGGTAACTGGCGCCGTCTGAATGAAGCTGAAACAGCCACTTAAGCTGTTGGCATGGCAGTCAATCCGTTTTCCTAAACAGAGCCTAAGAACCATACAAACCAAGCAACCATCCAACCAGCCATCCAGCTGAAAGTAACTGAAACCCAACCCCATCCTCTTACCCTTAAACTAAAGGCCAGACTCATCCCTTTTGCTTTTGCTTTGCGGTACAAACCGCATACACGGCAGTCGGAGGCGAGGCAAGAAGCTTACTAATGTATGCCACATAATTTGTGTGTTGTACTATAAAGAAGGGTGGTGAGGTAAGAGTAAGGAGGGCCATTGCACGGCAGTGGCAACTCTAGCCACATTTGACCATATAATGCCCTCTGTGTATGTTGTGTGGGTGTGAGCTATGTAGGCATAATACTACTTCCTTGGCTTAGTCTGCGGCTTGTTTTATGGTTTAGCACTGCTTTTGACCTTTTGGTTAAATTTTAATAAGCCGCAATCGCCGCGACTTAGCAACCAGCTTGAAAGATGAAAAACGAACTAGGCACAGGTAGTTGCTTGGAATCCTTTAAATACATATATTCACTTACCAGCACACATATTACAGTGAAAACTCGACCATCCATTGAAAAAAATATTTCTAAAAATTATTTAATTTATATATTATATTTTATTCTGAATAATTTTGCGCCTTCTCGTATATATGCTTAAGTGATTTATTTAAATGTTTCTCTCTTTAAAAACGTACTGGAAAATGAGTTGGGTATTCTCTAATTAATAATTTAGAGCGATACGTCAATGTTTTTGAATCCTTCAGTCGGTTAATAAACATAAATCATATTATCCAAAAAGGGTATTCCTCTTGTCGGTCATTCTTTGCATATCATATTAGTAAACTGACTGCCGTCCGAAACATGTTGAGCATTTTTTATAAGTATGCCAATTTTTAAGATATCGACAAGATTGACACAAAGGTAGACACAAAGGTAGAACTATGTAATTGAAATTGACAGTAGATACAGTAAAATTATTTAAAGATTAAAGTTTAAGAGAAAACTTTTTCATAATCCATTTATTCATTTAAAAAAATATTTAACCCAATAGTATAATGAGTTAAATAATATATATTAAATATTATTAATTATTAAATATCAAAAAAACTCAAAAGTCGTGCTTGAAATATACTTTTGAAAGAAATATAAATTTACTTTCCATTTAAAAGAAAACAAAGATTTTGGTTTGGTGAAAAAAAATACATATATCGAGTATATTAATTTGCCAAAAGTGTCTGCTTTCATGTGACTATTCCACATACTTCAAATATGTACATAAAAACTGTATTATTTTGGTAGATGGTCGCTGTCCTTTTAAGAGAGTTCCCTGTATATGTGTATGTATGTATATTCCTTTGTATAGGTGGTCTAATTAAGGAAACGTGGCGCGTTGCCCAAGCAACTCAATTTCCTTTTTTGACGTTGCCGTTGCCGTGTCTGCAAATCAATTTTAAGTGCCTGCAATTTTCATATTTGCTTTCCCAACGCACAAAAAAGCAACGCGCAATTTCCGTTTTAACCATGCAAAATGCACTAGAAAACGTCATCGTTTATGGTCATGAGGGGGAGTATTCACTTTAAGAAAACTTTTCTGTAGTATCCACTTCAACTTCTTCACAATTTCTTCATTTTAATAACATATAATTTTACCACAAATATTTCATAATTCTTACTATTTTTCTCTTTCTACTTTGCAGAGTCATGAAATACAAAATCTACAAACCTATACACAATATAAAGTCACTGTACAGGTATTCAATCCGGAAGGACTCGGACCGGAGACAACCATATTGGTGATGACAGATGAAGGAGGTGAGTCTTAAACAAAGGAAAACCAATGACAAAGAATTTATATTGTTCCGTGTCGATTTTTTACTCAGATTCCATTAGATATCTTACATATTTCAACAATTTTTTCATAAGGCCTTAGGTCAATAAATGTTGAAATTTTCTAGTGAGAACCGCAAAAATGCCAAAAGAATATAAAAAAGTAAAAGCACGGGCTAACTTAGACATGTTGAAGTTTGTATACCCTTAAAAGCCATATTTTTCGATTTATACATATACAATTTTCCAGAATCATAAGAATATACATAGAGCTTGTCAAACTTAAGCCGAGCGATTTCTTTGAATCTGAATAGATATATTTCTATAAAAACCAAATTTATAAATATCAATTTTCGTAACAATCGCTCTTAAAACAATCAAGTTATAATATTAATATTTTTCATCGATCGTTCTTATGAGATATATATGATATAGTTATCCGATCGGGAAGATTTCGAAGTATACAATGCAGCAACAAAAGATTTAGTGCAAAATTTCAGCTCTGTAGTTCTAAGGATCTTGCAGGATATCATGTTGACAGTCGGAGAGGGTTACAGCAAAGCAGCTCATCGTGCTTATTAAGAATATATATGTATATAATATATATCCTTTTCATAGTCGGAGATGCTTTTTTCTATGCATTTCAAATATCTGATCAAAATGAATATACCCTTTTCGCAAGGGTATAGAAAGACTGCTTACTTATTGGCAATACCAAAGTGACCAAGTCACGATATGATACTTTAATATATATATATTGATATATATACTATCAATATACATATATGTGTGTGTGTGTGCATTTCTGTGCGCAACATCAAACAGAAAATTTGCCTTTGTGTGCAGTTATTTTTTATTCTTTCTTTTTGTTGTTGTTATTGTTGTTGTTGCTGGAGCATGTGCAACTTTGATTCGCTCGACCGCAAAATGTCTGAGGCAATGCAATGAAGCAAACAAATAAAAGTTAGAGATGGAAAAATATGTTGCAATTTTTCATATATTTCATGCAGTACTATCTCCTTCTCTCTCTCTCTCTTGCTCTCTCTCTCACACACATTCTTTTGCTCTATCTGTATTTGGGATGAAAAATCTTTATAAATAAATAAATAAAAAGCAAATGGAAACAAGTAAGGAGAAATAGGATTTGCTTACTTAAACTTTTCTTTTTTTTTGCCACATGCTTGCTGCTCAGTCAGCGAAAAGTCAGACAAAAACTGCCCAGGCATGTCTTTCGATTTTCTTCTTACGTTTATTGTTGTTCTTGTTATTATTGTTATTATTGTTATTGTTGTTGTTGCTATTGGTATGTCTACTCCGGCATAGCTTTACTGGATTTCCGTTCAAAGTTTCAGTACAAAGAGCACAGACGTAGACGCGGAAGTGTTGATATACCGGCATCTTTTGGCGTCTACGGAACGTAAATTATAACCATTTGGCCATAAATAAAAATCAACGTGAGCACATTTTTCTTTTACTTTTTCTCATTTTTGTTTTGTTATTTTTAGGATTTAATTTCCTGAAGTCAGCGTTAATCTGTTTTGCACAAGAGCCAAATGTCTTGAGCAAACATTATGCGCCCAAGTTTCATAAGACTCGCCAAGTAAAGAAAACTCTTTGAACCAAAGTTGAATAGAGCTTAGCGTATAATTAGCATAAAATTCAGCGGCAAATCCTTTATCCCTCAACTGAGGTTCACCAATGAAAGAAAGAGGGGAAGAGAGTATGAGAGTTAGAGTAAAACTTTCTGTAGAATTGAAAAGAGAAAAAAATTTGTATGTAAAAATATCACCTTTGGCTTGGAGTGGAAGTCTGTCTTCATCTTTTATAAAAGTCTTTCGCTTGGCCTCAGTTGCAGGAAATTATAGCAGCTGGCATTATTCGGTAATTTCGGTTTTTTCTTCCATTTTTGTTGGTATATATATATATATATATCTTTCGTTTCGATTTCCCTTAGCTGCTGTTGCTGCTGTTATTTTTTGTTTTCTTTTTTTTTTTTTCGTGCCTGGGTTCTAGCAGGTGGAGACAGGCAAAGCTTTCAAGGGATTTGCAGAGGCTTAGGTATCAAATTCAGCCCACAGCCAGCTGATGTTTAATAGCTTACATATGTACATATATATATAAATAAATATATATATATTTTTGTGTGTATATGTGTGTGGGTGTGTGCGCGTGGCAGCTGATTAATTACCAGTGAAAGTTGGCCAGAAAACCGGAAAAAAGTGAATTCGCCAGGAAAATTGAATTTTCAAGTTGAAAGTGAAACTTTCAAGTTGTTGTTGTTGTTGGTGGTGGTGGTGGTGGAAGAGGCTCAGACCACATGCGGTGAAAAATTATGAAACCTTGCAATGTGCTGCAGCTTAAGACACAGCCAGTTATATTATCCCTCCCTCACCACCACCTGCCCACCCACCATCTGCCTTTCTGTTACCTCTTTGCCCCATCTCTCTGTCATGGGGTCACAAAGAGCAGACAGCCACAAAACGCCAACCGAACGATAATGTCCTTTGACTCGGTCGACACAACTCAAGTTCAAGCTGGGATAATGCCATTTACCCAGTCATAGGATGTGTGTAGGTGCTGTGTGTGGGTGTGGACAATTGCAAAACAATTCTAGGGCTTCACATGTTTGCCTCTTTGATTAAAAATTTGCCACTTTCTTTTACTGGCAATATCTACTTTTGCTCCCTTGACATTGGGACCAGACCCTTGGTCAGCTTAGATACGTTATATTTACTGGATCGCCTTCTCCTTTAGCTGGGCACGCACTAGAGTTTCATTTTGTATCCCCTTCGTTATATTCTTTCTGTGGCCGAGTCGATTTCCTGTGCTTTTCTTTCTTGCCTTTCCTTTTCCTTATTTCTTGCCATTGGAGGATTTTTTGTCGAAGGCGTTTGCCGTCTCTAGTCAATCCCGGCCACCCCCAAAACACTTGTCACTGGGACCAGGACAAAATAGAGTGATAGACAGGCATTGGTTTTCGTATCCGGATAACTTTGTTTCGTTTTCATTTCACTTACTTGGTTCCTAACCCTTTTGTGACTTTAATTCCTGGCAAGGACACAGAGAAATTTTTATCCTCATCTTTCCATCGTTGCACTTTATCCGATATGCAAAATCAACGCAGCAATATGCTCCATTAGATTTCGTTGTATTAAACGCAGATGATGTAGAAATTTCCAACCATTTATCACAGTGCATGATGGGCGTTTATCAACGCCCCAAATGGGGCATGGCTGGTTTTCTAAATGCATTCAACAAAATTAATAGACAAACACACTGAACTAAAATGAACGATGCACAGTTAAAGCAAATAGAAATCTAAAAAGAAAATAAAAAAAAATGTTAAGAGAAAAAAAGAAATGAAAAACTTCTAAAGTAAATGGAAAATCCATTTACACTGTGGACTGTCAAAAGCTTGTGACTGCATCACCTGGTCCACAGTTTTACTCTCGAATCTTGGAGCCAAAGATATGCGGTTTGCTGCCTGCCAAACGACCAAGTTTACACAAGTACAGTGAGTCCTCCAACTTGTAGCTACAAAATTAATTACCTTTTGGCTACCTTCAACTAGTTGCAGTGCACTCAAAGGTAGAACTAACGATAGGGCAAAGAATCATCTAAAAGGAGGGGAAGAGTGGTTCAGTGGATTCGCTGACTGCTTTTAAAGAGTGTTCCATAGCAAAAAAAAACAAAAAAAAAAAGATGAAAATGAAAGACAGAAAAATACTCACAAAAGTAAACTCCAGACAGGGAACAAGTTTCAGGCATAGAATACTGCGGGTTGCTAGCGGAAGTGACAACAACAACAATAACAGTAAGAACTAAAAACAACAACAATAAACATTTCGCTAGATAAAATATAAGAAGAAAATCAAGACGAACTGGCTATATACTATATATAAATGAAATATAAGTAGAGATGATATTTCTATTGGTTAATAAAAACATTTGATTATTATATATTTATAAATTAATTTATCAGATACCTACAATACCTACAAAGAAATTCTATATATTTATTTCTTTATCCTTTGTATCCCAGAGCTATCAACAAAGATGATAAAGCTTTATTACACTAACTTTTAAATGACACTGTTTGGTGGATTGGTATCAGAGTAGAATCAACTTTTGATTTTCAAAACGTATTTAAATATATTTGAACTAAAAGTAAAATAGTCTTCATCTTTAATTATAAATAAATTATTATGCCATCAAATAGTTGTTAGTTAAAACTTATAAAACATAGAAAAATACAAAGCAAAGTCAAATGCAGTAATTATAGTGTTTGAAATATAAAAAAATTGAAAGTTTTTATATCTAAGTTATTTCTAATACAGAATCATTTTTAAGAATAATTGTTCTAAAGAATTATCAAATACTTAACTTTTGGAGTAAACTCAAATCGTTTTCTTTGCTGTTTTCGTAGAAATTTTCAGATGTTCAATCAATTGGAAATCGTCTGTACTTTGATTTGTCATTTTAATTTCAAAATAAATCTTGCAATTAAATATTTGCATTGCTCGAATGAGCAGAAATTTCTCAGGACTTAACAAATTTTAGTTGTAAATAATTCTTTCAACAGATTTAAGTATTTAATTATTTGTTTGAAATGGAATTATTCCTTAAAATTTCTGTTCCATATTTATATCAGATCAGATCAAAGGATCTCCTTTATGACCATTCAAATTTAACTACTTAGCTAAGCAACTCTTTTTCTTAAAGTGAGAGTAAAAAAAATGCCCGCAGCCGATTCAGAGCCAGCAACCAGCATAGCAAAAGGAAGGCGAGTGAACGCAAGGACAAACGTACAGACGGACGGACAGACAGATGGACGGATGAGGTACAACGTGAAAAGTATGTTTTAATAAAAGCGGAAATGAAGCAGCGTTACCGTTATTTCCTGCTTGTGCACAGTTTGCTCTGAAGACATCATCTCTTAGCAAAAACATGGAGAGGAGAGAATGGGGAAAATCTCTGACTCTGGCCAGCTGCATTTCATTTTCTGTGAAAACCAAAAATGATAAACCGCAAACCACTTAAAAAAGTTGCAACAGCGTCGGTGGCAGCGCAAAAAACTTTTTACGTAAATAGACGAAATTAATGAGCGAAAGCGGTCGCTTCTGCCGCAAGATTAGGATGAGAAAAAATAAAAATAAAAAAAAACTGGTAAAACTTTATGACCAGATCAGACCAAATTCAAGCTCTTCTTAGTCCCAAGACTTATTACTTAAGTGTATTGATTCCATTATAGTTTATTGCAAGAATTTGTTTAAAGAGTTGAAAGTTGAATGTTAATAATAAAGGTAAATTGCTTTTAAGATAACAATTGTCAGATAAAAAATATTCACAATATATATACAAAAGCAAAATGATTATGTGACCTCCGCCTACTTCAGCATATGGGGAATTGGCTGGCAGTTCAATTCAAATATACCTTTACATACTCCTTGGAAGGTCTCTTATCTTGTTCAATCTCTTTAGAGGTTTTTCTTTCTTTTCTTTATTTTTTTATATTTTTTTTTTTTGTGGGTGCCTTTTTCTTTTGGCGAATCAGGCTAATAAAACATTTTCAAGCAATCACAACTTTTGCGCTCCAGTTCGATGACTGTCATTGCATGTCTCTGCCGTCAGGCATGCAATTCAGCGAAGGAACAGGAGAATCCTCGTATATTGAAAACGAAAATGCAAAATGAAAGGCCTGGGAAAAGACTCTTTCGTTACACCCTCCACACACACACACACACACACACACACACACACACACACACACTGAGACACACACATACAAAGACATAGCAGTCAATATGCCAAAAACTGAAAACGAAATGAAATGTTGGCAAAGTTGTTGAAAACGGAGTTGACAAATAATTTCATATCATGTCTCTGAAGTTGGCTTTTTGCTTTTGATTTGCTTCTTTTGGCCAGGGATCAATTTCATTTGAGGGGAAAGACTATTAGAGTCGGGACGCAGACATATTTCGGATAGTAGTCTGTGATTCACCTGTCCTTCGCTAAAAGTCATCATCGTCATCGTCATCTTCATCCTATTTGAACTTCTTCGTTTCATTTTCTCTTTTTTTTTTATTTTTCCTTGACAAATTTTCTGTTTTCAGATTACGACACACGCTCAATCACTTTTGCCAAAGGCAGATTTCTTTTAAAGTCTTTAGCTTTTTCTTTTGACTTCTTTCTTTATATTTTTTCTTTCTTTTTTTTTCGTCGTGAAAAGTTCGGATTGGGGCAAAGGATTGGTTTAGGCCAATAACAACAAGCATTTTGCAATCTTTTTGATGGCACCTCATCCGGGCAATGGTCCGTCCGTTTGTCTGGGAATGTGGTGTCTCCCTCCCTCACACTCTCTATCTATCTCCCTCTTCGTTTGGCAGCAGCCAAGCGTGCGTGTCTGCCACTGTTCCTGGCTGTTACTCACTCTCCTCCTGTAAATCCTATGCCACCTTATTTTCATTTTCTATCTACGGGTGTGTGGGTGTATGTGTGTGTGGGTGTGTGTGGGTGTATGTGTCATATGGCCTGAGGGCTTTTGCCGCTTTTGGCTTGGCAAAAGTGCAGAAAATTTGTGCAAGTTACGTGCTTGATTACATTTCCCTTTTTTTTTTTTTCTTTTGGCCAAAAAGTTTTTCCCATTGACGGGTAACTCAAGTACGAGCACAATACGGTTAAAGTTCATCCAGTTTCAGGGCGTTTCTCTATTTGTTCTTTTTTTTTTGTTTTTTATGGACATTTTTTCCTTTTTTCCAGATGTCTCTGTTCGGCACATCGATTAATAGATAATAGACGATACGACACCTGTCCAACCACATCACACCCAAATAAACACACACAAAACGTACACACACACACACAAACGCAAAGGGGAAAAAGCTTTCAGCAAACTGTGGTCACCAATAATCGGCTTAAATTATACAAATCTAAGCAATTAAGTGACTGTCAGAGCAAAATCCTCAACAAATGACAAACGAAATGAAAACAAAAATGCAAATCAAAATAGCAAACAGAGTAATCAACTGCATTTAAATGATTTTACTAGGCAAATTTGTGGATTTTGGCATAGGACTTGATATTAGAGATTGGACTTTAATTTTCTCATTTGCTCTGTCGTAAAGGAGTTTGTGTGGGAAATTATCAAGTGTTGGCTTGTTATTCCATTAAAAGCGTGTAATGGGAAGTTTAAACCATTTCTTAACACAAAATCTACCAATTTATGTGTATTAATCTTCTAAATTAGTTTAGTCTAGTTCAAGTATTTGTTGGCTTACAAGGACATTTACTTTATGTCTTTGCCTGATTTATACTCAAGAAACTTACAGAAAGGTAAATTAGTTTAGCAAATTGTTTTCAGTTTTAACCGTTTATATTTTTTTGTAGGTCATGTTTGTTATTTTTATAAATTTTATATCTCATAAATCATTCTAGAAATAATTTATTTATTTATTCAATATGTTAGATTTGGTATAAATACAAGTATAAATACTAAATCTAATAAAAGAGGGAAAGGATACTAGATACTCAGACTTCGACTGGCTCTACAAATTAAAATAAATATGTTTATCCATATTCTTATCTTAGTCTTTTTAATAATTTATCAAAAATATTTAACATTTTTCTAAGCATATAGAAAACAAATAATGACCATATATGCATCTTTATTCTAATGAGATTATTTTTTAACAATTTCCGTTCTATTAATTTCTTTTGTCGTTGTTTATTTATTTATTTTAAAACTAGACGGAAAGCAAAGATTTATAGAAAGAATCGAGATATTGTATAGAAGAAAAGAATAAAGGTCTGTAATAAAATGGACATTACAAAAAGTTTATTATCAATTTTTGTAAAATTATTATTTGCCGAGTTTATTTTTAATAAGTTTTGATATAAATCCACCAATTTTTAAATTTCATTAGCTGGTTGAAGACATTTAAATATAAATTATATTTTTTAGTGAATTTGCTTATTTAAGTAAATGAATGTGAGAACCTTGTTTTTCCTTTTACAATGTCTAAAAGCAATGTTATATATAGAAACTATAGCGGATTAAGTTTAAGTTTAATATTCTTCCAAATTTAATGCCAGATCAATCGATATATTAGTCATGTTTTTCTACGTAAGTTCTTCTTCACTTTGACTTTGATCTCAATCCAAAAGAATTGTAAGAAAGTGTCACAGGACAGGGCACAACATGGCGTATGATAGATTTCACTTTAAGCTTGTTCCTTCTATAGACACTGATGCAGACATAGACATGGACACACAGATACATTCACATGCATATCCATACATGCAACATGATGTGTTGCAAGTACTGTCCCCGACAGCAGTTGTCTCGCTCTGCATTCAAGTTGTTGTTATTGTTGTTGCTGTTTTTACTGTTGTTACTGTTGTTGTTATTGTTGTTGTCGTTGCTACACTCTGTAAAATTAGTTTTGCACTTTGTACATTGTCAGTGGCATTCTTTACATTTCTTGTTGGCTTCATAGCTAAAGCACCCTCTCTTCCGCCTTATTTTGTCAGTTCTGTTTGCTGCCCTGTTGCGTCCCAGGCTTTGGCTAACTCAGTTAAGGTCCCTGTTGCCAGTCCAAATGTGGCCAGGGCGTGGTCAGACACACACACACACACACACACACACACATGTATGTGTATGCTACTCAACTTCAGCTTGTCATGTTGCACATCTGCTTCGTTTCGCTTTGGCTCTGACTCTGTCTTTTGCCTCCTCTATCTTCTTCTTTCTCTGCTGCTGCTGCTGCTGCCACTGTCTCTCTATTTCTGTGTATTAGTTACCAAAAGGGACTTTCATGTGGTTAGTTTGCTGCCGCAGACAAAACTATGCACATTTAACGCTAAATGGGCGGACACCCGCCCACGTCTTTGCCTTCTGGCAGCGTAAATCAGCTTTGGCCAAAGCCAAAGCCTGAAAATTTATTTAAATGCCTAAAGCTCGTAATAAAAAGTAGCATAGATTTATGTTTGCTTTACTAGTACCACATATGTATCTGTGGTTGTCTGTGTGTGTATGTGTATGTGTGTGTGTGTATGTCTGTGTGTATACTGGTCTAGGCCTAAGCCTGTCTGCACTTGGCACTGATTGCGATAGATACACACATTCATACTCTTGCTCATATGCATTCATTTTCATTTACAGTCTCCATCCCAACGCACTTAGCCAAATTGCACTCGGCTTGGCCATGTCTTCGCGCAGCCGCTGATGTTGCCACTGCCAAAGCCACAGCTTTTGCTGTTGTTGTTGCCATTGCCATTGCCATTTCCATTGCTGTTGTTACCATCGTAAAGCGTTAAAACCGCATTTGCAAACTAACACCAGTTTGCCTTTTCCCTTGGTTGTTACTGCCTCTTTGTATGCATTTTTACTTCTTTTTTTCCCCCTTTTTTTTTGAAATGTAAATCCTGTAAATTTTATGCACATTGTGCAAAACGAGACTCTCTTACCCCCCTCTGTCGCTTACCACTACTCCTCTCCGTCTGCTTGGCTTATATAATATTTTGTAAAATTGCATTTACACCACAAACACATTTGCATTTGAAATGCACTGCTGCTGTTGCTGTTGCTGCTGTTGATGTTGCTGCTGTTAGTGTTGCTGTTGCTGTTGGCATTAGAAGTACAAGCGTCTCGATTGCATGCCAGCCAAACTAACAACACAGTGGTTAAAGCCTTTAAGATTTGTATAGCAAAAAACCAAAGTGTTGTATATAACCAAATAAATAATCGCAACAGACAGGTGTCCAATTGAAACAGTATAAACCTTTTAATCTCTACAATAACACAATTCTCTATTCAATTAAATGACCAACAGATTTGAATCTGAAGCCAAAAAAGACTTCTACATCAAATAAATAAATAAAACAAACAAAACTGTCAAAATTTGCCATTTGGGAATTTGAATTATTTTTGAACAATTTTATTGACCAGTTCATTGGAGAAGGTTTTCTCCTTTCCTGAAGATGTCTCTTTGCCTCTATTGTTGGCAATTTTCTTCATTTGTTTATAAAAACTAGTCTTAATTAAAATCTAGAATCTTAGGGCAAATATTTTTTGTAAATCTATATAATTTTCCACTTTATCGTTCAACTAAATAATATTGATTTCTTTGTCGGATAAAAAATAGATAAGATGGAGAAAAAAGGAAGAAGCAGTCTCAATTTCAATAGACGTTTAATTGGGGCTTACTATAATTGGAATTTTTTATAATCAGGCTTATTCTAATTAGAGAGGTCCAATAAAAATTTATTGTCATTCTATTTGTATATTCTTATTATATTGCCACCCACTCGTTGATCAATTTCTGATGTTATTTTGAATTTGAATTTTTAATTCCAAAATGTAAGAGACAAGTTTCATTATCATAAAAACCAGCTTATTGTTGGTGAGATGAAAATCGTAATCATAAATAATTCAGATATAATAGTTTAGAAAGAATTAACTTTAAAAGACTTCTGCTATTATTACTCATTACCAACCTTTTAGGTTGCAAAATACAAAAACCCATCAAAAATTTTATTTATGCCAAAAGAGAAATTAAACAAAGGAAAGAAAGATTTATTCATTCTTAAAATCAAAAATTTCTTTTCCATCAACACTCAACATTGCAATTTAAGTTAGATAAATATCAATAAAGATATTATTAAATATTCGAATTTTTAACTTAACTTATATTAATTTAGTTTTTTAATTGGAGGTCCAAGAATAGTTTTTAGTGCTATTATTTTAAACTTGCTGAACAAAAAGGAATATTGGATTTAAAATACAATTTGTTGTATATACATATATTTATTTTCATTTATTAACATAGAAAATTTATGGAATTAAATATGTTTTCTTATAACCAAAAAATCTATAAAAAAGTTCGTGAATAAATTTTCATATATATCTTATCCAAGGCAGATATAAAACGGAATAGTAGTCCAGTTGAAAGAACAGGAATTAAATTAAATTATTATTTATTTAAAAAGCTTGCTGAAAATAAAAAAATTTAACATTGTCGAAATAATATATATAAAAATTTCATAAATTTGTACATTCAATTATTTTATATATACTCTTTAGATTCTCTTTATCCATTGGCCCAGTGTGGCTTCAACTTTTCGAGATGTCTTTTGCAGTCTGTTTTTAAGTATTTTTGGTTGTTTGCATTTCTTTTTGGCACATTTTGGTTAAATGTCTTATAGCCTGGAAATCCTGTTTAGCAAGTTCCGACAAATAAAAACTGAAAAACAAACATTTCCATACACATGCCACTTTTTGGCCATTAAATTAAAGTTAACTTAAATCCCAAAACAGCAAAAGAAAAAGGCGTGATATGGCCATGATAATTGAAATTAAATGGCCAAAGGCATATTTTTTTTGGTTGGAATAAAACTTGTGCAGCTTTTGATGTTTTTTGCAACTTGGCAACGGCAACGACAATTTCAATACCTGCACAATATAAGAGAGTGGTAGTTAAGGGAGGGGAAATCACTGATTACAAAACGCAATTTAATTATAAATAGCACCAATTAATTTGCCCATTATGCTGTACTTTGCCATTCCTTTCCATTCAAAGAAAAGACAAGACAAGTCAGGGCCAAGTTCTTATGCCTGTTCTGGCCAAGTTTTGTGCTGGCCATTGTCTCGTCACTGTCTTGATTTGATGCCATTGTGAGTGCCGGCCAGACTGTGCAAAAGAATGACAAAAAGAAATAATAATAAAATAAAAATAAAATAACAGGCCACGCCCGTCATTTTGCACAATCTTTTGGATTTAGCCAAGGAATCGCCACCTCCTGCTACTCCTTCTCCCCCTCTTTGTCGCTTGTGTCTTTGTTGGAGGAAAATGTGTTAATTTGATTTAAGCATTTATGGCATGCGGTCGCCATTTGCCGGTGCCACCAACTGGGGCAATTTTCAAAAGCGCTGCGCTTCGCTTGGCTGTGGCAACACCAGCAGAGCTATGACATGCTCACCGCACCATGTCACCACCAGTTCCAACTGCTACTCCTCCTGCTGCTATTTCTGACGGTGCCTTCCTAGTCCGGAGACGCCTTTTGTATCTAGCTGTTGCCTCGTCCTGCTGCAGCTCTAAACGTTGCACATTGTTTTTTTTCTATTTTTGGGACAATAAGTAAATGACATCCATGAAATTGCATTGTTTGGCTGGAGAAATGAATTTCCCGATAACCTTAGCAGAAACTAGAAAAGGAAATTGCAAAAATGGCAACAATAATAATTATTTAAAGGATTTGTCTATAGACTGATTAGATTTTGGAATTGGAGTTCTTCAAATCAAATCTAATATTATGAGAATATAAATCAAAACATTTCGAACAACTTAAACCAGAAAAATGTAAGCTAACAGAAAACGCAAATACTGAATTAATAAGGAAAAAGAAATATTGATTGAATTAACTTAATGTGTAAAAAGTAATAAAAATTAAAATTTCCTAAGATTAATGATAAATAAAGATTAATGATAATTTCATAAACAAAATTTTTATCTAGGGTAAAATAAAAATTGTCTTTTGTTTTAACAAGAAATATCGACAGCTAACACAAAAATTACAAATAGTTCCAAAAACATTTATGTAATATCAAATCCATCCAAATCAGAATTAAATTTATTTCCCCTAGATCGTAAACAGTTTAAATTTTTGAAAGCATTCAATTATCTGTAAAATATAAATTGAAATACTTGCAAGCAAATTAAACTTTCCGATACCATTTTCTACTGTTTGTCAATTGGTGTAATTTCATAAATTGTCGTTTGACATTCAATGCTAATGTAAAACTGTTTACAAATAAAGTGAATATATATATTAAATCATTTCATTTGGTTATTTTTCAATGGTTTTAAATTTCAATTCATATTTGTTGCTTCATTCTACTGAAAATTAACTGCATATGGTTTGTTATGCATTCAACCGCCACATTTCTTGCATAAATTTCACCCACTCCCTTCCCCTATATCCACACCCCTCTTACTACCAAAGGGGAAAACATCAAACGACCTTCGCATATTTTTCATATCCGAAATGCGACAAGCGTCAGTACTGAAATCAAAACCACCAACACCGGAAAATACAAAAGTTTTTGCCTTTTGCTTTTGGTTTTCCTGTGCGGTTGAAATCCTCCACTCCACCCCCCTTAGTGCGGTAAAGAAGTGGTGGGGCATGAGGTGGTACGGAGACCGTCGCGTAAAACGCATAAATTTTATTCAATTTCTGTCATTTCCCAAAAAATGTATAAACACATCACTTCGGCGGCAGCAGCCACGCCCTCTGCCCCGTAACCACACACACACACACACACACACACCTGAACTGCGATGAGGCTCTGGCTGCATTGTATATTTGTGGTTCTGATGTTTTTTTCCCGTGTGTGAGTGTGTATCTATGTGGCACTTGCCGGCAAACGTTTAACCCACGCCGCGTAGGCCGCATGGCCAAAAAGCACGCGCGACCCTAAGAGAGAGAGGGAGAGAGAGAGACAGAGAGAAAAAAGAAAAGGGAATTGTATTATTTTCAGTTTTTCGCTCGCTACTCGAACAGCGGAAAAGTATTTTGCGCTTAAAGAGGCGCCAGGAAACGGTTACGGATGTGGTACAAGGAATGCAAATAAACCGAAGCTTGGGAAAAACCTTGAGGAAAAACATAGCAGTGAAAACCTATGTACAGGCGAGTGAGCAGCCTGTCGAAGCCACAGCAAAGAGAAATAGACTAAAAGGACTACAAGAATTGTGGGCGCAAAGGATGCGGGAGCAGAGCTCTCAACATCAAGCTGAGTAAATTTTCAAAACATTTTGCTCGTCGTTGCGTTTTTGTCGCATTAGCGTACGTGATAGCGTCATGGAACAACGGGCCAAAGATACACACACCCACACACACACACACACACACAGGCAGTGACACAACAAAAGCAGAGTCAACCTAATCCAAACCCTTACCCAAAGGGGACTGTAGACAATGTCTACAGTTGCCTTTTCCCTGTTGATTTCCATATTCAATATGCTTACTTGAAAATTTTAATAAAACTTAAGCTAAATATTTATCCACCTATAACGAAAATGATGAAAATTCAAAATTTAACTAAACTGAATTAACAATGCATGTTCCCTTAAAGGGTCTATCTAACTATGCATATATAAACTAACTAATCCCCATCAGTGGATTAACTTAAATTGAACACCTAAATGGCAAGGTTAAAGCTTTAATACTAATTTTTAATCATAGTCAGAATTTTATAGTTGCAAAACTAATCAAACGTTTACTCTCTGAATCTTAAGTCAATATATATATACAAGCAAGTAAATTATTTTATTCATTATTTATTATATAATGCGATGCTTATCAAATAATATCTATTATTTCCATTTAATTTATTACAAAGGGATTTATGTGAGTATTAAGTAAGTTTCAATCAGAAGATTTTATGATAGGGCAGAAATTCAGAATAAAAAGGTTATTGACCAACTTGATTCAGTTATAGATATTTAAAAAAGAGAAACTTCGCTGAGAGAAACAAAGTCTTTTCAACACATTTTATTGATTGTTCATTTTTATTTACTTTTGTTTTTATGACATGTTTTAAACAGTTTGACATTTTATTTGCGTTGTGGCAAGAGAAATAGAAAAATAAATAGTTTTTGTATATATTCGAATATATTCAAATTTTGAAGTTATTTTAAATTATTTGCTAACAAATATATTTGTGATGAAGTTAAGTGTATAATTTATTTGGATAGATGTGTATGGAAAAACAATATATTAATTTAATTTTTGATTAATAATAAAACTCAAAGAGTAATTCATATATTTCAAAAGTTTTGTTTCCGCTAAAAAAATATTAATTTAATTTTTTACGAGTTGAGTTACTTTCAAATTTATTATTTTATGAGCAAGTTAATAAAACCTAAAAACAAATATTTTGTTGTTTTTAAAATATAACGTACAATAAAATATAATAATAATTAATCTTCTTTTGCTGTATACAAAAATAGACTTGGACTTAAACAACTACATATATTTATGTACATATATCATAAATATTTATAGGACTAATGAAGTATACACCTAAATAAAACATTTTCAATGATATGTTAATGAAAATCAGAACTATAACTTAATATACAAATTATAATAATTTTCTGGCTTAGAAGTAATTTTAAAATTTCAAAATTCAAATACATATAACTAATAACAATGTTATATATACATACATATATAATATCCATCGTCTTTTAAGCAAAATCTTAAATATTATTTAAGAACCTCTTTAAGTATATCGTTAACTGTGATAAACTTGAGCCAGATTTAGGATTTATATCAAGTAAAAGTTTTTTCGCCCACACAAATCAATGTAAATGGCATGCATACATTACTCATACGCAACGATGTCTGGAAGGGATTCTATTTTGGAATTGCACAAACTTGCAGCTAATGATGCTTCAATTGCTGCTTCTTATGAGTTGCAAAATGTTGAATGAATGAGCTGCCATTGCATTGAATGGGGCAACTGAAGAGAGAAAAGGGGAAGACTTTCGTGGCTTCAAGTGCCAGGAGGGGCCAGGATCAGAAGGAAGAGAAAAAGCTGAAGCAGTTGCTGCTGCTGCTGCCGTTGTTGGAGCTCTCTAAGTAAGTGCCAGGAGACTTTGGGGCTCCTGCTGCTGTTGCTGTTGCTCCTGACGACGATGTTGATAATGATGCATGCTGCAAATCAATTTTGTTGTATTATGCCAAAAGTGTGCGAACACTCTGGAGTGTAGTGAAAGTGCAGCAACAACAATAACAACAAATGCAGTGCATTAGCTGTCCTTGCTCGTTTGGGGGTGTTCCACCCAAATGCTCAGCTTTTATGTTCATGCTGCTCCTGCTGCTGCTGCTCTCGTTGAATGATTTTCACTCATTTTTCCTCTCTCTCTCTGACTCTATATCTCCATCTCTGTCTCTGGTCCTTGTCGAAATGCTTCAAGCATTATTTTACTTTTTTTCCTGTTTTTCTTTTACTTTTCCATTTTTTTTTATTTTGATTTTTTTTGTTTTCTTTGCTATTTTGTGTCGTAATACGTTGCAGTGTCCATGTGGCGCGTACATACATAAACTTCTTGCCCCACAAATATCTGTTGTTGTTTGCGTGTGTTCTTCGTGTTCTTTACTTGCTAGAGAATTAGTCTTATTGGCTCAAGACACACACGCAAACACACACACACACACACATACTGTGTGTATATTTGCCATTTTATTTGCAACATTTTGGTTGTAAATTATTTTGGTTTATATCATTTCTCTTGCTGGCTGGTTAAAGCATTAATTCATGTCATCAATGCGAATGATTGATTGTCTCTAACAAAGACAAAGCATCATATATATACAATTATATATATGTATGTATATTTATTTATGCGGTTGTGGCTAAAATTTGAAGGCAATTGACCAATTTACAGATAACCAGAATTCCAATGATAATTATATCAAAAACTCAAGCATGAAATCTTTATTAAAACCCATTGCAAAGACTTGCATTTGATCATCAGCTAATATTTACCATATTCATTTCAACTATTATTATATAAATAATATTAATATAAGCTTATTCAATTATATTGCCAAATATTCAATTACATGCCTTTTGCAAATTTAGCGATTTAATTTACAATTTGCAAAGAATTCAATATAAGAAATTAGGTTTTTGTATGCAGTTATATTGCCTCGTTTTAAATTATTTCATTATTGATTTTTATCAATTTATATTTAGCAATCAACTTGTTATTCTCCCTATTTTTAGCTCAAAGGATCAAAGGAGGCATTAGGCTTGTCAAAAGTCAAGCGAACATAATAAAATCAGTGAATCTTAACATATTTAGTCAAGAGTTGACTGAAAGATACCCTTTTTAACGTAAAAATACATGTTTATTGGAGTGTTTGATAAAGTTAATCAGTAGTTGTATTTTGAACACTCAATCAACAGTAAATTTACTGCTAACATCAAATAAAATTCTAGGACTCCAATTTCATTCACTCGTTCACTTTTTGTACATTAACTTAAGAACTACTGACCTTGATTTTTGATAAATATTGGATATATCATTATTAAGTATAATAAATATGAATTAAAACTAAAACTTAGGAAAGCAAGGATCGAAAAAGGCGGCTGAAAAAGTAGCAAAGGTGTTTAGATAAACCTTGACAATAGGTGAAAACAATTGAAAGAAACGGTAAAGCAAAGTACAATTTGTTGACCTATTGCACTGTGGGTAGGAAACCAAAAAAAACATCATTCGGCATGACTGATATATTATTTAGAAAAGAGTTACAAAATCTACTTTTTCTAGTATAAGATTTATGCCGTTAAATTGCCTAAAAAATTTTGAATTATTATAAACAAGATTTTCCATCAAATTGTTAATTTGTTAATTTGTTAATTTGTAAGGTAAAAATCTGCATTTGAGGGTAGATGGTTAGAAACTTTTATAACAGATTAAAAAGTGCATATATAATAACTCAAACAAAATAAAACATATTTGGAGATATTGAGATTTAAATGCAAATATCCAAAGAAAATAAATAATTAAATGAAATAATTTCTAAAAAATAGTAAATACCAAATAATAATTACAAATAATGGTAATTTAACTGTTAAATATTATTTAATAAATAATTTATCTTACTTTACCCAGCCTCCGATAAGAGTCGGTGATAAATTTGGATAAACTTGACAATAGACTTAGGCAATCTTATTTCATATTTTAATATATTTAATCTTATGACTTTAGAAAATAATGTTTTTTGACATTCCTTTAGTTTTTGTAAAACCGTACTGTCGCCTTTCATGCTCAACATAGAGGGTATTCCAAAGGGGCTTGACATGTGAACGAAAGTAATAAATTTTGGGTAAATCAATAAAATTGATTTCGCTTTAAGTTGCTGGCCCTTAAAAACGATGCTGTAATTGAAAATCAAAAGCGAATGGCAAAAATGGATGAGCCCAACAAGAGAAAGGCTGAGAGGAGAGGAGGGGGGGGGGGGGGGGGTGACAGGCCATAAAAAAAGAAGGAAAAACCACACCTCTTCTTTAACTTTTTTCACACAGATTTCCCAACATTCTTTTTTCCATCTCTTGGTTATTTTTTTTTTTGTTTTTTTTTTTTGTGTTATATGGACACTGGGAAAGCAGAAGCAGAGGAAACTGTTACAACATTTTCATTTTAATCTTATTAAAATGTTACACGCTTTGTGCTCCAACCAATCCCTCCCCGCTACCCCCTTTTCCGCATCTCATTCTTCTTCCCTCTCCCAATACTGTTGCTTGCCGGTTGTCCCGCTTGCTTTGGGCACAATTTGATATTGAAATAAGTTTTTAAATTAATTTTTTGTTAGCAAAAGTTGGCCGAGAACCTAACTGAACTGAACTAAACTGAAGTGAAGTGAACTCTGCTGCGGAACTGGGCCTGGCCAAATGGGCGTGTGAATGGACCAATTGTGTGCCATATTGATTGAATCGGGAGTAAAATCTGTTGTATATATACATATATATGTATAAACAGCAATTGTTAGCTATTTGTTGCTGCAAAATTGGAAAACTTTTTCTTTTCATCCACTCTCTCTGTCCATGATTGACATAAACGTAACATAAAAGACTATAATTAAAATATAAACGCATTTTACACAGTTTCTTTTTTATATAAATATATATATATAAAAATTTAACTTTGTTTCTAGCATATATGTATGTATCCAACTACAATATGCAACATTTCCCAATGCCACAATTGCGTGTTTATTTATGAGAATATTTTGTAATGTGCCCCCTGCCGCTGTCCCTGATGTTGGTGCTGCTTTTTCTTCACACTGACAGACCGTCAATTTTTTTATGTTTCACTTTATATACCCTTTAGACAAGGGCTAAAAGAGTACATTTAAATTGACAAAAATTCAAATGACATGGGAATGTATTTGAGAGTCCATCTCTGTTTGAAATCAACTAATGGGCATAGCCAATTTTTGCCTAGTGACTTTTTAGCATTTGAAAATAAAAACTGATTACAAGCTTATTGATTTTTGTATTATTGCGACAGGCTCTCAATAATTCAATTGAATTATTTTATTTTTTTATTTGCTCTTTATTATTGCTTCCTAAATGGTACTCCTCAAATTGCAGAATTAAATTTTAATGTCCAAATCATCATAATTTGTATATTCTCCACAACTCCTTTTATGATTCTTCTTATTTATTTTTCGTTTCTTTCACCTCATTATTCTTCTTTACATGTGCTATTATCAATATTTTCATAATGGAGTTAGACTTCATTTAATTGTTTAAACAAAAAAGATATAAATAAGTTCAATATAATATTCCCACTCCGGGTAAAACCTTTTTCGCAAATGTTGCTATTCGTTATATTTTCTTAACTTTCGCTCTCATATAATAAATATCATATATGAATAATAATAATAAGTAATAAATATATTTCGTGGTTCATTACCAGTTCATTGCCCTTTTAAGCAAATCTGCATGAATATTGATTCAATATCATTCAATACCTTCCAAAAATTAATACAATAAATTATATTCTATATAGTTCTGTGAAGTAATTGTAAGATTATTGTTCAGGATTTGTGGGTGCATAAAAATAAGAAAATTCAAGTGAAAGATTGAAAAATCGAATTGCCTTTTGTACAGAACTTGTAAACATGTAAAGGGCTTTTTAAAACAAATATTCAAATATAATTTTATAAAAACAGGAGACAAATATTCCAAATAAATGAATAAAATGTAACTGTCAACAATGAACCATATTGTTATAGACAGGACAAGTTATATAATAATTTTACCTGCGGATTGAGTTTAGAGAAACAAGCTAGAACTAATAAGTTTTTGCAGAAAATAAACAAAGACATTTTCGAATATGTATTAGAAATTAATGGCAAATATTTCCCTTCGATGCGAGGTATCTTAAAATCGTTGCCACAAACTGAAGCAAGATGCACAGTCGATGTGTTGCCTTTAGTATGCAAGAAGAATGGAGTTGGTGGTTGAAGCACGTTGTCTGTTTGCATTTCGTGTGTATTTTCATTTGCCACATTGTTGAAACGGTTTTCGTATGTTTTAAAAGTCCATACCTCACTTGGATCAAACAACTGCACTACCCTTCCCTCACTTCAGCAACTTCCCTCAAACCATTTGCAACTTTACTGAAACCCGCACCCGCACTAGCGCATAAATCACATAAACAACATTCTGATTTTTCGCGTATGATAGGAATTTTTGTGAAGGAACTATATATGTAAGAATGTATATACATATATAGGACAAGCAGACAGAGCAACGATGTTGGTTTTGTAGTTTTTTGGACAAAAACCAAAACATTGAAACACACATAAAATGATAAAAAATACTATATAAAAGCGAAACTAAAAACAGAACCGCAGTGCGCATGATGAGCAATAAAAATCAGGAATACAACAATGAGAACAATGAGAAAAATGAAAAAAAAACTAATCGTTTGCAATGGATGAATAATTCTGCCATTTCCTTCATACATATTCATATAGTAAACTCAATTCATTCAATTCAACAAATTTCATTACATTTTCCACACATTTTTCACTCGAATATTTTTTTCAATTTTACTTTGGGACTTGGCTTTGACGTAAATTTGCACATTTTTCTGCCACATTAAGCGAAAGGAAGCGCAGAGTTTTGGCCTCTTTGAGTTGGGTCGAGGTTATGCGATATTCCCTAAAGTGCAATAAACATGCGCGCTACACACGAATGGCATATATATGTATATACTATATATTATATAGGACACACTTAAATTTGTGCAAGACAGCCGAAAGAAGAAAACTTTGCACAAGAAAGAAGAAAAAAAGGAAAACTGGAGGGAAAAATACATACATTTCTTTTGGGCCAGACTAAAAAAGAAATAAACTTGAAATAAGCAAGCATGGCTTACAGTCTGACAGTTCTGTAAATGTGTGTGAGTGAGTGTGTGTGTTTTGTTAGTCTTAAACTCATAACCGGCTATATCTTTAAAGAGTCAGATCTGAGTCCACATAGTCTCCAGCCTTAAACACTTGGGGCTTAAGCGCTGCACAAATATTTATTGTGTCATTGATTTTCTCGCTAAGCCATCCAGGCTCAACCATTCAACCTTTTTCTCTCCCTATCTCCCTTTATTCTCCTTATTCTCTCTTACTTGTATTTTGTCCTATATACTTAACACATTGCTTTTGTAGCATAGTGTAGTGCAAAAACAAATATTCAATTTCACACACAAAGAATTTATTCACTTGCCCAGACTAAAGTGAAATCTCATTGAATTTATTGTACTTTTGTTAGCTGTTTAGTCAGATCTTCAAAATAAAAACACATTCCCCTCACGTATGTACATATATTATTAGTTAAACGTTTTTAAAATATATAATATTATACATTTAACAAAAATAATAAACTGTTTTCGGTGTCAAATGTAAACCAAAAGTAGTAAAAATGGTCCAAATAGAAAAGGCTTAACTTGCTGACAGTAAATTGTAATTTCATTTTTTACATTTAAACTTTTCTATAATGAAACTTAGAATGAGAAAGATATGAAATAAATAGATTGAAAATAATTCATTATTCCAAGAACTTTCTTGTATAGAAGTTATCGATTGAATGTGTTATTCCATTGCAATTTCGTATTTGACAATATATACTTTTTTTATATTTATTCTTTCTTTTGTTGTTGTCTCAGCTTGAAGCAGTTTTTACAATCATTGTTTTTATGTTTAGAGAGTGAAGTACATTTTTTCCGTGGAAAATGTCCTTCTTTGTTGTTATCATATACTTTTATTTGATTTAGCAATGCATAAAATACATAAAATATTATTTAACAAAATTCGTTAAACCCATCCAGTGATTTTGATGGATCTTTTTGATTTAATATGAGTACAATTTGTCAAGACGATAGACTCCAGGTAGTGATGAACTTTATTTCTAATGAGTCTCAATTGGTGGCATACTCTTTCTTTTGTTCCGATGTTCTCTAGCTGCTTTGGACATACTTAAAGGTTGTTCCTCCGAGAATGGAAATGAGGGAAAAAAGTATATATTTTGTTTTTCAATATTCATATTCAATTCAAGTTGGTCAAATTCCTACCAGAAATTTCATTGTATTACCTGATTCCCAAGTTTTACATTTATTCTTCTTATAAAATTACATAAAACACGAACCACTGTTCTGGCACCATTAAATATAAAAATTTATTGTGAGTATAAGTATAAATTAATAAAGGAAACAAACCTTATATTAATATAAGCACAAACATATAAATAATTGACTTCTAAGTAATTATGTGGAATTCAATACTCCAAAACAACTATTTTTGATTTATTTGGTTTAGGCAGGGTTTTCATTTCTACCCCTGGAAGATGTTTCGGATGGATATCTGATCAATACCCAGATAGAACTGTTTTCGATTATTATTCCCTCGTCGTTTTAAATGAGTTCTTATGATCTTATACATATTGTCCCATTATTTCTAACTTGGGACTATTTGTATAAAATAAAAAATTAAATTCAAGTTAAATTAAATTTTTTTATGGTTTACTTCATAACATTTACTGTTGAATTTTTATCATAAATATATTTAAATATCTTTAAACGATTAACATGTCGTGTGAGTAATTAAAATATTTTTCATCCTCTCTGTTGCAATATAAAATGCAATATATATATAAACTATTTCATGAATGAACAATAGTATTCATATCAATTTTACGAGTTTTAATTAAATAAGCTGATTGTTAACATAAATTATATGTAAATTAATTAAAATATTTACTCTCTTTCTCTAATTACAGGTAAGTCATTGGAATCTTTTGGGTATGCCGATTGTAACTATGGGAAACATTGCATAAAAATATATACAAGTGATATCCATATATATATGTTTATATACATATATATCGTTGAATAATTGGCGCATGACTTGTCAGTGGGGTTAATTAAAATGAACAACGGTGGAAATCACACACAAGTAAGCATACACACACACACATACACATTGAGAGAGCCACACTCAATGGTGTGTAAATAAATAAAACTAATCCCGAGTTGAGCGACCGCATAAATCAACCGCATACAACAGTCAGTCAGGCGAGTGTAATTATAAATCATCGAACAACATGAAATGCAATATAAAAACTGCCTGCAGGCAAATATAATTGGCCCAAAGGATGTGTGGGTGGGGTCGGGACGATATGATTGAGAGAGAAATACATACATATATTTGTGTATGTATGTATTCTTGCATAATTCATAAAATTAAATAGCTACAGAGGGCGAGTACTCAGGTGACATGGCCGTGTCACGTCAGTCATTTGTCGTATATGTTGTGTCTGTCACATAAAAAGCAGACACACGGGAGACAACTGACACACGCACATACACCTAGAGATTAACCTGAGTGTGTATGTGTGTTTGTGACAGAGAAAGGGAGACAGAAATGGAGATGACAACATCATAATAATAAATTAAAATATTAGCGCTTAATTAAAATTATCAATTGACTCAAACCACCAGTGATTTGTCGTTGAGCGAAAACTCCCATCAGTACCAAAAACACACACACACCCATACATACACATATACATACACAGATGCCATGAATACAATAAGATAAATCAGCAACACGCATACGCTCCATTGGTTCGGTATATTATAGCCTTTGGGTCAGTTTGTTATTTCTAAATAAAAAAATATATATATATTTTATGTATACATTTTTTAACTAAATAAACATTGATTTTTAATGATATGTAATGTGCAACTCTGAGGTCGGCAAATACCCACAATTAATTAAGCATTCATTTAACTCTATTTATTTAAAGATAACTCCACAATAATAAAAACTGCAATATTTGGTTTTTCTTTTGTTTGACTATCTAAAATGGTTGTGCATAGTTAATGCTTATTAACAGTCAATTTTGTTTATAAAATTAAACAATTAATTAACAAATAAGTTTATTAAATTTGATGAGAGAAGTCGTAGACGGATATGGAAAAGCCCAGGCACGATCTTATTAAAGTTTATTAATATTAATAAATACAACTTAGACAAACACATTTTTTTAAGCTTTAACTTAGACTGAAACTGGTCACACTTAGACAAAGAGAACTAATAATTAAAACCATTTCGAGTCTATTTTTTTTACCCATTTTCTTTTATTTCTTTCTTAATTTTTACACCGATATTTTTTATGGACTAGCAGCAGAAACAAATACATTCACTTTTATCATCATTTCTAAAACAGATTAAGAAATTCCTAGAAAATCAGGCGGAAAAATGCTCATTAAGTTGCTATAAATCAATCTTTTGGGGTTAGCCGGGTCTGCTAAGGTGAACAGGTTGACTGTACAGCGCTATTTCGAGAACTAACAAGTTCTCTTATCAGCAGACTTTGCTGTCGACTCTACGATCTGCAATATTCTTCCAGTACTTCAATTCTAAAACTAGTTGGGAATTCAAACCAAATAAAGCGAAAGAAGGAGAAAAAAAAAACACTGGAGTTTACCTTTTTGTGTGGCTAGCACCAAAGGTTTATTAAATCTCAATAGGTTCACAAAACTTGTCAAGTTGTTCTATATCTATAAAACTTATGTTTATATTTCTTAGTGAAACAAGTGAATAAATCAAATATAAATCCCTGCCTTATTTCTTGAATTGTGCAATATTCATGTGTTGATTCGTTATTTTTTATATCTAAAACTAGAAAGAAAGAAAAGCGACTGCAAATTATAACAATTTATTTACATAAATCTAACCAAAAACGGATTTCTCCGATATATTGTATTTTCTTTTCTTTTAAAGGTTGTTTTTTTTAAGGTTTACTCTCTTAAAAAACGAATTACTAGAGCTGTATTGAAAGTAACTGTAAATTAACTTGATTTACTACCTCTATTTGTTACAGAGTCCACAGAGACGACTTGCTGTCTTCATTTATTAAATAGTTTATTACCGTTCAGTTACATATTTTATTTTATTAAAAGTTCTCCGTTTTGACGATAAAATTTTCGTTTTAATGTTAATATAACTATATATTTGCAATAACGGTATAATTCGTTTATAACCAAAGCTAAGTACTTTAAAAAATTCTAATAAATCATACTCACACGTAACACTCTAAAACTGTGAAAATGGATTCCCATTTCGCTTATAAATGTTAATTTGTTTGCTTTATTCAATTAACAATCACATATTTAGATTAAAAACAAGTTTTACATAGATTATTGTTGATTAATATTTGTTTTCCCATTAACACAAATTGCTTGGGCAAAATTTTTAAAAATTTGTCTTCTTTTTTCATGCCATTAGTTTTAAGTCAACTCACAGTTTAATTCCTCAAATAAAATTGATTACATATATATGTATCTACATATATATTCTTTTTTATACATATATGTTTGTTTTCTGTTTGTGTCTGTGTGTGTGTGTGTAAAACAATCCTTTGCTTGCCCTTTATACTCAATTTATTCCAATATTTTTCTTCCATTTTCACATTCTCAACTCAATTGCACTCTCACACATGACATTTCTCAGCTCATTTTTCACCTCAGTTAGTTAACTGGCACACACACACACACACACACACATATATCTTTATCTATGTATATATATATACGTATACATATATAGTAGAATGGTATAAATCAATCAACTTGACTTAACTCTCTGGCACTTTGCAATCGACTAATCACAATCAGTAGAGCGTCAATGTTAGAAGCCGGTTCTTCCGTATGGAGTAGAAGTGTCGTTCTAATAAGTCGTCCGACATCGATTTCCGTTTACAATAATTCAACTTGAATATAGAACTCAATCTATATATATATATATAGATACATATATAAAAACACAGATATATACACATATACAAATATAGTATTTAGTGATAGAAATGGGCAGATATGTTTTATTATCAATCCACTAACTGAATGCCAAAAGTGTTTTCATTGGTATATCAAGTGTTTACCATTATTAATCTGATTATATTTAATCTGTAAAAATTACTTACACACACATACGGCAGAAGGTGATGTGAAGCAAAAGGGCTGAGGGGTGGAGGGGGGATAAAAGAATGTAAAGTGCTAGGTCGCAGGATTTTCCGACGTTATCTTTTTGCTGCTTGCACATTTCACTTGAAACTTTTCAAGTGCCCATATAAGTAATGGCATATCAAACTGACGACTGACTTTTCCTTGAATATCTCTCACTCTTTCTTACCCTTGCTCACTCTTTCTCACACACTCTCCCTCTCTCTCTCTCTCTGTCGTTCTCTCTTTATGTGGATGCTTCGTCGTTTTGCCAATTGACAACATGACAAGTGAGCAACACGAGAATTCAACTCGTACGTCAAACTCATATACAAGTTACACCCATACCCACACACACACACTCATATATATATATAGGTACACTCATGCATGGAGATATTAAAACAGAAAAATTTAAAAAAAAAAAAAGAAGAATATGTATTTGTTATAAAAACTTTTTTACATTTACAACTTTTGCCTGCAAATGTGCAAGTGTAGGTATTCGTTTCTACCTCCCCCTCCTCCATTCATTTTGCCTAAAAAGATTTAATTAATCAATTATAACGATAACAACTTTTTTTTTTGCTTTATTGTTGTTGTTTTTGTGACCTAAATATGTCACGCCAGCATAAATCCTAATGTCACAAAAAGTGTTCAACAATTTAACAACTTACAAAAAAGAACATAGAGAGCGAGAGGAGAGGAGTGGAGAGGAGAGGAGGGAAGAGTAAAAAAAAATTATACTTTTTCGGGCTAGGCCATTTGCATATTGATGCAATTTTCTGCCAGGCATTTTAGTGACAGAAACCAAAAGTCCAGCCCATTGACTTGCAACACACAAACTTGTCAAGTGAAATGTAATAAATATGCATATGGAATTATTTATGTGGCACATGCAATGCAAATTTATGATTTCTTTATATTGTTTTCTTGTTTTGTTTCTTTTTTTTTTAATACTCTTGAGCAACATTTATACGAATTAGGAAAATTAGAAAATTATGATATCTTTATTTAAGAATATTTCATTTATAACAGCAATTAATATTTATTGTAAATATATACACTTTAAAATGCATTACACTGCATTTCCCAAAGTTTTATCTCCAAGGAATTCAATTCATTTATCCATGAACAATTAGTGAATGAAGAAAAAGCGTTAAATTGCTTAAAACTATAAAGTTGACGATTGTCATGACGAACGAAACAAAAGCAGTGCATTTCATATAACATGTGTATGTGAATGAGTGTATGTGTGCATGTGTGTGAGTGTTGTTGGTAAATGGGTATATGTATTGGTGTCTTTTGTGGTAAAAGCATCCATAAAATATGCCAATGTATATTGTGTGTATTCTTGGTTCCCAACGGCACCGACAACGCATTCATCTCCATTTGCTGAAAGTGACGAGTCTACTCATACAGACACACACACACACACACATACATATTACACTGATACGCAATACTCACACACATACACATACAAAGCCCCTTTGCAATTTCAATTCATCCATAGTGCACATTTTTTAACACTCATACGCCCCTTTGGCTGTGTATTGCTGTGGGCATAGATAGAGACACTTTTCCATTCAGTTCCATTCCTCCCCCTTCTTGCTCTGTCTCTCTCTATCTCTCTCTGTCTTCCATATTTTGTCATATTTTTTGTGTGTTGTTTTTGCTGGTTTTTTTTTTTGTTGCTGCTGTTGTTGTCCTTTAGGGTTCATCAAAGCTTCAACATTGTTTGGTCACACGCCCCTACTACCCCTACCTACAACACGCCCCCCTCTAAGACCCGCTCTCACCCCTTTCATGTCATGCTCGTTCGTCATACTTCCGTAGCTGTCTTGTGAAATTTTTCCTGTGGGAGTTTAAAATATGCAGAAACTCGGTCTGCCATTTGCTGCTACTCTCCTTTCGTACTCTGACTTTTTCACTTTGGCCCGGGCTAGAGTTTTGGGGCATGGCTCCCTCCTCTCCCACTCCCACTCCCTCTCCCCTCTCTTTCTCTTACTCTTACTCTTTCGCTATGCTCCAGTGCATGTGCAACTTGTCTGTTGTTTATGACGCCCGTCTCCGAATCCATCTCCGTTGCTTTCATTGTACCTCCTCTCTCCTTTTATGCGATTGCTCTCATTGTTGTTGTCATCATCATCAACATCATCGTGCGTCTCGCTTTCATACTGAAATCACAAGCATATCATCCACACACATACACACACACACACATACACTGATGCATTAGTGTGTCTGCCAGTGAATCACTTCAATTGTTGTTGTTGTTTATTGAAGGGAGCGCATTTTGAACTTATCCTTCGATTCCTTACCCCTTTCTCTCTCTGCATCTCTCTTGCATGAGTATGTGTATGTGTATTTTCTAATACAAATTGCACGCATATTTCACATTTTAATTATTTTTCATGCCCGCCTTTTAATATGATATGGAAAAATTGCTCCTTGGGCTAAAAACTACATTTGAGAATCAATGTAATTAATTTTTGTACTTGGCTTTAATTAAGTTTCTTTTAGCCATGCATTTTAATTACATTCCATTTCCGTCTCTCCATGCTGAAATTAATTTCTCTCACTCTTTCTTCCTCTCTGGTTATTTTCGTTTCTCCAAAATATTTTAATATTCATATACAACACTCACCTTTGAGGTGTGAAATGTTGAACGTTAAAATAACGCTTCAGGTTATTGCAGGTGGGCGGTATAGAAGAACAAAAAAAAGAAAGGAAACAACAAAGTGATAGAGAATAAATTTGAAATTGTAATTAAATGTGAGAAAGAAAAAAAAACTAGGTAACTCCATTTATTCTAAGCTAAATCTCTCTTTCTCTTTCTTTATCTTTATCTCTTGTCATCACTTTTCTTTGCATTATTTTGCCAAGTTCTTTTTTTTTGCTTTGTTCATCAAATATTTTTCAATAAAAATGCATTTTTCTATGCAATTTATTGAAGCTAGAAGAATGGAATGGTAATGTCAACGAGTCGGATGTATGTGTGTGTGGGAGTGTCAACGCCCACATCTCTTCCAGATTGCCACTGTGAGTAATGGCCCAGACAAATGGCAACCAAGTCGGCATACTGCAAAGTCACCGTCTCAGTGACTCGACTTTTTTTGCTCTACCATTTCGTCAGCTGCGAGTCATTTTCATTTGGGTTTTAGGGTTAAAGAAGGGGTTTCTACGCCCCCTTCCCTTCTCTACCCTTGGTATGCAGATCATCGCTGGCAACAGAAATATTATTATGTCAGCATTATGTTCACAATGTCGTCTGCCATTAAAGTCAACAAAAGCAACAACAATGCCCATTCCAATGACACGAAAGAGTGTTAGTGTGTGTGTGACAGTGTGAGTGTGTGTAAGTCGGTGCTAGAGATTGCACTCCTCAACTTGCATAATAGAAAACATAAATTTTACAGTTGCACCATATGTTTATACGGAGGTCAGCTTGCTGGAATTGATATATCTCAGTGAATAAGTTGATACCATTTACAATTCAAATAAAGTCAAAGAATAGAAACGGACATGATTAGTTTAACAATACGATTTTGATCAGTTTCGCACTTAATAGATGTGGCATTTTATAAAAGCAATTTTGTTTTTAAAGATATCTCTTTCAAAAAAAAAACTGTTTAAATAACGTGGAAATTTATATTACTCCATAGCTTCTTTAAATCGAATTATGAATATTGAAGTATTCTTAAGAATCGTTTTCCTTACTTCTTTATTCTTAATGATCCTTTTCCTCTCTAAAACCTTTTTGGTGCAATTTTTTAAACTATTTGTTTACTGGAAATCCATTTAACGAATATTTTAAAAATAATAAGACCAATTTTATATATTAATATTAGAAATATTATATTAATTTAAGCGAAATTTAAATAAAAAATTGTTTTATATGAGGAAATCATCTGTTCAAGACCAAAAACTTAAACTTAAACTTATTTGCCAATTTTATTATAAAGAAATGTTAAAAATAAAAAACAAAGTTAATGTAAATTAACTGTAAACCTTTAAAAATTCTTTATGATAGTTCACTTTCTGGGGCAACATTTTAATTTTTTGCCCAATGAGTCATTAAATAAAAATAGTTTCCCCTTATTTTAATAACCATATCTTAGGTGAACAAGAAAAACCTATTTTAATTTTAATGGCAAATTATTAAACTCTTTTCACTTAAAAACTATTTTTGACATTGTTAAATGTTAAAAATATTTTATTTAATTTTGTATATTTATATTTCATCATATAATAAAAATAATATTTATTCATTATATTAGAATTAAACTAATATGAAAAATGCTTAATGAAGGGTTTATTTAAAATAAATGAAAAACAAATCAAAATATTTAAACAAGCAATTTTATAATTTCTTATTTCAAAGTTTTATTGTGTATCCATTTTAAAAATTTAAAAAAATGTTGCTTTACTCTTTTAAAAAGGATTCAATAAATTCTTTTTTTATTTCTTAATGTTTCATTCCACTTTTCCATTCATATAGAAAATCTCAATATTTCTGACTATTTGCAAAGTTCCATTTCCCTTTCCTTCTGACCAAATATTTTGGTTTTTAAACAACATTTCAGTATAAAATACTTTTCATAACGGTAATCAAAGAATTTTCTATTCATTTTAAATTTTTATATTTTTATATTATATTTATATTTTTATTGAATTATATTTTATTTTATATAAAATCTGTGAAATATTACTAAAGTTTCTCTATTCTTTTGTTGCTACCTGCTACAATGTAATAAGCCATAGTGCTAAAAGGCTAACTTTGATGGCTCAAAAGACAGCAGGCAGCAGGTGAAAGGCGATACAAAAATGTAATATTTTTGCACTGAACGTATAATTTCCGTTGCTCTGTTGTCTTCGGGATAGGAGTAAGGACAAATGTCAATATCATTTGAGAGAATGAAATTAAATTCCGTGCACAAAAACAATAACCAGCTCAAAAAGGCAGCCAGAAAAATAGCAACAGCAACAGCAACAACAAAAAACCGTAACTATAGTAAACCAATAGAAACGATGCGAAACTACAGCATCCGCAAAAAAGAAAAAAAAAAGGGCACAGCAAATAAATTAAATCGAATTTAATGTCCAAAGTGCAGCATATAATTGGCTCACCGCTGCACAGCATGTCGGGGACAGCTAAAAGCACAAAGGCTAACACACACATACACACAATCACACATATACAGAGACACACGTACCAGTCCGCTCCTGTTTCCGCTGCATCACACCAAAACTGTTTTCATCTCACAGTTATTGCCTTTGTGTGTTTGGCGTTAAAAGCGCAAAATTCAATTTCATTTTATTGTTCGTTAGTTAAACAGCGGCAAGCTCACGCATATATACATGTATGTATGCCATGGTATTGGGGGTGGAGGGGGTAGGGCAGAGAATGTGTGGGCGTGGTAATTGTATTACGCCCACCTGTAACACTTGGTTACCTTTCACACGACCACACTCAGCGTTAGTGGCAACATGAATGAAAGCGAGATCACGGGTCGTATGAGCAATATTTGTTCAACTGTGGCAGCTCCTGCTATCAGGCAATAAGAGTGGCAAGAGGAGAGAATTTTTTTCCCCTTTTATCCGAAAAAGGATTTCCGCATAGCTGATGCATCTGTACTCCTGCCACTCTCATTATTCCTCTCCGCTGCTGCTGCTCCTGCTGCTGTTGATGTAATGCAACTAATTTTGCTTTTGGTCGTGGGTAAAACAAATTTTGTCATGAGATTATCAAGAAACCGTACACAATTTTCAATGGATGTCATCTACCATACATTCGGGTCGGATCAATCAACTTAACCCAACAATAACCATGCGAACTCACTACACTTTAGTTCAGTTCAGGTCGGGTCAGAACAGGTTAGATCATTGTAACAAATCAAAACTAGGAATAGTCTAAGTGGCCAACTAAAATGCAGTCAAAAAGTCGAGCAATATGAGTTGACTAATCAATGACTGGCAGAGGCAAATGTCTCTGTCTGTCATTTGCCTGATATCGAATGCAACATACTTAATTGCATCTCTCTCTCTCTGTGTGTGTTTTCAACATATTTGCCAAACGTTTCAAATTACAAGTAGATTTCGACCAGAGAGAGTCAACCATTATTGACTTTGAGTGAAAAACTAGCTAACTAAATTGATTTACCAAAGGGAAAAATATCATTTTCATGCCAATTCTGCTCATTCCTTTTATGCAAGACATACATATATGTTTGTATGTATGTATGTATCTATGCATACTTATGGCCAGATTATCAATGTAATAAAGAGTAGCACATTCATTTTTTTTTTATATTTTAAGGGTAGAATTTCTTATTCATATGTGCTTACCTCTTCAAAAACATTTGCACATAAATTTTCCAGCATTTTTGTCACAATTTCTTATCTCATAAGCATAAAATTAACAACCAACAAAAATGGCGCCAAAATCAACGATGAAGTCCTGGTGGCACGTAAGAAGTCTTTTCCCAACCTTACGAAACGATGGGAGAATTCTTATTTTTTAAAATCGACGCCTGAGGCGCTGCTATAAAAATTTGTGCGCGATAAAATGGAATTATGAAGACGACAAAACACCAAAGACGATGACGTGGGTACAGTAACAACAACAGCAACAACAACAATAACGACACGTGTTCTTATTAATTTTAATGCATATTAAAAATCGCTGCCTGAGGGTGACTACGAAAATCGTGCCACTGTATATATACAGGGCCCGTCCATTGTAAATTTCTTAAGCGACGTATCAATATAGAAACAGAGAGAACCAAAGCAAAGAGAAGTTAACCAAGGGGGCTAAGAAATTATGGTTTTGCCTCATAAAATACCAAAAACCACAAGCCAATATGTACACACACACACAGACAGAGACAGAGACAGGCACCCACACACACACACACACACACACACACACACATATGTAGCTGACTTATGTTTATTAGATTTTCTAACGCTCATCTGAGCTAAGCCTCCGCTAGGCTTAGATTCTTGTGGTATTCTGATCCAAAAGTTTTTTTTTTGGCTTGTGCATTAAAATATCTTAATAGAAAAGAGATAAGTCATAAAATATTAAGTAAGTGGGCCAAGATATTTTGTTGGCACTATACCCCACCTCCACCCACACCCATAATCAGTCAGTGAAGACGCCAAAGGCAATGTCTGCACTTGGCAGAGCTTTTGTCGAAGAAAGGGGAAAGATATTGTCTGGTATTGCCTCTTCACCGCAGATGTGGTTATCGCTTTTACAAGTACCCCATCCCTATCCATACCCTGTACTAAAATTTTTATAAAGATCATATGGACATTCTATGATTGTAAACCAAATAGATGATAAAAGGGTTAAGAGAACTTCTTTGAAGTGCTCGCAAATTTAAATACCTTTACATTACCTGTCGATTTTAGTTTTAGTAAGTATTAACCATTTAAACGTTCTCTTAGATATAGTACTACTTTTTCTTAAATAAATAATAATAGCGATAATATATTATTTAGTTAAGAAAAAGTATTGCAAACTTTATTTCTTAGAGAAAGAATAAAACTAAATGATTTAATCCAGTTTAATTAATATATTTAACTTTATACATTATCTTTAGATAGTTTTGTTTTCAACTTATATAGAAATCAGTTTTTGACTTAATATAGATAATAATAAAAGAATGTATTCCCGATTAGTTCCGGTTTCGGAAAACGTTATTTCTAAATTGGGAAATCGTCAATACAATAAATTTTTATAAAAGAAAACACTCAGTTTCAATTGTTTTTACTAATTTTAGAAATATCTCACAAATAACCTTGATTTTTTAGTTTTAATTTTTACTTCTTATGATAAAAAAATAAATAAATATAATTTTTGATTTTAATTTTTAAGAAAAAATATGAGGACTAAGTATTATTGGCGATTAAACTTTTTTGAAATGCCTTTCAAATTTGCCTTAAGTATGCACTTCAAAAATTATTTGTTATAAATTTAAACTCAATTTGTACTACTCTATAATCGATGATTGAAGGCTTATTAAATATAGCAAATTGTTGAATTTGCTTCCTTTTTTACTTTTGAAAACCATTCCGAAAGAGAAACAAGTTCAGCAATTTCAATTGCTTTTAAAATCAAAACTGAACTTACAGTTTTTTAAGTCTAACTTAAAATGTTTTAAAAGATCTTTTCATGTAAATTCATTCAACGATTTTTGTCGAAATTATAATGAACTTATAAGAGATTTTCTTGTGTTTTTTTTCAATTTTCATAACTAATTTTTTATTTTCATATAATTTCAATATTTTTAAATTTGTTAATAATACCGGACAAACAAACATATCAACTGCTATCATTTTATTACTATTTCTATTTTAGAGAACAGTTTGACAAGAATTTGTTGTTTATAATAGTTAAAAAGTTATAGCTAGATTTCAATTATTTCCTAAAGGAGCAAATAAAACATGCTTTAAATCACTTAGTTAGTTAACATTTTGGTTTCTTTACTTAATGACAACTTTTGTAGTTTCTTTTAATTGAATATCCGGCCAAGGGTATCACTAGGCCTTTACTGAACAAATTTTATGAAATTTCTTTTATTTTCGTTCGTTTTTTTTTTCTTTGCTATTTGCCATGTTTTCATTTTGCAGATAAATAATGCACAAAAGTTGTTCATTTAACTTGGCTTGTTTGTTTCATTTCTTTTGGTTTGGTTTGGTTTGGCTTGACTTGGTTTTCGTTTTTCTGTTTGTTTTGCTCGTTGTCGGCCTTGCCTGCCATGTGCCAGATATAAATCTTGAGGGCCAACCGAAACCTGTGCTTCTCCTGTACTCTTGCTGCCTTCTGCCTACATTTTACAGCCCAACAAAGAAGAAAATAAGTTAAGAAAACTCATTCACATAATTTTTCAGTTTATTGTAAGCCGCAAGCTGATGTTGTTGCTTTTGCTGTTGTTGTTGCTGTTGTCGTTGTTATTGTTGTTGCTGCCACTGGCATGATATACACCTGGCAGACAGCAAGGCATAAACCTGCTCTAATTACCAAAAGCAGGTCCTGGACCAGCTCCATTCAATGGCCAAAAATCGGAGTTGGAGTCGAATGCCAACCGGCAACAACAAAATCCCATAAAATCTAAATAAAAATCATTCATTTCCTGCACGTTGGCATGGCCTACCCCGAGGCGTTCCTTAGTGTTCCGGTTCTGCGTAAAAATTTTTATAGCCCACACTTGGGCGCCTTGGCCAAGTTACTGCCACTTAATGAATTAACATTATTTTGATGGGTTTTATGATTTTTTCATACATTTTACCATCTCGCATACACAAATAGGGCACAGCCGGTGTGGTTTCCGACTCCAACTTTGACTCCTCACCTTCACTTCTCCATCTCTAACTCCCCAGTTTTTTTTTTTTTTTATTTCATTTTTAGCCAACTTTTTAATATGAGAAGAGAGTGAGAGAGAGAGTGTGTGGGAGGAGAAATTTTCAAGCGTAAGCATAACTCAAATCATTTCATTAACATTTTGGGGCACCAATTTTCGACCGCAGCCCTTTTTATTATGTTCTTTTTTTCTCGATTTTTGCTTGTTTTGTTTTTTTCTTCGGTCGTCGTGGTGGGAAAGCATGGAAATTGCTTTTTAAGTACCTAACTTCAAATGCAAGCGAAAAACTTTTCATGCTGCAGCTTGATAAAAACAAGAAGAAGGATCAAAAAAAAAAAAGAGCAGCAAAAAGCAAAGAAAAAAAGAAAAGTGCGAGCGCTGAAGTGAAAGTTTTTATTAAATGCATAAAACGAGTCAAAGTCGTTGCTTGCCAAAGGCTGTATTGCTCCTATGTGCGTGGGCGTGTTCCTCCTTCCTCATGTGTGTGTGTTGGTTGTGTGTGTGTGTGTGTGAATGTGAAGCGCCATAAATCTAAGTGCTTTAACGCCTCTGGGTCGACTTTGCAACGCCTACTTTTGTGGGCAGAATAACTGCCAGTTATTGTGTGTGTGGCCATGTGTGTAGGTGTATGCGTGCTCGCGTAAATGGGTGTGTGTGTGTGGTAGAGTTTTCCGCCACTCTTATAATGAGTTTTCAAGTGGTTTTATGCAGAGGCAGGTAATTTCGACATAATGCCTAATGATGTATCTCTCTAAGGCGGTGTTCTTTCATACCAAAATGGCCAAAATATGGCAAATAGTTCGGCCCATAATATTCAGAATGTATGCCAATGACTCTTATTAAACCGATAACCCATATTTTTCGAGTAGAAAATTGTATTAAGTGTGTACTTTCATAAATCGATTATCATTATTCTTATAAGCCAAAGCAGAAATCTAAAATTTTTATGACTTGAGAAAAATTGAAATGCGTTAAATAAAAAATATAACTATATATATTCAAATGTATATTCTAGTATATTTATTATACGTATATATTTATCTAGTATTCCATTTGTTTGGCTTAAGTTGATAAAGTTTATTTGCAATACATAATATAAATATGTACATATATTTAAGCATTTTGACCAAATTTTGTTGAAACAACAGCTAATAAAAAGCATTATTAACGTTTTTGTTTTATCAATTACATATATCTAGAATTCAGCTTTACAGTCCATTTGTATGATAAAGTTTATTTGCGATGATATGAAAGTCATGATGAATGAATTGTCTTGCTATTAGTTGGATTTACCCATTCCAAATTGAGCAATTTCGCCACTGTTAGACGATATACAAACTAATTACACTTAATATTGGCTGAAAGATAAAGTCAAATTCTTATCATTTGGATACTGATAACGTGTCAATTAAAATATAGGTTTATACAGGACCTACGTCAATGCGAATTTCCCACAATTCAAATGCGCGCCAAAAGAAACGTGGGAAATTTCCCTTAAGCACTCGCTCTTGAAATTTTCGGGCGAGTTATTCAAACAAACATCCAAAAGATACACGCACACCCTGTTGTTGTTATGGTCTCTCTCTTTCTTTCTCTCTGTTTCCTACATATAGAGAGCGGTGTGTAGCAGCTGCCGCAAATTTGGCGGCGAATTGGTTTAAACAAGCGGCTCTGGAAGCGGCGAATGTATCTGACAGTTTATGTTTGTCAGTTCCCCCCGTCTCGCCGACGTCTGCATCTCGTCTGGCCTATGTGCCTCTCTCTGTCTTTGCCTCTGTCTCATTCTCATCATCATCAGCATAGTCGCCGTCGCCGTCGTTGTCGTCGTCTCGTCGCAGTAGTTTTTCTGATTGTGGCTATGCAAAAAACAAAAGAGGCAAATAATTTATTTAAAATATTTAATAAAACATTTAATCAAGTGAATTTCGCATGAATGGAACAATGAAACGGTCAGAATATACAAAAAATCGAGTTACTCCATTTCAATGGAAAAGTGCTGAAAACGTGCAAAATCTGTGACACAAAGAATTGTGCGTGTGAAAAAAAAACCATAGTGTTCTGTGCGCAGCAGCCGCCTTTTTTTTCCCTCGCCTCTGTCGTACATTCTATATAGGAAATAATATCGTAAACTAAAGACAATATGGCATGCCACAGAGCAATAGATATAGTGAAATATTTCTCTGCAGATAAAAAATTTATAGATAAATCGGAAAAACAGTTATTGTGCAAAATCGTTAAGAAAAGATCGCAATAAGAATTTGTGTCGGACAAATGTTGATAAAACGAAAAATAAATAATAAAAAATAATAATAATCCCAGTTAAAAGACAAAATGCACAATAAAAATTCAATGGCTTATAATAGGGCTCTTATTGTTATTTTGTTGTTGCCATCTTTGTTCGCCGTATAAAGTTGTTATTGTTGTTGTGTTGTGGTTGTTGTTGTTGTTATTCGCATTTTGTGTACCTTTCAAGAAATCAATAAAAAGAAAAAAGAAGAAAGAAAAATAACACACACACACAGAAACATACGGAGAAGCAAAAGGCCAGGCCAGGCCAACCAAATTCGCTCAAAACGAGTCGCAGAGAGACTGAGAGACAGAGAGGGAGAAACAGTTACATATACATATATATTGTGAGAGCGTGCTAGGCCAGAGAGTGAACTTTTCTCCCGCCCTCTCTCTATCGCTCTCCGTAGTTGCTCTCTAACTGCAGAGTTTTGTTGACATTCTGAGGCCAAGCCAAGCTTCAAACTAAAAAAAAAATATATATTTACAACGTTGAACCCCCCTCCCCCTCAAAAACGTAAATTATGTCAATAATTTAGCATATTTAGCAAAGAGAATAAACAGGTGGAGAAACAGTGATAAGGGAAGCCAGAGGGGAATGGGAAGCTCTGCATAATTCGCTGACAGTTAAATGACACAATTCCGGTATAGTTTTCCCTCAATTTTTGGTTGCTTCATTCAATTTTGGGGCTGGGTTTTTCTGCAGCGAATTCGCCACACCAATTTGCCGCCCCCTCGCATACGCAATATATGTATATGTATGCGTATATATGTATGTATATATCTTCCTGTTAACCACGTGCACTTGCCGCAAAATTCTATTGATTTTTCTCACATCCCCCTGGGGAACATAAGCGGCATCCATTTTCGCCTCATTTCGGTGCATGCGCATCTACTACCAAATAGTGCACTGACCTTAGCCATGACTCGGCCATAATATCTGCGTTGTTTTTTTTTGGCCTTTTTTTATTGTCGCCTTTTCACATTTTATTTTGGCCACAAATTAACGCTATTCGTAAGAGTCTTTGCTTAAATCAACAAAACTATCGAGCACACACAATGTGGGCCATTCATTAAACGCGGTTGGAGTTTATTTTCTTTTCTTTTTTTTGGGTAAACAAAACCAATCCCATGCCGACTAACAGCTCTCTTAACACGGTTGCACTCGGCAAATCATATACAAACATAGCAGAAGACATTGTGATAAACATACAGTTTGTATATATCTATGTATATGTGGGTTATTAAACTAGATGTCTATTAATGGCAACACTTTGTTTAGTTTGAGAAAGTGTGCTGGGTGCCAGATACATACATATAGACATAGTACACAAGTTCTCACACGGGTGATTAGGCTGATCAACACATTTTATTATTTCCGCAAGAATCGATCCTAAAATACATATAGAGAAATCAAAGTTAACTTTGGCTATTTAAAAATTTAAATTATGTATAGTGGTAACAGACATATAAACCAAAAGCTTTGATTCTTTTATACATTTAATAGATCCTCCTTAATAAACATATGTTTATATTGTTATTTCATTTTTCAATAGATTATCCATAAAATGTAATCATTTCAATATATATCTTTAATATCGTTAAATATTCAGTAGATCTTTTAGAAACTCATATTTACCAGTTATCAGAACAAAATATGTTTGAGCTATTAAAATTAAAGATGAAAATGAATAGTTAAATGATAAATCTTTCATCTAACTACTAGAACATTGGATAAAATTTTCTATACTATTAGTCCAATTCCATCAGCTTGGGTTTATTTAATATTTAATTGAATTACATGAAAAAAATTAAGAAACAATTTTTTAAATATATTAACACATAGATAAGATTTTGAAAGAAATTTTTAGATTTATTTGTGATATAACAAGGGTATAAAAATTAAATCCAGAAATATAGATAAAAGTATTTATTTTCCAAAGGGGTTATAATTTGTCGGGTTCCTTCTGTAATAATGCTGTAATCTCTTATATGCATACATATATGTATGTATGTATATCATTGAATTAGAATAACTATATTATTGTAATATTTATAAATTTTCTAATTAAAATAACCAAAGAGGGAGATTATTTATTTAAATTATATTGATTTTTCTTTTAAAAATGATTTTTAATCTTTGGAAATTCTTAGATTAACTAAAAACTGATGTTTACACGATTACTTTCATAGGGCTGTTTTTTTAAGTATTGGATACTTCTTATTAGTAAACTTCTAAACTTTTCACTTTTAAGCGAGTATACAACTATTGTGTTTTAGCTATTTAACCAAAGTCATTTTGTTAAATAGTCTTCTTACGAAGTTTTTGAAAAGCGGACTTTTATATAATCAAACTCACTTTATGACAATTACACTCTCTATCTAAATAACAAATCCGCTTAAGTTAATATGCCCAGTTAGAGGGGAAAAAGACTTCCGTTCTTATCAAAAAAGTAACTAAAATCTGCCCACACTCAAAGTATTAATATACGTTCATCCGCTGTATTTATCAATGACAACGACAGCCAGACAGACAGACAAAATAGTTTATTATCATTATTCATATGGGCCAACAATAATGGAGCTTCTTCGTATCCAGGGCTAGGCCCGAAAATTGGGCGCCCCCACACAGCAACCCCCCTTGGTTGTCTGTTAAGATTATCTATAGCCATATATATTATTTAGATATATATATACATATTTATTTGTATTTATTTGTATGTATGTATATGTCAATGTGCCTATTTATAGGTCTCCCATTGCTTTTTGTCTGCTTATGGCAGTCAATTTGCCTTTCTGCCAATTGATTTTGCTTTTCAATTATGGCCTCAGTGCTTAAGCCAACATGTCATAGTCAGGTCCAACGATGAGTAGAAAAAGGCTAATCAAAGTGTCCATTTAAAAGTCTGCTTAACCGTTTTTTATATGTAACTTCATCTCCCTTCTCTCGCTTCCCCCATTTTGTCATACCGCAAATGGGCAACAATTGTCGCTTGATTGACCAATTTCCAGGCCGGCAATTTCCAATTTTTATTCTTCTCTTTATAGCTGTCTTCCTCTCTTCGCCCCTCTTTCTCTCTCTTACCCCCTCTTCTTTTGTTCCCCTTTTCTTTCTGAGTGCTTTTTATACTAATAATAATAATAACAATAACAATAGTATGTGGTAAAAAAATGTTTATCAAATCTTTTTTTATGATTATCCAACGCCTGCGCATCTGCTGCCAAGCCTTGCATTTGGCCAAGATTCCGGCTTTTAAGTCAGGCTTGTTTTTGTTGTTGGCTTTGCTTTTTGCACGCGGCCATTTGATGAGCTGCTAATTAGCTCCGACGCTTTTACACACATCCATTGTCAGTGCAGTTGCATGACGACGATCATATATATATATATATATATATATATATACTTACTTTTGTATGTCGAGGGTCTGATTCTGAATGAATCAGCACGAGCGGCACTGTAATTTGCACTTTACCCGCTTTCTGTTCCTTTCCCCCTCTGCTCTTTCACTCGAGTTTATTAGTTTTTTGTGTGGATGAGAGATCAGCAGTATATATATATTCATATGTATATATACATACATATATTACATGGACGTAGTCAGCATTTTTCAGTAGGTTACAAATCAATTTTTATGACTTTCATTTTAGATACATTTAGAATGCATTGAAAAAATATATACATAATTTTGATAAAGTGTCATTTACTTAATACTTCTAAAAATTTTCCATATAAACTTAATATTCCATTTAAATTGTGTATACAAATTTATTAAAATACTTTGGAATATTGTAAATTTGTTGGCTTTAGTTAACGGAGTCTAATGATTTATATTAAAATAAATTATAAAAATTATTTACCTCTGACTGAAAGCAACTCTTTTTCTGTCCGTTTTCCTCCATAAAACCCCTCACTAAATATTTACTATTTTTTAGTAAACTTTATATATAAGAGCACAGATTTTTATCCTTCATATTTGCTCTATAAATCACTTAACAACATTTTGTTGGCTTAATTAATTTTATGTTTGATATTTGGTCTCATATAAAGTAAAGATACTTCCTGTTTCTCTTTCGATTTGTCACTGTAATTTTGCTTAACAGATTTTACACTTGACGAAAAAGGGATGATTAATATATTTAGATGTGGAATTATTCATTACGCCAAGCATTCGGGCATAAAAATGAATGAATTTCTATTTTTATTTAATTTATTCTTAAATTTTATACGCATTCCAACAGAATATTCAAGATTTAGTTCCATATATGTTAATATGTTAGCACCTTTCAAATTATCTGCTTTGTGTATAATCGAAATCATAATTTCTATGGTAAAGATAAATAGATAAAGTTAAAATGAACTATTTAAAATTAAGAAAATTTAATTAATTTTTTAATGATTTGTTTATCCCACATTCTTTAATGTTATTCTGACAGTTTTTTACTAAGTTAACCAATAAATTTCTCTAAGTGTATCACTCAGCGATCCATACCAGCTGTTGCACACATGTCATCGAGTATTTGTTCGTTGCCAATTTGTTGGCAAACCTCTTCATATTCTACATATATGGGCACATTTACTTATTTATTTATACGCCTAAATACATATGCATATATATGTAGTATATATATACATATATATACGTTCTTATTCGTATGTATGTATATATACGATCTCCTATGCTTTTACTTTACAAAGTATATTTTTATGCTTATTGCAATGCCCGCCCCTATGCTCCAAGGGGCTTCATTGTGAACTCGTTTGAACTCTTTCTCTTTCTCTCTCTGTCTGTTTGAATTATGTATAAAAGTTAAGAAGAACGAACGAAAAAAAATGTGCAAAGAAAATGGTATAAAACAAAAGCGAGACAGAGAACACAAAAATCAAGAGGAGAAACAATGGGGCCAAAGTATTGGCAGAAATGCAATAAATTATCATACAAAAAATGAAAGCGTAAAACCATAACAAAAGACAAAGAGCGATGAACAAATGATGGATTTTACAACAACAACAACAACACAAAAACAATAATGATCAAACCACAAATGACTCATCATTAGGAAAAATCTAAAACAATTTTTTTTGGTTTAAGAATTTTTATAATATTTTTTTGTTCTCTGTTGTATTTAGTGCCAAAATGGAAATCATTTAAGCAACTAAATTGAAAAGTCGACCAACATAAAAAGCTCAAAATGTTGTAGACAATAAAAAAAAAATAAAATAAAATAAAAGCATAAAAAAAAACCCACGTCCTACTTTGTGGGACAAAAAACAGAACGCACAAAAGAAAAACAAAAACAAAAAGTTTTAATAATAAATACATAAATTAAGAGAAAAAAATAAACAAACAAACAACAAAACGCACAAAGCAAGTGAATCGAAACGAAGAGTGAGAATCAACCAGCATAAAACCCAACACCGAATCCAATTCCAATTGCAATTGCAACACCAATAAGAACAACGAATACCAGCCATGCCACGCCCACAGCAAGCCCACATTTTATGGCGAGCCATGCTTAAGGTGCTCCTTTTTATAAGCATTGGCCAGCATTGTGCCACAGCATTGCCCACAACCTCATCCTCGCAGATGTTGCCGGCACCATTCAGTGGGCCGACATCGTCGTCATTGTCATTGTCATCGTCGGTGGTGCCACCAACGGGTAGTAGCAGGAGCGGTAGCTCTGAGTTGCCACCAATGGCCATCACAGTGATTCCTGATATAGCTGATCTAGTCAATGCTGAGGCTGCAGCTGATAGCGGCTCTGGCTGGGAAACTCTTGAGACTGAATTTAACTTAGCCGCCACCCAAAGTTCTGTTCCAGCAACCAAACAAGAATTGCAACCACCACAAACCACTGCACCCACTTCCATTGAGCAACAGGATCAACCGCCAAATGTACCAGCCACCACATTGTCATTTACCAATGCGGTTGCTGGGGATACAATGATGGGTTCAGGATCTGAAACGGGAACGGGTAGTTTCAGTGATGCCACGCCCCCATATGCAGCTGTCGATAATAAGTATGGTAAATAAACTTCGTTTTTATTCAACGATTGATTGAGTCATCTAATTGATCTATTGACCTCAGTTTCATTCCACTCCGAATGCAATCATTCGTTTTCTCTTCTTGTGATTAATACATAGTAATCCAATTGATCTTAATGGAAGTTTTGCAAATGACTCAGAGAGAGAATCACTTCATTTGCAAATAGTTAGGGTATATTAGTTTCATCAAACTCTGATATACTTTGATCTCTGATATTCTTCGTTTTAAGAGTATTTCCCTTTTGAAAAATAACAAATTCTTTAAGGAAAAGACTTATATACATATAACATTATGTCTTATTTGATGATTTTCAAATATTATAATATTAATTATATAAATAACATTTAAATTTCAATGAAAAAAAAATGTTTAATACTTCTAGAAATATTCTATGATGATGTAAAAATTTACATATTCTTTTTATTACAATCATAGGATTTCAAAAGATTTGTTTTCAATATAGATAATTATAAAATAAAATTTCAAATAGATTTTTTGTGCATATTTGAACGATCTAAATATAAAAATTTACAATAAGAATCGGTGACAAAATATTACTCAGAACTTTTAGTAAAGACAATTCAACATTCTTCACCTAGATGGAAATAAATCGTTTTTAATTCCCCTAAACTATGAAACTATACCATGAAAATCTTTTTCATCTTTAAATTTTAAACTTAATGTTTTTCTTTATATATAATTTGATTTTGCTTAAAGGCATCGCAAAATTCCCATCGAAATTAAATTTAAAGTGATAATGGTTTCTTATAATAAGGTAAATTTTCCAAAAATTTTTGGAGTTTTTAAATTTTATTTACATATTACATTATTTTATTTTATTTACATATCTTTAAAATGACCAACTATCGAGTTGAGACTTGCATTTAAATCTTACAACTGACTTCTGACTATTAACAAGATTGTCAGATTAAATAAACGCAGCCAAGTGACATAAAATTATAATTTCCAACGCAATTTATCAGAAAGATCTTTAATATTGCATAATCACAGCATTATAATATTTGACTTTATGGAATATATGAAAATTTCAATAAAATTAATTATTTGGAGCTTTCCTTGTCAGATTAATAAATAAAACAATAAATAAACCGACGTCTAATAGTCCAATTAGAACTAGCGAAAATTAGTCAAAAATGAATATACTAGAAAATAAATTGACTTAAGTACTGTCTGTCTGACTTAAGCCTTTAATTTACAGATAAAATATTCATATGCCGTTCAATTGTTGTTCGTTATTTGAATAATTTAACGAATTTTTAACCATTTAAAGGCTCAAAACAAACAAAGTCATTTAAAATTACAAATGGGGTTCAATGGGCATTTTGGACAAGAGTTTCCAATTATAGTACACATAGTAGTTTATCCTCAAACCGAAAACTTGGCCCACCAAGTTTATTGACACCACAAAAAGTTTGCCGTACACAGTATCGAAAGAAAACTTTGACCACAAAGGAGAAGGACCTAAGCCCCTCTTCTAGGGGTGGGGTTAATTCTCTAGTGGGGAGTAGGCAGAGAATTTACTCAGTTACTATCTATAACAAAAAAAAAAAATCAAAATAAAGGAAAGGAAAGGAAAGGAAAGGGGCAAGCAAAACAAGAAAAGCCGCAAATTGAGAACAACAAGGACAATTGCTTGCTGCATACTTCAAGGCAATTAACAGAGTTTTCATTTCCGGCTTAGCACGCAGCCATGTCGGCGACGTCAACAATGAGCCAACCCTGGCAAACTATCGTGTAATATGGCAAAGTTCTCACGCAAAACTTTCAGCTTGCCGAATGAATTATTTAACATTGTTTTTGCTAGGCAAATTTGTAGGTTTTTGTTACTTTAGTTGTTTTTTTTTATTTGTGTGGTTTTGTTTCATGAAATATTCCTGAACATTGACAGGCAGGCCCGGCAGTCAGTACGTCGGATAGAGTCAGTCAGCTCGTTAAATTGTTGAGGAGAGGAGAAGTCGGGAGAAGCGCTTTGAAAGACCAGGCAAACACGCGATGGATTAGCAAGTAAAACAATTAACAACTTAACTTTTATGGCCCACAATTATTTGGTATTTATTGTTTAAGCTGTGCCAACTATTTTTATGGCGAAATCATTAAATTTGAGCTGCTGACAAGAGCTTAAAGTGTAGATCACGTGGACTTGCATTATATCTAAGTGCAATTTGCATGTCAGATTTGGGCGTGTATTCACACACACAAAAAAAAAATGGAGGGAGAGAGAGAGAGGGAGACAACTGGCAAATTGCAGGGCCATAACTTGACCTAAACCGATTCGAGCAACACGCAAACTGTATATTAAATTGCATTTTCTTGAGGTGTTGCCACAAATTAATCTAAACTAAAATATGGGCCAAGGACTTGAAAGCAATCAGCAGCTAACAAAATGAAATCAGGAAAAGGGTGTAAAAATATATTTATTATATTTTTATCTGAATTAAATTACCTTTTTACTTTACCCAACACTTTACAGGGTATTCAAGTGATTATTTTTTTTTTTTAACAAATTTAAACATTAAACGAAATTTTACTTGAATGACTTACGACGCAATTTTTGCTCTAATTGAATGCTCTTGTTGTGTTGTTTCGATGATTGTTTGACTCTAATTAGTTTTCCAGTCAAACAAATTCATTTCAAAAGATACATATTTTTCTAAATGAAAAAGAGAAGATAGAAACTGTAAGAGTGTGACAAAGAGAAAAGAACATTTGAGTTAGTTAATTTGCATAATTAATCCAATGGAATGAACTTGTGCGCGCCTCAATTAACATTCAATCGATGTGAAAATTTGATAAAATACTTCATTAATATGCTAAGCAGTTAAAGTATCAACAAATAAAATAAATGTGAAATTATACCAAATCATCATCAATATTTTGCAATATAATGCTATATCCATTTTCTCTATACAAACACTGAAAATCAATTTTCTTTACTAAAGAATTTGGACAAGTCATTAAATTAATTAATAGTTGCATACAACAGGCAAGTCAGGTAATATAGCATTAATTTTCTTTGTTTAAGTGTTAATTTACATTAGGAAGAAGAAGAATCAAATGCTGTCACAAATTGCATGAAAAGTGCACTTCCATCGAGGGATAGGGGAAGGGCATCCCCTTTATTGGCTACAACTGTTGCCAGCACTTTTGAGTGGCAAACACTTGAGAATGCTGTCGAGTGGCATGAAATTGAAATTAGTTCTCTTGCAACTGGTTAATGGAAGTGGGACAACAAGAGGCACAGTGGCAGAGGCATAGTCACAATTAAGCTCAGAGTTGTGAAAAGTATCTGTCAGATGTGCACAGATGACAAACAACAGTTGCCAAAAAAACTTGGCTTTAATTAACTGCAGTTAGAGGAATGAAAAGTTGTTCGTTTAGCTGAAGAAACTCGGCTTAAAACACACACATGCATATATATAGTATATATACTTAGTAGTTTTCATAAGGATAATCAGAGATGACTTTGCCTGTAATCCTCAGGCAAAAAAATAAGTCGACCCCCTCCCTCCTCCACTCTCCATTGCATGTCCACGCCAAGTAAAAGTTTCTAATACAAATTGGCGTAACTTTTTGGCTTGTCAACAGCAAACAGGGAAAAGTTTGCTGCGTTTTTTGACAAATGATTTGGCTCTACTTCTGCTAAGAAATAAACAAAAACAAATACCAAAATCCAAAAAACAGAAAAAAATAAACTAAAAACCAGCTACGAAAACTTTGATTTTAAACTTTTTGAGACCAACAACAACAGTTCAAAAAATAAAAAAAATAAAAACTTTCCTAAAAAAACAGAAAAAAAATAAACTGGTAAGAGTGAGTGAGAGATTTTATAGGACCCGCTCTGAGTTATGAACATGACTTGTCAAAAAATACATTAAAAGTGCAAAGTAGTGGAAGAAAGTGGGCGTGGCTAGGGCAGGCAGGCAGTCAGGCAACAGTATAAGAAAAACAATCATTTAGTAGACAGCAAATTTTCACAACTAAAAAGCATAAATCATTGAACTTTTGTTGGTTAGATGGCTGCGTAAGAAAAACAGCCATCAATCATTTAGTTAGCTAGCTGCTGTCTTGATTTTAATTTGCAACATGCCTCCAACACCCATACACACCCACACTCACATACACACACACAAGCCTTTCATTGCAAAAAGCATTGCATAACCTACAGGCGTCTCATAGACGTGCTCAAGTCTTCTGACTTCTGCGTCTGACAATGATAAGCTAGTCAAGCCAGCCCCAAAGAGTTGACTGACAAGAACTTGCACAACTAATACACACGCACACACACACATGCAGATATGTATGCACATCATCTATGTACATGGAAAACTGAAGTTGAAGTTGTGCTTTTCAATGCCTGTCATATGCCATTCACTTGACGTTGTCCAACCCAACCAACATCAGCAATATTCATATTTCTCTATATGTGAAATGATTATAAAGAAATTGTTCTTTACTTATCAGTTTCTTTGTTCGTTTTATAGCTAATTTACAACCGTCTCGCTTTACTGATATTTATCAAAACTCTTCAACTTTTCAACATTTTCTAACTGCATTTTTTTGCTTCACAATTTCTCACATTTCTTTTTTTGGTTCCACAAAAGTCATGTTTCAGCCCTCAAAGAAATCTGCCTACCAGAAAGATTCATTTCATATAAAACCCCCCAACTCTCTCGTCTGTGTGTGTATGTTGCCTTTTTACCCGTTTGTACTTGAAGTCACTTATCATTGAGGTCCTTTTGTCTGCCTTCCACACACATACTCCATGCAAATGGCTGGAGGAGGAATGGGGCAAACGCTTTAAATCATAAACACCTTGTTAGTGCAACAACTCGGCACTTTTTGAACGTGACATTGATGCCATTTTGATGTTAGGATGAGAAGGCATAGAGAATGGTTGGAGTCCTAAAACAGTTTCCGTGTCTCAAGCATCGGAAAAAAAAACCAACGTTACCGGATGGCCATGGCATCCTCATGATGCTGCCATGTGCAACTTCCTGGCGATAACCTAACCTTTTGCAGAAGCCGGCGTCGTTGGTTTTATCTTTGCATTGTTAGCCCAACCAAGGACCAGAGACCGCATGCCATCCCTAGGCTAGGACAAAATGCAACATTCTTGGCTATACTTAATTAACAGAAATCTCAAACACACAAAGCACTTTAAACATTCAGACACAGAACCACAAAAGGTTTAGAAATCTAACTTTTCATTATTTCCTATTCAATGAGTTTGTTTCTTTATTAATAATTTAACCAAATGGGCATGACATTCTACCTAACAAATTAGTCAAACAAATAGAGGTAAAATAAGTTTTGAAAATGTTTAATGACAATTTGAATTGCAATAAATATATACAAAATATATAAATACATCCATCTGTATATCTATCTATCTATCTATCAGTGTGTGTGTGTGTTAGTGTCAGAAACTAATTTGCCCTTCTTTGTGTACGTTTGTCAGTCCTTTCTAAAAAGGAACAACAGCAAATAGCCCAAGGACATGCCACATTATCTGATTAACATTAGACAGCAAAATTTGCCGTTACAAGTAAAAGACATAAAATTAATCAAAAAGCAAAAGAAAAACGTAGTTCTCCCCATTCTACCTTTTGAGTACATTAGAAACAAATTACCAAAGTTGAGGCAGGAGGACATTTTTTAAACAATGTGACATAATTTACCTTTTAGTAAAAGTATGTAGAGGGAAGAGAAAAGGAACGTTTAAACATTTGTGAGTAAGCGTTACAAATTTTCTCTAAAAATATCTTTAGTAACAAAACTTATACTGGAAAACGGAAACGGAAACTGGAATTTATCGAAAAAGTTTCAAATTTATGGATTCTTTCAATCCATATTATATATTTTTATATAGAACCAATATATTATGAATATATACATATGTATATATTATATTTATAACATTTTAAAAGTATATGAAATTCTTGAACATTCTACAATTCAAACTTAGCTTTACGGCAAATGTAAAATAATAAATGATAATAGAAAAATAACAAATAATAATAGAAAAAATTAACTGATTGTTTATATTAATTAATTTATTTCAATTTTTTTCTTTTTTTTTTTTGAGGTGTTTTATAAAAATTATTGTATAAGTAATTCCACTATACAAAAGTTTGAAAAATATATAAATATTCTGTCCCTTACATGAACTTAGATTTTGTCGAGATTTATGAAAAATAATTAATAATATAAGTTGTTGTTAACTTTTCTTTAAAACACTTTCCTAATTACTAAGCTATACAAATTTCAAATCGTTCTAATGTTTAGAATATACAAAATCAGAATTAAACGGTCTAAATGAAAACAATCTTGGTAAAATGCCATTTTAAATAAAATACCTTACTATTAGCCAGGATTTTCCAATCTTTTGCATTTTTTTTCTCGATTTAGCAGATTTATTTTTATGTTATATTTTTAAATGTGATTTCTGCTTGATTTTTTTTCCTATACATTTATTCTCTCCTAATTATTATGGTTTAAATTATGTTAAAGTTGCTCATTCCCGTTGAGCTGTCAAAGGGGCGTACAAAATGGCTGCTACCCGTTAAGTGTTCCCTGCTTTTGCATTGCCTTTTTTCTCTGTTTTGGGCCCTTGTCATTTAATGTTTGCTCTTGGCCATCAAAGGTAGAGCAGAGCAATATTTTTAAGCATTTTTATATTTGTTGTTGTTGTTGCTGTTGTTTTTTTGGCTTTATTTCACATAACTTTTTGTGCCTTTGACGCCATTGAAAGGCACTGAACCAACCAACCAGTCACCCAAGTGATGTGTGTATGCTTGAGTGTATGTGTGTGTGTTTTCTACACATTCTAATTGTTTGTTTGTATGTCTTCTATAGTACTGTGTGTGTGTGTGTATGTTTGTGTATGTGGGTGGTTGTATGTCTCGCACTTTACTAGTATTTACTCTCTGCACGTCGCCTTTTGTTTAGTTTTTACGTCTGGCCAAATCCGAAAAAGCAGCTCGTAAAGTTAAGCAACAACAACAATGGCAAATAAAGCATTCAAGAACAACAACTAAATAAGGCATATGCCTAACAACAATACCGAGGGGCGTTCTTTCAAATAAGGAAGTACACCCAACAACAACAAACAACATTTTGTTTTACGTTTTTCCCATTTTTATTTAAGCTTAGTTTCTCATTTTCTTTTCTTCTTTTTTGTCTTGTTTCTCTTCTCTTTAAGTTGTTGTTATTTTTTATTTTTTTTCTTTCTTTTTTTTTTAAGGCTCAGACAACTTAATGCTATTTGCTCTACACACACACACACTCACACATACACATACTATGCTGTTGCGCACACCTTACTCCTCCGCCAGCGCCCCCTTTGTCACCCCATCTTGACTGCCTTTGTTTGGAGTTTTTAACAACTTAAGCACGTCGTCCATATTGGTTTTCGGGCGCTACTCTTTTTCCTTCTTTGACTTGCCTTCTTCTCGCCGCTCTTCCCTCTTCCTTTCCGCTATTCTTTTTGCTTTCTATTCTTTTTTTTTTTTTAGCTTCCTGCACTTCCTGCCTTTGCTTTGTGAAAATAATCACGCGCTCTTTGAGTTTTTCCTTTCACGGGTTTTTCTTTTGCTTTTTCACACTTGGTTACTTCCGCTTGACGTTGACGGAGTGTATAGTGAGGTGTATGTATGTATGTATGTGTGTGTGTTTGGGTGTAGTGTATGCACCCTCTGTATATGTGTAGTTGCCTGCGATCTGGGCAAATACTATTGTTTTCTTTTAATTTGCAGTCTTGTCAAATACGGAGACAACTTTAAGATTAGCAGACGCTATAAAATCCGGAACTCAAATGACAAGGCTCATCCATTAAGAGCTCAATTGAAAGCAACTAAGCTCAAGAGAGAGAGAGAGAGAGAGAGAGACACTCTTGAAAAGTTTTACATTAAGAAGATGTTCAAATGATGATGCCATCAAATTCTAAAGAAACCTATTAAAAGTCTTGATATAGGTATTAAGCCATAGATTTGACTTTTCTATATTCATGGAAAGGTCACGATAGCCCACTCGTGTGGCCACCTCCTTCTAGTCATTGACCTAAGTTTAGTTAGTTCTTTTTACACTTGTTGAAGCTTTAATAGATAAAGTTTGGCAATTGATGTAGAAAACCATTATATCATCCAATTAAATTCCACCCACTTTGCAAAAGGCATTTAATTCCCTTTGATCTTCATTTCACAATTTATATTAGCAATACTTTATTGGAATAAAAGGCGAAGCTTTGTTTTGTTTAAAACAATTTTAAATCGATATTAATACAACTTAATTTACTGAAATATAAATAAATATAGGAGACTGTTTACATTTTGAAATACATTTCTAAAGTAAATTGACTTCCACTTCAATTATTTTTCGAAATGTGATCCCGTTTCCGAAAAATATTTAAAATGATTTGTTTTTCGAAACTTCGAAAAAACTCGAATCCTTTGGGCTTTTGTTAATTAATGTTAGATTGGCCAAGGTCTAAAACTAATAGTCGAAATATTTTTATCTACGCTAATCTACATAAAAATTATGTGGTCCTTTTTCACATCTCTTAAAAACAAATTTAATTACTTACAATTGCATAAAAACTTCATACTAATAATAATAATAATAAGAAAATAACTTAAAAATCAACTCTAAATAACAATTAAATGCTTTAAATGCATTTAGTCAGTAAAATATTTGGAAACGAAAACTAGGTGGTTTTATACCTCTTTTATTCGTGGCATTTGTATTACTTTAAATAATAAGCAGAAACAAATTTTTCAAATAAAAATGATTATTTTTTAATACAAAAAACCAAAACAAATGACGTCAACTAATTTATTTCCTTTTTTTGGATCGGATTCCCAATTTTCGTTCGACAAATTTTAAGCGAATTTGAAAATGAGAACATTCTCTTTACATAGTTCGATTAAATCGACTAACACAAGCCCAATCATTTGCCTCTGTTGCTGGAAATCAGTTTATGGGGACACTTAATCTCTAAACAACTAAATGAATGTAAACCATACAACAAAAACCAATCACAAGCACTTAACTGCGACACCTGCTAGATATAAATAGAAGACAGTCAGACGGACGGAGAGAGAGAGGAAAGGATGGAGAGAGGAGACTAAACGAAATGAATGAAATGTATGGCCCGCTGTCTTTCCCGACTTGGAAAACGATTAACTTTTGCTGTCGGTGGTGATGGTAGGAGACTTTCTTTCAACCTCTTTCCTCTCTCTCTCGCTCATCAGTGTGTCCCCCTCTCTCGTGTTGCACATAGCGCGAGAACATTTATCGTTGGCGCCTGTGTGTATGCAGCACTTTGTTGCTTAATTGATTTTAATGTCCCAACTCGTCCTCGACAGCCTCGCTAGTTGAGGTGCCTGATATAAATGGGTATATATATATATGTGTGTGTGTGTGTGTGTGTGTGTGTTCCTACAATTTGCCAAGAATCGTTGGTTCGTTCGCTTTCATAGTTCGAGTCTATAAATTGGCTTTTTCCTTTCCTTTCGCTTTTTTTTTTGTTGTTGCTTGCTGCATGCAGCTGCTCGACTCTGTCATTTCCCATTTCCATTTCCGTTTGCAATTGCAGAAGAAGCAAACGAAAGCTAAAGAAAAGAGAAGATAGAATGAGAGAGAGAAAAGAGAAATGCCATTTATTGAATTGTATAAATTTTTGCACATTGACAGCGACTGTTTATTTTGCCCAGACAACTACCATGTGTGTATGTGTGAGTGTGTGTGTGTATTTGAAAGCAAAGGAAAGTGGGAGCAAAAGAATGAGACGGAGGATTGGAAAAAGAAAGGCAAGGGTCTTGGTGTTTTGTTAAGCTTTATCGCATTTGCATAGCATAGCACAGGAGTAGCAGCAGGAGGAGCAGGACGAAAACTCCCCCACCTTATGCTCCCTCGTCTTTCCCTTTATATCTCCTCCTTTAGTTAGAGTTAGGTCAAGTGCTTGGGCCCGCCCTCGGGTCACTCATTTGTTCTTTTGATTGCAAAACGTTTTTGCCACTGGCTTGTTCTTTGTATTTGTCTCTATGTGTGTGTGTGTGTGTTGTATGCCATTGCTTTTGTTGTATTAGTAAAATAAATTACCATTTAGTGCTTTTTGCCACTTGCCAATCCACCACACGCCCCGACCGACACCACCACCGACCCTTGGGCTGTCACACATGGTCGAGTGTTGTCCTTTGGCTTGCAAATGAAATTATTTCTAAAGAGCTTTTGCATCCAACTTGGGTTTGCTTTGTTGGATTATAAGCGACCATCTTTTACCCAGTCTAAATATGTGTATATAAATGTATGTATGTGTGTGATGTGTGTATATGTATGTGTGGGTGCCCTACTGCAGCCATAATAAATTGCTCGCAATCGCATTTCCGTTTCTTTATGTGCTTCGATTACGTTGCGCTTTACTTGTTCCACTTCTATATATTTTTTTTCTCTTGGCCCTTCTTTTTTCTTTTCGTAATTGAATATATAATTTTTTTTATTGTAGCTACACACACACACACACACACAGTGGTACTCACCCACACACATGTCTTTGGTGCCATTTGAATATAAATTGTTTTGTCTTCTTGCAAAATATTCATTTCAATTTATTTTACTTTCTTGTATATATTTTACTTTTTCTTTTATTTATAAATTATTTATGCATTGTCATTTTATAATGGAAGGGGCGAAGGGCAGAAGATCATGCTCATCCTCATATTCATCCGGCTTGGCATTCATTATGAACTTCCGCCGCTAAGTAAAAAATTCTTATGCCAAAATTTTCAGAATTTTTCACATTAGACAGATGCTGCTGCTGCTGTTGTTACGTTTGCCTTTGATAATCCAAAGTTTACTTTTAACTTTTGTATGTTGTGGGGTAATTCTGTAAGCCCCCCCACTCCACCTCCGAAAGTAAAAAGAAGTATTGCAATAAACATAGGCTAAGCATTTGAGTAAATTTAACTTTGTGACTTTTATGAAATTCCTTACTTTATTGTATGTCTTTTCGTTTCTTTTCTTACTTTTTTTGCAGTGCCAAGCAAACCTCTGAATTTCACCATATTGGAAGTTGCAGCCAATAGCATAACCATGTGCTGGCATCCACCAATGAATCAAAACGGTGCCATCGTTGGCTATCATGTCTATCATACACACGACAATCAAACTGGTGTGGAAATTGTTAAGAGCTCCAGAAACTCAATAGATACACTGATAAATTTCGAATTGGAGAATTTAAGTAAGTTTTAAACCAAATTTCTATATTATATTCAATAATAGTTCTAGAGATCACTTTAGTTTTAATTTTACTTAAACCACAGATACTCCTTTATGTTGGCGTTCATTAAATGTAGACCGACTTTATTAACCTTATTTCGTGTTTAGTCACGTTGATCATCTTATTTAAACATACAAAAGTAGTGAATTTAATTCTTTTCCAAAGGTTTATTAAAATGTTTTATCTGCAAGAACTTTCTTTAAACATATTTATAAAACTTAAAATATTCATAAATTTAATTAAAATATATTTAGAACACAATTAAGATTTTTGAGTGTTTTGTCTTATCAGATATTGAAATAAAAATAATTCAAAACAAAATTTTAATTTTAAGTCTGTTTCAACTATATATCTAAGCAGATGCAGTATACATTTTTTTCTAGTTAGTTCTTTCCTTTGAAATTGAAAAAATGCAATTTGAAGTTTGTTTTCATTTAATCATAAATATGCAATGAATTAGCTTTATTATGTATAAATTGTTTTATCTTTATCTCAGATACTAAAAATACTAAAAACATAAGTATCAGTTTATAACACAACACAGAAGAATTTTAGAATTTTTTTGTTTCGGAAGTTTTAGTTTTTTGAAGCAGTTTCTCTATAACTAACTTGGAGAAAATAGAAATTAAATGGCTTAAAAGTTTTGATATCAAAATTATTTCAAATTAAATAACAATAAATATATATTTATATATATTATTTTATAAAATTTACAATGTTGCAGGCAAACAAATGTTATTCTCTCTTCTTGTTTTACGGTATTAAAAAATCTTTTAGTAAACCTTTCAACTTATTTCACTGGCTTTAATAAAGTAGTTTAATTACCTTCAATTTTGTTGCATTTTTAGGGATCTTTCCATCATTTCTCAAGCACAAGCAATTTCTAATTTTATTATTTATAGTTCAACTTCAATCTGTCTATGTACAGTAACATCAAAAAGTCTTTCTAATGTTTTGTGCGTCAATTTAATTGCTTTTGCTGCTTGAACCACCATTAAACTGTCAATACCTGCCGCCTAGCTGGTCACCACCACCATCCATCCCCATCTTTGGTCCTTAAGCCTAACTGTCAACACTTTGCTCATTCCGGTCGACGCACTGCCACGCCCACCTCCTACATTTGGTCTAATTGGAGCTCAAGTCAATTGTTTGCCAGCTGGCTTTGTAATTAAATAGTTTCAAGTGGCTGACGCGGTGGCGCTTGCCACTTTTTGTTGTTAACAACTTTCACGCTTATAATTATACTTATAGCCTGCCCCCTCCCTCTCCTCAAGGCAACCCGTTGTAACTCCCCTTAATGCTAGGTAGCCAACCTTTAGTTTGCCGCAAAAATGTTGCCGTGAGTTTGATTAAAGTGTTGCCGTCTTTTGGGTGAGAGCGAAGTAAAACCACAGCATCATTAGCTATGTGGGTTGGCAAAAATGTTGCATACTTTTGGAGGCGCATCCTTTTTCGTGAGGAATTAAGTGGCTTGGCAAACAAGTTGCGTGGATTTTTCGTTTATTTGCTTGTTGTGTGCGTGTGTGTGTATTGCAATTAACTTGCAGAAAAGTTATGCTCTGCATTCCAAATTGCTCATACGCAATGTTGCTCCGCCTCAAAAGACTCTGCCGACATTGTTTAATTAATTACGAGTCTCAGGTGCTTGAAACACTCGGAAGTAACTGCAACTGCAACTTTCAGTTCCACTTTAACAGCAAAGTTTCGCTCCACAGTATTTTGACTCGCTTTGGCAACATTTAATTATTTCAAATTTAATTCAAGAATGTGTCAGCAATCCTTGTTGTTAATTAATTGCAATTAAAACTGACAACAGCTAGCAGGCAGTTTTATTTTTTTACAATGTATATGTACATGTATGTGCATAAGTATATGTATATATTTTTTAATTTCGTTTGTTTTTTTTAAATTTCCTCTACTTGCTGCTTAAGCACTTATTAATTGTTCCTGTTGTAGTGCTGTTGTTGTTGTCACCGGTCCGCGAAATTTAATTATATATCAGCATTTTGCTGCCACATCTTTGGACAGAAACCGCTGCCGCCTGTTGTGACATGCGGTGGACATGGTTCATAATGAGAGCGAGCATTTTGCAAAGGTGAACAGGTTGCAACACAGAGCAGGTAAAACAAGGGAGCGAGAGACAGAGGGAGAGAAAGAGGGGAGTTGTGGCTGTGGCTGTGGCATGCAGTTGACAGTCGAGGTTGCATATTATTTGTGTGTGGCATTCGCGAGTAATAAAATGCTCAACTGCCATACAAAAGCCAGTTAGGGAATGACACAATCAAAATTTGTTAAAAAGAGATATACATTTTTGGAATGTGGTATAAGGAAAAATTAAGGTATTTAATTTGAGAATTATTTAATATTTTTCTTCACATATTTAAATCCTGAATTGGTAGCCATAAAATAAAATTTATTAACTTTTTTGAGAAACAAAAACATGAATTTTGCAAATAAATTCTTCATTTTTTCTTTGTTTTCTTATTATATTTATTTTATGCCATCTAATTGAATATATAATATATCGAAACCAAAAAATATATTTGGAAATCTATTGTTTTGTGTTTGCTTTCCTTTGTTTTATTTAGTAAGCTTTTCCATTTTCTGTGTTTAGAAAAAAAAAACAATAAAAGTAGAGTAAGCAATTAAAAGAAATAAGCTCTTTTCTATTATTGCTCAAATTTTTTGTAAAGTATTACCGATTTCAATTTTTAACAGATTCTTGAGTTTCTTTGTTTACGTTTTAATACATTTTCAAAAATTCACATTGTTTGACTTTATGAATGAATTTTTGTGTAGAGAAAACCATAAACGATTAGAAATATTCCGTTTGAAGTGTGAGGAATGAAAGCATATGTATATGTATATAAAAGCCAGTTTGATCAATTAAAAATAAACCCGAAACCAAGCCAGAAAACAATTCAATTAAAATGTATAAATGCTGCATCTGTATTGGGCAGAAGATAAAATCCATATTGAAAGGTCACAGCATGAGGCTTACTTCATTTCACCTTTATTGATGAAAATATTTTATGAATAATTAAATATAAACCCCAAGAGTAAAAGCAGTCGCTGCTGCTGCTACTGTGCCATAATAACAAAAGGCTCAGATCTGACAGTATTCATATTCAGGTATTATTCAATCTCCATCTTTTTTATATATGTTTTGCAGGACCTTTTACTGACTATCGAGTGCTTGTGAGAGCGTTTACCACCAAGAACGAGGGCGACGCAGCCGATCCGATTGTTCAACGCACCGATGTGGGCGGACCCAGTTCGCCGGCGATTGTCAATCTGACATGTCACTCGCAGGAGTCGATTACGATACGCTGGAGGCGACCCTATGAATTCTACAATACCATTGACTTTTATATCATAAAAACGCGACTGGCCGGCCAGGACACACATCGTGATATACGCATCAATGCATCGGCCAAGGAGCTGGAAACGGCGGTAAGTGTCAGTCATGATGATCGGAGAGGGAAGAGGGCGGGGATCTCATCTATTGTGTGCCATTCACAAAATGTCGCCCATGGCGGCTAAATGTAAAAATATGAAAAAAAAAACATTTGCTTTTATTGCTGTCTCGTTTAGCCTATTTCTTTTGTTTTGTTTTTGGGAAAATAAAATTTTGTTTGGCTTTTAACTCTTTATATTGCATTTGTTAACGATTTTGGCATTGCCTATGCAACGGCATTTTATTGTTGCCAAGTTAGTAACAGCCATTTGGCAAAAATCTTCAATGTCTGCGGACTTTGTCTATCGCTTTGGCTTATCGCATATAATGATAAGCTTTTTAATACACTAAATTCAAGTTGAATGGAATTCAGTAGCGAATATAGCAAAAAAAAAAAGACAAATCGTAATATTTATTCATAGTTATTATTTATCCTACGGAACGTATATATATATATTTTCCAGCCAAATAAAAGATAACCCCAAAAGAATTATTCGCAAATCAAATATTCTTAACTTTTATTAAAATGAAGTGAATATATTCTATTTGATTTAAAATCTGTTTCCTAATTATCATTGTCCTTTTCCGTTTGACATTCCAAAAAATGATATTTGTTATTTTTAGATCAATTTTCTTAAAACATATTAAAGTTAATATTGTTACTATAATTATGATATTTTAGTAATTCAATTCAATAGATTAGTGCCATTAGAATACAAAAATACCTAATGTTGCACATTACTTAGCAATACTACAATATTATAAAATCTTTCAATTTTATTTGTCAATAGAATCAATATTTTAAATATATATTTGCAGATTATTTGACAAGTTGCCGACCTTTTTCAGTGTCAAACTTTGAGGTTTAAGCCGAAAGATTACAGGCCAGATTATTTTACAGATTTATTAAGAGCAACTTCTCCGACAATCCCGTAGATTCTTTATTTATCATTTATGTTAATTGCTGGCTTACCTAAGCATTTAAAATTTGTCATCTTTAGTGCTTTGAAACAATAGGCAGAGTAACAAGAAAACCAATAAATTATTAAATAAATTTCTAAAATAATGTTACTAATCATTCGATTATTGTCTGAAAACTATTTCTGATCCCTACCTAACCATGTCCATTATGACTTGCAATCTTTCAGTGTCAAAAGTTATTTAATAGTATATAAAAACCAAGATTTTTCTACACCATTAGCAGCACATTTCGGCAAAGAATTCATTTTTTCATAAACTTTTTTAAAATGTAAATTCCTTTAGTTAGAGTATAAAAAGAATGTATGCACACCAATAATAATTGCATTTTTATGCAACAAAGAGAGAATATAACCAAAAAAAAAAAATTAAATAAATACAACAAACCTTTGCTAAAGTTGAATATACCCTGCGCACCACCATCTCTCCCACCCTTTTTAACCACTTTCAGTCGTTAGGACCATATATAATATTTTACAAATTTTTATCCCTAACCCATACACATGTGGCTGGACTTTTGGCTGGGAAAATGTGTTGCATAGTTTTGCCGTGCTATCGCCGCCACCCAAACCATAAAACCTACACCCAACACATACACGCACACACACACAAAAGCACGGGGGCCACACCTACATGCATACCTGTGAAATAAATTAAATTTATGCCGTTTTTCCTGCTAAAAACTCCTTTATTGTTTTTTGTTCTATTTAGTTACATTTCTGTTTCTGTTTGTTATTGCGGCTCTTTTGTCTTCTCTTGATTCGTTTTTTATTTAGCACCATAGATAAAAAAATAGAAAAACAAAATAAAAAAATATAAAGCCAAAACTCTGTCGCAACGAAACATGTTTCGTGAACAATTTCGCAACAATAACATTTTATCATACACATAACTGACTTTTTCTCTCATATCTGCTATTGTAGAGAGTTATTTCTTTCATTTGTTTTCCTTTCTCTTCATTTTTTTCTGTTGTGTTTGTTTAATTCGTTTTTTGTGTTGCGTATGTGTGTGTGTGTGTGTGTATTTGGTTAGTGCAAATATTTTAGTAATTGAAATTTTTTTCGTTAAGAAAAATTTGGGGCTAAAATTGAAATACAAAGGTGCAAATGAATGGTGAATTTAATGTTTTCAATTTATAACAAGTATACATATTCATGTGTCTTAATCTCGCTCTTTTCTTTGCAGATGATATTACAAAATCTAACAACAAATTCCTACTACGAGGTCAAAGTGGCAGCAGCAACATTCAGTGTTATAAATCCTAAGAAAATTGTCTTGGGTAAATTTTCAGAGTCAAGAATTGTAAGTAGAGACATAAAGATATGAGACACGGCAAAGAAAAAAAAAGAAATATAAAGAAAAAACTAGAAAAGGGAAGAAAGAAAACTTGACAGTTTGTTGGCTTGTTGTCTTGCCATAAAATGTGGCTATATATGTATTAAAGAAAGGAAAATGACATTGGCTTTGTCAGGTTTTTTTTTTTGTCATATCTGATTACATGTCCAAAATGTAACATAGCATTGCGACAAGTCGCGCACAAAATTCTATAGTAAAGTATATGGCTTTATAATGCCATAAGGATATACAGACCCCCGATACAGATATCGTACAGATACACATTCTATGCTTCTCATATGCATTATTCAATATATAAAATGACTGCCAAATGGCCTATGGCGTATGTTGTGCACACTCAATGGCCATTTTGAACAACAATGCGTTCATTTTATTGACTTTTAAACTTTGTCATAACCAACATCCTTAATGACTCCCCTCATACACACAGGTACACTGACACATGTGTGTGTGGGGGGAGAATATGGAAAATATAATCAGCAAGTCAAGAAGGGAAAATATAGCAATTTAGTTGACCTCGAGTGAAAAGAAGAGGGAGAACCGTCACGCCCTCATAAGTATGCAGCAATATATTTTCTCTCCCCCGCCCTCCCGTTGATTCATAATTCATTCAGCTTGTTGTTTGCCTGAATTACAAGTGGCTGCACCTTTTGGCCACATTTACATGGCCCGCTTCCGCTTTCCGCTCGGCGCACAAACATTCCCCCAGCAAATGGCGTTCATTTAAATCCTTTATTTTTTTTTTGTTCTCTTTCCATGCAGAAAATGCAAATAAAAATATAAATATAGTATATACCAAGGTACATACATACATACATATATTTGGTACTTACATACATACATACGTATATAAAAATATGTAATTCTATATAGCAAACAAAAACAATCGCAGAAAAGAAACGTAAGGCGCGCAAAGCAAACAACGTAAAAGTGTAGAAAAATAACACACAAAGAAAAAAAAGGAAAACAAGAAAAAGAAAGGGAAACAACAATGCTTATATTTGCATAGCAGAATAACGAAGAAAAAGAGGAACAACAATAACAACATCAACTGACATATATACCATTTTTTATTATTATTATTTATCTAACCATTCCCCAAAAATATTCCCATTCCAGATACAACTTCAACCAAACTGCGAAAAGCTGCAACCTTTGCTACGTCAATCTCACAACGATTACAATCTGGCCGTCCTGGTGGGCATCATCTTCAGTTGCTTTGGCATTATACTGATAGTCATGGCATTCTTCCTGTGGAGGTAAGTGGCGTTCCGAGCATTATTAGAGACTGCAATCCACCTCCCATCCCCCCAACCCCTTAGGTGAACCACCAGCACCAGCTGCTGTTGTGGCACGTGCAGTTCTATAAATAAATGAAACCAAAATACATAAAAGTATAAAAAAGAGCAGAATAAAATTGTCATAGTGTGGCAAATGGAACAGCGAGTCGAGTCGTGTCAAGTTGTAGACGGGGTGAGAGGGGACTTTAAAAATAAACCAAGCAACAAATCAAGTCATGCCAAGTCTATACATAACCGAATCCAGATTCAGTTCTAGATCTGCACAGCATGCTATTTATACACGTTGATGGAAATATTTCATGTTTTCCTGCGTGTGATTAGATGGCCAGATAGGAGGGTAGGTGGTGGGTGGATGTTGAATGACGCAGCAACAACTCGCTGTCGATCTATGGAAGGAAAGGGAGTTTCGACTTTGATAGATATTATTGATTAGATGATGCAAACATCTACAATACTCTTTAGTCTTTCTTTGTAGACCCATTTATAATCATCAAAAATCACCGAAACTATTTTGGGAATATGTTTGTTATTGTGTTATCATTAAAAATGCAATATTAATAGATTAATTAAATTTTGGTAACTCTATAGCAATCATTAGAAACAATTTGTCTTTCGATTCCCAATTGCTGGCTTTTAATTGTACAGTGGCACCTAACTAATGACAACACTTGGCAGAAGAATTCTATGCAGCTGAGTCTGGGAGAAACATCAACGAATTGTTTAATTCAAAAAAATGTTGATATAAATAATTGCCTTCTATATATCTAACCTTTATTTGTTATGGTCCTCCTCGCTGATCCTCTTAAGGAAATTTCAAAAATTGTTCAAATAGTCAGCTTGAAGATTTCCACTGGACTTTATAGAGTAAACTAAATATACCAACTATTAAGATGTCAAATTCAAGACTTCTATGACTAATTAATACTTAATTCTCTTCTTTTTTGGACATCTTGAAAAGACAAGTTCCATTGATTTTCCATTGAGGCACATTTTTCTCCAAAAATAAATAATTGATAGAATACCTGGCCTTATAAATTTATTGATTAAAAATTATTTTGCAATTTTACAAATTTTTTTACAAAAATTTTGTTTTTCTGTTTCTTTTCAAAATTTAGTTTAAGACCGTAAACACGTTTTTTAGCTTTTCTTATAATAAAAGATCTTTTCTTAATCATAATAAAAGTAAATAAATATTTCAGAATGATTCATTTATAGTTAAATTAGAGATATGAATAACACAGCAACAAAAAAGGGGAAAATTTTGTACTTAATACAAGCTTATTTTCTTCTAGGTTAATCATTTCGTATTTTATTTTTAGTAAGTACTGAAGCAAAAATTAAAATTTTTTTCTTTATTCTTGCAATATTATTTTTACAAGCATTTTAATAGGATAACACTAAATGAATCATTTAGTTTTGTTCAATTCTTTATGCCCCATTTGGCTGCATTTAAAAAAAAGCAACTCAAACAATGATTAAGAACTTTTAAATTTCTCATACGTATAAATGCCATAAATACAAATAAATAAATATCATTCCTTAACCAATTAATATGAAATCCTAAGCAGTCATCAATTATACCCATTCGAGTTGTGTCAACTTTAATCATTAGCTTGGAATCAACTGTGGGGCTGCATGCAGAATCCTCTCGAGGAAATGGAGACAAACATCAAAACGAAATCCGCTGCACTCGAATAACCAGAGAATAGATCCTTTCCAACTGTCCACTCAATTCAATAATTAAGGCAAACTTTTTGCCATCTTCATTTACCATTTACAATTTACAATTTTTAATTCCGCGCAGTATGTACAGGGTAAAATAAACAGAAAGAAAGAAAGTTCTTCGAAATGAGATCCAACTCGTTGTTGTCTATACGCCCGCATATTCATTAGAAATGTTAATTAAAATTCAAATCACAAAAACAAGAGTCAACCGAACTGAACGAAACGGAACGAGACGAGGCGAAACGAAACGAAAAGGATCTGAAGGGGGATATGCGGAGGAGAAAAGAAAGCCAAAGACAAGCAAACAGTTTTAAGTTACTTAAAATCTTTATTAAATGTAAAAGTGGTTAACCCTTTTTGCCCACCCATCCACACCCACTCCCACTCCCCTCCATTACATCCGGCGCCCAGCCAACAAACAGTGTGTACGTCCGTATCCGCATTTGTGTCCGCGTCCGTATCCGGCATCAGCCACAGGCGAACACATACCTTCCACCCACAGCAGCCCTCTACAACTGTGTATTGCTTTTCCATCCCCTCTCCCAACAACGATGATGGCGACGACAAAATACATAAAGAAAATGGGAAGCGTTTTCTTTTTTTTTTAACTTCAATGAGAAATTTTTACATTTTTTCTAAGTCATTTTTTATGCTCCCGCGAATATGCCAAATAAAAGTTACCGCCCAGCGACAAAACACCACCCCTAACCCCTTACACCATCCAACCAGCCAGCCAGCCATCCATCCATCCCATCTTCTCGTCTTCTCTAACAAATTAATGCTATTTTATTTATTTTTTACAATGAGAAATGGCGAGTGTTGGGGGAAAAAGGCGAATTTTTCAAGTTGCCAAGTTTTGGAGCGGAAAAAATTATATTTTATTAAGCAAACAAAACGAATTTCTACAAGTTTCCTTTTTTTTGTATTTTCTGCAATGCAAACAAATAAAAGGAGCCAGTTAAATGAGAACAAAAGTCGAAGCGCTGCAAATAATAAAAAAAGAAAAAAAGCAAAATGGACGAGAAAATGTCGGAAAAAAAGAGAAAAAAAGGGTTAAAATGATGTTGATGGAAGGAAGGAAAACTAAATGAATGTTAATGGATTAATGAACGTTTAGAAAAAGTGACAGATATATAAAACATATTATTTATATTAAAGAGATTATATAAGAAAATTTTCTACATTTTACACAAGTTGTAGGTAAACAATATAAATTTATTATTTTTCTTTGAAATTGGATTGTAAATTGGTTAAAAAAATTTATTGATTGTATAAAGATTACAGCAAACAGAAGACTCTGTTTATTAATGCGGTTTTCTTTTGGATTTGCTAAATACATATTTATGGTTTAGGATGATTAAGTCAAGCTAGAACATTCAAGTCAAAGATATTCTCAAAGATATTCAGTAAAATTAACTAAAATGTAAGAAAAAGAAAACTAATTTATTTGAGCTTAGAACTAAAAAATTATAAATTTAATTAAAAACAGACATTTTTAAAGGAAACTTATTTGATTAAAAAGATTTATTAAGAACGAAATAAATATGAGAACTGAATATTTATTAAATAATATCATTATTATAAATATTAAACTTTAAAATTGTAATAATGATAAGCAATATTATTGAATATTATTCAGAGGTTCCAATTTAACAACAATCATTTTTAAAGATTTTTGAAATTAACCCCGAAGTTACTAGAAACAAGAATTATCAAAGAACTGCCACGAAAATATGTCAAACTTTGTTTCTTATAACTTTATTATACATAGTTCATTAATATATAATAATACTCTCTATGAGAAACATGGAGGAATCAAAAATGCATCGATTTATTTTTTTGTTAAAAGTTTTGTTTTTTTGCTACCTTTTGGAACTTATGTCAATAGTTAAACTTCAGCATAAACTGAACTTTGAAAGTTGTGTAGCAATATTTCATCCTTTTGAGAACCACAAAAACACTTGAGGAATTTTTATTACAACAATTTGCTGGCTACAGTGAAAATATGTCCAACGATAACAACAATTTCTATTTACATTTTGACACCGAACCGAACGGAAAATCGAGGGGACAAAAAAAAAACAACATGGAAAGGCAGCTAACGAAAATAGGAAAAACTTCCATTTCCCCGTTGTCCCTGTGGGTGTGTGTGTGTGTGAGTGAAAGAGATAGAATGTGAGTGTGTGTTAGTATTTCATATTTTATGCACTTTGGCAACATTGTTTTCTGACGACGACTTTATTTGCCTGCCCATATATAGACAGAGTCTGAATTCAGAAAGAATAAGAGAAGGGAGGGGGAGAGGTAATGAAGAAGGAAGAGTACAATTTTTTTGTTGCTTCCTTTTTTATTTGGTTTTTTGGGGCAAATTTTCCTTGTTCCAAAAATAAAATGGCAAAACGCTGACAAGAAATTGTTTTGGCTTCGTATGCGAAACTTTTTGCCAAAGTTTCATTGTGTTGCATGGCAGCGTCAGAAATATTAGGAGCACGTGTCTGTATGAGTGTGTGCCCAGGAGATAGGATGCGAGTGAGAAAAATTGAAGGCAGTTTTGCATACAACCAACCGCCCCTTCCCCCACACTACAAACAAAAAGAAACCCTGAATCTTAGATTTCACTTGAAACATTTGTTGTTGCTAGCTCCAAGCTGGAAGCTATAAAACTTTTTCCCAACTGTATCATACTCGCCAGGGCGGGATATGTGAGAGGGTGAAGATTGTGACCTGAAGCCACACGAACTTTGACATTATCTTTGACATTGTTTGGATAACATTTTCAAAGTACTGTCAGTTGGGTCTCAGTATCAATTCAATTAAAACGTTTCATAATAATCAATTCTTTTTGAAATTTAAGCAACATCAATACAAATAAATTATAGAATTGAACTAATTTTGGTATCTATACCCTAACATTTTCGCTTTACTCATACTTTGACCCGTCTTTTGTGTTGTTTAAAAAACAAAATATGAAGCTCCACATAAACAGATTTTCTTTGGATATATCAACATAGTCTTCATTCTCCACATTCTTCATATCAAAAGCTCTTGAATGTCTCTCATTTCTAGCTTTTTGATTACAAAAACAAGTTGTTTATCAAAATTGAGCAGCTGTTTCTTTGTTGATATTAAGACAAAGAAAATGATTACATAAAAATGTATTCGTTAAGCAATTTATTTACAGTGTTATAAAATGCTTCAACTTATTTAAATACTAAACTGAAATTTTATTAATATTATGTATCGAATGTTTAAAAAAGAAGAGTATTCTAAAAACGCATCTTATCACTCAGCTGATAAATTAAACACCCACAAAGCTTAGAAAAGCTCGCCCACACTTTATTTCCAATTCAGCTGTGCCTACCCGCATCTCTCTCTCTCTCTTTATCGTTCTCTATCTATGCACATTGCTCGCGCTCTGCGTCTCCTCACATTTTGGGGGGCTCCCACTTTATCTATTGCTCTCCTCACGCTCTCAATTGATCCAGCAAAAGCTTTCGTGCGAGCGATCGGCGATATTAACAAGAGTAAAAGGTTTTAGTTGTCAGAAGTCCGCGTCTGAGAGAGCACGAACGTGTGGAGACCGCAAACGAAACTTAACCCCTGCCCCCCGCGCCAGCATCTTTTGCGCAGCGTAACACTGCTCTTATCATAGTAAAATAAGCAAAACGGAAGAAATAAAGAAAAATAGAAAAACAGTATCTCACCGCATAGTGGTAGAGAGGCAAAGAGGTGATAAGCCAGCCCCATTGCTGGCTGTTGCCGAGCGTCAAAACGCCAGACTCATTAGTGAGGTGTGCCAGTGTGTGTGTGTGCGCTTGTGTATGCGTGTGCTGGGATTATATATTGCGTACTATTTTTTGCAATTGCCCTGGCGACACAGATACAAACGCAATAACATTGACAACAACAACAACAACAACAACAATACAAACAGCTGCTGCCACTTGCATTCCCCTGCAATATGACGTAATTGTTGTTGCTGTAACTGCAAACAATATGCGAATAAGCAAGTGCAATACAATTCTGTTAAAGTGTAGTGAATAGAAGAAACCCACAATAAGCCACTCCACTCTGGTATCCACCCGCTGATACCATTGTCAGCAGCATCATCATCATCATCGTCAACAACAGTAGCAACAGCATGTCGGTTGCAGGGAGCCTCAAACTGGCATCGACATCAACCACATCGTCGACAGCATCAACGCCGCTGGTGCGCCGTAAATCGCAACGTGGAAATTGGCTTACGTAAGTTCAACGCCAAAATCCAAGTGGGCCATTTAGTTCAATGCTCACGTGTGCCGCGTTTAAAGCACACAGAATCTTTCCAAATCAAATGCATAGTAAATTAGCCAAACGCACCAATGCCGGCAACAACAAGAACTTGAAAATAAAAAAAATTGTTAACAAAACGGAAACAACAACAGGAATAATAATAATAACAAGAACAACAATCTTAAACTTATTTTTGTCAAAGTTTTTGGTGCGTAGTAGGCAAAGAGTCTTATAAACAACTTGGGGAACTGCGAATCAACTAAAGAAAAACATATGTAAATAAACCCAAAGAAATATATATATGTATGTATACATATATATATGATAAAAGTCATTGGACACTCAACTGTGACAAAGTGTGTGTGTGTGTGTCTGAGGTGGTGATTCCGTTAAACAAACAAATTGACTGCAAAAATATTTGCAATCACAAATAAAGTTTAAATTTCTTGTTTATGTTTCTATAAAGTTAGCCCGAATGATTTTCAAAGTAAACAATTTTTCGAATAATTATAAAGATTTCCATTACAATCATAGGACATCCTGCCAATTCCATTAGAGTGCAATTTAATGCCGCAAACACTCAAGAAAAAAAGTTTGTTTACACTTAAAATTCTCGCTTCAAGTGAAACCAGATAAAAAGCACGCAAATTAATGAAAACTTTTTTTATACAGAACCATTGCAGAATAATTCCTTTCAATATCAAATGATTAGAAAAAAAAATTGTACCTAATAAAAGCATTTGATGTCGCAAGGAAACTATAAGTTATACCTTTTCTTTTGAAACTTGGTGGAGTGTATATACATATATATGTACATATGTATGTATATTTATATAGTATTCTAAATTAATAAATAAAAAATCTTTATATGAAACTCTGTTCTCAAATAATCCTTTTTTAGGAGCTGATATAGTCATTCGATCTTAATTAAATTTGCTATTAATGCATTACTTTTTAATCAATAAATTTAATGATAATGATTTAGAAATAAAAAATCTCAGTTCTGCTTATCAAGATATTATATATACCATAAACAGATATAGTCTTAGGAGCTTTTTTTAAAAATAAAATACATATATGTATATATTTAGCAAAGGCTACAAAATTGGAATCTTTTCCCATGTATGTATATGGTCTTATCTGATAAAGTATATAGACACCTGACTCTTGTACTATATAAAAAAGGGAACGTCGATTATCTATTATCTTTACGACCTTGTCATCAAATTAAAGGTGTTGGCCTTGCTTTCAACTTGGCAAAGTTCCTCAAACATATGCCAAGGCAATTAAAGTTTAGATTAAGCAGAAGTTGTGTTTCGGTCTAATGATTTCTATGGTACGATTGATACGATATGATATGGCACCTTAACCAACTCATTTCAAAAAAAAAAATTGAAGTGAAAGTGTTAAAAAAAAATCATGAGAACTATCTTTTGCCTTTTCGAAGTTTGTAACTTGGAATTCTGGACTACTAAATCAGTGACAATAAATACTACATATAAACTGCACCCAGAGTGATAGGGTGAAAGAGGAAATATTTCTTTCGACTCTATAAATCACATATATATTATATTCAAAAACAACAACAACCGATTAAGTAAAACGTTCATCCGTCAACACGGAGAGTTTGGAAAATTAAATTACGCAATAATATTGAAGAGTTTTAAAAGGGTTATGAAAATGCAACTTGTTGGAAAAATAAAACAAGGATCAAGTGGAATTTTAAATTAGGACAATTTAATTGGTATTTAAATTTATACTATTTTCTGAACTAACAACCTATTAAAATACTCATCAATAGAAATATAAATAACGTTCAATAATTATATAGTAAACAGTATAGAGTACAGTGTATTATAAATTATATAAAAACCTTGTTATTAAATTGAAAATTGTTTATCACGAAATGCATATTAAATGGAAATTAGTTTTATAAATAAAAAATAATTCCCCTTTAGCTGTGTTAAAAAATCTTTTTTCCATAGACTGACCTAACAAATTTTTAAGTAAAGTTGGCAAATATATCCAAGCTACATATATATGTATATATATAACAAGAACACTACGATAAAGTGCAAACTTAATTTAATTATGTTAATTAATATTTACCTTATTAAACTGGCATATGTAAATCAACTTATAGCTTCTCTGCATTACAAATATCTATAAAAGATAATAATGAGTTATTCAGAGTAGGAACGTTTTCTGCAGTTTCCATCAGACTTATCTTATAAAAATAATATTCTTAACTGATTCCACTTCATAATGGCAATAAAGCTGTAACTCTTATCTCACTGTCGATAAGTCAATTAATTGTTTAAAGAACAAGTAAAATTTTTATTTTTGATTTTCGATGAGCAACGTAATGGAATAATAATAAGAGCTTTTGACCCAATATATGTATATAAATATACATATATTTTCCAAGCAAGACTAGACTGCAATCGGACAAGTGCAATATATATACATAAATACTATAAAAGTTGAGAAAGTTTCAGTCAACTTGCCAAGTCTTGGAGCAAAAAGTTTTCTGCTCCTTGTAAACGCTTAAACCAATTACAAAACTTAACCTCAATTTGTTGTTGTGGGAATGAAAGGCGGAGAGGTAGGAGAAAGACACGGGGGAGGTTTGGGTTGTAGATGAGTTATTATATTGTCCTCTTGCGCACACCTTGCCACACTCGTTGCCACCTGGTCATCATCATTGTCACTCATTTAAAGCAGCTTTGAGAAAATATTTGCACAAACTTGGCAAATTGTAAAGGAGAAGAAATTTGTATTCCATTGAAAGTTATCATCGCAATTGAATGCTTGTCATAAAATTACATCTTAATGCCTGAATGCCAATGAATGCCTTTCAGTGTTGACCCTCTGTCTATGTCTATCTATCACACCTTCTCCCCCTCTTCCTTTGGGCCACCTTGGTTGTATGCTTATTTATGCATTTTGATTTTGTTAAAAGAGAGCTCCACCTGCGCCTTCCCCATGGAGAACCATCTGACACCTTTTTTGTTTAGCTACTTTATAATTTTTGCAAAGGAATTTTCTTATTTTAAATACAATTTCTTTCGTTCTTTGGAAAAATAAATAAGCATGAAAGTAGCTAGAAGGTCCTTTTGTGCTGGTCAGTGTGAATGAATGAATGACTGAATGGATGAGTGAATGGAAAATGAATGAATGACTTAGAGTAGTAGTTTCTGCTCCAATAATATTATGCTTTTTAAATGCTGCTGCCACTCAATGGCAAAGGCAAAAGTAAAGAAAAATTGATGAATAGTAAAAGTGTTGAAATATATCCATTAACATTTTTATTATGCCAATTTACTTTCAGCAGAAAGTGCTTCCATGCTGCTTATTATTATCTGGACGATCCGCCGCATCATCCGAATGCACCGCAGGTGGATTGGGAGGTTCCCGTTAAAATAGGCGATGAGATTCGCGCCGCTGTGCCAGTTAATGAATTTGCCAAGCATGTGGCATCCCTTCACGCTGATGGAGATATTGGATTCAGTCGGGAATATGAGGCCATACAAAATGAATGCATTAGCGATGATCTGCCATGTGAACACTCTCAGCATCCGGAGAATAAACGCAAGAATCGTTATCTCAATATTACAGCCTGTAAGTGAAGATAGAACTTTAAAATATTATTAATTATTAAATACAATTTATTAATAATTTGCAGATGATCACAGTCGCGTTCACTTGCATCCCACTCCTGGACAAAAGAAGAATTTGGATTATATTAATGCCAATTTTATTGATGGCTATCAGAAGTCGCATGCTTTCATTGGGACTCAAGGACCCTTGCCGGATACATTCGATTGCTTCTGGCGGATGATTTGGGAGCAACGTGTGGCTATTATTGTAATGATTACAAATCTTGTGGAGCGTGGACGTCGTAAGTGTGACATGTATTGGCCCAAAGATGGTATTGAGACCTATGGTGTTATACAAGTTCGATTGGTTGAAGAGGAGGTCATGTCCACCTATACGGTTCGAACACTACAAATCAAGCATTTGAAGGTGAGTTGCATAACGATTTAGTATATAACTTATCTAAATGTATATTTACTTTGCAGTTGAAGAAAAAGAAGCAGGCAAATATGGAAAAAATTGTTTATCAATATCATTATACCAATTGGCCAGATCATGGTACACCAGATCATCCATTGCCCGTATTGAATTTCGTTAAGAAATCTTCAGCTGCCAATCCCGCTGAAGCCGGTCCCATTGTTGTCCACTGCAGGTGGGTCATTAACCTGTGATAAATCTGCTTTAATTCATATCTAACTCTTCTTGATTTTGTTGATTCTTTTAGCGCTGGTGTTGGTCGCACAGGCACCTACATTGTCCTGGATGCCATGCTCAAGCAGATTCAACAGAAATCGATTGTCAATGTCTTTGGTTTTTTGCGTCACATTCGGGCTCAACGGAACTTTTTGGTCCAGACTGAGGAGCAATATATCTTCCTGCATGATGCTTTGGTCGAGGCAATTGCCTCGGGAGAGACTAATCTGATTAGTGAACAAGTCGAGGAGCTAAAGACCAGCACTCCTTACCTTGAACAGCAATACAAGAATATCATACAGTTTCAGCCAAAGGATATACACATTGCCTCGGCCATGAAGCAAGTGAATTCTATTAAGAATCGCGGCGCCATCTTTCCCATTGAGGGCAGTCGTGTTCATTTGACACCCAAGCCAGGCGAGGATGGCAGTGATTATATCAATGCATCTTGGTTGCATGGTTTTCGACGTTTACGTGACTTTATTGTCACTCAACATCCCATGACGCACACAATAAAAGATTTTTGGCAAATGGTATGGGATCACAATGCCCAAACAGTGGTTTTACTCTCGTCCCTGGATGAGATTGTAAGTGTTACACTAAGTTAAAGATAATATCAGTTTCTAATTTTGCATTTTCTTTAATCAGAATTTTGCACAATTTTGGCCCGATGAGGCCACACCCATTGAGAGCGATCACTATCGCGTTAAATACTTGAATAAAATGAACAAAAGTGACTATGTGAGTCGAGATTTTGTTATTCAATCGATTCAAGATGACTATGAGCTCACTGTAAAAATGCTGCATTGCCCCAGCTGGCCAGAGATGACTAATCCGAATAGCATCTATGATTTTATAGTGGATGTCCATGAGCGTTGCCAAGACTATCGTAATGGACCAATTGTCATTGTTGACAGGTAAGTCGCAAGAGAAAACATTGGCATAACTTAATAATAATAAATGGAAATTATCATTTCTTTTCTTTTTTAGATATGGAGGTGCCCAGGCTTGTACCTTCTGTGCCATTTCATCGCTGGCCATTGAGATGGAATATGGCAACACAGCGAATATATATCAATTTGCCAAGTTATATCATAATAAACGACCTGGAGTATGGACATCCAGTGAGGATATTCGTGTTATCTATAATATTCTCTCATTTTTGCCTGACAATTTGAGTTTGCTAAAGCGCACGGCGCTACGCACTGAATTTGAGGATGTGACAACGGCCACGCCGGATCTCTATAGCAAAATATGCAGTAATGGTAATGTTCCACAACAACAACAACAACAGCAACTACAGCAATTACAACAACAACAATTACTGATACAACACAAATTGCAACTACAGTTGCAGCCTCAAGAACAGCAACAACAACAACAACAAGCACAGACAGCCACAACAAATACTAATTCAATCCTATTGCCCATTTCATCATTGTTACCACCCACAGTTGATCCATCTTCCAATACATCCAATATCACACCACTACCAACACCAACAATACAACCACAACCAATTACCACAGCAACATCGAATAACAGCCCGATACCAACAACACCACAACCAACAATAGCAACAACAATTGCAACAGCCATAAATACACCAATACCCACAACAACATCATCATTATCATCGACAACAACTAGCACACCATCTATGTCTAATCTAATTAATAATACTAATGAAAATTTTAATACCATTACTAATAATGCTGCCGATGTGCCATCGATTGATATAATTGATATTGATGATCGACAACAACAAATGCTGGCATTGATACAACAACAAACACAACTACAACAACAATATAATACACACCATCATCATCAACATCATCAACATGAATTGGAAAATGGCAATGGTGAATTGCAATGTGTGCTCAATCCTGCAACACCGACAACTCCAACTGCAATTGCAACAATGTCACCATCAACAACAACCGCAACAATAACCACAACAACGGTGCACAACACTAACAACAACATTAATAATAATGTAGCAGCAACAGATGCTCAAAACTTAGATATTGTAGGCTAAAAACAAAAAATTTAAAACCGTGAAAACAAAAGAAACAAATCATTTTATAAATGTTTAAATATTTCATATACAATTACATAAAAAAAAATATATATATATAAATATATTTAAATGTATTTCTTAATATGTAAGAAAACTGAAAACAAAACAAAAAGTATTTGCTGAGAGCTAATTTCATTCGAATTTGAAATCAGAATCGAAATTGGCCCAGGAATTACTGAGTGAGGTAGCGCAGCATCTTTATAATATTTCCTAAGTAATTTTATAATTTATTTATTACAACAATTATAAGTTTTATTGTTTATTTTGATAGCTGTAAATTAACAATTCGATTTCAAATTTAATACTTAAGTTGTTTTTACACAAGATTTTCTATATAAATGGAGAAGTATTTTACAATTAGTCACACAAAAACTAAAATGAATAAAAACAAAATCACAATAAATAGTCAGCAACATTAAAAGATAAAAACGTAGATTAACGTATAAAGATAAACTCCAATTAAAACGAATTAAATTGAATATCCAGCAGTAAGCACAAACTATTCATTGATTCTTAGGTTGTTCGGAAAAACTATTTAAATGTTTGACGCAGAAACTTTTAAATTGGAAAGTCAAAATAATGACTATTAATTAAAATTATCATGCGATATTCCGAATAACCGAACGACTAATTCCCCATTTGTTGTAGTTGTTTATTGTTTTTAATTCGTTACCGAAAGCAGTGCCATGATGCTATTAATGAATCCTTAGAAGTCCTATTATGATTAGTTAAAACTGTTAACCATTTCGCATTCAAATTGATTAATTAATTGATTCAATGTCCGTCCTAATAACTATATTCTTTCTTCAACAACAAGTGAGCAAATGCCTCCAGCAAAACAAATAAACAATTTAGAAAAAACAATACAAAAATTAAAACATATTAGCGGAAATGTATGCGAATTTAAATAAACAAATTAAATGAATTAATGAATTATTGGCAAATATTTTCTCACAAATTGAACTCAGCACTTTGCACACACATCACAAAACAAATTGTAAATGTTAGAAAAACCAATTCAAAACTCACTCGAACTCACTCAAATTAAGCACATCACAAATTGTAAATACATATGCTATAAATTAAATTAAATCTAATGCGAAAATGAAAAAATTTAATAGGTTAAACAAAATAATGTTGTAAAATACATACAAACATACATATATGTAGATACATAAATGTATCTGTCTATCTATATATATAAATATACAAAAATATATTTAACGAATGCTTAGCTCCTAGTTGTCTAAGAAAACTAATTGTAAAGCAAATACAAAACAAGCAAAAAAACAAAATCACAAGCAAAGTATTATAAAAAATAGAAAATCGAAGAGAAAAAAAGGCAAATTTAAAATTAAAATTGTTTTTGTGTTTTTATTTTTCTGTTTTTTAGTGAGCAGTTTTAAGCAGTTACATACAACAAAAAAATGCACAGGGTGTTAATGATATTTATAATCCGCTTCCCACAAATAAAGGGGGGAATATCTTGTACAGAATGTCTACATATATAGTATTTGCACTTTGAATTGTCAATGGATTTTGCATATACATGTTGTTTGAGAGTACGAATATAAGCATAATTAACCCTTAGAGGATAGCAATCTCTCCTCAAGTCAGCTTCTCCTTTAGTTTATTTATTTTTGTGCTTTCTTTTTGACCCGAATTTGGGCACAACAGCAACTAAAAAAAGAAAAATTAAGTATATGAAGGAAAATAGTAGAAATATTTTTACAAATATTTATTACTAACGACAAAAATATTTTAAAGACTGGTTTTTTGTACACTTTTAACTTAAATAAGCATGTATACTGATTATGTAAATTTAATGTACGGATCTAACCAATTAAGTGCTTCAGTTTGTCATATTTCAACTATAAATTATTTATTCCTTTTTCTCGTTTGTTTTCCGGCTATGAAATCGATTGTAGTGATGAACTAACTATCTCTAGAATAAGATTTGAGAGTATAATTCAATATCAATGTCCAATAACGTAATACAATAGGCACTTTGGATTGGTGTTACAAACTTTACATTTAGATCCAAGAGTGGAGCACCACATAGTGATGCTACGATTTCTAGGTTGACCCAAATATGTAATTGCTTGTAGCACTTTGCAGGACTAAAGAAGTGTTTTCAATATTATTAAATAACCATGTTATTTAAATACTTTTTGTGGTAATTGCGAGTAAACCTAATTGTGGGTTGTATGGCTTCTATTGGCAGAACTTTACCCAATCAAACTACATAGATCGAGATTTGTATAATACCTTTTTGTTTTATTTTCGGTTTTTAAATAAATTTCTTTTCAAGTAGAAGAAAAACAAAAAATCTCTCCACATATTTACAACTAATGACCAATTTTAAAGTTATGTGTTTTTTTCCAACTTCTTTAAATTAAGTAGATTAAGTATGTGTATTAACAAATACATAGAAAGCTTGTAAATTCCCATGGCAAGGTAAAAAATGCTTCATCTGTAATATAAAGAAAAAACCATAAATATTTCAACAAAAAACTATATATATATACAAATATATATATATGGTATGTAGCATGTGTGTGCATTTTAACTGTTTAACACAGAGTAGTTATGCATACTTAGACACACACACACACACACATAGAAACATACATACATATATGTACTAATAAATATAAAATAAATTATATGTATCTGTATATGACAGAGCCAAATAGAGAAAAGCTTCTGAAATCCCAAAAAGCAAAAAAAAAATGAAAACAAAAAACCAAACTGCACTCACTTCTTGAGCAAAATGGAACCTTTCCAAGACTAACTACCTTCACACATAAGATATATGGTAAACTACAGCAACAACAACAACAAAATAAGTAAACAAAAAAAAAAGGTAAAAGAAACAAAGAAAAAAAAATACAAGAAAATATTATCTAATTGACGGTGTTATGCAATTTATAAATGTGATGAATGTGAAAGTTAAGCGTAATAAAATTTAAAATATAACAAAACTAAACAAAAAAAGAAAAAAAACCAAGATTAGTAAGAAAGCTGAAAGTAGCGAAAACTTAAGAAAGCATACCCACGATTTTAGAGCTAAGCATAATTACAAGACGGCAGACCATAGTTTTTAAACCAATGAATTTCAAATGGAACAGAGAAGTTTAAAAAGAAAGATAAACATAACAAAGGTAAAGAAATCTGAAATGGAGAAGCAACAAATTTGAATGCTTGAAGTAGTACATGAAGATATTGAAAGAAGGAAATAATCCAAAAATACATTGAGTGTGTGTTGTATATCTTTCGATATGCGAATGCAAATACATATATGTATCTGTGTATATGTATGTACACCTAAGTTACTAATAAGCCACTGAGAAAAACAAAGTTGAAATGGATGCAACAGAAACAAAAAAGAAATGAAAATTATAAATTATAAAACTAACAATAAACCGTAAAACAAAAAATAACAATTGTATTTATTCAGCTTGGCCCTCGAAATTCAAGCGTAAAGTTAACATCCATAATCCCAAAATTGCTCAATTTGAAGACATCCGGGATCCAGGCTAAAAGCAGTCCAGTCTATAAAACAATTAATAATTAATTTCAATGTGAATCATTTAAAAAGTTTACATCTGCTTAAAGACCTTTGACGTAGAATCAAATAGCATTTTGACCATATACAGCTTTAAACGCGCATAAATTGCCCGTTGCCCTTGCTTGACGGGCACCTGTTGTCGCACATAGGGCACAAAGCTACCATCATCATTATGTTCGAAGGAGTGCTCCAAATGTAAAGAAATCTGTTAAGCAATTTAAATTATAAGATCGTTTCGATTCGATATAGTTTCCAAGCTGTTACATTTGGTGTGCTGAATATACGTTTGACTGTGTGTGGCGCTGTAAAATGCCAAGCATATTTGGTTAGACCTTTGTATTTGCCCGACTCCATCACAGTTACTTCATGCAGAGGACGGCGCTTAATCCCAGCACTAAAACTTTTGCAAAAATGGGAAAATGTTTCCTGAAAGAACATTGAAAAAAAAAAAAATCTAAATCAATAAAAACTATTCCGTAATTAGAAACTATTTTTGAATTTGAAAAAATTTATTTTATTTCAAATAATTTCTAAACTTAAGAAATAATATTCGATCTTGTGTCAACTTAATCTCACCTTATGGACATGAAAACTTTGGTGAACTAATCGTTGTACGGGTTCCATTATATGGCAATCTTCTGGCTCCAGGGTAGTGTTAAGCACTTCTATCACATAATCCAACCAGGCGGAGTAAGCCAACGCAGGCTGAAGCCCTGGACTTGGGAATATTGGTATTTCTAAATTCTCAATAGAATTCGAGTTATTAACAATTAGTTCACGCTTGGCTGGCAATGATGGCTGCCTGCGTCCCTTTACTGCGGTTACAATTTCGGAGGCCTTTATCGGCGTCTTTTTTACCACTGCAATTGTGGGCAACTCAATGGGTGGCAACTGATTGCTAACAGCTGGTGGCTTCTCTGCAAAAATAGGCGGAGCCGCTAGAAAGTTTAAAGGTTCGCTACTAATCATGGGTAATTCTATGTCATCGCTGCTTAGATCAATCTGATCGGTTAATTGATACTGATCCATGAGCTCTATGTTGCAATCGGTAAGTTCCAGATGCTGATCCTCGGGTTCTCCATAAAAGTTACAATTGGACAGGAGTTGAGCATCATTGGCATAATGGACTACGGCTTGATTGCTTGTGCTGTCGGTGTTTTGTGGGTTCATATCAGCCTGCATATTATCCACATTGAAAGTGACATCGGAGAGATCTGGTACAGGCAACTGAAAGGAATTGTCAATCAAATTAAGCCTAAGAAACTCAATAATAACTCACATCAAGATGATCCCCAAAAACTAGTATGTCAACTTGAGGATCAAAATTCAATCCAATATCGCCCGGGGGGCCTTCCTCTAAAGGCGTTTCCAATTTTTCGGGCATCCAAAAAGATTGCAGGCTCGTGGTGAAGTTGCCATAAACTCGTTTGCCTTGCGGAGAACTGAGTATGCCGGCGAGAACCAGCAGCAGATGATCACAAATTTCATCCTGCATGACCAGAGAGTTGTCGGTCTCGACTATGATCTTTAGCTTGCGGCAAGCGCATGCATAAATACCCTTTCTGGTGGACAAACCATTTGCAATTGCAGTGCAATGTAAGCGACCAGCGGGAAATGTGTCAGAACGCTCACATTTTACAGCAAATGTAGTGGCGTTGAGTCGCTGTACCGCCGGTAACTGTTCCTGTTCCTCTGCCAACTTGTACAGCTGCCAAAGCTGTTGCTTCTGCTCTAGGCCAATGTTCAAATTCCAAAGCACCTCTCGTGATACCTTATACACTTGGGCACTGGGTACTACGCTTAAACTAAGCTCTCGACAGGCCTTTACATGACGACAGTCGATGGAGTTGCCTGAATCCTTGCATTTGCATTCGTCCACATGACAAACTGCCTTACTGGACACCACTGCAGCATTCGGCTGAAGTGATAAGGTGACGTCCTGAATGCACACAAAGTTTCGTGTATGTGCCACGTGTTCCTTTGTCCTTAGGGAATACAATGCAGAGCCGACTCTCAGTGAAGATAACAGCACAATATCTACATTTATCCAAAATGAATCGGTTAATTAACTATACAGAATTATACATAATTAACAAACTTACCAAAACTAAGCAGACTTTTATTTTGATTTTGAGGGCACTCAGAGTTCCGGCACATCTGGGCTCGGTTTCCGTTCAGAGCTCCACAGCTGGAGCATTTTCGCACACCCCTTTGGGTTCGCTTCATTCTTTTGCAATTCGTTTGTTTGTTTACATTTGTGTTTATATTTAATATAAGTACTGGAAAATGCAGAATAGTAACTAAGAAAATTAATAAAGTGCTGCCAGAAAAATAATGTTGCCACACTACGTATTTTTGTTTGCTTTCAAATTGTTACTATGTTAAGTAACTTAGTTCTGTTTATTGACTCGAAACGATACTGTTAACTTAACAGAGACTTCAATTTAACAGTACTAATTTGAATTTCGCGGCTCGTTTCAATACACTTTGCTCGCATTTGATTATGTTAATTTAACAGCGTCTTCCCCTGCTCCATAATGATTGTGTTAATTTGACAGAGGCTTAAGCCATACTCAGCGCCTATTAAAGGGCCCCATTTGAGCTGACTCACACATCTTATATTTTAATGGTGTGTATATTTTTCAGATCTAATGGAAGTTGGTGGTTACATTCTTAGAGTCTGTTAAAATAAGTAATTGATGTATTACTAGATTAAATGTTTAATATTGGTAAGCATATTAAATATTAACCAATATTTATCCTGTCAAGTACAAATATTCCTATTTGTCAAACATCTCAATGTCTTTTGTGACTTGGTTATATCTCAGATAAGCACAAACAAATATTCACTCCATTTTAATGAGGTCTTTTCATTTTTCAGTTCTGGTGAAACCCAATCTTCCTGGACAAAATTGAAATGAATAATTAAAGAATTTATTTTATATAATTCAGCTGAATTCTCTACAAATATATTCAATATTTTAAATAAATTCTTAACCAATTTTCTCCCCTTATCTAGAAACAATCTTTATGCTTCAATGTTGTGAGACTTCATAAGTATATTATTATTATATAATAAGGATAATATCAACTAATATTAAACGATGTATCTTTTTTAATGCAATAATAGCTTTTAGCTGATATTTGTTGAATGGATTTAACTAGCTTAAAGATGAGGAAAGCCAAGATTATGATAAACATTTTTACGTTTTCTATTCCTTTTTTTTTTGGATTTGCAGATAAATTAATTTTAATTTTTATAATTTTTCAATTGTTTTGTTGCAATTTCGCAGATCTGGACAAATTTTAACCAAATTTTAAGTAATATGTATATTAAACTCAAAGTGTCACTTGGCTAAGCGAATATCTTGTGAATGTCATTTACAACTCTGGATTCAATCTTATAACGTAATCTCTCGTTAATCTCATATTAAAGTTTATTTATTTCCAATTATTAATTTTAAAACTAAAGCATTTACATGCATCTTTACCTATTTCCAAAATATATAAAGAAAATATTAATCACATTAATTTACAACTATTTAAAAATCATATTTCTATCAATGTTCTTATAAAGCCATTTAAAAAACTGAAACTTTATTTATCATTATCATCATATCAAAGTTAAAATTTAAGTACGAATATATTCAAAGATTTGAAAAGCAATTAAACTGATCTATTAAATGTACTTGGCCGTTATTAACCAATTTGAAAATTGAGAAAAATACCATCATATTATTAAGATCTTAATATCCTGCAGGAACGTTAATGTTATCTCAATCTTTTTACGGCTTTCATTAGGTTTGCTAGAACAACAGTATACACTACCTACCTACCGGTATACACTAACTTTTATAATTTACTCTTTTACGCAAATCACGCACCTCACCAAAATTATTAAAATATTTCAATATAATACTGTTTATCTCTAATTATAGAAATCTGTTGATACGTATTCCAATCCATCTTGACTAAATTTAATAATTTATATAATCTGGATATTATTTTTTATTGCCAAGCTATTTCTATACAAATTATGTTGCAATTGGTCAATTGGAATTGATTTTAAAATGCAAGTTATGTAACATAATAAATTCTATTCATTTAAATGTTTTTTATATATAAAAAGTATTTGTTCAAAAGTGTCAGTTACATGGTGTCAAATTTGATGATGATTGCTTTACTATTCATATCAGAATTTTATTTGTCTACAATATTTGACTTAATTCTATATTCCAACACAAGTTCGATAATAAAAGAAAAACACTAGAAGGAAATTCCCCATTTGCTACAACGGAATTTTTCAACAAGATTTTGAAAATTTAAAGAAAAAAGAATTTAACATTGAATTTCTATTCTTTACCGGATACTACTAGTATCCACTACTAGTTTCTGTTGTAAAAAATTTTAATTTACATACCAAAAACTTTTATCGAACCGATCGGGAGTTATATGATAAAGTTAACCGATTCTGTAAAAACTTGGTGAAAGTTTTTGTAATTGTGCCAAACTTTTAAATATCAATTTTCATCAATAAAAGAAATAACTAAGTTATAGACCGACCCTATAGTTGTCCGATCGAGAATATAAGTGACTGTAACCTTACGTTCTATGTGATGCAAACCTCTGCACAATGTTAATATATCCTCTTTGCAAGAGTATAAACATCATCAGTCTTCAGGCATATCGTACCGTATCAGTAATTTCATCTGAGTTGCCCATTCATCTTTCAAAACCTAATACATTTAATTAATGAAATGGAGCAATTACCACCAGATTATCTATCTAAAGTTCATTTTGTGTAAAATTACAAACAGAAGTATTTTAAACTTTGGATAATCTAGTCATGATACCTCAAAGGTGGAACTCCGCATTCGCTTGGTTTAGCTACTTCTTTATTTTAAACGGAGTTATCTCGTTTTACTACGATTCCAAAACGGGTAACGTAGAAAGACCACGGTTCCTTAGAATCTACAAGGGATTCCATCATGTAATAGTGCTGATAATGGCATATGTGTTGCTTAAAATGCTGTGGGACAATCGCTTGGATGATATGATTCATTCTTTTCCCTATATATGGATTATTAGTAGACGTACCTTCAAGTTAACAATAGTTGCCGCCATGTTGAGTTGCCTTTGGTGCGTTTGTCTCTGGCAGAATAAAATCTACAAAATGTTTAAGTATCTACTCAGATTGGAGAAACGATGTACCAAAAATGGAAATTATCCCTCGGGAAAACAGAAGCGACATTTGAATTTGTTGCTCTATATAAAACTGATTCTGTTTTCCATCGGAGTAGTAGCCTTCTGTGGCTTCATCTATTGCAGTAGAAACTTTGGTTATTTTGTCGTGTGGTATTTTGCCATCTGTATTCTATTTTCGACACAAACTCTGATATTTATCCTGATGGGATTGATCTGTCTCTGTTGCGGATCGCTTCAGGACAACTTGAAAAAAATTCTGGCCAAGCCCAAGCAAATGGGATTGCGCGATCAAATCAATCAACTTCAATGGGTACAGAGAAAGCATCAAAGTTTAATCAATTTAGTCGGAGAGATATCGGACGTTTTTAAGTATCCTATTTTCTGGACTATTATTCAAACTGTTTGTAGTGGAATTATACTGGGATTCAGTTTAATTCGCGTTCAGTTTGTTTCAACAACAATGTTTATCTATTACATCATTGCATTCAGTCTAACAATTGTCGAATCGCTCATCCTATATGCCATGGCAAATACCATGAACTGTATGCTTCAGTATACCAGGATAATTATAAAAAGTCCTTCAGCTCAAGTTCCTCTAATTGAGCGGAGTGTGAGTGTATAAAGTAGTCGTTGTTGTCCACATTTGTATATAGCTAACAATACTTTCTTTTACAGAATGAGTTATTTGGCCTACATCTATCGTATCAGAATACACAGATTCAGATCTTTGGTGCTTTCTATATCAATCAACGTCTAATTTTTCACAGTGCATCATTTATTCTACTATATATTATATATATGGTGCAATGTGATATGGCCAATTGAACTGTGTCGTAATGGGAATCAATATTTTAAAGGACTACATTTTGTGCACTCATATTCAAATAATATTTTTCATTTTGCACTCTTTTGAATATTTATAAATCCAATTTTTCAATTAAATATCAAAATAAAAATATCGTATAAACTTACCATTCAGTTTTCCTTATTGAAAAATAAATTATAGACTTTTGTTTTTAGTTTTGAAAGTATCATTTTGCTCTTATTTCTCATATATATATATATATTTTTTTTTTTGTTTGTTTTGTGTTTTCTTTTTATTATAGAATTTTCATTTCGTTTGTTTTTGCTTATGCATAAATACATATGTATAAGTAGTTTGTTTTTCTTTTTATTATGTTTCATTCGGATGTCTCGGGTATTATCATATTTATTAATCATTTTTTCTTTCATTTTGTCAGTTGTATTGTTTTAAAATCAACATTCACAAATACTTGTACAATCATTGAAATGATCTTACAGGAATTGGACATTATCTTTTCTCTGTGTATATAGTAATGTATATAGATTTTAAGATTGGCTTAAAATATCTGTGTGTAGTGTGTGTGTGTGGTGTGTTTATGTGTGTGAATGTATTTAATGGAGCTCTTAGATATAAGCATTTGCATACATAAGTACAGCCATGGGTATTATGTAGACATTTACTTAACTACAAAGTAGAAACTGTGCTGATCTAAGGGTGTAGCATATGAATTTGAATATTGAGAATTGTATATTGAATATTGAATGATTGATGAATCAAACTGAGTATAAGCAACACTTACAATACAATACAATAGATGAGTTTGTCTGAAGCATAAAAAGCCAACTGAGCAACAATTTCAAATGTATCTGTATCTGTTTTTCTTTTGTTTCTGTATCTTTATCTGTATTTCATGTTTGTCTGTATATAAAGACGCAAAATATATACACATCTGTTAAATATATATATATATATTTTAATGTATGTTTGTATGCATGTATATAAATACAATTTTATAGTTGCAATCAATTTGTTACATTTGCCTGTCAAATTTGATTTGAAATGTTTTGTTTTTTAAAATTGTTCGTTTTGCTTGGTTTTTAAAAGTTTTCCATTTAGTTTCGGTTTCTGTTGTATGTTGCATAAGTAATTTATGTTGCAAAAAATATAGTTAGCACATACATACAAACGCATATATGCACTGTTCTCTTTTCTTTCATTCATTAATTTTTCTTTTTTTAATTACTTTTTTTTTGTTTTTGTAGGTACACGATTCTCACCTATGTTTAATTGAAATATTTAAACATTAGCTTTCTGCTCTGTTTTGTGTTTTTTTGTTTGTATATAATTTTCTTTTCTTTGTTTTTTTTTGGTTTAGATTATCTTTGTATTTTTTTGTATCTAATAGATAGTAGGGGGAAGATTGGTTTTTGCTTTTCTTTGACTTTTCTTTTGGGTCCATGTTAGTTGTTGTTGTTGGTTGCATATGTTTGTTAAATGGTAAGTTCTATGTTGCTGTTGTTGCCTTTTTTTTGCTTTTCAAATACATACAGATGTAGATATAGTATATATGTATATATATATTTATGTTTAGATGTATGTATGTATGTATTTTCGGTGTTTGTTTATGCACATTTATGTTTTTTTGCTTCTTGATTTCTACGTGGTGTCAAAAAGTAGCTAGAATTGTTGCTTGTTTTTCCATTCTGTTCTTATAGACTTCTATTCATAATTTCGGTTAGATATATGTATATGTATGTTGTATGGTAATATATGTAGATATATATATATATATATACATATTGTATATATATATATATAATTTTTTATATTTTTATATATAGTTGCATAAATTTTTAACATGAATTTTACACGACACTTAGTTGCTGGTTATTTTCTTGATTTTATATATATATATATTTATTTTTTTTTCATCTTTTGTTAAATGCAAATTTCTATTTATTTAGATGTAACTTTAACTTTATTTCTGTATGTGTGTGTGTATCTTTTCGGATTTGCATTTCACCTGCTCCCGGCCTTTGTTACAGCAGAAACTCCGCCCAGCCCCCAATCCATTCCCGCATAATTCCTAGTGGAGAAAGTGCAGGGGGGGTGGAGGAAGGGAGTTGCCTCACTGTGTGCCATTTTTCTTGTTTGCTTTTTGTACCTTGTTATGTGGTGATCATTTATTACAATATCGTTACAATATGTCGATTTAATGTATATATTTATTAATATTTTCTTATTCGGTTTTTGCTTTAGTCTAACTATGTAGATTCACATTTTGACATTTTGACAACCAGTTCAACTAGTTATTATTAGTTAAAGCCGAACTGAGAAATGATTTCTTTTCGTGTGTTTTTGTTTTGTTAGTTTAGCAAAATAATCAACAATGTTAATGGGGGAATTATTTTCTTTCGAACATAAACAGGGAAAGTATTTATGTAACCATAAACATAACAGAATGCCCTTAATAACTAAGTATGTATTTATGTAAGTATGTAATGTAATGTAATGTAATGTAATGCTTATGTAAATGTTTAGATTGTAAGGATTATATTTTATAATGATGAAGACACAACAACAATAATGCAATATGAATAGTTTAGAATCTAACAGAACTATTCCCGATTTCGATTCCACAATTCCATTTAAAGAATGTTCCATTTGTTCTCGTTTCCCATTCGTTTCGCTTATTGGAACATTGAACCGGAAATCGAATTCGAGAATTGATCTGCATTCAGATGAGATTTTTTCGTGCTAATGCTAAAGTTCAATTACATGTTAGTTAGATGCCAGAGGATTGCGGTTTTAACAAATTTAAGCATTAACTTATTCTTAGATCGATACAAGTCAAGTCAGGGTTAAGATTAAGGTTAAGTCAGGTCAAAGTCTAGGCTTAAACAGGGTTCTTCATCCATATACTATATATATATTGTTATATATGTATACGTATGTATGTACCTAAATCTTACAAAAAATCTTTTCAAAATTTTCGACTGGTGTAAACTAAATTTAAATGATTTTACTGTTACATATATATACATATAGCCATATATATGTATATATATATTTAATTTTAAGATTTTTTGACGCACGCTCAGTACAATATTCTCTTGCTGGACATTTTCTCTGTGTGCCAAAACGCAGTTGATTTTTCTTTTATTTTTTATTTTTTTTTTTTGCCCAGATTAAAGTCTTTTAATTTGTTTCTAACTTTTGTTTTTCATTTTTGTTTTAAAGGAATTTTGAAGACATCTTGTGGTTTTCTATATGCTTGCCAATCTTATGCAAAAACTAAATAATTGCATACAATAATCCAATTGTTATATATATTTAAATAATGCCAAAAAGCTTACACTGAACGCGCGTGCGATTTTTGGATTACAAAAAAATGTTCATTTTGCCAATTTATCATAAAAAATTGAATCGTAAAAAAGTTACAACAACTCGTCGGGTCATTAATCAACATATCCGATCTTGTCTGTCTTCATTGGGTAGAAAAACTTATTTAAAAACTATTATTGAAATTATCTTACGTGTTTTTTTATTCACTTAACTTAAGCTTAAGCAGCCAAGATACAAATTGGCGTGACATTTTCTTTTAATTATATTTATTATTTTTCTCATTTTTTGTTGTTATTTGTAGTTGGTTTCAGAAGTATCAGTCAGTTTATACATACACATATAAGAAATGTTGGATGATGATAACACTATAAATGATATAATGGATGTCATGTAACACTGAAAATCGTTTCCAACAATAACTACACGAACAATAAAAACACACACAAATACATATGATTGTATATAGTGCACTTATTGCTTTCATATTTCAGATTTCATAGAGCGAATGATCCAAATGAATGATTTAATTGAATTGCATGATTTACTCACAAAAGGGGCGTGGCATTGAAAGGAAATGGCCATGATAATGAGAAGAGAAAATAGATGCTATATTTGGCAGTGTAAAGCAGCTCGAATCGAGTCTCAGATATCGATTTTCTTTGATTTTTTCAAAGCCAACAGGTGTATGAAGGGATATGACCACGCCCCTTTAAATGTTTCACAGAGATAAGCAGAAATATTTAAGATATTGAAACGTATTTATGTTTTAAGAAGTTTTTTCTTTTGGGTTTAAATGTTTGAAAATATTCGTGAATATTTCTTTAGTATATCTTTTTGGTTTACTTGATTTGATTTAAATAGTTTGAAGATCAAAAATAGTTTAAATCAGTTTTAAAATTTATAATTCAAATTCTATTTTTGTTTAACCAAAATAAAGTGAATGAAAAATCTATTTCAAAATCATTATAATCACTCTTTCTGCAACAATTTAATGAAAATTCTGATGAATATGGCGGGGGGGAAGAGTGGGGGAAAAGCTAATGGAAATGTTTAGGTGCGCTTTAGGCGTGAAAATGAATTAATGCGCAAGTCTTTTGCTTGATACTAAACTAACCAATTAATTAATTGTAAGATGCAATGCGAGCACTTGGTAAAAATGTTACTTAAAATTTAAATTGAATTTCGTTATACTAACTGATCCGGATCTAGTTGATATATATATATATATATATACATATATTTATATATATACATATATGTACGTGTGTTTGTGTGAGTGCCTTTGGTACGTGGAGAGAGGAGGTAAGGAGTGGGGAAGGGGGGGGTAGGGGGGATTATTTAAATGAATAAGTCAAATAAATCAGCCTTATTTTGAATGCAATTATTTTGTTTTTCATTTTTAAACTAATATTTTATTTTCTCGCAATTGCCAATTATCAATATAAATAAAGGCCAACACACACACGCACACATATGTACATATAAAGATCCAGGCAGTGGGTCAACTCTACTGATATATGAAGTACAAGTATATATATATATACATATATATATATGTATATAGCTTATGCAATAAATAATTAATTAGAAATCACGATATATGTACATACAATTCGGCTGTGGGATACATAACCTTAAAGTATCATTAATATCGTATGTATATATGTAATATATGTATGTATATATACATATATGTATGTATATATATATAATTTACTTAGTTATCGTTTTTAGTGGATGCAACATACCGCGCTGTACCAGCAATCGCTGCGTTAAACTTGCCCCATTTCGACTCGTCCAACTGCCAGCTGCCGATTAGATTTTTTTTTTAAATTTTTAAGTAAAACTCAATTTCCCTTTGACTCGATTCAGATTCAAAGATCCGAATCTCGGTTATTTTGGATTTTGGTTTCTTAGCTTACAGTTAAACACACACATCAATAACGACGAGGACGACGACAATACATATACATGGATATAGTAAATATCAGAGGAAATATCATAAGTATCAATCTACTAATGCTTACACATACAATTACGGGCAAATAAGCCCCATTTTTCATCTATACATATATGTACATATATGTATAACAATTCAGTTTTTTCAATTTTCATTTATGCCATTTTGTTGTATCTTCTTCTTTGTTTCATCTTTTCTTCTTTGCTGTGTTCAAGTAATTCTTTTTTGTAAAGGAAAACTTTTGGGAAACTTCTAACGAAAGATAATGAAAATGCTCTAGCAAATATTTAATTTGCATTATCTAATATATAAACATTTAGTCCCTGGACGAGAAACCATGTTTTTTTTTTTCTTTCAGTGAGAGAGAGTGAAAGAGAAATGCATTTAAATGAGTGAAAGAAAACAAAGATCGATAAACTGAAAAGAACGATAACCGATAACGTTAAGGCGAAACCGTTGCATGATCAAAACCAAAACTGAAATTGAAACGGAAACGCAAACTGAAAAGTAAACAGAAAACTAAATATAAAAAAATAAATAAAAGAAAATGAAAACAAATTGTTTTTTTTTTTTTGGTTTTTTAATTATAAATAACAATTGTATATTTTGTTGTTGTTGTTGTTTTGTTGCTGTTGTTGTTGCTGTTGCGGTTCTTCATTTTGTTTCATTTATTTTCTGTTTAAAATTAAATACTAGAATTCTTCTTGACAGGAACAAAATCTGATATTCCATTCACTGCAAGAATTATTGTATTCATTCAGATGTATGATGAATATATAATATAATTTTATATATATATATTTATGTATATAATTCATGATTGATTGGATTGAATTCTGTGATTTTCCCAAAACATATATCAACTCCTAACTTGATCAGATCTCTGGACATGTGATTTTGGAGGATCCGTTGCAATAAAATAGATAATAGATAGAAATAGAAGAATTAATTGTTTCTTCTTGCTTTTACATAAAATAGTACGAAATATTAGCAATAATTATACAATAATGGATAGTTGTTTTTTCATCATCATCATCATCATCATCATCTTTTGTTTCATCATCATCTTTTGTTTTCTTCTTTTAAAATATCACTTAATATTTAAATAATTTCCAGAACGCAACGAAATACATCGAGTATACACACTTACATATACATATATGTATGTGTGCGTGTGGGTGTGTTTGTGTGTGTGTGTGTGTGTGTTTGTAGTACAAGAAGAAACAATAATAAACATAATAAACATAAATTGTAATAAAGAATGCTCCAAAATGTATTGCATTTCCTCTTCCGCCTCATCCATCTCCTTCATGCTCCTCCTTATTTGCTTTTGCTTTGCATTTTCATTTCGATTTGCTTTCTTTTTGTTGCATGAAAACTTATAGTTAATTAATTTTTAATTTAAAAAAACGAAATACAAATTGTGATAAAAATGTTGTTATTAAAAACTCTTCTCTCGCATTATACAAAAATGGCCACCATTATGAATTTCATTCAAATCACGGCAAACAATTTCAAAGAAATTTGTTTTTTTTTTTCATTCCCATTCCACTTTTACTTGCTTTTCCGATATCGATTCATTATCTTCTTTCTACAAAACGATTTTCCATATTTTCAATGCTTCGCTTGCAATTTAGAATAATTTTTTTTCAATCGATTTTCTCTTTATCCTTTTCAATAGTTTTTTTTTCCATTTTTTGCGTATGTTTTCATTCAAAATTTCTTAAAGCTGTTTAAGCTCTTTCAGATATTTGCCTGACTTTCCCTTTTTGCCGTTTCTCTTTCAGTTTTCTGCATTTTCACATTCCATTTGTTATTTTTTATTCCTCATTGCACTTGGCCATTCTGAACCAAACTTTATTTTTTTTTTTTAGCGCTTAATTCGATTTTATAGTTATATATGCATTATTCAGTTTTTTCTTTTCTTTTTATATATATATATGTATATCATCTTTTGTTTTGTATATATATATATATGTATATATGTATATGCATATTCTAGATTTTTAGTTTTAGTTTGTACTTCCAATTTGGTTAAGAATTCCTTGTGTATTTTTATATCTTTTCTCATATATAACTCAACTGATTGATCAATTCATTGATCGATCTTCTTCTTCTGGTTGTGACGTCATCATTGTCTATACCGTAATTTGAACAATTCACAATAGTTGCACAATGCAAAAAGTTGGTTTCATTAATGTTAGATTGTTTGTTTTTGCTTTGTTTACAAATTAATTAATAGACGAATCGTTTTTTTTCTTTTTCTTCTTTCTTAACAAATTAATTGAAATAAATTTGAACATATTTCGATAAACGATAAACTTAATCAAAAAAAAACAAAAAAATGTTCAACTCTTGGCTCCAAATTTATAATATTTTCGATTAATAATATTGTATATTGTTATTTTCAAATTTTGAATTTTGTTGGTTTTTTGCATTTCGTTTTGCTGTGGATTTTATCTACCTTTTCCTTTCTATATCATTTTTCATTTACTAATATTTAAGTTTCTATATGTTACATATTGTGTGGTGGGGGTGGGGGTTGGGGGGAAGAGGGATGATATTTTGTTTGTTGTGGGTGGTGGCGTTTGTGGTAACGGGATAATTTTTCTATAGATGCGTGTTTATGTGTGTTTGTGTACATAAAATGTGGGTGGTTGCATGTGTGTGTGTGTGTGTGTGTGTGAGCTTAATTAACTATAATATTTTAGTTTCCTTTTTTGTTTTGTTTGTTTGTGTGTTCAACTATTGCCCTTTTGTATGCATTTGTATGAAATTTGATTAATACTTAACTTTTAGCGTTTATTTTTCTTTACTTTTCATTTAACACACACATACAAATTGATTTCAAACGGTTTCTTTCTTTGTTGTTTCATTATATTTTAGTTGTTGTTGTTTATGCAAGTAATTAACTATTTTTTATTATGTCGTATTATTGTTTTTTTGTTTTTTGTTTTTTGTTTTTGTCTATAATATGTAGAGATGTAACGCATTTGAATAATTCATTAGATATTTTTAGATTTGCTTCTTCTGTTCTGTTTTGCCTTTTAGTTTATCTTGATTTCCCTCTTTTCTTCTGTTTCGCCTTTCATTTGTATATTCTGTTTTGTTTTCCATTTTGATTTGTTTTTGTTTTAGAGCAAGAAGTAGAACAAAAAATTGCACTTAATACTATGAAAAAATTTACTAGATTTCTTAAAACTAAAAAAAAATCAAATGTATATTTGCTTTATATATACATATATATATATATATATGTATGTATATATATATATACATGTATGTGTGTATGTATGTTATTTGTTTTTTTTTTTTTTGCTTTTTTTCGGTTTGGTTTTTTATATAAAAAAGAATTGCCCGGCCAAACAAATTGTTGTTAACAATTTTGTTTGTAAATTTGTTGTTTGTTTTTTTGTTTGTTGTTTTAACATAAGAATTAACAAAGTCATTTTGTTTAAAATAAATATGTATATTTATGCATAGTAATAATCATAGATGTGTAATTATTTATTATTTATTAATTATTGTAGATTGCAAATGTTGCCCAGCGCAAATGTGTTTTATCTAGATTTAGTTTTTCTTGCAACATTTGCACGGCAGTTGGCAACACCGGCGCAACAACAAAGAGATACCGTTACGTTTTTCATTGTTTCTTTTTTGTGTTTTTTTTTGTTTGTTTTTTTTTTTCCTTTTTAAATCCTTAATATTTTTTGCTGTTTTTTTTCCGTTTTTAGTTTTTGCTTTATGTTTTTTTTTTTATTTGTTTTGTTTTGTTTAAGGTGCATAATTAATGCAGAGTAAATAAGAAGAGACCATTTTTCATTTGCATTTGCATTTGTTTTTTGTTTGTTTTTGTTTTTTGTGTCGGCCAACAAGAACAACAATCAAACTTTATATCCATATATATAGATATAGATATATATGTTGTGTGTGTGTGTGTGTGTGTGTGGTGGGAAACTGCATCGACTTAGCCCTGCATTAGCACTGCCTGACTCTGATGTTGCTGCTGTTGGTGTTGGTGTTGATGTTGCTGCTGATTGGCAGCTGCTCGACTCCAGGCCAACAGACCGTTGGCAGCAGCCACAACCTGCTCCTCATTGTCGGCATTATTGCTAGGGAGGGGGGGTGTTGTGGTGGTTTGAGTCGATGTTGATGGTGCCACAATCACTGAGGTGGCAACACTGCGTATACGTACCGGACGATTGCTGATAGCATTGCTCAATGCGTATGGATGTGATGTTGATTGTTGATGGTCGGCTTGATGTCCGCCATAGCGTCGATTTGTCTTAATAGTCAGAGAGGCTGGCAATTGTTTGCCGGCGGCAACTTCAGCTGCTAATCTTACCACAGTTGTTGTCATCTTAGCTCCCGATCCACTTGATGTTGATTTTGCTGTTGTTGTTGCTGTTGTTGCTGTTGCTGCTGTTGTTGCTGCTGTTGTTGCTGCTGCTACTGCTGCCTTAGACAGACACAATGACGCCGACTGATTGGTGTTGGCCTCTGTCGACGATTTCTGTCGCTTTCAGTCGCCAAAGCGACTGCAAGCCTTCTTCCATCGGCATTGGGTGCACCATTGCTCGCGTCGCTCCATGCCATAAACTTTGCGGCATTTTTTATTCTCGCCACGTGTGCGACGATTCGGTGAGTTGGGCGTATGCTTGGCCACTGCTTGTTGCACGGCCACATGTTGCAGCGGCATATTGTTGGCATTGGCATTGCTATTATTGCTGTTGCTGTTGTTGGTATTTGTATTGGCAACCATGTTGCTGGCAGTTGTTGTCTGTTGCTGCTGGCCACGCACTTGATGTTGATTGTGGTGCGATTGTTGTTGTTGCGTTGGATGGTAATTGGCCGTGATGGTCACACTAGACAGGTGGTGTTGTTGTTGCTGCTGCTGCTGCTGTTGGTGGTGATGGTGGTGTTGCTGCTGTTGCTGCTGCTGCTGCTGTTGTTGTTGGTGGTGATTGTTACTATTCTGCTGTTGGCTGTGATGCGCCGTTACAGTTACATTCTGCTGGGACAGCTGTTGGAGCATATTGTTGGCACTGCTATTGCTGTGGATAATCGGGCTGCTGCTATTGCTGCCACTTATACTGCTGCTGCTCCCGCTGCCGGCATAATTGTGATGATTGTGATGCTGGACGTACGTCTGTGGTGGATATGGCGCTACCGAGTGGGACGGACGACACGACGATTGGCGTGAATGCTTGTTGAGCGTGGATGACGACGATACAGTGATTGCCGATCCGGTCGATGACCATGGATAGGTGCGGTGGGCCAGCGGCGATGTGGGAATACAGCTGGTATTATTATTCTCCAACTGTTGCTGATGGGAGCTATTGATGTGAGGTGAGCCCCGGCTGCTATTATTATTATGATGCAGCGGCAGTTGCTGATGATGTGATAGGTGCATGCCACGCCCTTGCCTATGAATTAAAATAAAAAGTTTCATATTAACAATTAGAGATTCAATTTTCAATTAATATTTCACTTACTTAAAATTGCCAACTATTTGATTTTGGTATTCGGGATCCTCAGTTGGCGGACGGGCCATATCCCTGTGGCTGAGTGTCGGTTCCGGGGCTAGACTAGGGGTAGTTTTTACCAACTCATCGTCGTCATCGTCCTCCGTATAATAGAATTCCTCTTCGTGCTCATTCTCACTGCAGGAGTCACAGTCACCCGACCGTCTGGCCTTTTTACTAATAAAGCAGAAAAAGTAAACCAATTAATTAAAAGTTTAATCAAGAACTAAAATAAATTTTAAATAACTTTAATTTAAGAAAACATTGTATTTTAATTGTGTTGTTTAAACTATTTTCTTTATTTTTAAACTGCCCGCCATTTACTTAAAATCTTGCTCATAAAGAGCTTTTGCACGAACAAAAGTAGCTTTTCCCTATAGAAAGGGAAATTTATTTTGCAATTTCTGCCCCTATTACTTAACCCCTATTATATGTGCACCAGTGTTGCCAGCTCGTTCAAATACCCCCATTTAGCTTCTGGCAACGACAACTCGCACATTTGCAAAAAAAAAAAAAACACGCACGTTTGTCAAATCAATACGAATTCATTTAAATCGATTGATTTTCGCATCCAATAACAAACGAGCACTTCCAGGAAGATACTTTTCCCCGTTGTCTGCGTCTTGCCCAGCTGCCGTTCCAATTTATATCAAAGCCAGCAACCAAGTAATAGTGGAAAATTTTTGCTTCGTCGCCGCTTAACACAAAACGAAGAAAAAAAAAATTTGCGCGTCGTCTGTCTCTGCCTTTGTGTGTGTGTGTTGTCTGCGTGTGTGTGTGTATGTCTGTGTGTATCTTGCGGCCTACATTGTCAATTAATAAAAGCAAAGAATTGTGATTTTTAAATAAACTTCCGCATCCTCAAATAAAAAAGATGTCCACTCCACGATCTAATGATGAGCCGCATAAATTCTCTGCCGCTGCCGCCGCCCTCTGCCCACTTAGCAACTGCCAATTCTCTGGCGTCGTAATCAGCGCCATAACCGATGAGCAAAGGCTGGAGTTCACCAATAAATATAAGGGCAGCTGCACCCTAATCTGCAGCTACGACTCTCAGGGAGTTGTCCTAAAGATTGTCTCAGGTTGTTTAAAGAAGAAAAAGATTTCTATTTTGTTTCGAAATATTTAATTAGTTTTGTATTCCTTTGCCTTGCAGACAATGATCAGGGGCACGTGCTCAAGGAGTACATGATTGGAGCGGACACGGATGCAGCCCAAATGGGCAAACGTAGCTATGCTATCTCCTTGGAAGCAGATAATGTAGTTCTAAGATTTGCCAGCGAACCGGATCAGCAGCTCTTCCGCAAGGTTGTGGAGAATGTTAAGCATTTAAGGCCAAAATCTGTGTTTTCCCAACGCACTGAGGAATCATCTGCCTCGCAGTATTTCCAATTCTATGGCTATCTAAGTCAGCAGCAGAACATGATGCAGGATTATGTGAGGACCAGCACCTACCAAAGGGCCATTTTAGGAAATGCTGTTGATTTCCAGGTTGATTCATTATTCGTTAGTTGCTTTTACAGTGATATTAATACTTCTTTTATCTCATTTTTGACGTAGGACAAAATTATTTTGGATGTAGGCGCTGGTTCGGGCATACTTTCCTTCTTTGCCGTCCAGGCGGGAGCAGCCAAAGTGTATGCCATCGAGGCTTCCAATATGGCTCAATATGCCCAGCAGCTGGTTGAGTCAAACAATGTGCAGCACAAGATCTCTGTGATACCCGGCAAGATAGAGGAGATTGAATTGCCAGAGAAGGTGGATGTTATCATATCAGAGCCCATGGGCTATATGTTATACAATGAGCGTATGCTGGAGACATATTTGCATGCCAGGAAATGGCTAAAGCCACAAGGCAAAATGTATCCTACGCATGGAGACCTTCACATTGCCCCCTTTTCGGATGAGTCTCTTTACTCGGAGCAATACAATAAGGCTAACTTTTGGTATCAATCGGCCTTCCATGGCGTTGATCTGACCACATTGCATAAGGAGGGCATGAAGGAGTATTTCCGCCAGCCCATTGTGGACACCTTTGATATACGCATATGTATGGCGAAGTCGGTGAGGCATGTGTGTGATTTCCTCAATGACAAGGAGGATGATTTACATAATATTGGTGAGTCGTCTTTGGCAATCAGACACATTGAGAGAGTAGTCTAAATTCACCATTTTTTTTTCCTTCTATTAGATATACCATTGTCATTCCATATCTTGCAAACTGGCATCTGTCATGGACTGGCCTTTTGGTTTGACGTTGAGTTCAGTGGCTCCAGTCAAAACGTGTGGCTATCCACTTCACCCACAGCACCTCTGACACACTGGTATCAGGTGCGTTGCCTGCTGCCAATGCCAATTTTCATCAAGCAGGGACAGACATTGACAGGCCGTGTTCTATTAGAGGCAAATCGGCGTCAATCTTATGATGTGACCATTGATTTGCACATTGAAGGCACTTTAATATCCTCCAGTAATACATTAGATTTGAAGAATCCGTATTTTCGGTACACGGGGGCGCCGGTACAGGCGCCACCGGGAACCAGTACGCAGAGTCCGTCGGAGCAGTATTGGACCCAAATGGATACACAGGGCACGCGTAATAGTAAGTCGTGGGAATGAGTTTTCCCTCGACTAAACTAAACGAATAAATGGATTTTTTTTTGTATAAATTTAGATTCTGGTATGCTCAATGGTGGTCTCAGCGTTAATGGCATTGGCGATGGAAGCATGGATATAACCCACGGACTCATCCATCCACACTAAGACTATTCAAGAAGAATGATGATAATGCATAATCTTAATAGAAATTCATCTGCATCGACCTATCGTTTGGTTCTAACTTTTCTTTTAAATTTGTCTCCGAAACTGTTTTATATTTTAGATTAGATTTTATATTTATTTATTCAAAACGATTGTATATTATTTGTTTAAGTTTTTACTAATTACGCCCGGCTCCCCTCGATTCAAATCTTCAAAACCTTAGTCCTAGAAATTGTAGTTTTTAACAATTTCTTTAAAAATAATTCAAAACAAAACAACAATCAAGAAAACAGCAGACTAATATTGTAGTTGTAGTAGAACACACAAACAGATAAACAAACACACATGCACAGGTATATACAAGCGCAGCATAAATTATAAGCATAAGCTAATTTTAGCTACTAGTATTTAGTGTTTTAAAACATAAATGTAAAATGTAATAACGAATAATTAATCAAGGTCCCTTAAAAAAGGACTACAGCTTCAGGAAGACCCTTAGTTAATGCCAATTGCAGCTTTGAACAAAACAAAAAAAAAAAACAGAAAAAGCCGAAACGAAATAATCCGAAAGAAATAGTAGCAAGCCAACAAACAATTATGTAATATGTTGTTACTCCTATATTATTATAATATTATAATTATTATTAATATTATTGCTATCATTATGATTGTGTGTACCTCCAAAACTAGTTTCAATTTAATTTACTATCTAGTAGGGCTGCAACCGAAATATATACACATACTGCTCGATTTAGGTTACGATTGAAATGCAATGCGGTTCTATATCTTTGTTTACGTTATATAAATAAGTTTTAAAATGATTTGGCAACCAATTGAGCTCAAAGCAATTCAAACTAAAATCAATTTAATTTTATCATTTGCATTTTTATTGCCAAAATTTTAAAGTAAACAATTAAGTTTTATTTTCTTTTAACTAGCAAAATTTGCAAATTTGTTTGTTAAAAAAAGTATTTCTAAATTTCAAAGTGATCCCCATTTATTATCATGGGATCGAATGATATATATATATAGCCGCATCAATTTCTTAGCAAATCGATTATCAAATCAGTTATCACTTGTGTCTGCAGATCTGCTGAATGCATTTTTAAGCTTTCTTTTCATATGAAATTATACAAATTGCTCATAGAATTTATTTATTAAGCTAAAATAATTTATAAATTATTCGATCGGAGAGATTACAAAACACACATACATATAAATGTATATATATATATACGAAGAGTATATGCTGATTATTATTATTTCCAAATTATTTTTATTTACATTTGATTATTTTACAATTCTCCTGTTTCCATTAAGTTTAAATTTTAAAATGATAGCTGCTAGCCTGCCACATACATAGATACACACACAAACACAACATCCATATATATATAAACAATTATACTTATATATACAATACACCTATACATATATATATGCATAGATATAAGTATATATACATATATATACATTGATTTGTGCGCATCTCATATGTGTACTACTGTACTTCTTTTTTAATGTAGCCGAGCTGTTTGTTTGCCAGCAACAACAAGAAAAACCACACCACCAACACATACAATACATACTATATACGTACATAACTCTATATACAATTATATAGATATATACATATATACATAGATATACAATATATGCAGAAAAGAGAACAACAACAAACTACAAAAACAAAAAGAAAAAAAACCAAGAGCAAGAACTAAAAAACGAACAAAAAAAAAAACAAATGCCTTTCATTTTGTTGTTGGAATCCATTTACATAGGAAACAAGAATCACAAGTGGATCGAGCGCGGGTGGGCGTTGGGGACCTTGGCCTCAAAAGTGCAACAGAATGTGCCACGCCTCCTACAAACGCACACACATACATAGAAAACTACTCTACTACTTTGCCCACTTAACACATGCAGGTGCGCCAAGTAATCTGCGCGTCTCTCTCTCTATGTATGTGTGTGAGTGTCTGTGTGTGCGAGTGTGACAATGTGTGTGACCTGCTTACTACTTATATACAAGTGTTCTAGTTTTCAGTCAAGCTCAATTGCTGCTCGGGCACAGTGAATGCATTTGCGGGGGCAAATTGCTCATTGCGTTCAAGGAAACGCTGGAAATTTGTATAGAAAAATAGTCGAGGGTTGGGTTTGGGGGGCAGGGCAGAATGAGGGGGTGCTTGTGTTTGTTTTTTATTATTCTGTTACCAGATCAAGGTTGTCAGCGATTTAGTTGCAGCTGTCATGGGTCATTAATTAGGAAGTTACTTATAATAGGAAGTTCCCATTGTAACTAAACTAGTAAAATATAACAAATTTTTATCTCATTTAAGCTATAGAATGTAAATATCTATATAAAGCAAGCTATAGAAGTGGTCGTTATAACTAGAAATATATTATACATATGTACATATATAAATATGTATGTATATATGATGCTATATGATTTCCACTTAATGCTGTCGAGATATGTTTTATCTGATTTAAACATAAGTTTTAAACTGATAACTGATATGATAACACTATATACAAGAGATATGGAATTGACATTGAGTTGCTTTCTGTGATAAGTTAAGATTATTTCTTAAAGGTGAGAAATTTTGATTTTGATAGTGTTCCTAACATTTCTCTATTCTCTAACTTTGTTTTAATATTGCAAACACAAACAAATGTATGTTGAACCACTGTGCCAGTGACGTGGCTATAAATGTCTTGTTGTTGTTGGGCGTGCGCAGCGCACGTTACCATCTAAGTCAAGGCTAGTTACTCTAACTGTTGTTGATGCCGCCGACGAATTTGTTCCTCTTTTTTTTTGGTGGGTAAATAATTTTGTACACTTACCCCAAATGTTTGTTCCTAATGTGAACTTCGATTTTTGCTTGTGTGTGCTCCACAAAATGGCAACCTTTCCAGGTACAACGGAATTTCTTTGACTGCAATTAAATAAAAAAGAAAGCGACAAAAAAATTAATTAATATGAGGTTAAATTACAAATATAAGTCACTAGATGGTGGGAGGTGGAGGGGTATTAACTGTGGGCATACTTGTCTTTGGTAGCCATGATGGAGCAGGGGAGATATCGAGATGGGTGGCGGCGTTTGGGATTGAGAGTGACGTTCCGGACTTGCTTCACTACTATCACTGGCGCCATAGCTATCATCATAATCATTCCGTTCCACATAGTAATTTAGCGCCACTGAGTGCGCCATGTTGCATGGAGCCAATAGCGGGATATGATTACGGATACGGATATGGAGCACACGCGTCTATCAACCGGTGCCGGCCCGGTACAAAATGCGACTGTGTTGGTGTTGCCTTGGACAATGCAACTGGCTGCGAATGGCGCGCGCACGAACCGAGCCGTACCGTACCGTGCCGTGCCGTACTATTCCACGGTCCCGGCTGCACTGATAACAGCTCCGGCTTCGTTGTTGTCCTTGTGGAGCCCCAGAACCGAATCGTTTGTAGTGGCCCAATTGCATTCGCTCGGGCTATTTACTAGGTCACCTTGTGGTCTATACCCACCCTTTCACCCCCTCCAACCACCCAACCATCCTCTATTCACACCCTCCAGTTGCCTTTTGCTGCTCGCCTTGACATGCTTTTGGCAACTTTTTATGCTGCGCTTTATGTTGAAGGTTAGCTGACAGAGGAAAGCTGTTGACCCAGTTTTAAGCCATATTCTCTTTTCTTTTTTTTTGTTTTTTTTTTTATTCTGAGTACAACTGATGCGCGATTGCGTCCTTGTGCCATGCTGCACAAAATTGCAAATTGAATTTTTGGCTTTCGTTTTTGGCCTTGCGGCCTAAATGATTAACGATTTGTTTACAACTTTTGCCAAATACTAGAGATTCCTCTAGAGGGGGAGTGACAGAGAGAGAGAGAGAGAGAGAGAGAAGGCGGCTTGGGCTAGGGCAGGGTCATTTCCTTTGTTGAGGCACAAAGATGTGAGGGCAAACCATTAGCGATTATAACATAATTCCGACACTTAAAATATAATAGTTAAAGCACACTTTTCTAATACAAATTAAGCAGATTTAAAATATGTTTTTAAATAGCGAAAAAAGTTTAAATTAAACTATTGAAATTGATTAATCATATAAGTGATTAATAGAACTATTGGTAAAGTTTTCTTAACTTTTCCTTGAAAAGAACTTTAAGAAGGTTAACAATTTGTGTTGCCTTAGAAAATTCGTTTTTCATTTCTCACTGGTCTATTTAAGCAAATTCTAATTCAAAAGAAGTCTTTTGAGTCTTTTGCAAATATTAAAGTAGAATAATCAACAGTTTAATGTACTGTTAGCTAACCTTTTGAATTTATAAATTTTCAAACATTTCTGTTGATGGCATTTTCTGTTATCAAGTACATAAATTTTGAAGCTAAAGAGCTTGAAAAACTTCAAGTTTTGTATCTGATGAAAGAAAAGGGAAAGCTGCTGCTGCTGATGCTGCTGCTGGTTACCGCAACATAATCATAAACATAAATAACTTTCGCTACTTAAGCGGCGTAAATTGTTAACGCACGTGGTTGCCACACACACATCCAGAATGTTGAATGGAAAATGGAGTGTGTGTGTGTGTGGGTGTGTGTGAGGGAGTGGCAAGCATTAACTCTACCCCTAGATGGAACAGAGAATGAGTGGCATTCCCGACGCTCTTTATATAGAGTATATATACACAGTTTTCGTTTTAACTTAGTGCAATTAGTGGGCGACCATAATTCGTTTGCGGCCAGCGAACTGAGGCAGGATATGGCGCATATCCTGAGCCATAAATATATACAAGAATATACACGCAAACAAACACATACACACATATACCACACGAAATGTTGCCATTTGTGCCAGATGTGTATATGTCTCTGTCTCTGTGTGTGTGTGTGTGTGTTTGCAAAGCATTTGTTGTTGTTACATTTTTTGCTTTTTGCAGTTTTTGGAATTTGTGACCCGCATATTAATATGCAGTGCTAATGTGTGTGTTAGCAAGTGTGTGTGTGTGTGTGTGTCCTCAAACAGGTTTATTAATGTCCTCATTTTGCTTTTTCAGCTTAAGCTAACAATTTGATTTCTTCATCTGTCCCAAGGTGCGTATACGCAATTTGCAAATAAAATTCAATTAATAAGCTAAAGAAGTTGAATATCATTTTGGAATGAGGACTATCAATTTACCAGGCAGGTAACACAAATCGAAAAGTAAATTAAATCAGCTTAAGGTATATATACCTTATATATTCCCTCCCCCCACTACCTTCCTCCCTTTCTCCATTCACAGGCTGTTAATTATCTGACTCTAATAAGACTCTCTGATGGGGCATGGAGGAGTGGGAGTAAACGTCGTTTGTCTACTAATGAAACAAAAACCATTTTTACCATTTGCCGGCAGAAAACTCCAGCTGGCAGCAGCCGTAGTAGTCTCCCCCCACTCCCTCATATCTACACCCCCATTCAGCCACATTTTATGGCCAAAAAAAAACAAGAAGGAGGAATAATAATTCAACCCTCTGGACTCCATTTCCTACCGCACCATGTACTGATTTGGCTCCGCACAGCAGGAACAGGAATCTGAATTGGGCGGGAATAATATGAATCTTCTTTAAGGCACTTTTACAGCAAAAGAAAGGAAAAACGCCAAGAGAGAGAAAGATAAATGGAGAGAAGTGAGAGAAAGAGCGATAGAGAGAGGGAGAAGGAGAGAGGCATTCCCGATTTGCCTTTGGCTCTGACCTTTTTCCTTGCAGTTGTCAATTTTTCTGCTGAGTGGCAGCATTTTGTCTTGCTCTAGATCCAGGCATCCCGAGGCTTATATACTCGACATCACATAAGTCTCCTTGGAGGACTTTAATAAAGACGTATCTGAGCTTTTCCCCACTTGACTGAGAATTCTCATGTATGTATATAAAGATCTCTCTTTACAGATAATGCTGCATTTTGATGCTAATTATTTGAGATATGGTAAAGATATAGTAAGCATTTGTTGTATATTACATATCAAATTACATAAAATTTCATTTCCTTGTACCGCTTTTTTCTTTCTCTCCCACCCTTTGGGCCATTTTACTTTATTGGTACGTTATCAGTTTGCTCTGTTGGCCATACAATTTCCTATTGCTTTTCCATTCAATGAAAATTTACTTGACATACACCCACACATACACGTACACAAACACGTACACATACATATAAATAGGGGCAGGCACATGGACAAGCTACGTGAGTTGTATAAATAAAAAAAAACCTTCTCTCTGTCTCTCTCTCTTTCGATTTGGGTTTTTGCGTCTTGCGGCGTCAAGCATAAACAACCCCAAACCCTCTAAAAGGAATCGAGCCAAAAATATAAACCGAAATTGAAAACGAAAATGAAACCAGAACAGCTGTGGAAGGACAGACACGAAATTGGGTCAATAGTATATAGAATTCTTGATACAGATATATGTATACATAAACATATGTATGTACATAGATGTATGTGTAGGGGTTGGCCATGTCCCTGTCCGTGTCACATGAAAACGTCATCAGAAGAGAGTTAACTGTTAACTTGCCAAGCAAAGAAAAAAAAAACGAAAATAAAACTGGGACAAAAAGAGCGGCTACTGCTTAACAGTGACAGAGCAGAGACAGAGAGAAAATAAAGAGAGACATAGACCAAAAGAGAGAGAGGGAGAGAAATCACAAGAGAGAGAGAGAGAGTTACCACTCAAAGAGAGTGAGTGCGCCTGGAAAGTATGTTTACTATGCTTTCTGTTAAATCAAGAAATTGGGTCAATGGAAGTTTATTATGTTGCTGGGAGAGCTTTCCCATTCCTTATTTTCCTTTTTGGCTGCAAAATGGAGCGGAAGCATAAATTATTGACTTTGTCCAAAAATAGCACATTTTCTGTGTGGGCATGGCATGGGCGGCTTTTGGCTGACTGTTGGCTTAATAATATGGCTAAAAGGTTTACCTGCCGCCATATGCAAACGCCTAATAGGGGGCTTAATTTTTGGCAAATTCAAATGGCACCCACACGGCCAACGTTTACATTACATTTCAACACTTGCGTGCCATTAAAGTCAGGCGCACAAAAATAGACTTCATCTACCCCCCTCTCTACTCTTTGCCTCTTGTAAAGGGAAGCTGAAGAATATAATTTTCCCCCTCTCCGGCCATTTTATTTTTGCGCCATTAAAGCTGCTTAAGTGCGTCATGGCAATTTTCACAGTGGAGAGCAAAAATTTGAGGGAAAATACTTGCAATTGATTGCGCCCCTCTCTTTGTAACCAATTTTGAAGAAGTTGATGATGGAAAAGTTGTTGCCATGTTTCGATTTACATGTGGGTTTTACTTATTCCCCTCTCCCCCTTCCCCATCTCTGACAGTTCTTATCAGAGTTTGCCAACAGACAGCAAATGAAAATTGGGTCACATCAGATAAACAGAGAGAAAAAAGAGACAGATAGACAGAGATATTGTTAGAAATGGGGAAAGCTGCCTTTCAACAGTATTTAAACCATACAATGAAATAAGTTTTGAGAGAAAGTTGTATCTGTAAATGTGTTTGGGAGAATTTTTGTATTTACTGTTTTATTTTTTATTTTTTTTGCAGCAGAGAAATGTGTAAATGTGATTACCTCAATGTTGTTTAGCTTAAAACTTAATTTGATGGGGCATAAATAAACACACACACATACACACACAGAACAGAGACAGACACAGACAGTGACAAACTGTCATAAATATATATCTCCATTTATATTTGAGTATGTACTGTGTGTGTGTGTGTGTGTGTGTGTGTAAATTTATATATGCATAACTGATGTGACAAACACACGCGAAATTGTCATTGCTATTTCGGAGCTGATGGTGGAGCATGATGGAGGGTGTTTTTATACATACATCCAAATGTGTGATTGAGCATGATGTTGCCACACACAGATATACACACACACGCACACAATGTTGCTAAAACCGAAATCGAGGTTGAGTATTCATTCACATGACAATGGATTTTTGTTTTCCTGTTGGAGCATACAAAACAGAATTTGACTTGCCAAAAAAGAATTGGCAGATATTACAAGGTTTACAAACAAACTCATATGGAAAATTTATGCAAAAAGTTGTTAGGAAAAGAAAGACAAAAAAAAAAAACAAGACAAAACAAAACAAACTCCAGCAAATCCCCCAAATGGGAAATGAAAACTCAACTCAAATTAAGCCCTTAAAAGTAGGCAACAGTTAACTAACTCGCGTTTAGTTCATTAATTTATTTAAACAAAAAAAAAGAGGGTAAAAAAGAAAAAAGAAGAAAAATGAAAATTGCCTAATGAAGACAAAAAACAGAAACTGGTCCCGGGACACCTGGTCAATGGCCGGTCAGGACACACACACACACACATATCCTTTTTATACCATATATAGATATATATTTAGATGTGTGTGTATGTGTGTGTGTGTGCATGTGTCTGATAGCAAACGTTGACAATAACCATCCACGCTCAATTTACCCCAAAACATGGTTACCTTACCCCTTTTATAAAAGGATAAAATGATGCTATAAGGGGGAAAGAAGGGATAGGTAGTGGGGTAAGGGGATGGGGGAGTTCATTTTCTCGCATAAAATTGCTTATCAGTGGAAAATGCTTGAATTACTTACAAGGCAACAGCATCAAGCCGCAACCGCAGGCTCAACCCTAACTCCCTTGTCTGTCATCTGCCATCTCACTTTCTCCCTCCCACTTACTGTTTTCTATCTCCCTCTCTGTCTCTATATAGTCTAACAGTTTCTGTGCTTATCAATGTCCATTGTCACATCTAAGTAACAACAACAACAACAACAACAACAACAACGTAGACAAAATCCAATTATGACATAAAAATTTTCGTAAATTGTAAAATGTAAATTTTTCGCTCAACACTTTTCAACGAAAAAGAAGAAAAAGGATTTCCCCTGCTAGAGAGGTAAAGGGCGTTTGTGTAGATAAGAAAGGACTGAAAATTATTATTTGACACACGTAAATTTTGTGTGGGTGATAATAAAATTTGTATATCCTCTGACTCTGCCTCTGCCGTTTTTTGCTTTTGCCATTGACTTTTATTGCTGCGGTAATTGCCAAATGGAGCTTGAATGAACCCCGAACAAGGGCCAGAGCTAGGGCTCAGGATTGAATAGGGGCAGAGAGTGGCAGGGTAAGTCCAACCAACTAATACTAATACTATTCGTTGTGGTCTAACCCTTAAAGTAATTGGCTTATAATAAAATGTCAAATTGTGTGACATGAGCAACATTTCTTTGCACTTGGTTAAGTGGCAGCCCAGGGACAGAAAAAGGAAACCGCAATGCATGACTGTACACGGTATCACTATGTCAGTGTGTGTGTGTGTGTGTGTGTGTGTGCGCGTGGAATCCTGGCAGCTCATCTATTTTCATTTAAGCTGCAACTGGGGACAAGTTGCCTTAGCTAGGACTTAATATGTCTATTGCCTGACCCGCATTCGCCTCCATATCTCACATTTGACCCAAAATGCAAGGCAATTTTATTAACTGGGTCACAACAGCCCCCAAAAACTGTTGATAGACCAAAAGAGAGGAGATATATGTGTATGTGTGTGTGTACACTTTGAGCCCCAACGACCTTGCAAACTGCAATTGCAAAAGCTTCCGACAAAAAGCAGAAAAAAACCCCCCCACATACATACATATAAATTTTTTTTTTTTATCAAGGCCTGCAAGTATACATATTGCAGTAACTGTACTTGCCAAAGTTATGTTGCCTTGCTCATTGAAAAGAGGAGGGAGAACAAAACGCAAGTAAACCAGGTCAAGCGTAGGCAACTGCCATATACATACATACATCTATATATACATATATATATATTATGAGATTTATGCTGGGATAAAACATACGCTTGACTTTCATTTGAAGGGCTTTTCGTTTTCTTTCCTATATGGCCAAAATAGCTTCTTAATATTAGCTCAAACTCCAATTTTCTATTGCTACTGTAAATTGCCTTTAAGGACTGTGCCAAAAATATTTCATATTACATTTTTTTTGGTCTCCTGAGGGACATTTCAATTTGAGAGCTCAAAGGCAAACGCATCAGCGCAACTGCCCGGACAAATATCCATGACATCTTTCTTAAAAGGTATGGCAAATGGGGATAGGGAAAGCATAAGCGAAAGCGAAAGGGATAGGCACAGGGGCAAGGACAAGGGACATGCGGCCATGACAAGCTGCCGGAAAAATGGTCGCACAATAATTTATTTTTCTTTTTTTTTTAGAAGAAGAAAAGTGACGGAAAAACTTTACCAAAACGCAGAGGTACAAAATGTATATATATATATAAAATAATAAAAATAATAATTCTGTGGGCCCAGAGCTGGGAAAATGGGAAGCATCGTGTCTATCATTTAGCCAAACAAGAAAAAAAAATGGAAACAAAATATTTTGTAAGTCCCTCAGCCAGTTTCAGGTATTAAAATATATACCTATAAACGAAATGAAACGAAAGAACTTTGAAAGGCAGTCTTTAAAAATTCTTTTTGACATGGCCAAAAAGACTGAAAAGGAGAGAATGGAGGTGGGTCAAGTGGTAAGCTGATTATGGCCAGCAAAATTAGAAGCTTTTTAAAGCTACAAAATGTTGCAATGTAAGAGTATTGAAACATGTGCAATATGTTGACTTGTATTTTTATTTTTCTTTCTTTTTGCTATTCCCAAGGATCGGCTGGGAAAGTCTTAATCCTCAAAAAGGCAGATGACATGTATGTGAGCAAAAATGGGTTAATGCGGACTTAGGCAAATGCTGGCAAAAAAAAATGGAAGAAAAAGAAAAACAAGTTGTCTTTAAGAGTAAGAGGAGCAACAGCTACCTCATAGGAAAATCCCAATATGCGCAACAAAAATGTAAATTTCTCCATGGAAAGTAATAAATTTTTAGATGATTTAAGTTGTTTTGAAATTTTTGCTGTATTTACATCGAAAGGTTTGCAAATGTGTGCAAACCATAAAGAAAAAATGGCAATTGGCAACTGCAAGTTGCATAAACCAAAGAAACGAATACAAAAATTGGAAAGAAAAAAGGAGAACACACACGTACACAAATATAGATACATTCACAGATTTATTTATATGTATATATATATAAGTATTTGTAGAGCCAAAAGAAAATTTCAATTTCATTTTCATTGCACTTTCAAATTGAACACGCACGCAAAAATAGCAGAAAAAAAAACAAACACCAAACGGAATGACAGAAAACAAACAAAAAAAAAAACATTTTTTCGGAAAGGGGGACAGAACATTTTGAGAAAAATAAAAAATATAAGCAACATTTTCATTTTCCCCCGTCTGCATTATAGATAATTTGGTTTCCATTCTATTTGGTTTGCCTTTGCATATATTATGGACTCGTTTGGCAACCCTTTTCTCTTAGGATTTCAGTGTCTGGGATTTAAATATTCAATTTGTTGCAGTTTGGCGGGCATAATCCTCAAGATATATATATCAAACAGCTGCGTCATCCAACTTCATCTCCCCTTCCCCATCACAATTCACTCCCGCACAAATTGTGGCATAAGGCTAAAAACTTTTTGCTTGTACAATCATCTAACTTTTCTTTGGTTTTGGCCAAGTGTCAGCGCGTTTAATTGCAAATGATAACGGGCCATGCTTAAAGTTTTCCGTTTGCGTTTTTTTCCCCCATTTTTTTGTTCAACTTTTCTTTTTTGTTTTTTTTTTCTAATTTCTTGGTGAGTGCTTCTGCATTTGACCCAATTTGTTGGATTTTCATTATACTTGTGGCAAGCAGTTAGCATCAAGGACTCGAGCGAAAGTGTCGCATTCTCTCTGCTTTCTTTTTGGATTGTGTGTGTGTGTCTGAGACACTGCCACCAAATATGCGGCATCTACCGACCCCTCTTTCTTCCCCTCTCTCATGTTCTATCTCTCTTTTACTCTTCCTGTTTAGATAAAAATGCCAAATGCCGGAAGATTTTTAATTAGAATTTTCTTTTCTTTTATTACCGCACCTCCCCCCTTCGTTCCCCTGTTAGAACTGTTAATTTCTGTTCGCCCACCCCCTTCCCTATGGTATTTTTTTTCTCTTTCACATATTGACTCCAACAATAATCCCAAACTAACAAGGCGCCAAATGGGGGAAACTTTCTTTTCAGAGTTCAAGTGAGAAAAAGAAAAGGGTTAAAACAATGGCAGACATTTCCTTACCGTCCCATCCCCCTCCACCCTTCCTGTTTCAATCTCTGTATTTGAACCCCAAAAAATCATTAAAGCATTTTAGCAGCTTAAAATAATTTTCATAATTTCTTTTGCCTGGCTTTTGTTGGCTTAACTTTTCTTTCCTTGTTGTTGACGGTTTGCCGCTTTCATCATTTTCCGTTTACCGTTTTCCATTTTCCGTTTTTGATTTGTTATTTTTTTTTTTTTTGTTTTTAGTTGTTTTCTTCCCTTATCTGTCTTTTTGTTTTTGGTAATTTAATACACATTTCTTAATTAATTCAATTTGCTTGTTGGTTTTGTTGTGCAATCGTAATACAATACGTACAATTGAGAAGTTCGTGCCAGGAAAAAAAGAAGAAGAAGAAAACTGGACAAACCAGAGGCCATATCAACTTCCACTTGAATGAAAGGGCAACTGTCCATCTAAAAGGCTCTTTAAGCGTTTGACGATTGTTGTTGTTGGGCTTCTCCTTTAGGCCAACCAGCTGCCTTGGTTAAAGCAATTGTCGATGGGAGTCAATAAAAGCAAGATACAAGGCGCAACCGAATGAGTGAAAGCAGACAAGCAGACAGACAGAGTCAGTCAGCATTTGCTGGCCATAGCAATTTTCATAAATTTTCCAGCTTTCAACTGACTAAATTTCCGCATTTTTCAAAAAAAGAAAACAAAAATTGCTGCTGATGTAATGGGCAGTGGGCAAACATTTCATATGAATAGCCTCGTAATGGCCAGGGACAGTGGAAAACAACCTGAGCCTGCAGGTAAAAAGAAAAAGTAAAAACAAAATATTCACCGGTTCACGCGGCGTATGCGCAATAATGGAAAAACGAAAAAAAAACACTCAGGCATCGAACTTAAATTGCCTTTGCTTTGGCTTGGACTTTTCTTTTTTTCTTTTGGTTGAGTGGGCGTTTTTTCTTCTTATTTTTTTGGTTTTGAGGGGCGATTTTGGAATACGTCCACTAAGATGAAGTGTTGGCTGTTACTGCCATGGCCTATGGCTTTACTTTTAAGCCAAAAACAAAAAAAAAAGGTTGCAATATTAACTTACAGAAAAATTTGGAAGAATTTCGGCAGGTTTGTTCAACATGATGGCGGAGTCAAGTGCTGTAATTGTCCTCATGCCACTCACCTGGAAAATGTAAAAAGAAAATGAAGAAAATTAATTATTGATCCAAAACAAAAGTCAGTCAGTTAATGTAACAGATATACATATATATTATCTTAATATATCCACGAGAAAGAATTCGATTTGCTTTTGTCATCTTAAAAATCAATTTCCATCTCCATTGTGGCGGTTTATGTTTTCTTTTTCGATTTGTAAGCCCTGTGGGATTAGGGATTAGGGAAGGGGCTATCGAATTGAATCACTATGCTGTCATGGTTAAGTTCCAGGTATTCAGATTGACATTGTCACTCCCCTCATAGTTCGATATTTTCGTTGGAATTTCATTTTTGCTATTTGACAGTTTTTTTTTTCGCTTTGACATTGAAGCAGCGTTAAACGCAACACCGAGGCCAAGTGAGGCGAGGCCATTCCACAAACCTGAAACTGGCACACAAATGGTAAATGTTTTCTATTTTACTCTTTGCATGTGGCAAGGATAGAGAATTGCGGAGAGAGATAGCCTCGTGTGCCCATTTCCAAGTTTACCATGTCGGGGTCAAATAGTTTGCCGACTTTCGTGCGCAAACAAAATGCGATTGCGGCATTTCTGCCGGGTCCCTATAAATATGCATTGCATTTTTCTGGCGGTTTTCTTTGTTTTCTTTTTTGTTTTTCGTTTTTTCTTGTTTCTTTTTTGATTTATATCACCACGGTTCCTGTATGTTTTGCATGTATTTCCTACTTTCATGTCACCGTTCATTTACAAATAAATGTCAGGCATTGACATGAATTTAGGAATAAAGTTACAAACTTGTTTTACATATTCTCTAATTGTGTATAATTAGAAACAGGGGTAAATTGCATGTCGTGGCTAAGGTCCTATACAAAGTCTTGGGTTCGGTGTTAATTTTCGTAAGTCATTTTATTCCTGGAATAAAGTCATGTTTTAATTAAGGCTTTTTCTTTCTGGTTGTAAATCTTGAGATCAGAATTTCGCATGCATGACTAAATGTGAGTCAATGTTTTAAGTCAACAATGGCAACAATGAACCACAGTTAATTAGCCACAAAATTTCAAAGTGGAAAACAACATTCATTTACAATGGATGCAGCAGCAGCAGCAACAGAGGGGAATAATTTTACCCTGTTCGAGCAATTAATCAAAAAAAAGTTGAATGAACCAAAATCCACTTTTTTTTTTTTTTTTTAGCTCTCTCTTAATTGGTATTAAAGATGCTTTGGGCGATATTTGACATGACTAAAATTGAAATGAAATTAGTCATCATTAAGCTCACATATACACATTAACACACACACGCACACCAATACACGCAACTGGCTGAAACCCATTGCATACTTGTGGGCGTTGTCAAATGATGGATTGGTTTGGCCACAGCTAGCTCTGAGATAATTGACCTCTAAATATACTTGGAACCAACACATACACATAGAGAGAAGCACACCCACAGTCACAGGACACACTTGGTAGCCATTTAAAACTTATTCTCGGTGGCTGGCCGTGCCGCAAAGTAGGCTAAAAATATGTAACAAACACACGAAAAGCCGGTCCAATAACCTTTTTTTATATATTTTTTCATTCAACGCAGCTTGAATGCCATTGACACTGTGCCATGGGAGGCTGTTTCCCTGCCAACGCCCAGCCCTCCCTTCACCCTTAACCCCAGTTCCATGCTGTGCCACTACACACAGACTAAGAAGCAGAAGGCAGCAAGGCACCTCTGGAAAAGTCATTGCACGAGGCTCACGCACTTATAATAACCTATAAGTGTAACCAAAGCCAGGGGCATATTAGACTAGAAGAGACATTTAACAGAATTGTGGAAATTCCATTAATTTCAATGCCTTTGCTGGGTATCAAAATGGTTGATGGAGTAAAAGTTTCATTGAGTTGCCGCTGCCGCAGCTTCTGTTTTTTCCTTTTTTTTTTTTTGTTGTTTATTGTTTTTGGCCACGTTTTGTTTTTCTTTGGGCGTAAGTTTCCACTTTTTTGTTGCTGCTGCCGTTCTGATTTTTTACGGCCTAAAGGCAGACGATGAGGTGCGTTGGCGTTGGCCGTTGTCGTCGTCTGCGTTTTGGGACCTGCGAATGCCTCGTTTCAAGGATATTTCATTTCGCTCTCTCTCTCTCTCTTTGGCTTGCCTTTGGCTGTTTTATTGTGTCATTGCCACGCACCGAAAGCAACCATAAGAAAAAAAATGTGAAATGTTAAATCATAAAGTAAACCAAGTTAAATGGATTTTCCCAAAAAAAAAAAAAAGGATTAGAAATAAATATAAGAGACCAAACTTTAATTGTGACAGTAATTGGTAAAGCAAAAGTTGGTTTACTACTAATTAAATTGTAGCCAAAGGAGAGGCAGGAAAGTACTTAGTCCTGTAAGCTTGTAACCATCAATTTATCTCTCTTTCTACTTCATTCTCTAGCTCCCTCTCTCTTTGTCTCTCTGCTCTGTGTATCTGTATCTGTTATTGAGTGGCAAGTTGAATAAACTCGTTGAATTTATCCACAAGCGGCACGCATTATTTATGTCTGTGTGCAAGTATTGTCAAATATGTCTAGACACTGAAGGTCATTTGAAAAATAACTGTTAAGGGTATTCCAGTACACATGCCGGCAGCCACTTGGCAGGCATTCACGCTTGCAAGAAAATTTTCTTTTTAACTTTTTTCTTTTTTTTTTTTTTTGGAAAATGTTGATATTATTACAATTTGCCTTCGCTTGGCATTTGATTCGATTTGGATTTGAATTTAGTCGCTCTGACTTACTTACTGATTCGCAACGTCTGCTAAGAAAACGTGACTAAGAGACAACGTCTCGTAAATAATCTTCAGGTCACCAGTTCCTATCGCTAACAACAAAAACCAAACCAAAAAAAAAAAAAATCAAAAAATGCTTTTTTAATTGCGTTTTTTTGTTTTTTCATTGTTGTTTTTTTTTTTTGTTGCTTTTGTTTTTATACAAGTCAATGAAACTGTTGCTAAATGTTTGCTCATAGCTAGACTCTGCCGAGAGAAAGAGAGGTGAGAGAAAGGTGTATTAATCTCTGGCTTTGATTTTTGTCGCCGTCTTCAAGTGCATAAGGTTAATGATCGCCAATGATCATCATTTCATTACAATTTGAATTCGTTTCACATTTCATTTCCTTGGACTGTGCAAGTCCATTGACATTTGCCAGCAACTTGTTTTTGTGTTGTATAATTTAATTAAAACTAAATTTAATTTGCATGTTAATGCAGTTAATTATTGTACGTATGTATGTAGTATATATATTAGCATATAGTGCACAATCTGCATGGAATCAGGTTGAATGAACTCAAATGGCAAAACAAACAAATATTTAATATGATTTTTGTCTGGCAAATCAGTTTATCAAAGTTCAGTTTTTTTTAGCTTTATCAGCTTCAAGCTGAACCCTCAACCCGCAACCTCCCTTTTTGCCACACGCTTTCATAACTCTCTCGCTCTCGCTCTCTCTCTCTCTACTACTAAAAAAATGCGCTTAAGTTAAGTAGTACTGGTTATAAGCTGCTTTTACACACTTGACTAACAAAACAGTTCGACCTTGATGACAATGAACTCCCCTCCTTCTCCTCCTTCTCTCTCTTTTCTCTATTTACTATCACTTACTCTGTCTTTCCCATATACCAAGGTATAAATTTAAGTTTATACATTTTCTTTTAACTAAAAAGGAAAAAGTGCATATAAAAATATCTACTTTATGATACGAAACTGATAAGATAACGAAAACAATTTGCATCATAAAGTTACACAAAAATAGAAAATATAATGCAAAAAAAACAATTTCATACACACACACACATACACTCACACACAGTTGTTGCCAAAATATACTTTGATATATTTTTTTATATATTTTTACAACTGTAAGGTAGATGAGTCGGAAGTTCTGTTTTTTGATTGCGTTGATTCCGATTTTTATGACACTCTGACGCATCACGATTCGAGGGGCAGTCTATGGGAAGTGACTAAAGAAAGCTTACATATATATCTAATCGGGTGCAAAACATTTCATTTAATTTTAGTATTTATTTAGTATTTAGTATTTAGTAAATCAATATTATTTGTCTGTAAAATCTTCTCCTAGTAACACGATCCATAAGAATTCAAAAGAAGCTGTTTCAAAATAGAGCGAAATTCGAATAATGATTATTTGTAATCTTCACTTTGCTTTTAGTAATAAAGTGAATCATTTTTTTTTTCAGCTTAAGCACTTTAGCAATTACGATTTATTTTTACTTTATTAAATCATATTAAATTTTCTGCTTAAGCAATTATGATTTATTTTTATTTTACTGAATCAATTTAAATATAGCATTACTTAGATCCAAGGGAGAAGCTTAAATGGGAATACAATTTAGAACCCTGATAAATGGAAATGATTTATTCTTTATTTTAATTTCAACTTCAAAATGGTTTCTTGGAAATAGCTTAAACCATTTTTATTCCATTCTAAAGAACTTTCAATTTATCCCTCGATAAATTGGGGGTTGGAATTATTCAATTCGAATGAAACGCAATTTCATAAAGTTCAATAACATTGGAAACTAAGCGTTTGCTGCAATTTCAATTTTATTATCAGACAATGGACTGATTGGTCATAGCAATTGACAATTTCACCATTGAAGTTAATAATCTCTTCTGCAAAAAAAAAAAAAGGAAAAGGAAAAGGCATACTAATAGAGAAATGGAAAATGCACTCAATGGGCTTTTATTTTTATACTTTTTCCTATAAATTTTTACCTTTTCTAATTTGATGAAGTATTGAATTGTTGCATTGCATTGCTTTGCCATGATATCCATTAAAATTTCACAACAAAAAGAGAAAAATAGAGAGGGGGAAAAATTGAATTGAGGTAAAGCTAGTTAATAATAGCTTACAAATTGTGGCAGATGACAACAACCGGTGTAAGCAGACAACGGGAGGGGCTAAAGGTATGGACGAAAGTGAAGTAGAGATAGTTACATAGGGGTGAGAATATGATTGCAGCTATTGTGGGATTTGCTGGAGTGAAGAGGGGTGGCTTTTGGGATATACAAAATGCATGGAGGCGACTCGGCACTATGGCACCTGGCTCCTATTACATGCGCACTGCATTATTACAAAGGCAACGGCAGCAACAACAATCCAAAGCAACAGCAATTGCAAATAAAAGGTAATATTAAAAACGGCAATTTTCCGCGGCGCTGCCAAGGCACCAAAACAATCGCTTTGGGGCACCTAACTCCACAACAACAACAACAACAACAACAGCAACACCAGAAGCAACACCAGCAACAGTAACACCAGCAACAAAAACGGCAACAACTACATTGTTGCCTTCGTTTTGCGTGCCATATGCGAGTTGGAAAGGATTTCCGGTTTATGCTGTTGCTTGCCACTCTCTCCCTACTTCCCTCTCTATTCCCACTGTGGTAATCTCTCTCTCCCACCCCCCTTTCCCCCTTTTGTCATACTCTTTTGTAATTGTTTTGTTATGAAAGTACAGAGCGATCTAAGCTAATGGCTGGGTCAATATATTATTCAAAATTGCATGTATAATGGCTCATATTTTATTTAAACTTTCCTTTGAAACTAATGTCACAAATTGGAAACCTCTGCAACGGTTACGGTACCGTTATTTATATCGGTTAAGGAAGTGCGACAACAATTTTGAATTAGCTAAAGTGTATATATATGCATTTAGTTTTTGAAAAACTTTATTTTTAAACTGAGATAAATTTTTCACTGTATATGGAATTATTTTAGTCTGGCAACTTCAATATGGTAAAGTTACAATCTGGCCATATTTTTTACAGTGCTGCCATCTTATGACCAAAATTAACTTTACCCAAACGAAAGTTGGAAAACGAAAAACGAAAAAGAAAAAAAGTGACAAACTCAAGGAACTTGCTCTCTCTTTCTCTCCCTCTTTTTAGCGTGAATTCTTGTTGAACTGATCATAGAAATCCTTGGATATTGAATTAGTTAGCTGCATTAAAGCTTCTTTGCGTTGCTTATCCTGCTCCACAGCTAATTGGGCATTGGCCAGCATCAATTCCTCAACCTGGTCCTGACGACGACGATCCACTTCGATCTGTTTGAGCATCAATGTGCGATCCATATTGACGGCATGTTGTTCCCATAGTTTGTCATTCAAAAGGTTTTCAGTTTTGCGCTGCTTGGACTCTTCCAATTGTTGCTCCTGACCCTTGCGGAATGTTTTCAACTCTTCAGGACTCATGCCGCGATACATGAAGGCAATTTTCTTATTTGGATTTGTGCGCGATTGTGCCACATCGGGATTTTCGGATAACATATCGCTTGATAGCATATTATAGATCTCGGCCATATCATCTTCGTAGGTCTCTCGTTTAATACGCTCACGATCCATCGCCTTTTGTTTAGCCAATTTGAGATTATATTGACGTATTTTTTGTATAATCTGATTACGCATCAAGTGTTGGGATTTGTCCATCTCCTCGAGATGTTTATCCCTACAACCGATATTCTCCATGAGGAGATTATCGGCAGCACGACGATCCGCCTCTGCCTGTTTCCGTTCCTCCACCTGCTGATCGAGCCAGGCACGTTGCTGTTCCCTCTGACGTTGCTTGCGATCAGTATTATATAGATCCTCGCCCAAAAATATTTGGGCACTGGAAATGCCCAATGTTATATCATCATCAGCAACACGCATAGGTTTGGCCTTCTTCAAATAATCGGGATCATTCAAATCGAATTCACGACGTTGCTCCTTCCGCTGAAAGCGACAACGATAATAATTCAAATCTGAATTGGTGACACGTTTCTCCTTCTCCAGTTCCTTCTCCTGGGCGGTAATTAAACGTTTTTGCAATTGCTCCTGTTCCTCGTAACGTTTATCACATTCCAATTGAATGCTTCGCTGTTTCTTTTTCTCCAATATCTGACGCTCCAGGACCTCCATATCCACCTAATAGATACATTAGCTTTATGATTGAGGAGTTATCACAATCACTAAATCCAAAACTTACGCCAAAAAGCCGCTGTTTAGCATTAAAAATGCGTTTCTTTCGCTCCTCTTCATATTGGTTGCGTTTTTGTAGTTTGACTGCCTCATCGAGGTCCCGATTAGTGCAAATGGCTAATTTTAGTGTCATTTTGTAGAATTGATAGACTCTATTTATATATATATTGAGAGGGTATATATGTGTCTACAATCTGAATTAAAAACTAAGATTTACTAAACACACTGAACTAAGAAAAATTGATTTTGTTTTTTCTCATTTGCTTGACTTGTTTTGGTTGCCCCGGGTTGATATTGTTTTCCTCTGTTACTTTGTTTATTTCTTAATATTCCTTTGCCCCCCCTCTTAGAGCGTTATGTTTGTATAGGAATTTGGCCAAAAAGAAAGAACAACTATTTTTGATCAACATGACAACGAACTGTGTCTATAAATGCGATGAAAAAAATAATTTAAATTTTGCTTTAAACTTTCCATAGAATCAGTGAAATTTTTTATGTGGCGCAGTTTGTTTTAAGACTAGCAAAAATGGTACACAAAATGTTTAGGCCAAGAAAATTTCCGGCCCATGGCTATTTACAGGTTTTCATTTTTACTACTCTACCGCAATGCCTGATTTACTGACCAACTGTCGAGCTTATTGCCAGCTAAGCTGGCCTATGGCTTGGCTTAGAAAAGCTGCCAAAACCACAGGGGAGTCAATCAACAGATTTTTTGCTCTTGTAATAGAAAATTTTTAGAGTTTTAGTTTTAATTTTTGGCTATTAAAAAAGATGATAAACTGAATATATATTCTTGTTTAGCGTTTCTCGTTTTTTATTTTATTTATATCGATCTTTTATTTATCAACAACAAATTTTTGGCCACTTTATGGACAATCAAATGTGAACAAATCAAATTAAAAATAAAAATTACTTTAACAAGTAAAAGCAAAATTTGAAATTATTCATCGTTTTCTATTTTATAATTCATTTTCAAACAGTTAATTTAATTAACTGTTATAAAATGTTTTCTAGTTGATAAAAATTTATTCTGTAGTTTGGTTGCAATGTTCAATGAATTTTTTGATGTCTTTTCTAATTTTGCCACATTTTGCTGCAGTTTTGCTATTTTACAAGCAGAATTTGTAACAATGGGAGACGAAAGGGGGAAGCTGCAATATGGTGCAACGATAACGTGTTGCTTGCTTACTTCTTGCCTCTCCCTGCTTGTTGATGATGTCTTTTCTAAAGACACTCAGAATCCTCTTAAATATGGTCTACTGGTTACAAAAACATTATTTTTAAACTCAAATGCGGGTAGTTCAGTTACTAAAGAATATTCCAAACTTTTCTTAAATTAAATTTTATTTCTTCCAAAAAATAATCTTTAACTGCAGCTTGTCATTGTCATTGTAAATCAAAATGATTAATCAACTAAATATTAGATAGATAAATGATTGAAAATCTTTTAAAGTAAAAGAGGAGGAGGGGGAAACTGTGAAATGAGAGTTGAGAAATCTTAAAATCCAATTGTATTAGATTTTCACAAGTTTCCATGGAGATTTATTAAAAAGACTTGGACAATAGGCTTAAAATCAACAAAAAGATGTTGTTTTTCTTATTGTTGTTGTTGGGCGCCTGATTGTATGCTTTGATTATATTCATTTCATATCTTTTCCCCCTACCACCCTCATCCTGTTTACATGGCAATGTGCGACATGTTTTATTGAATTTCATATTGGTCTCAGATTGAGAGAAGAATTTTTAATAACTGGCAATTCAAAGGGAAAAAGGCTTCTATTAACCCACTTGGCAGGTGGTAAGAAGGTACCGGGGAATTGGGGAATATTTGGGTGGAAGCAAGTACTTGAAGGGTTAGGGGGTGCAACAATTTCATAATTCGCAGTTGCATTTGTGCCCGAGGCAAGTTGAAAGTGGTACCAAAATGCAAAAGAGAATCGTATGCCTGCTACTACCTCCCCCACTCCTTCTACAATACCCACTCTCCTCATTTCTATGTCCAGGCTTGAGCCTTCAGAACTGAGGCCAAAGAATCCATTCAACTTGAACATATGCGCTGAATACGTGTGCCAGAAACAGGGCCACAGCAATGATGGGGCGATGGGCCAATGGGGGAGGAAGTGGTTTGGGGGCAGGATACATCAGTGCATGTGTGTGTGTGTGTGTGTGTGCAATGCATTTACTTGGGCTAAATGGGCGGGGTAGTCATTGCTATAGCCATAGCCATCGTCATCGTGCATGTCGAGCAGTGGAGTTGCCTCTACACAGGTTTTTCAGCTGGTTTTCTGTTGTTGTTGTTGTTGCTGTTGTTGCTCTACTGCCTTTAACCTCAAGTACAGAAGGAGGTAGCATGGTACGTGCTGCATTAAGGCCCCTCATCCATTCTCTCTCTCTCTCCCTCTCTCTCTGTCTTTCTCCTCTTTTTTACTCCCCTTATGTTGCAAGCCTGCTTCTGGACGCTTTAGCCATGGCTTTGTTTTCGGTTTGCGCTTCGTTTTGCTTTTGCTTGCCGCTTGGTGTTTTTTTTGTACTTTTTTTTTTTTCTTTTTTTGTTGCAACGTTTACGTTTTGTGTGTGTTTTGTGTTGTTGCCCCAGCAAAGTTGATGCCGGTTGTTGTTGCTGTTGCCGCTGTTGCTGTTGCTGTTGCTGTTGCTTATCCTGTATGTCGTTGAACCCATGTTGTAAAGAATCGGCAGGCAAGTTTATATGTATACCTGGATGGCATGTCAACCTACCAGGAACCTAGCTAGCTGGGCAAAGAAAACCCAAAAGCCTTTCTCTCTCTCTCTCCTTCGGTCCTTCTGTCTCTTTCTGTTACTTCTCTCCGTTTGCCTGCACTTGACTTTGCACGGTTGGTGCTTTGGGGGTAAGTCAGAACAGGACATGGCTTTGACAAGTTTTTCGCTTAATTTTCAAAACAACAACAACAACAACAACAATTGGAACAACAACAATAAGTAACAAACAGAAACCAGTAGCTTCCTTAGGCTTATAGAAGTCAAGCAAAGTGAACCAAAGTGAAATGAACTGTTTAAGGGTATGAAAAGAAGCAACAGCAACAGCAACAGCAACAATACCAACTACATCTACAGTAGCAACAACAACATTTACAAATATCCATCTATAATACTAAGGCAAAACTATTTTTGCTTAACAAGCTGAAAAACGAAATTTGATATCACAAAAAGGACATTTAATGATGAAAGATATCTTTTATCTCATTTATGACACACATTTTTTTTTTGGCCACAAGAAGCAGTTGGCTAGAGGCATTAAGTCTAAAGTAAATATAATATTGAGCACAAAAGCAAAAAACTGCATAAAAAATGCATAAAGAAAATGTTTGAAAATAAAAATACACTGCCAGGAATATATTTATATAGATTGAGTGATAATTGATTTATAGATTATATAGAATAAATCTAAAAAAAATTTTAAACGAAATCTTAATGTTGTTATGTGTTCTTTAAGTTGCATTGGGAAAGCTTTTTAGTTGTAATTCTCAACTTATTAAAACAGAAAGTGGTATTGCATGAGCAATGCACTGACAATTGTTAGGCATAGATCTAAAATAAGTAATTGTTGCCTCAGAACTAACAATTGTTTATTTGTTATTTAAAAACAAATTACCCCCCCAAGTTATGCTTCAGTTTTTTAAAAAGAGTAGTGTATTTAAAACAATGTTCATTTGTTATTTATTAGAATTCTTAGAAAATCAGTTTCAATAAAGTAAAATTTATGAGAATTGTAATTGATTCTAGATTTTATTAGCATTGTAGCAACTTTTATATGGTTAATGGATTTTCAAATAGTTTCTTGTTTCTTGTAATATCAGTTTGTATCAATTTTCAATATTTTTTAATGGGGGATTCTTCATTTTTAAAAAGAGAAGTGTGCTCATAACTGGCGGCTAATTTTTGCTTTAATGTACACATCACGATGGCATCAAAAGCTGCAGCATCTCTACACAATTTGCCCCCGAGTCAGATATTTATTCCATCCATCCTATTTATGCGTCTCACTCTATTGCATATATGTATATACTCGCTCTTTTTCTCTCTCTCTCCCACTCACTCTCTTACATACTATCTCTGTCACTCTGCAGCCGTTTTGCCGACATGTAAAATGATGCGTAAACAATATTCTGACGCATCATTAAAAACGCCTGAACGAGGCAGCAGCAACTCTGTCCAGTTGGTCATTGATTTCATGTGAGTGTATGAGTGTCTATGTGTGTGTGTATGTGTGTGTGTGTGTGTATAATGATCGTGTTTTCACACACAGCAAACATGATGATGATGACGCATGTGAGACCAAAGGCACTGCCCTGCCTCAATAGCAACAACAACAACAGCTAATTCAATTTTATTCGCTTGGACACGGCCAGAAAGACCAAAGACCAGAGTGAACCACGGACATGTATGGCTAGAGGAGCAGGGAACAAGAACGGGAACGCGACTCCATCCATATCCACCTTCATGCAATGCAACTGAAGTTAAGTTCAATTGCCTCAAAGTGTACGCAAGTTGTATTGTGTCCTCTTCTTTCTTTTCATCTATTCCTCTTTTGGATTTGCTTTTGGGTTTTGGACTCTTTGGGGAATACATGGACTTGGGCTTAATCGCTGCATGATCGTTTCTTGTTGTAGTTGTTGTTGTTGTTGTTGTTGTTATTGTTATTGCAACGTGCTCATTGCTTATTTATGCTGATCTCTATAATGAGATATAATGCCGGCCGGTCGGTCGTTCGGTCAAGAAAACAACAATTCGAAGTGAAGGAGAAAGAGAAAAACATTTCAAACAACTCAGATTGATAAACAAAGACTAACTATACTATATAATAGTAAACAAGTTACTATATTTTTAATTTATACTAAAATTTAATTAAATCAATTGAATCACTATAGAATATCGGAATACATAGATATATGTATACAGAGAGATACTCATGGTTTAGTTATTCCATACGATCTATAAACATCAACATTGTTATTATTATTATTATTATCAGGTTGCATTCGTGATTGTTGTCGTATCACAACGGCAACAACAGTCGCAGTAACAGCAGCAACAACTTTGATAAGTCGTGCTCCGCCTTCAATGGCGACAGAATCGTAGCAGCCAGAGCGAAACTCAAACAAAGATTCGCTTGGTAAAGCCACTCACGTATGCCAAAAACAACATCTCGTAGAGAATCAACAGCAGCAGCAGCAGCAGCAGCAGCACTGACCTGGACAAGGCAACCAGAGACATGGGCTACTAAAGATGAAGACGAAGGCAAAGAAAAAATGGAGAAAAAACTGATGATGAAGGAGAAGAAGAGATGGAGAGACACTGAGAAGAGGAGCAAATGTGCTGAAGTGACGAAGCGGATCCTCAATACGCTGACAGAATGAACAAACAACAACATTATGCATACAGCTGATTCAGATTGGAACGAAATCATGATGGGGCGTGGGTGGGCTGATGTTAGCGAATGTATGTACATACATATATACATATATATATACATATAGACAGAGAGCAGAATAGAGAAAGGGTTCCCCTTTGTGGTGAACTCCATGCGTGGATATTAATGACCGGCCTCGACCCCAAAGTAAAGTAAAATAAAACGATGAAGACGATGAGAATAATAATAATAACAACAACAACAACGAGAAGAAAATGTGGAATACAAAAAAAAAGAAGAAGTAAAAGAGAAATACAAACACAAAGACGAAGACGAAGACGAAGAAATGAACGTGCCCAAGTAATAAAGAAATCGTTTGCCAGATTGTTGAAGCGGGGGCGAAGGCAAATCACAACGGATGGATGGATGGATGGATAGATGGATAGATGTATGGATGGATGTATGTGAATGTGAACAGTGGATGCCGGTATAGTTTCTCGGAAAAGCTGATACTGAGTGAGCGAGAGAGAGAGAGCGAGTCAAGGGAGATAGTGAGACTGGGAGAGACGGCAGCAATTGGTCGCAAGCGCGTGAAAGAGGCGCATAAATTACATGTAAAGACGACAAGACGACTTCTACCCTTGTCTTGGGATGGGTATTTTCAGTTCTTGGTTTGGCAGGAAATGCCGTTTGCATCATTGACATTGCATTGCATTGAATCAACTTTAACTTTAACATCAGCAACATCATCATCAGCAGCAACAACAACAATAATATTGCCGCCCCCATCTTGTCACACCCATCACAGCTGATGTGATATCTGTTATTGTTGTTGTTGTTCAACATTTTCTTTTGTTGTCTTTTGGTTTTTATTTTGCTTAATTTTTTAATTGCTCGTTTCTTTTGTCTGTAAGCATAAAGTTGGCAATTAAAAATGCGTAACACGGTTCCTGCCCCAATGAGCTGTCGTCCATTTTTTTTGTTTTTTCCCCTCTTTTTGTTGCAGTTACTATTATTATTGTAGAGACAGAGAGAAAAAGAGAGAGAGAGAGAGAGAGAGGGGGAATGAAAGGTTTCGCTTAATGAGGCGATTAAAAACAGTTGCCTCATTCATTTTACTACTTCGTGTTTCCTGTCACAGTCTTTTTTCTGTGATTGCTGTGATGGGAAAAGGAAGGGTTAAGGACATAAAGGATTTAAGTACTTTATTATATATACTTGAACAGGTAGAATAGGTAGAAACCAGTCGATTGTTCCCTTCTTAACATATGTTTTAAACTTACATATTAATATCACATTTATTTGGACTAAAAAACTCACCTGAAAATAGAAGAAAAGAAAAAGAAATTGTTAGTTATTTAGTTAGAAATTGTTAATATATAAAAAATATTTTGCTGATCAGATATTTATCATATGCATATGGCATATATATATTTATATATAGTATGACCATTTCCATGTTTGTAGAAAAATTGTTTGAGATGCATCTAAATTAAACCAAACAACAGACACAATGACAAGAACCTTAACTAAAAGCACAAGCAGCAACAAAAAAAAAACAAAAAGAAATAATACAACAGAAACAAAATAAGAGAGAGAAAAAAGAAGAATAAATAAATAAACAGCAGCCATGGACAATTGTTGGTTGTTATTGTGGTTGTTGTTGTTGTCGCGATTGAAGGTAGAAATTGTCCAGACAAAACCAGATGATAATAATGACGATGGCTGGGCAAATGGCAGTCAGTCGGCATCTTGGGTCTCGGAACGAAGAGGAACCTAGCCCAACATTGTTTTTATTCTTCCATACCCATGCCCATGCCCATGCCCGTAGCCGTACCCATACTCTAAACTGAAAGTTCTTTGGCAAGATGTTGCTGCCGTTGCCGTTGCTGTTGCTGTTGCTGTTGCTGTTGCTTTTGCCTGTATTTTGGTTTTATATCTGCGCCTCAGAATCATGTCGCGGAGCCAGTGAGCAACATGTTTTGTGCAACTTGGCGAGTGCTTGGGTACTCGGCGGCGGGCCAAGCCTCTTGCCAAGCAATACAGCTGCTTTTGATGCATATATATATATATATATATATATATATATGTATTGTATATATATACAATGTTGTTGCTGTTGTTCCCACTTGCCATTGGAGTTGCTCATCAACTTTTCGAAAATACGAAATGCAAGTCAAAGCCACTGCTTGTTGCATTTAGTCATAGTTGTTGTTGTTGTTGGTGTCCTCCTTCTACGTCTCGATTCTCAGCCTTCTTCTTTGCTTCCTTCTCCCCCTCTGTGTCGTATCCTATCTCTTGGCTACTACTCCTCTTCGTCATCGTCATCAGAGAGTTGCCTGCTCATTCGTTACGTTCCACTTCAACACCCGTCGACCCGGCTTCCCGGTTGCCGGCAACAGCATCAACAGCGGCAACACCAACAACAACAACGGCAACAGCACCGGCACATTGCCTTTCCCACAAAGTGCAACAGAGTTCGTTCCACTCGCTTTGCCTCTTTTATTTTTCGCTTTGTTTTGATTTTATGCATTTTGTTTTGGTTTTCATATTCCTTCTGGATTTTTATTTTGCTCATCGTTTTGCACTGAACTGATAATTGCAGCAAGCTAAATAAAATTCTGACGTCATCCGGTTGAGGGCATTCACATTTGCAACATGTTGCCCATTGCCTGTTGCCTGTTGCCTATTGCTAGTATCATTAATGTCCCTTCTTCATTTTTATGATCCACGAAATTCAAATTTACACATCGATATCGAAAAACTCAGGAGCTGAACACCCTGTCACGATAAATCAATTGGCCTCTTGCACTCCTTCACTTCACTTGTGAAACTTCTAGTCCTAGCTTTGGTGCACTCACATGCGATTGGATGATAGTCATCGAACCAAGTTGCTGTTTCTACTCTTTAGTGATTGTTGCTGTTGTCGGCATCTTGCTCACAGTAGCAACATGCAGCTGACACTTACGTATGTTAATGTTGACAAAAGAGTCAGAGAGACAAACCAACAAGACAACCAAACGGAGCATTGCCAATTCGTGGGGGAAAGTCCATGTTGGAAATAAATTTATATTGCTTGCTGACTAGGACAGTCGATAGGTAGATTGGTAAAACCTACCTAACGTATAAATACATATATATATATATATTGGAAATCCTGGCCATGATAGTTATCAACATATTCCGTTACTCTGTGTTTCTTTTTTTTTTTCATATGCATTTCTCTCTAAACATGTTCAACCGCTTGACCTTTTTTTCCCCCTCGTTTCGATTTATGTGCTCAACTCATGGCAACATGCAAAGCGCCATGTCAACAGCAACATATACACACAACAATATATACAGTGTCACGCCCACTAGCCTCCCCATTGGCGTGACGTGTCAGCAATGCAATTATTTAGATTTTTGTTAAACATATTTCTTATTATTATTTTTTACAGTTTTTCTTTTTTTTTCTTTCTTTATTTCGTTCTGTATTTTGTTTCATGTCTCCAATTGGTGGCATGGCAAGAGCAAATAAAAAGTTAGCTAGCTGACATTTTCATTTGGGAGTTAAACATCAGAATTGAGGTTCCAACTGGCATCATTAGGCGCACCCTGGAGCCATTAATTTGTGGCAGCCCGAAAAGTGTTTGTCAATAGACACACACACACACACACACACACACGTTTTGGCTTACAAAAAGAAGGGGGAGGGGATAGGGTGGGAGTGACTTTAGAAAACCTAACCGTAGCATTCAAGATAAATTCACGTCGATAGCATACATATAAAAAAATAAAAGAACTAAAGACTAGAAAAACTAAGGTAAATGGGCAATCAAGTCCAATGCACAGAAACAAGTCAGCAAAATATAAACGTGGATAATATGAGAGAAAAAGAATGGGACAACGGACAGGAGACTAGACAACAGAAATGAAGGGCTGTATCCAGTGGCGTATTGCAAAAGGGTTAAATACTTCAAATTGAAATAATTATTATATTTTGTTGCAACAGATCTAAGGGAATAAACGAATTTACACTTTTATTTTTTAGAATTTATAAAATTAAACAAAGAAACTAAAATGTTTTGAATATATTTTGAAAAGAAAATTAAGCGTAACCCATTAGATTTTCAATTTTATCTTAATCAATTGTAAAGAATTGTGTGTTTAAAAAGGTATTTTTTCCCATTAACCATGGACAATTATTTTACTATAAAATAGGATTATAAAAAATAGCAGAAATAAATGGTTTTCAATCATGTTATCTATGTATTATAAAATAAATGTATTCAATTTACTTGAATAATAAATTTTTGTTTTCGTTTAAAAAAAGTAGTAGAAAACTAACAATTAAACTTAGTACCAGTCGAGAGCTCTGGTACCTATGTCGATAGCTAATCGATTATTTTGATTCTATTTAAAGTCATTTTAATGTTTGACTTTTGTCTACTAAATTGCTTGCTGTTAAGTAGTAAATAAAAATATTTAAATTATTCAAAAATAATATAGTAAAATCCCTTTCACATAAATATTCTTTATGCGCCACTGTTGATGGCTTTGCGATTTTCTTGCCTTGGTCTTTATGTTGCAGCTACATCTGCCACAACAACAACAAAGAGAAAAACAACAGCTAAAACTGAACTGAACTACAAGCATTCCAGAAACAAAAGGAACAAAATTAAAAAAGAGGAAAAAAAATTGCATAGTTGCATAGTGTCAGCACTTGCACTTGGACATTGACCAATTCACTTTATCCCATCTGTAGGTGGAAAGGGATTTTCTTTTACTGGTTCTTTCTTGTTGCTTGCTCAGGTGCTGATTATCGGGAAAGAGGTTCAATGCTCCATTTAACTAACATAGTTAGTTAGTACCATGACTTGGGACAATGTTGGTACAAAAGATGCCGAAGATGCACTGCAGTTGGTTGTAGGGCGCTAAATCAGAAAAATCAACACATAAAAACTAAACAATCGCCTCATTAATTACAATTAGAAGTGTTTATTGCTCAAGCGCGGCCATAAAAACCTAAAGCCAGGGACCCAACCGTTTGGACTTGCGTCATCATCAATCTTATGGTGAGGAGGTCGGTTGAAGGAAAAGTTTACTTAACGATCGCTGCAAGACGTCTGTCTGTCTGTCTGTCGCCTTGGACAACTTTGACGACGACGATGGCGATGGCGACTACTACAACTCTCTAAGCAACCGTAGGCCAAAGACATTTTCTGGCCTGGAAGGGGACCAGGGAAAACTGTAGGATTCATCAATCAACAGCTGTCACTGTAGCCGGCAGCCGGCCGGTTTAGTTTGGTCCAAAAGCTGTCCATTGTCCACTGTCCAAGCTGTCACTCGCCGCGACGCATGCGCAACACGAAGCCAAAGACATAGCCAAAGACAGTGCCAGAGTTAAAGTTTGAGATGGAGATGGAGAGATGGAGCTGGTGGCAATCCCGGCCAGGCCCGCCTGCAGTTCTTTGCAGCTTCCTGTTGTAACTTGCTGCTGCAACTCGTTTGTTGTCTTCCTCTGTTTATGTTTTTTTATCTTTTGCCTTATTTTCTATTTGCAATTCGTTTGCTCGTTTGTTTATTTGTTGATTTCTTGAACCGTTTTCTTCATTGGTCTTTAAAATTGCCACTCACTCAGCTGGACGGGCGTCTGTTTATTCAAATGCCTGGCGATAATTGTGGCACGAATATTGCATAATCATGGCACAATACAATCATATAAATGATCAGACAATTTCATCATGCAACACCAGCAAAAGCAACAACATTGAAATCATCATCAATGTCATGACTCATTAGAATATTGAAAATTGCAGAAGCATTTAAGGGAACAAAAAAAAAAAAACAAAGAGAGAGAACTTGATTGAGAATTTCAACAAAAGTTCAAGAGACTTCTCCTCCTCCCTACCTCCCTCCCTCCCTCCCTACCTCCTTCCCTCACCTCCTTGTGTTTCAGACTTCTTTTTCGTTAAACTCTTTTACGGCTTTCAGGTGCAAATGGACTTTCCAGCCCATTTAGCTTGTTGTTACGGCAACAAAGCAATGCCACGCCTACTTTTACCTATTTCAGGCAATGTTCTTTTCTTTCTGTTCTGTTTTGTTTTGTGCTGTTTTGCTTTGCATCGTTGATTTCCCCTAACCAGGCCATCATTTATTTTTGTGCTGATATTTTTATGTTTTGCCATCACACTTTAAGCTTACACACCCACGCAGCAACAGCAGCAGCAGCAACAGCAGCAGCAGCAGCAGCAACAGCAGCAACATCAGTTGGCCACTGGCTTTTTAATATTTCAACAGTCAAGGGAAATTCCTCGTTTCCCTGTACTCATATCTCTCATTCTTTTGCTCTGTTTCTCTCACCTGACAAAATCCCTTTGCCATGGCAACCATCGAAAAAAAAAAGAAATGGAATATATCCACGTAGTGCTTAGGCTATGAGAACTTTGTTTGGACACACCAGCAGGAGCATAGTGTCCTATGTATATAGAATGAACGGCTGTCCATATTGGACTTACCCGCGTCCGTCTCTATCAGATGACACACAGTAGCAGCAGCAGCAGGAACGCGAATAAAGCGCATTGAACGAACCAAGAAAAGGACTAAAAAAATGTCAGCAAGTCCCTATACCAATTTTTTTCTTTTTGTGCTTTTCTTTTTCTCTTTTTACATATTTGTTTTTTTAAACCCGAGTGTGTCCTTTGTAAGCAAACTAGATTCGCTTTTCAATGTTCTCTCTAGATTTTTTCTTTTCTTTTTTTTACTCTCCTTATGGGATCACTGTTCTTTATTTTTTTTCTCTTTATTTTTTTTTTTTTGCTTGATTTCCGTTTCCGTTAGCATTTTGATTTCTTTTTCGTTTCGTTTTTCTTTTATGCGAAGCGACATTTTGTTTACAGTCAAAGCACTTTGATATAATTGCATATCTATGCGAAATGGTCAACACTCGACAAGGGATTTTTCCAACGATGAAATATAAAACTCTAAACTACTTGAAATGTTGGTCAAGAGCTGGCACTAACTGCTGCAATTGCTGTTGGCCTTTTTATCTTCTATGACTTCAGATTGCAAAATTTGTTGGATTTAACTATGAAAGCTTTAGGCCATGGGTAAAAGAGAAAATAATACTCTTTGTGACACATAATTTTTTAAAATCCTCTTTTTATGGCATTTCTGATTGAGTAGAGTTAAAACCGGGTAATACATTAAACAGCTTTTAGTATCAAAGCTAATGCTGATTTCATTCTAAATTATACTATTTTTTTTCTTTCTTTTTTTTAATATGAATATCGTTATAATTTCCATCTTTATTTCAAAGGGAAAATGCACGCAATTCAGCTCGTGTTGAGAATTTTTGATTGGTTGTGCTTTTTCTCAATTAAATAAAAAAGCAACAAATGGGGGATAGGTAGAAGGGTAGAGAGTTAGTTTTTTATTGTTGCTGAAATGGGCGGTATACATACATACATATGTATCTCTATGCTCCATAAAGCAATATTCAGTTGGCAGTACAAACAAATGAAATATAATAACTTGGCTTGGTTTACTTAATTATGGCTTTTTGAATTGTTTGTTGTTGCTTGAGTGAAATGCAAGTGGGCACAAAATTGCATGTGATATGTGAGTGGAAAAGCTGTTTAATACACTCGATGCCTAGCCATAACCGTCACTGTTGCTGCACCCCTCTCCATCTGTCCCGTTTCCGTTGCTGCTGCTCCTCACTTGACTCAGACAGCTTGACGCCAAATGGCATATGAAACAACAACAAAAAGCAAAAACAAGCAACGCGTAATCATCATAATGACGTTGATAATGATGATGATGAAGCATTTGGAATTGCAGCTAACTAGTTAAAGTCAACAACAGTCATCCGATGGCAATTATAGAGACCAGCAATAGCAATGGAAATTCCCCCTTGTTTTTTCCACAAAACAATTTAAACAAAAGGCAGACCAATAGAAAGATACAGATAGATAGATAGATGGATGAATAACTAGGCAGAGTGAGGGGGTTGGAAACAAAAGAGGCCAAATAAATTTATTGCAAAACATTGCGGTTTAGTTTCATGATTATGACATAAATTGTATTATGGATGCAATATATTCCAAGTTTAAATGTGGTTAACCTACAATATGGCATGTAGATGGCAGCATCTGCAACTGCAACTTGAGGTCTGCCACAAAATGCAACAGGTTAAAGAAAATGCAATGGAAAAAAAAACAACAATTGAAAGAAAAAATATATACTTAGATACAGACATATATGTATATATTTATATATATAGTCTTTGTAAATATCTAAAAATAAATTATTTACCTAGAGAGTCAGGTGATTCTTAATAAATTTATTAAAATTGGTCAATTATTTTTATATAATACCTATTATTTTATAATAGATTTTTGCTCTCTTCCATTTATTTACATAAATATGATCTAAACTAGTGAGTCTTCATATTCAAATGCAACAATTTGATTAATTATTTAAAAAAATTTTACCTTGCTAAAAATAAGGCTGTATTTGAGATATAGAAAATTGGTTTATATAAACACAATTTAGTTGGTCATGCTGATCTAGCTCTATTCTATATATACTTATATATCAAATTGCTTTATTTGATAAGCCCAAAGGCTGGACAATGGTTTGACAGGTGCCAAATCATAGACATCATTGCTCATTCTCAAACGCTGTTGACTTGTCAAAATAAAAAAAAAAATAAAAATGCGAAAATAAAGAACAATAAATGAAATGCTAACAACTTGACAAGAAATAAACTTGACATGCCACCTAGCGTGCAACATGAGCAACACCATTACCAACAGCAGCAGCAACAATAGCGTCAGCAGCAGCAACAACAACAACAACAAATAATCCTATTAACCTTTTGACTGCAATTAATCAATTTTTTCGGTTATTAGCCAAAACAAATTGCTCAGCTTTCAAGTGTTGCAAATTAAATTGTAAAATTAATTAAAATTAAAAAATAACATAATAATAATATGTAATTAGGAAGCTTTTAGATATCAAAATATGCTTAAAAGATTTTTGTTTATTATAATCATTCAATAATTTTATGCAAATTTCTTATTGTTGCTGCTGTTGTTTCTTCATAAGGTAAATTTTCACAATCTTTTGGTTAATTTTTAATTTTTTTTTCTTTTTGTATTTTGTGCATTTTTATTTTGGCAAATTAGTGAATTTCATTAATATAATTTTTGTGTGTTCCGTTTTGTGGCTGGGGCATTGTGTGAATTTTGTGTAGATATTTTTATGTTTTTTTTTTGTGTTTTGTTGTTGTTGCTGTTGCTTTGCTGCGGTGAAATCTTCAAGGCCATGCATATTGACTACTGACTCGACTTTTTGCCGATTTGTATCGTTTTTGTGCTTTTATATAATTTTTTTTTCGTGTTTGTTGTGTGTGTGCTTCGCTGTCTTTTCTTATACCCTTACCGAAAGAGTAGCTCAGTTAAAACCAAATTTAAGTATATGTATATATTCCTAATCTAACGAATTATCCAAGCTCAGTACCGTTCCCTCTCTGTTTTTTTTTTCTTTTTGAGTTGTAATAATAATTTATATAATTTCTATCTGTTATCTACTAAGAAAAATAAAAATTTCTTAATTTATCATATAAATATTAAATGATTCCATAGTAGCAAATTATTGCACTATAGAATCTGCATTTAAAACATTTTAATTTTCAATTTATTATCGATTGATATGTCATTGGTTTAGGGTATCAGGAGTGCGGCTTCTTTCCCTCCTCTGACTGCTTTTTTTTTTATAATTTTACTTGCTGTTGCAGCAACCTGTCGCGAATATTTCGACGCATTTGTTATGCTTAGCTTATTTCATTATTATGATGACTGGCCGGCCGTGTGCTTGTATCCGTGTCTATCGCGGCTTGTATGTGCATATGTGTGTGCGTGTATATGTATGTATGTATGTATCTATGTACGCTGTGGTTGGAGAGACTTATTTATAAGTGCTGCAGTCATTCATCATGCCGTAAAATAAACTTCGCCCACATGCAGAGAGCAGGAAGTGAGGCAAAACTCTACTTGCAAACGAGTTACTACGCCAAATGTAATACAATATCAAAATGATCTCTTCTTTTTGTGGAGCAAAAACTGACTACAAATCAAAGGTAGAATAACAAAAAAAAATAAAAAATAATAAAAACCAACTCAACGGAGTGACTTTGGGTTTTTATTATTTTTTATCTGACGGATTGGTGTGGCAATTAACAAGGCGTCAAGGTTAAGCAATTTATCCAAATGCCATTTCAGCTATCACTCTTTTGTTGGCAACTTTCTTTAATTACACTGGGTAACAAAAAAATCATTGCATCATGTTTCTAATAGAAATCTATATCTACTAGAATATCTGCTAAAAGAAATCTTTGAATAGAACATCTGAGAACTATATTAAACAGTTACTCAAGACATTTTAATGTAAATCTTTTTAAATATTAATTCAGTGGAATTTAAAGGAATTTATTTAATAAGATATAAAACAAAATAGAATGAAGCATTTTATATAATTAAATCTGTACTAATTTGGCAATAATTTCTTTTCCAAATTATTTAATTATCTCTTTTTGGTATTCTAGATATTTAGTGATAAAGTTTATAAGTCATTTTTGGAACTTTCATTTTATTAATTGATTATTTGAACTTTTGCAGCAAATTAATATTAGCTCGAGGTCAAAATTAAAATGATTAATTATCTCTAGAGATGTTCTAAGCTATCAAAAAATGACTCATTTGTCATATTTAATGTATTTGATACTTCATATTTGTGTGATCGATGCAAAGTCATTCTAGAATTAAGTACATTAAGTTAATAATATGTTCTTTATATAAAATAAAATAAAGAAAAATATATGTCAGCTATTTGTTGTTTACCTAACTTTCGCTAATCAGAAACTAACTTTTTTATCTATCTGTTGCATAAGTAAGTTAATTTAATTGAATGAGTTTAATTGGAGTCAATTTTGGTCTAATTGTGTCATAAAACCTATTTTATATATTAATATTTGTAAAATGGATTTTAAATAGATGTTTAACCTTGTCAAAAAGTTGTAAAAAGATTTCGAGATTTGTTGCTCTGTGTGGTTTATATTTTATGAAAATATAACAAAAACTTTAAGGTGATTGGGGACAATTTAGCAAAATACTTTACTACAGTTTGCATTTCGCAACCTGTTTGTATCGGTTTATAGATTTTATTTATTTGTTAAATTTATTTTAATTCTTCTTTGATGTCTTTTATGGTGATGACGTGATCGAGGCAGCAAGTCTTAACAAAAAATAAAAATAAAAACCGATTAGCTGTTGAACAAAGACTTAAACACTTTCAGGTGCTCCTGGCTAAATCTTTAAGTGGCAATTTGTCATTGCCTGCTTAAATAGTTCTCAAATTATGCTGATGATAGGCAAAAAACGATGATAAAATATAGCAAAAGAGAACGAACAGGAAATATAAACAATGAAAATAAATGCGAAATGCAAAAATTGTAAAGAAAAAATAATACAATTTGTATGCCAAGTGCAAGATCACTTGAAAAATTACGGTTAATAATACTTTGCGTTTAGTTATGCCAAATGTAAATGTTATGCCAAAATGCGAATGAACCGCGCAAAAGCGAAGCGAATGAACGCACGCTGCGATGGCGATCAGTTGAATGCACTGCGCCATGGATGATTCTTTGAATGTGAATTATTTATATGGATGGATGATAGGTCGGTCGATCGGTCGATCGCTCGATTTTGGTCTTGGGAACATAATAAGTGAGCGAAAGGATATTGAATTAAGTTTTGGTCCATGGCACTCTGGTTATGCAAATATTATACAAATTTATGATAAACATATTTGCAAAGAGCGAATGCTAAAAAACGTATCCACAAGATACAAGATACAAATACGTGAACGTATGTATTGGCGAGAGTTGTCGTCATTGACAGGCAGTGGTTAGCGGTTAGCGTCACAAGTTCTGACAACGACGCTTTCCGGCATTGCAATACACTCACAGCAAATTGAACAGATACAGATACACACAAACACACACTGAGATACATTTTGCCAGGCAAAGGCGGTAGCCGAAAGCGCATTTTATAAATAGTTGCTGCCGCCAATGATTTCAAAATAACAAAAAAACAAAAAAAATGTATATAAGTTGTTTGTTGCAAAAACATACACAAAAACGAAAAAAAAAGGTGAGAAACAAAATAAGATAGATGGGAGTGAGATAGATACATATAGAGTAAGAGAGCGCGAAACAGAGAGGGGTAAGAAATACATTCGAAAGTTTGGAGCAGAGACAAAGACAAAGCTACCGTGTGAGTGAATGGGCACTAGGTAGGCGGCAGAGAGGCGATCGTTTTCAATCTTTATTTTTTGTTTTTTTTTTTTTTGTTGCTTAGTCGTTGTCGTTGACGTCTCTGTCGCTGTCGACGTCAACGGCATCGGCGGCATTGACCGCTAGAATGCAATCAACCTAGTCCAAGGCCAAGTGGCCAGCGGTTTTTATATACTTCTACATATATATATACATATATAAACATATATATGTTTTTTTTCTTTCATTCGCATTTTTATTAATATTATTGCTATATGTAGGTGTTGTGTGTGTGTGTGTGTGCGGGTATTAGCAAAATCAAAATAAAATAATAATAAAAATGTCAAGAAAAACTCAAGAAAGTTGAACCTCTTGTATTTTCGTTCCTTTTTTCTTTTTGGACTAATTACTCAACTTGCTTAGTCATTAAGCATAAAATAATTGAAAGTAAATTAATTGCATTGTTGCCAGGCAGCTACTTTAAAAGAAAACAGTGAATCATTAATTGGTGAAATGCAAAGGGGAAAAAAAACCAGAACAATTTCCATTAAACAGCTAAATATGGGTTTTAGCCAATTTACTTGCAACTGCTTTTTGACCTGATTTTTATAAAAGGTTTTTAAAGCAAAGGTATAAATTTTCCCATCGTTTATCTTCAACAATCACATTAAATATAGTTAACAAATTGTTCAGTTTTCCGGCTTTTTTTATTGCCAACTAAGCAACTAAAATTTTGTTAAATTTTTGCCACGCTTGCAAAAACTCTTTCACTTCCACTATATTTGATTTATGTTCTTGCAATTAAATGGCCAGCAAAGACAAAAAAAAAAAGAACAGAGAAATACAGGCTAACACTGCAGCTTTATAAAGTAATTTCTATACTCTTTCAAAAACACAACTTAAGGGAAAAATTTGGTTGATTTTACCAGCTTATACTTGTTAGGTGTTGTTTTATTTATAAAAAAGAAGTGTTTATATTTTGTTTACCTATACAAAGTAAATATTTCTAGACGAAGTTATATAAGTCTAGGACTTTTTATGTAATTTAGTTTCCCAGCTCCTTAAAGTATGATAAAAACAAATAACTCAAAGTTTCTATTTCAATTTCTGTCGTCCTCAATAAAGGATCAAATTTGGATCCCTCTTTAATCTATTTAGTATCTGTTTTATATATTTTTATAAAGGAAGAAATAGAATTTTTAAATGTGAAATGATCTTATTTATTTATTTAGTAATTGTTTTATCTTTAGTTTGATATTTAGATAAACTGATAAGACGCATTTCACAAATCAACTTCTTGTTAGAATCAATATATGTCTCTATTGTAAGAGTATATGGGTAAGCCGAAAAAGCATTTGCACGCACACAAAACCGGAATCGAAATCGGAATCGGAACAAATGCTGGTGCGCGGATGTTGCTGCCGACAATCTTTTATATAATTTTTTTTGTGTGTTTTTTTTTTTGGAATATTTTTGCATTGATTTATGCCATTTAGCATTGACTTTTAGCAGATTGTGCATTGCAATTTATAAATTGTACAGTGAGAAAAATTGAAATATTTTTTGGTTTTAAATGAATAACAAAATAAAAGATCTGGCCAAGAAGATGAAATATATATACAAAAAACCAAAAGAAGATAATTTGTTGTTCTGTCTAGACGAAATTTAAGTGTCATTATGCTAATTAAAACGATTCAAGCGTGGATTGCTATGTTTCCAGCTGCGTGCCGAGAGCATAGACCTGCACTCCGACCACTTGTCGCCATTGCCATCATTGTTAGGTTGTTGTTGGTGTTGTTGTTGTGTGTTTACTGTAGAAGCAACTTTCCAATATGGTCTAATGATTATCAAACGGCAGCTTAGAACAATTTATATAAATTTCTCGAGACACACTTTATTCTTGTTTCTAGCTGCAATACATTTAACTGACATGTCAAGGCTTTTTCCCACACGGAAATAATCACTATAAATGATATCAGTCCGGGACTAGTATAGATTTCCATACTTACAAAACTCTTTTCAATTCTTTTTCTTTGTCGTCCATGCAATTAAACTGTCTGTCAGTCCTATGTAATAAATTATTACTAACTCACCTGTAAAGAGAATAAAGAATAGAAAGGGAGAATGTGGTAAATGTGCGTTTAAAATGTGCAATTTGAATAATAAATTTAACTATTTGCAAGTCTTAAGCGAATTATAATAATAACTGTAATTATAATAAAGGACCAGCGCGATTCAAATGGATAGAAAAAACAAAAAAAACAACAAAAAAATCAATAGAAACTAACTACGCGCAAAGTGCGTGGCCCGTCGACCTTTTCGATAAGAAATCGCATGACAAACCTTAATGGAAGACATGCAATCATAAGGAAGGGCTCTTCCCCATTTTTTGCCCCATCTGTTTTTTGCTTAACCTTGAAATAACGTTAATATCGATTAAGTTAATGTGCAGTTTTGAAGCTTAAACTGAAATTAAAATATATATGTGTGTATAAAGAGTATTCCCTTGGTTATTGTTTGCTCCCATTTTTGCATTGTGCGCGTAATTGGCTAGATTTAATTAGAGGGGGCCGAAAGTAACAGAAATTGGACCGAATATCAAGTAAATTGGTTAGACGAAAAGCATGCGCAATGCTAAAAGACTCGGGCCAGGACTCGGAGCTTCGTGTGCCGCCATTTTGTGTGTGTGTGTGTGAGAGAGCAAACGAGTGAGTGAGAGAGTGAGTGAGTCAGAAAAATGCGCGGGAAACCCGAAGTAACAAATACTGCAGGACGACCCACTGAACCACTCTGATGACGTTTTTGTGGGTAAAGGGATTTTGTTTGCTTTTTTCTTTTACTATTTTTTTTCTTTTCCTCCTCTTGTGGTTTGTTTTTCAGCGCTGTTTGTTGTGCTGTTGCGGAATTCGCCGCAACCCTTAAAAGTGTTGCCATATCGATTTTAATTGTCCCCCCTCTCTCATACTCGGACTTTCTCTCCCTCTCTTTCGTTTGCTATAAGTGCGGTTGCCGCTGCTCAGTCAGCGTTGACTGCTACGCTAGCGTTTTTATTTTGTTTTTTTTTCTTTCTTCATGCCTGCCCTGACCTTGAATACATTTGCAATTTCTCTATGCGCTGTGTGTGTATCTGTGAGTTGAGTTTTGCTGTATGTGTGGGTGTTTGTTTGTTTGTTTGTTTATTTGTGATTGTGTGTGTGTGTGTGTGTGTTTGTCGGCATTTTACTTTTCTCTCTCACTCTCTCTCTCTCTTTTTTTTTGATATTTGTTGCCGACTGACTTTTTGCCTTTGAGCCAAAAACTCTTATACAATCATCGCACATTAATTATATACCAATATTAATTCTATTAATTTTTGTTCATTTTCTTTTAGTTTCTTTTCATTCTATTTTTCATTTGACATGTGTTCACAAATGTTCAAAATTTTCTGTCATGTTTCTTGCTTAGGTGGTAACAAGAAATTAATTACTTTTGACAAATGCTAAACAATTTTTTCGGTTTGGCCAAAATGAATGAATGTATTTTTTATTTTTTCCATTGTCACTCGCCCCTCTACAATCTTTGGCTGGATTTTTCTCTGGCTTTTTGTTCGTTATGAAACCCTGACATTGCCGGCATTTGACGATTTGTTTGTGCATTTTTGCCGCTTCCCTCCCACTTAGTTGCATTGGCTTGGGTAAACTGTCAACATTTGTTAAGAGCAGAAAACACACTGCACAGCACAGCACAGCACAAAATTCTCTAAGCTCTGAGGCGTGCCAATGCTGCTGCTCTGCTTTAATTAAGCCATACCTCTACCCTACCCTAGACTATCATACCCTATACTTGGCTCTCTGCCCCGTTGAAGTCCATCAAATGCAAATGTCAACAAGGTTTGTCTGCCCACGCGGGGACTTGTTGTGCACTTACAGAGGGAAACAGCAACACACACACAGAGAAGGAGAGAGGAGGAGATGAATAGAGAGGGAAAGGTATATACGGCACGTTTCAGGTTCCTCTTGTCCTACCCCTATCCCCAATTACAGGGAGTGGTGCAAAAGCCATATCTACACTAAAACAAAAAAACAGCTTTGAAGTATTCTTATTCTCGATGTTCCCAACAAAATGTTATTAAATATTCAGAAGAAATATTTTCACTCACATTTAACACTTTTATACCTTTTTTCGCACTTTAAAAAAAAAAAAATTAAATTAATTAGATTGATTGAATTATTTCAAAGATTATAATTAAAAAAATGTATATAAAATTATAAATTCTAAGACAGATTTGATTGATGAGTTTAGAATATACATATATGTCTTGTCTATACCCTACAAACTTTTTGATTACCCACAACAAAGCCTTGAAAACTCTTTTCAATAAACAATACAACCAATTATATAGAAAATAAACCAATGAAATATTCATCTATTGATTAATTTGGCCAATGCCAATCGATATGGAACGATTTTACAACGATTTTCAACTATGACTAAGGCAAACGTAAATAAATAATAAAACTAGTTTAAATTTAGTCTAATAAAAAAAGAGAAATAAATTCAATCTAATATCAAAACAAGCTAATATATTCTCAAGAATTTGCATATAATTTACCTAAACATAAAAAAAATTAACATTTTACACACATTTATCAGAATGTATTTATTATTTAAAAACAATATTGTTAATTTATTCTTTGAGTGTATTTTAGCTATCATTTGTTTATCTATTTGACTGCAATTCACTGGCAATTGGCTGCTTAAATAGAAATTTGCACATTTTTTGCATAGGTAGTGGGAGGTGAGGGGAAAAACAAAACAAAAGCGTAACCGAATTTGTTTGAGTCTATGAATGATGTAAGCGGAACGGGGGAGTATCTATTTCATTATTGTTTTGGCTGCCTGCATTTGTTTTCCCAACAGCAGATACTATAATTAACAAACATTGGCATATCAAAATAAAAATGAAAAAAAAATTCAAATCAGAGAAAAAAAAGGCAAGCAACTTGCAAATGAAATCACCTGGCAAAGTTGCTGCTGTTGCTGCTTGTTTGGCTTTTAATTATGGCGCTGCGGCGACGCCAGCAATAAATTTTGATATATACATATCTACTATATGTATACATATGTTTATATGCGTTCTCTACTCGCACGTTTGCATATTCATGGAATTTTCGCCTTATTATTATTAATTCATTTTGCGCAATGCGAAAAATTAATTAGCCATGAAAAGTGAATCGACCGCAAAACAATTCAACATCAACAGCGTTGCATTCCCATTTGCAAATTGTTTATTGTACAATTAAAAACATACACAGATCTATATATAAATACATAAATGTGTCATTGTTTGTCTATGTGTGTGTTTGTGTGTGTATGTTTGTTTATTTAACTAAACCCGTTGACAACGGGCAAACACTTAATTTATGACTGCAAGAATCTGTTTTTAAATATGAGCCAAAATACATGTGTCGCTATTTGTAGCATTGATTTATCCATTTGATAACAAGTTTATTAACAATAATATGATACATGATGTTTGCTATTTTTATTCGATCATTTCAAACATTATTTTAAAGAACTACGAAAAGTATGCTACAGTTTCAAAAATTAGATGAATTCTTTTCTGGTAAGAAAATGCAAAGATATCAAAGGAAACTATTTTTTACAAAAACAATTTATATATATTAATTATGAGCATTAGTAATTGCTCTATTTGTATGTATATCTAACAATTAGGAAATTTAGATTAAATATAATTCAGTTCATTATACATTTTTTCACATAATGTGTGAATATATAAATAAGCATTGTAACATTATAAAAGTTATCTTATCGTTAATATTTAATGTAGTGAAATAAAAAAAAAAAAAACTACAACTATTAAAAGAAAAAACAATGCCTCAAATGGGATTAGAAATATATTTTCAGAACAATAAACAATAAAATAAACTCAAAAATAGTTTTAGATATGATGAAAATAATTTATATTTTTCAAATTTTCTTTCGTCGTTAGTTCTATAAGCTTTTAAAGAATATCTTAATAATAAACAATCAAAATAGTATCAATGATTAATTTAATATCAGATATTGCTGGTATTTCTAAATTTTTATTTTCATTCTTTAATTGTTGACAGTTATCGAATTGAAATCATTCAATAATACCATTTAACGATAACGATCGAAAGATAACAACGTATTTTCGTTTTTCCAAATGGTTAAATTCCATTTATGTTTATAGTTCCGGTTGCAATAAAATATTGTATTAGTTTTACCCTTGTACTCTTTACAGTTAACATGCACCCAGGTCAGCCTCTTACCCCCTTTTTGGTTCCTACCCCATTCATCTCTGTTGCTTTACCATCTTTAGCAAATCCTCTTACTCGGCCACCCGCTGCAACAACGACGTCAGCAATGAACAATAATGCAGTCGACGTCAGAGTTGGCAGCGACAAATTGCACACACAGAGACACACACACACACACACACAGACAGACACACATAGAGGGGGAAATGATGCATTTGTGTGCGAACACGTGCCGTAGCACCTCCGACACCGCTTGCTGACTTATCCTCCCTCTGCCAAGCAAATGCAACGGCATCGGCTTTTGTCTCTGTTCGTCTATGTGTGTGTGATTGTGTGTGTGATTGTGTGTGCGTGTGTGTGTGTGTGTGTTGAGCGGAAGCGAGTGAGTAAGTGCGCGCATGGCATCAGAGAGTGAGCTGAAAAGCGAGAGCAAGCGAGAGAGAGACAGAGTGCGAAAGAGATGGATGAATGCATTTTTCTTGTTGCGCAACATTCAACATTCGTTTTGCCGGCCGGCGCAACTAGCCTGCAACAGTGCGGCATCGGCATCTATATCCGATGTTTATATATACATGTATATATATCTATATATGTATATGTACATATATATATATTGTATATATATATATATATATAACCTAGAAAACTTATAGCAGGGTAACAAAGGCAAACGCTATAGGCGGGGGGTTGGGGGATATACACACGTATGTATGTCTGTGTATGGAGGAGGAAAAAGTACAGCCACGCCAACAGTTGCAAGGGCTGCCACAATTTGGTACTGTTTGGCAGTGGCGGAAAATATAAAACTGGGCCATTTCGCCGGGATGCCCTTTTTCTCATCTAATTGAGGCCCTTTCCCTTTGACCACATTTTCCATTTGAAAGTTATTTGCATGCAAATGAAATCGAAAATGTAACTTTACATGTTTTCTGGCAAGAAAACCAACAAGTTAAGTAAGAGGGTTGGCGGGGATAGTGTGAGGGTACAAACTTGCGGCAAATGTATGTCATTCTCAATTGCGGCTCGTGGCAAAAAAGTTTGCCAAAATAAAAATTGTTTCGCAAACATTTTGTTGCAACAATTGTGCATTGATCACAATGTTAACTCGCCCTGAAAACCATGCACACACAAACACACACACACAGACTACATTTTTTCTTTTATCTCATTAATTTTGTAATTTGCATTTGTCTTACTGTCAGTATATATACATATATAGAATATATGTATATATATATTGTATATCCGCAGGTATATATATACACTAAATGTTGCCATAGGAGGTGTTTTTGCTCGATGCGAACAAACTGTGTCAGAGGCGCGGGCCTCATGCCAAATACAGTTGATGCGCTTTTTTCTTATTTTTTTGGCTATATCAATGCGGACGCTTAAAGATGACAGAGGCAGCAACCGTGGAACAAATCAAAATTAATAGAAATCCATAGAAATCGAATAAATGGCTGAGGAAATAAAATTCAATTTGAAACAAACGCTTCTATTCTGATTAAAAATGTTCTGGCACAAAATAATTTTATACATTATCTTATAACATTCTAATTTTCGTATTTCAACATATTCTATTAATCAGTTTATTATCGAATTAACTTTAACAATTTTCTTCTTTCTAATGTTTTTATCTGAATCTAGCCAACAAGCAATCTAGCAATGTTAATTAATGCAAGTAATCTAAAACCTAAAACAACTTAAATGGATTCCACTTTACTATACAAAATTAATAGAATTAAATGTTTATAAAAAACATTCTAATTTGAACTGTAAACTAAAAACTTTAACGGTTAACCAGGAATAGGATTATTCGAAGTAAATGGATGTACTCCAATTATTAGTTGTTAGAAAATACAAAACATATACCTATATATACATATATGTGTGAAATATTTGAAAAAGGGTAGATCATATAGAATTCAAAGATTTGATTAAAAAAACAAAGAACTTTCGTTTTTAATAAATATTTGTTATTTAAGAGATATTTAGGAAACTGTATCGATTAACTAATGAATCTATGATTACAAAAAAATCTTCAGATTAAAATTAAAAATTTTGTCTATAAAAAAGTATTGAGAAAAATAATCTAAAGTTTTATAAAATTTTTCATTTACTTTACTAACAAATAGTTACAAAAATAAACATTTACTTAGATAGAAATATAAAAAATAAGTCAAATGAAATAAAATATAAATAGAATTGCATTACCAAATTAATTTCTAAATAGCAAAAACATTCATTGGCAAAAGTAAGTGACTATGGACAAAGTTTGTTTATCATTTAGCCACTTTTGTTGCCCATTGTACAATTGAAACAAAAATAGAAGAGAATCGAACCAAAACTGCAACAAGCCAGAAACAGAAGAAAAAAAAAATAAATAAATAAAATAAATAGAAACGAGGCCAAACGATGAGCGCTTTGCGGCTATGGCTATGGCTGTTGGCCGTTTCTGTGGCATTTGGCTCAAGTGTCCATTCCGTTGCTGTTGGCTATTGGCCGTTGCCGTGCACTTTTTGTCACCTTGAACATGAAAATTGCCGACAATGTGCATCAGTATTTGTGTATGTGTATGCACTTGGCATAGATTTCCTTGTTTCTGTTTTATATACATATATATATATGTGTGTGTGTGTGTGTGTGTTTGTTGGTTTAGCCAACTAGCAAACCAATTTTTCCAATAAGGCAACGCCTCGATGTCTATTTCGGCCTGACTCAGCTGCAACTTTGAATGACGGAAAATGGGAAATCTTTTTTTTTTTTGTTGCAAGTTTTGTTAAATAATGCACAGAGGCATTTTATTTATGTTTATTATTATTGTGATCGTTGCGATGGGAAGCCGTCAATGGCATATTAGTTGGTTTTTTTCTATTGTTGTTGTTGTTGCCTGGCTTTTTGTTGCTTGACTCTGTGTATGTTAAATTATTTTTATTGCATTTTGTTTTCGCTTTACGGCTTTTTCATTTGCATTGCTTCTGCTGCCGTTTTGCAATTATGATAAATTTATGAGTTCGTTTCTCCCACACACGGATACACACGCACACGCACACACACACACATACACACACACACACACATACACACATACACAGAAAGAAATATAAGATATAGACATGCACGAATGAGCATTGTGGCTATTGTTGTTGTATTGCCTGCCTGACACTCCCCCTTCGTCTCTGAAAGTGAATCTTGACAAACTGTCATGGCATAACTTTTTCTTTATTCATTTGACTGGTCCTTCATTTGCAGTATTTTTTTTTTTCTACTTTATGCATGGATCCAGGCAGCTGCTCCCCTTCAAATGAGTCATTTGAAATTAAAATTCCTCTCCATTTCTATAGATATTTCAGAAAGTAATTCGTTTAAATGGTTGGGATAACTTTATAACCATTTATTAAGCTTTCTAAATTTCTTTACCCTATATACTTCTTTTACATAATAAATATTTTGTTCGAAACGTGGAATTTTATTTTTCATTTGCTATTTATAATTTAATTGAACAAAAATTTATATTTTTGGCAAAAATCTAAATTCTTTGGTTGGCACTTTAATCAAAAATGCAAAAGTAAATACAATATAAATTCTTTTTAATTAAAACTAAAATATACTATTGTACATAATGAATCTTTTTGGATTTTTAATTGAGTTGAGATAATAATTCAGGCATTTTCTTGACTCGAATTCAATTACTACAACACCGGTTTAATTTATAATATTTTTCTACTATACTTAATAATCCATAAAAATTCATTATATATAAAAAAAAGCGTTTTCTTGTTGTGTATCAGATCCCTTTCACCTTCTAATGCTGTTTAAACTATAAAAGAAACTTTTAATGTTCTCTGAACAACAACAAGACTTAAGCCAAAGATTAACTAAAGTCTGTTTAATGTTATTAAAAAGACACAAAAATTAATTATTTATACAGCAGTATTTTAACTAAGCTCTATTTTAAGCACTTTTATCTGCACAGTTGTCTTCGGAAACTACTTAAACTAGTTCTACTTTCCCAAAAAAGGTAACAAAAGATTAAACCAGTGCAATAATCTGTTAATTATAGATGAATATTGTTAAAGAAAATAGAAACAAAGCATTCAATCATTGCAAAATTTCTCAATTCTCGATGGCTTGTATAATTAATTTACTAATTGTTCATATGAAATCGTTTCAACGTGTCATGCCCTGCAAAAGCAATGTAGAACTGACAGTATGTGTGTGTGTGTGTGTGTGTGTGTGTGTGTGTGGGTAGATAGAGTGAACAACTGACAGTCGTCAGTTTAGGGTATAATTACATATATATGCGCCCAGCTGTTCTACACTCATTACTCATACGCCCCGTGTTGCCCAATCAAGCAGCCAACGCAGCCACAGCCGCAACCGTACCCGTAGCCAAGATGTCGACACTTGGGCCAAGTCATTTGCAATTGTTAAGCTAAAGCTTCGCAAATTGCTTGCACATAGAATTAGAAATAGCAGCAGCAGAGGTAGCGGCAGCAGTAAATGGCTTTTAGCAAGACCATTAATATTTTTTTTATTCCTTTTTTTTTATTTTATTTTTTTTTTATTATTATTATTATTATTATTATTATTATAACAATAATAACTCAATAATGTCGAGCGAGGTGAGTGGCAAGAAAGAAAAAAATGAATATGACTGATAGATAATTTTAAATCGCTTCCTAATCAGAATTCAAGGTTGCCTTGCCATATGAGTGAAATGAATACATAAGACGAAGCTTATGTCGATGTACCAAGTGCCAAAGGCAGCAACTTGCTTGCCAATCTCTCTTACTCTTTGAGTGTGTATGTGTGTGTGTCAAGTGAATGTTGTTTCAAGGTTGCTGCAGAGCACTTGAAAAATTGTATGATATTTAATTAAATTTTGCCATATTTCTGGTTTTCTTTTCATTTCTGTGTGTGTGTGTTTATTTTTTTGTGTTTGAGGTTTAAAAATAAATGCACAAAGTAAAGAAGAAATAAGGCAAAATCAAAGGTGGCAGCTTGCTGCTGGTAATGTAGGCAACATGTGACACTTTGAGCAGCCAAAATCATAAATAAATTATACACACATATGTACGTGTATATATTTAAGCTTATTTAAAACAAGAGCTATGGCAAAAAGGTGCGAGGTGTAACAACAACAATAGCAATAACAAGAAAGAATAACAAATTTTTTGCTTGTTTAAAAATAAATGCAAATAATGCAGTTGCTTTGCTTTGCCTCTTGGTTTGGTGTTTGGTTTACCTTTTCTTTGGTACGAGCATTTGTCAAAAAAGGCCAACACACACACACACACACACACACACACACAGGCACGCATACTAATACACACACGTGTGCAGCGCCAAGTTGGCTAGCAGCATATGGCAATGTAATTTTCCTATTGTTTTATATTTTTTTTTTCCTTTATTTGTTATTATTTGCAACTGTCAGGCATTGCAAAAGCTTAATGCCAGCTAACCGCAAATAGTGAAAAATCTAATGCTGCCAAGCCCTCTCTACCCTCTCACCCCTTTTTCTTTAACTTTGAACATATACTTCTAACCCGTTTCCCCTTTCCATTCCTCTATTGCCTAGACTTTGCACACGCCGCGCTGTCTGCCTTGTTTTTGCACTATAATTTGCGAGTGTGTGTGTGTTTGCTTTGGTTTAGCTTTAGCTTTTGATGTTATAAAACAAATTAGTTGGAACAAAAAAAAAAATATATATATAGTAGAATATGAAAAGTTTATACTATATATATATTCATATATATATATATGCAATTAGCTGCATTTGTATTAAAGGCATTTCGGTTTTAACCAATTGCCAGAGAAGATTTCGTTGAAAATGGTAAAATAAAAACAAATGGGAAAATGTTTTTAACTTTACGAATGATTGAAATATGTAATTAAAGTTATAATTGCTCGATATTCAACAGTTGAATTCATTATTTGAAATATTCATAAGAATTCTTTTTTTCACTTTTATTGTGAACTGTGCCCTTTAGCAAACCTTTTTTTTAAATATATGTAAGTATACATACATATTACTATACGTATATATATATTATATTACATATATGGTTGTAAATTTATGGCCAAGCATTTAACCAAGCATTGTGGTTGACTTGGCTTTCATTTTAATGGCCAAGTGGTAGCCAAGGCAGCCTTGCAATTGCAGCCTTGATTAAAAGGCAAAAGTCCGTGCGGTTGCTTGTGCCTGCAGTTGTCATTGCTGCGGTAAATGCACATAAATCTGCATTTAAAATAATTCTCCGCATCATCATCGTCATTATTATCAACATCATCATGGTGACAAAAACAAAAGGCATGGCCACAGGCACACAAGCATGGACACACATACAGAGTCAGAGTCAGAGTCGCAGGCAGAGGCACAGTCAAAGGCAAAGCCAAACGCAAACATGGCGTATGAGTAATTTGTATGATTTTATTCCATATGACGCTTGAGTAATGAAGGTTAATCATACGTCATGTTGCGCAAGCTCTTTAATATGCTTAAATGCATTCGAAGCGTAACCAAGAGACAATAATTGTAGTCGTCAAGTTGCATGCTTGTTAACAGTGCGTATGAGTAATGGCCACAATATTATGTATACGACACGTGGCCACCTTGAGAAGGCAGTTTATAAATTTTTGGAATGCCCCTATCTCTCTCTCTCTCGATACTATGCCCCACTATGTTGCCTGCCGCCAATCGACAATAATTGCGCACAATTAGACATTAATTGCATTCATTGCAAGTTGCCATTTTGCCAGCGGTTTGCTGGTTGCTGTTTGCTGATTGCCATAGCAATGACAGCAGCTGAGATCATTTTGCGGCTCAATCTAGCGATGCCTCGTTTCTATATACACACACATATGTATCTATATCTATATTCATCCATTATCTATATATCTATATGCCAGCTTTGTTGTGTTCATTTGTTTCAAGATTGAAGATTATGCGGAAATGTTGCATATATCTTTTTTCAATTGGGGTGTGTCACGCCTTGGCAAAAATAAATAAACTTGGCATTGTTTGCAATACGAGCTGCTGTTTGTTGTGCACTGTCTAACCTAAATGGAAACGAGGCAAACTGGTAAAAAAAATAAAAGGGGCGTGGTATCAAATTGAAAATTGCACACTCCTTTGACAGCAGCTGCAACAGCTCACAGCCAATAGCAACATTTACAGCAATAGCAATAGCAGCAGAAGAAGAAGGAAGTGTGCCATTTTTCCTTTTTCTTTTTTTTTTGTGGGGCAACTTTCAGTTTGATTGTGCAACAGGTAAGTAAGTATAATATCAATTGGTCAAAGTGAAAGTGAAAAGAAATACGAAATTTGTGCCGTGTCTTCTATATAGATATTTCCTCTTTTCCTTTTTTCCATTTTATTTTACCCTTTTATTATTGAATGAATCATCATTCAACTGGCATTACAAGTTTGATCTTTCAACAAAGAGTCATTATTCAGTTGGCAAAAGGTTAATAGTAACTATTTGTTACTAAAGCTTTTCTTTAATGTGTCTGAGTGTGGCTGTGTGTGTGTGTTTGTCTGTCTGTCTGTGTGTTAGCTTGTAACTAAGTAAAACAAATAAACCAGCATATGAAAATCTAATCAGACTTTCAAGGTTAACAAAAGAAAAAAAAATATAATAAATAGCTGCTTCTGCTGCCAGTCACAGTTTTATTTGTTGTTGTTCCTGCTGCTCATTTACAGTTTTTCGTTTTTTCTTTTTTCTTTTGTGTATTTGCTATTAAGAGCCCTTAAAAGCAACAAACGAAATAGACAAACACACACATTAAATATACTGTGTGTGAATATGTGTGTAGCTGCGTTTGTGTGTAGATATATCTAACTAGTTGGGCATATAGATTGTAGGCAAACAAAAAAGCAGACAACATTTCAGTGTCAAGAATTTCGATTCCATGCTGGTTAACAGTTGCGTAAGCTACTCTTTTTTTTTCCACCCCCCTTTTCCTAATAGATAAACCCTTCCCCCCCACTCCATCTGCCCTTTCAAACATATGTATTTTGGACTCTCTACTTTAAGTTCAAACATAATTAATTAAAGAGCAAATGAGCAAAATACTTCAAGACTATAGACTTTCTGAGGTTGGTTAGGGCATATACATATATACGAATGTATATACAGATATATGTATAGGGTATTGATTATTTTTGTATGTTATATTTGTTCGTGTGCGTAGAGTTAACGAGCTGTTGACGTTGCCCTTTGTGTGATTGATGCGTTGGTTTCTCTTCCTGTTGTTGCTGCCACAGGGCGCAGAGCATTTTCGACATTTATTTGATTTTTGATATTTTTCCCCTTTTTTTTTCTTTCAGCACACCGATTTCGTAGTGTGCCACATTGCGTATGAGTAATGAATTATGGCAAGCATACAAGTGAGTGTCTTCGTGTGCCAAGAATATTGAGAGAGAAAAAAAAATGAAAAAATAAACATAGCCGCTGCCTCCTGACATTTACATAATTATAGCAATTAAAATCTATATACAAAGTTGCAATTAAAATGCAACAAATATTCGCATGCTCTGCGCTCTGTTTGTCAATGCGACCGCATTCCAATTTTTCTTATTTTTTTTTTTTTATTTTTCTTAAAAGATTTTCATGTGATTGAAGATTTGGATGATTGGACTTACCTTCTTTTTGCGCTCCTCCTTAAAATCACTGACAATGCCCTCATCCGATGTGGACACTGATGTTGTGCGTATACGTGCATTGGCATTGGCATCATGTGGTGATAGAATGTGATGACTATGATGAGCATGTCCATCATCGCTCAATGGCGGTGAAGCTGAACCGGAACTCCAAGAGGCCGATGAGCTGCTGCCAGGACTGGAGCCAAGCCATTTGTCGGCCACTAAAAACAGCACAGAGAAAAAATACAAAAAAGAAGGGAATTTTAGAAAATATAAATAAATACATTTTGTTTACATTTATCTACTTACCACCATGTGGCGAATTGTGTAGATTCATTAGAATCAAAGCTGCATGGCATTCATTCATCTCGTCCTCTTTACACTGATCGTTGCCGCAATCGTGTGTGTCACTGGGCGGACGTTTGCGTGAACTGCAAATAAAAGATAACAAATATATCCATATAAAAAGATGATTCAATGGAATACAAATATTTCAATATAAATCCATAAGCAAACAAACTAGTTGAACATTGGCCTAGTTCTGTGATTTGTTTAACCCTCTTTACTCCCACCCACTCACTCGCAATATATATATATATATCCATAGATATAATCTACTATTGTGGGCGGGCACATCAAAGTTGCCGACGATTTGTGGTTTGCCATTGTTGTTGTTGTTGCTTTGTTTTGTTGTAATTTGCACAACAACAATGCGGCAAGGTCTTGTTTTTTTTTTAAAGCGATAATCGCTTCAAAAGGCATTTCAATGCAAAATAGCAGAAAATTGAGAGAAAACTATTTTTCCATTTAACTAATTTGTACGGCTAATGAATTTTCCACTAATTTGCCCTCCCATCCCCCCTCATTATTTGTGCGAACTTTAAGCTTAACCTTGAAGCAACCTTCTACCCCAAAACCCAATCAAGCTATCCTTTTGTATTTTTGTTTTTGTTGCTTTATGAAAAGCATTTTTCCGCTCAAATAAATTTAACAAAAGGCAGCCAAACGACAAATGGCATAAAGTTCGCATAAAAATGCAGCGAAAAAAAAATGTCAGACAAAACCGAGGGACACAGAGGGAACGCTGCGTGTTTCGGTTGGTGAAAGGATAATAAAGACGCGACAGTCGCGTCATAAATTCAGAAAGAAAAAAAAACTTTTCAAACGAGAAAAAAAAACTGATTTGAAATTCTTATAATAATCGAGTCGAGTGCGTTTTCAGAGTCAGCTTAAAATGCAAACAATTGAGAGAACGTTGCCATGGTCATGGTCATGATGCTTCACAACAAATGGCTGGGATGAATCGGTCTCTTATTGAACACTTGCTGCGTGCCAGGATTAAGAAACTTACAAACAGACACACAAAGTGCCCTAGCAACATAATTGGCTTTAAGTGCAGGCAGACATAAGATGCAGTCAGTTTTATATATTGAGTTTATATAAAGTTAGTTAAATTCCAGGAACGGACTCAATGCATTTGAAAAGTAAAGTATTTGAAAATAATAAAGTTTATAGACGATTGTCGAAATATATTGTTAAACGACTTAAAATAGTTTTAAACTTATTCAGTGAATCATTAAAAAGTTGTAATTAGTATGTACTGGAAAATCCCTTTAATAGAAAAGTAGGTTAATATTTTAAAAGTAAATATTTATTATCGAAAAGTAAAACTAAAATCATTATTTCTTCTGCCCTAAGTTTGCGAAATATAATATAAAAAGTTTTGTTTTTAAAAATTAGTAAAAATTAACTATTCTTAATTATTATTATTTCTCGCTCTTAAAGTTTCTTTAAGTAAATAATTTTTTCGATTTAAAATATGTTGGTATATATATTTATTTAAAAGTTATTATTAAAAGGGATAATGATATACATATGTATGTATGTGGGTTCGAAATAAACTTATCTTTATATCCTCATAATTAATAATTTTTTTAAATTAATTAATAGGAAATACGATGCATTTAAAATAAATCTTTATATATCTCATCATTAAGCGAAGATCAAACCGTGTCATACTAAAACAATTGGCTTTTAATTAACGATTACTACACATAATATCCATATCTTTGTATAATTAGCTCTTAATCAATCTGTTTGGATAATCTGTTTGCTAGCCCGCTCAAATATCTAAATCCGCACCTGGTTGCTAATGGTTGGACTTATGCATCGCTTCTATTGTGCTGCAACAAGCAATTATTGATATTTGAAGTTAAGCCGATTAGGATGGAAAATTTGAAAATCATGGACAACAATGAGTGCCAGTTAGTAGGTAAAATGGACTATAGTGGAGGGAAGTGGAATGGATTGGTGTAAAGTGGAGAGACGTGTATTAAAAGTTAATACATAATTGTTCTTTTTTTCCATCTTAAAATCTGAACAAAACAAAAAGATTTTATTACTGTTTGCCCGCTTTTATATTTTATTTTCTTAACTTTATTTGTCTAACCAACATAAGTGAAAATCCATTATAAGATAGTTCTTTCAGCGTTCGATCACTCTTTTACCACTCCGGAACACTATTGTGCAACCAAAAAGGCGGCACAGGCCTTAGGCAAAGACTGAACTGTTGTTGCAACTAAGTGAATGCCAGAGCGCTACATCTCGAAAGAGTTGGCCATAAAATTTTATTACTGTGCTACCAGGTTTTAAAAGTTGCCTGCATCTTTTCGTATTTTTTCTTTGTCTTATTTTTTCGTTTTCTTCTTTTTGGTTGTATTTTGTTTTTTTTTTGGTTGAGCTCGCCTGTTGCACCTCTTAGCACCTTCTGCTGCGTTTTGCGGCCCAATTAAATTTACTAAACTTGCCGATAAATTGTTTCTCTGTTCGTTTCTAATCGCATAAAAGTAAATTTGCGCATAAATCGCTGGGTGTTGCATTTACCTCTTGTTGCAATTGAAATTTGCCGGCCGGCAAAAGGCAAGGCGTGTGCCACACCAGTGAGTTAAAAGGGGATAGAGATACCAAAAGAAAGAGAGAGATGGAGACAAGCGGACGTATCAATATATGGATAGAGTTTTGCGGTTTTCAAGAGATGATGGCGATGTGAAAGAGAGAGAGAAAGACAAAGAGGGAAAGGTGGGAGGGGGATATTATATAGCCATCACGATGTTGGCCATTTTATGTGCGCACAATCGGTACCGTTAGGTTCAGCAACAACAACAATAACAACAGTTTGCTTTACGCCCCATTGCACAGCATTTTCCACTGCTCGAAACTTTAATAAACTGCATGTTGCAGTTGCAGTTATTGTTGTTGTTGCTATTGCCTGGAAAATTGCTAGCAACTGCTGATGCTGCTGCATTGCTCTGCAATGCTCTGGTCTTCTATGATCTGGCCAGGTCTCTCCTTTTTGGCTTAGTGACTGCGTGGCCAGCACGTAAATTGCCCAAGAGATCCGCGAGGGAGATGCTGATGGAGTGAGAGAAACATTCAGAAAGAGGGGAGCAGAACAATTGGGTGAAGTAGAGGGGTGGGGGTAGGTGGAGTAGAGAGTGCTATGGCGCGTGATTGAAATGCGATATATTCGCGCCCGATTTTGGGGCCAACTCTGTCTGCATTTGAGCCTGGGAAATGCACCATGATTTTCACTCGGTTATATGTCGTGGTTAGCCATGGTTATACACATCTATACACATAAAAATTTATATATATGTATATATATATATTGTATATATACGTTGTTGGCCAGGCTAAGATGAGCCGCCAACCTCAAGCCGTGCAACTTTGGCCCGTTTGCTTGCTTAGTTGTTGTTATGCTATTTTGTTGGCAATTATTTGCCCACGTTGCAACAGCAACAGCAGCAGCAACAGCAGCAGCAACAACAACAGAGGCAATGGGCAGGCTAGTTGCATGCAGCATGCGGCACAAGAAGGTGTTGAAAGCAAAATTACATTGCAATGTTGGCAGTGTGTTCAGCGAATGTCAGGAAATATGCGCGCTCACAAAGCTGAAAGAGATGCGATATGATATGCCGAGCAAACTGTTGAAAAGTCTCTGCAAAAGTGGCCGATAATAGTAACACACAAAGTGAGAGAGAGAGAGAGAGAAGTGTGGGGGGGTGAGAGATGTGGATCGAGAGGTTTGAGCTGTTTGCATGCAGCACAAAAATTAGTTGCATTTGCAATTTGTACGGCTGTACTCCAATTTGACTTGATTTGCGGTTTTTGCATCAGCAGCAACAACAAATGCAATTAAAGTTTATTGAATTAACCACGTGCTCAAGCTAAAATTTTACAATTTTCCTTAAAACTTTCACCAAAATTGTCTACAAGTAAAAGTATATAGAGTCTATATATATATATATATATATATTTGGTAAATCAAACGAGACATGGCGACTCCCCAAAATAAAAAAAAAAAACACAATAGAAAAGGCAACAGCAATCAGAAATCTAAACACTTTTCAAGTGTAATTTATATACATACTATAAATGTATATATATATATGTATATATATATATAGATATGTATGTATGTGTAAGGCAAAAACAAAGTCATTGCCTGATTTCAACTGATTAGAGCACAAAAATGTTAAGGACGGAAGGGGAGAGCGGTTACAGGGCCAACGACCAACAACCATTTGAAGGTAACACAAACACTGACTTTGGGTGTGCCTGTGTGTGTGTGTGTCTCTGTTCTTCTTTCATTGAGGTTTTTCTCTACGAATTCAGTTAAGAGCTTTGCTTATCAGTTTGCACGATAAGCAAAGTGAAACAAAAAATATATATTTAAGACACGAAAACAATAACAACACAACAACAAAAATACAAACGGAAATGATCAACACAAAAAATAAGAAATGTATTTTACATTTAAGTTTGCTAAAGATTTCTGATATGTACAAAAAAAATTTCTTAATTTAATGATACTTGAAATAATTTAAAAAGATATTGAACAAGCCAAAATGAAACTTGAAACAAAATAGTTTATTTTAATATTATTTTCGTCTAAAATACGTTGTCAAATAAGATTGAAATATTTTATTCTTGCAATGAATCAAGATCAAAACAGTTCAAAATGTATGGGAAATATTTTTATTTTTAGCCTTTTTAGTTTTGTGATAAATGTATTCAATTAGTTCCCATTATTCCCATAATAGAAATTGTATTTGAAATAAAGTAATTATAAATAACAACTTTTCCTATTTCTTATAACAAATATATTTGCTTTTACTAAATTGTTTTCTTTTTTAGTTTCTTGACTTTATATTGATCAAAAATATAAATTTATATAACATTTATTTACTATTAATAAATTTCCTTCTATTTATTAACCAAATTATCTGTTTTTTCTAACTTTGACCCTTTGAAAACTATAAAAAACTATTTTTAAATAATATTCCATTTGTCATCAATTTACCTCTGAACAGTTCCTACAATTCTTTAAATTTTGTTTCGCTTTAAGTGATGTTTTTATGTTAAGCAAATAGCATTTACTTAACAGAAAAATTCAGGCTAACATATAATATATCACCTTCTATTTTTATATTTCCTATCCTTTAAAAATTATAAAAATATGTTTTTTATCAATTTTCCATTACTCTGCCTCTGAAAAGTCTTTACAACTGTTTAGATTTAGTTTTAGATTATATGTTATAGCAAATATTAATTTATGATTTATGCGGAAACTCTAAATTGAGGGTCTTGAGAACTTGTTTATATGATTTCTCTTTTTGAAATCAATCAATTAATTTGAATCGAGTTAACAGCAATACAAGTTCCACATTGCGTATGAGCAACATTTGAAAATATCGCAAGAAACGAAATCAAATTATTAGAGAACAACAACAACTAAAAACAACTATTGTTAATTTTTCATATATAGATATCAAGCATATTTCTATGCAAATACACAAAAACAACAATGTTGTTTTGTAGTATTTGGTTTGTTGTTTTTTTTTTCATTTTTTGTGTTTTTACGATTTGCCCATGACGTTGGCAGACATTTTTTATGTTTTTTTTCTATATTATTTTTGGCAAAGCAAACGCAGACAAGTGCCTGGGATTGTATTTTGGTTGTTGTTGCTCAAGGCAAAGTTGTTGTTGTTACTGTTGTTTGTGATGTTGGTGATGTTGCTGTTGTTGTCGCAGGCATTGCGTGAGGTGAGTCAATTCTTGTTGTTGCCATTGTGGTTGTTGTTGTTGCTGTGTGTTATTTGTTTATTTTATTTAAACAAGGCGACCTCTTTTTTTTGTGTTGCTGCTAATTTGGAGGTTTCATTTCTGCCTGCTGACACACATTTTCAGTTGGCAAAACGAGGAAAGAAAACAATAAAATTGAGTTAAGCAAATAAAGCCTGGTTTTTTTCTTCTTCTTCGGCGCTTGCTCTTTCTCTTTTTTTTTTTTTGTTTTCTTCTTTGAGCCTAAACTCAGGTAGCGCCAACAACAATAAGGAAGAAAAAATTCCACAACAAAAAACGCAAAAAAAAAGGTAAACAAATATTAAAATTTGACTAAACGACGACGGTCATGGAGGTCATGGGTGTAGTAGAAGGGTAAGCAGGCAAATAAATACAATGTAGCCTTAAGTCAATTTTTCAATGATATATCAGTATGTACATATATGTATATATAATGAAAGTAATAAACTGAGCCATAAACCTGTATACTAAAACCCCATATATATTTATAAATATTTTATTGCACTTTCTTTTGTTTCATTAATTTCAGTTAATGCATTGTTTATAAATATAAATTTGAATGTTATATGTTAAAACAAAAGTTAATTGAACAATCGTTAAATTTCTCAAAATCTAGTTTTTAGTCTTTAAACTTTCGTGAAAGCTAATTATTCTATAGAAAGACTTTAACCTGTTACTGTTGTGCCACATTATAAGTTCAAATTATTCAAATAATAAAAAAAATGTTTGGTTTCTTTCAAACTAAATTTTTATAATTTAAAATGTATAAGCATTAACATGGTTTTGATTAATTTAATATTTGGCCAGTACAATATTTGTCAGCAAAATATTGAATCTAAGAATTATTTTTTGAATGCAAGTAAAAGTTGTTAATAAAATTGAGATAAATGAAATTTATTTACAAAAATAAAATTCCGAAAAAATATACTAAACAATTATGTTGTGTCGATTAAATAAAATCATTACTATTTTTTCTTTTTTAATATCTTTAGACTTAAGCTTTTATTATTAACAATCTTTTGCATCATCAAAACAAATTAATGTTGTAATTATGGTATTAGTATTAATTTCTAAACAAATATTCGAAATTTGTTAAATATTTCATAGGAAATAATTTTTGTTTTGGCTTGCGTAATTTATTTATTTTATTTATTTATTTATTTTTTCCTAATATTTTTTTTTAAATATTTATTTATAATTGTATTAAAGTTTATAAGCCAAGCATTAAGTCCATACAAAAAAGCTGCTCCAAATGATCAAATTGGAATTGATTTATAATTCATTGCATGTCCAGTTGACTTAAGCCACATTAAGACTTGAAAAGTAGTTTTACCAAAAAAAACAAAACTCAAATATATTTTTTCAAGGGCAATTCTTCCCCTCACCCCGACGCCCATGTTTATGGCTGTAGACTCTCTGGTAGAGGCAGAGGCAGCGGCAGGTGAAGCGCCACGCAGACAAATTGGCCACAAGGCGGAAACGGCAAGAAGAAAAAAAGGTAAACAGCTAAAACGTATTGCCAATTTGTGCGTAACTGTAAAATTTGTGAGCGGCATCGTTTGCTGCGTGAGAGTGAGATTTATATAGAAATATATAGGTATATATATATGTATGTATATGTCTATATCTTGACTGTTGACTCAATGGCGCATGCGTAGTTGGTTAGTTTTGGTTTTTGCTTCGTCGTATCTCTGTTTAATTTTTTTTTCTTCTGCCTGTTATCACGCCATTTTTGGTCCGTGTTGTTATGCTTTTATTTTGCTTTCGTCTGTTTACTTTCAGTTTATTTTGATTCGGATTTCTAGTAAATCATAGATAAAAAACTGCCAACGTCAGAGAAACAGAGAAAGATAGCGAAAAAGAGAGAGACTGGAATCGTAGTAAATAGTTTTGGCAGTTCAAATATTTTTCATTGTTAGAGACGTAGTTTTTTTTTTTTCGTACTTTTTCATACATCATTACTTTTTTCGTTGTTGCTTTTTATTCTGTTTTTCTTTTTTTTTTTTGTGAGTCTTTGTAGAGCACGTGCCCGACTTCGTGCCTTGGCTTTTGGCACATTTTTTGTTGCTTGATGTATTGAATATTAATTGATGGCCGCAGCCAATAACAGGGCCGGTTCCACAAGTGGTAATTAATTAGACAACGGCAATAAGAAATTGTATTTAATTTGCAAAGTGAATTTGACCAGCAAGTAGATAGAAATAAGTTAGCTTAAACTATTTAGAAACCATATTTCTAAATCCATTCCTGTCTATTTGTTATTTTGTTAATTGATTTGTATTTCATTCAATTTGATTTGGCATTATTGAATGAATTTAGTTTGCTTTCTTGTTTTCAATTTCAATTTTAAAGTCTTGTTTTCGTATAATTAGATGCCCATTTGGACACGGGTAATTCTCTTCGGTTACCCAGAGAGCCATTAACAATTCACCACTTGTAAAAGAAATGGCAAAAAACTAAATCGAAATAAGGAAAACTAGAAAATAGGCATTTAACAGCTTTCCTTTCTTGTACAATGGAAGGCCCAGTCGCATCGTTTACATAGCCGAATGGCGCTCTTAAATTTTCGTCCATTTTTCTTTTCTTTTTTGTTGACTGTTTTTTGTTTTGGTATTCGGTTTTCTGGTTTTTTCTTTCCTTTTCTTTTTTTTTTGTTCACCTCCACGCCTTTTAGAGGCTCATTTGCACAAATTACTAGCATTGCGACAACGACAACAACCAAGACGGCGGCAAATGCAATTGTCTAAGCCAAAAGCAGATACCAAAAAAAAAAACATAGAAGAAAAATCAAAAGCAAATGGCAAAGGAAAAGAAACTCCCAACCAGAGAGAGGGAGAAGACATTGTCACCACATTCCGGGTAACAAACGGAAGCCAGTCAGCAGCGGTAGATTGCCAATCGCCCCATGGGCTCCTTTGTTGCCCCATGTCCATGCCACCTTCTCCCTTCACCTTTTTGGTATAGTCATGAATAAAAATCGTATTAATTCGCGACAGTGTCGATTTTTCGTTTTAAGAAAATGCTGGCACCAGCAATCGCTAAGGGCCAAGAGTAGACATCAACTTGAACTTGAGTAGCAGCAATCAGTGGCAGGCTGGCTGACTGTCTGACTGGCTTTTCCTCTTCTTTCATTTTCTATCTCTAGGTGCGCTTATTAGAAATGCGCGGACATGAGCGACTATTGCCGCTCCTCCTGCTGTCATTTGAAATATTCAACTTGGCTTTTCCCTTGGGCCAATTGCCAAACCAAGGCCTAGCCTCAAGTTGCTGGTGTTTCTACTATACCAAAAATGACAAATAGAAAAAAAAAAGTCATTAGTCGCCTCTGTTGCCGCGGACAATCGTTGTTCCCCATCTTTTTCATTTCCACTTTCTATTGTTTGTTTGTTTTTCTTTTTTTCTATTGATAAATCGACGAAATTCAATTTGAAAAGTTTCCTTTACTGCTCGAGAGTTGCACGTGATGTGCAGAATTTTTCATTTTTCCTACATCCACGCAGCAATAACAACTATGAGCAACAGCAACAGAGTCAGTGACAAGAGCAATATGCAATGTGACAGTCAAAAAGGGCGTAACAAGCTGGCAGTTGTCATCACACAGAATAGACATGGACATGGACATGGACGGGTACTGGGACTGGGAATGGGAATGGGACTGGGACTGGGACAAAAAGACAGACACACCTGCCACATGCAGCTCTACTTAGCTTAGTGTGGGCAGCTTTTCCTGCTGTTTGTATTGCTGCTGTTGCTGCTTAGCATGCAATGCGACAAGCAACAAGGAAGCGACGCCATTGCTGTTGCATTTGCCACAATTGGCTGTAACAATTTAGCGGTACTTGGTTGACCACAACTGTGGGAATAACAAGCTGTTGCCAATAGCTGCACAGTGGTTTTAATTGTAACAATAACCAAATTGCTTTACATTTAAAAGTAATTTCATTAAGTAGAGACCACTGTGCCAATGTGCCTATCAAAAGCCTCATGGCCTAGTCACAGTGTGGCCTCGCGTACGTGCGTTTGTCTTTACAGTTAAGCCTCAAGTGCTGCTGCTGGTGCACTACGCCAATCCCAAAGGCTACCCCAGCTACGGCCACTGGCAACGATGTCTCCTGCATTTTGATGACCCGCTCGCCAACAGTTAATTCAATTAACAAATCGCAACCAGCAGACTAGCAAACAAAAAAAAAACTATAAGAAGCGATGCCAGGCACTTTAATTATGATGAAAGAGGGGGACAGAGACTGGGTCTGTACTTCATTACCTTCATTACTATAGTTTGCCTGCTTTTTTTGTTTTATATAATTTTTGATTTAATGAAAAGTCTTCGAGTGACTGGGACAATGTTCAACTTCAATGTGAAGGTGAAAATCCCTTCATTAGTCTCAAGTATCTTTGAGATAAACGACAAATAGCAAAGAGCTAACAGCGAGGGCGTACTCTATGTACTCTAGTAAGTATTTACATTCAAATTGCCGTATTAAACGTGACACAACAATTTCATCTAAATGACAATGCCCCAGGCCAGTCAAAGGCAGCAAAGAGAACTGAACTTTAATTGACAAAACACATACACACACACAACACACACACACACAGTCACAGAAATATCTCTGAAGAGTTGGCCAACATGATGCAAAATGCAATGGCAACCACAAACTGACAAAAAAAGAAAAAAATAGAAAGAAACATAAGCCAGAAATCAAAGCTTGGTCCCGCTAGAAGGCTAGAAATCTGTAACTGTAACTGTAACTGGAAATTATAGTGTGCGGTTTTGCGTTTTCGTTTTTCGACTTTTCCACAAATGACTTTTTGTCCGAGTTCGAGTCCGATTTGCAGTCGTCGAGTCGTCGCTCAGTGCCAACACCCGCAGCGTTTTACCATTCCAATTGGAAACGACTCAATCAAATTGCCAGGCAAAAAGCTAGGTTAGTTGCTGCCTTTGTTGCTGACTTGGTACTGCAATTATGCGTCCATTTCTCCTTCATCTCCTCCATCCACCAACTGCCGTCCTTTCGTTTGCGCCTTGCCTTCAATTCAACAATTCAACAATTCAATCTAATTTTTGCACATTTCTAGTTCTTAGAATTTGCGTTTTGGCCTGCAGTTGTTGCAAATGTATGTTGCGTGTACTGTTGCATGCGGCAAATGGCCAAATTGCCACGCCTCTGCCCCATCTTTATACAGAGACGATGACTCTATGTCTCTTTCTCTCTCTCTCTCTCTCTCTTACGGCCCAAGGCACTGCACACATACGATAAATTTTATTGCCTGCCATTCGAAAATCGGCACAGCGTACTTTAATTTATGAACAACTGTTGCTATGCAGTTGAATCTTTTGAATCTTTTTTTCCGTTTTTTTTTTCTTTCTTGGCCGAAAAACTGGACCCAGTTGCAACTAGTACTAAAAATTTACTAGCTGATGAAAATAGTTCATTTTCACTTGCATTGCATTGACAGCTTGTTTCGTTTCATCAACCATCAACACTTACATTTCAGATACCTATCTATTCACTCTATGTATCTATCTCTCTTTCTCTATCTATCTCTCCTTGTCACTGGCACTTGGTACTAGTGGCATATTAATGCATTTGGCACATAAATAATGCCACTCACTTAGCTGTGGGAGGCCGCAATAGTAGTTGCCCATTTTAATAGCACACTGAAATGGCTTTTAAAATAGAGCCATGTGGGCAAAGAACTGGCCAAATAATATAGGCAAAGGCTAAATAAATGAATATAACACACATTAAGTAATTTAAAAAGAAATAAAATAAAAGCCAAAAAAATAATTACCTTTATATTTAAATGAAAAATATATCTCGATAGAATTTTGAAAAATTACCATTTACATAAATTTATATAAAATAAACAATTTTCTTTTCAATTTATTAGACATTTTTCAAAAATAAACGTTGTTCATTGGAAGGTCTTGGTACACATTTGCCAATCATTTTTAACAGAACTTTTTAGTTTTTATACTTTGGTAACCGCATTGATTCGTGCACGACACAAAAGTTGAAAAGTAACTCCTATATGGAATCAGGAACTATGTGAAATCGTAAAAATATCAACAAACTGCAAACAAGAAAATCCAATGGCAAATTTCTTCTTTTTTTACATTTTTCGAATGGCGGGGGGAGGAATAAAATTTTATGATCAAACAAACTATTCGTGCAGAACATCGGGAAATTGTGTTTACATTCATTGCATCGGCATATACAATAATACAGACAATTGGACAAATGGACAGACAGCTAGATATGGAGGTCTTTGGGTATCGGTTTATTCTTTTTTTTTTTTTTTCTTCTCTTTTACTGCCCTCTGAATGCAAAATGCGAATGCATTTCAATAATTTGCAGTCGTCGCTTAGAAAATTATTATAAATTTTACTGTCCCTCCGCCCGCCACCACTCTTTTGTTAGACTGACTGTATGTATTTACCCCCCTACCCCCATCGTTTGTCCATTGGCAAGTTTTGCTATTATCGTTTGCCTTGCTGACTTTTGTTTTTGTTCTGCTTCAATAATAATTTTGACCCACTTCTGCGCTCGACTTGACTTTTTATTGTACTGAAATTAAGTATTATATTTTTTTGTTTCGTACTCTTTTTTTTTTTTTTTTTTGGTTTTCATCTTCTTAGAGTTTTAGTTATTTTTTTTTTTTTTTGAGGGCAAGACAAACAGTTGCTCATAATAATATTTGTACATATTCTTGGCAGCGGCAAACAACGGCAAATTTTTTTTAAGACTTGGCTAATTGGCGTGGCTCGCGTTGCCTTTTCCTTATTTTGATTATTCGTTTTAGCTGTTCTGTTCTGGCCTTCTTGACGTCACTTGAAGTTGTTTATATAATTTTTGTAATTGAGTCGGGTATATGGTGAAACTTATGCAGTTTGTATGATTTAATATTTAATAAACTTGAAAATAATTGTCATTAAGTCTATTTCGTGAGTAAAAACAAAAGTTTCTTTTACTTATATTGAAAAAGGTAGAAAAAATAAAAAGAAAATAGAAAAAAGGAAAAACTAAGATATTCCATAAGTTCTATTAACTAACAATGACAATGTAATGTAATGTAATTTAAAATTAACTAATTAATTAATTTGAAATAATTTTTCTTATTTTTAAACAGCGGCAAAAATGGTTACAAATATTTATTTCAAAAATTTCAATAAAAAGAATTAACGTTAACAATCCATTAGCACATTAACACATTTATCACTTTTTACAAAAATGGTTTTTACTTTTTTCAAATATTTATCATTTTTAAATTTTTTACTTTTCATCATTTTATCGTTTTTTATTTTTGAAAAAGAAAAAAAATATTTTTAAAATTTTCAATTTATACGATGAAAACGAGCAAAATGGAAACTACTTGAAATGAAAATTACTTTATTTCAATATTATTTCCTTATTACCTTGACTTTCCATAATAAGTTTTTCCGGTTTTTCTTTTTATTTTATCAATTATTAGAAAATAAATATTTTATTGACTAACATTTTTTTAAGAGTATTAATTCAGTGTGGTAATAATAATCAACAATATGCTGCTTCTTGCAACGGTTAACTTGTTTGTGATTATTATTATTTTATTATTTTTTTCTCTCTCTCGTCGCTTGATGCTATTTTTTTTTTTCATTTTGTTTGTTTTTGCAATGAACAGCAGCGACAACAACAGCAACAGCAGCAGGAACTGAGGCAATTGTTGTTGCTTTTATTGTTAATCATTGCAATTACAACAGCAGCAGCAGCAACAACAGCAATAACAACAAATGAGTTACAAACCCGGCCAATTGACGCTTACACGCTTTTATTAGCAAAAAAAAAAACACCCAATGAACAGGATAGGAGGGGTAGTGATGCAGATCAAAGTGGAGACTCTGGGATTGGGGGTAGAGAGTGTTGTGAAGCGGAGTGGAGTGGAGTGGGTGCAACTGGGCCGGCCGGTCTTAGCCACTCTAGCGTTGAAAATTAGCACTGACGCAACGCGTTCGCCGCGTAAATTGACATTTACGCGATAATTATGCGCTTATTATATTTATTACCTGTTTTTTCCGCATTTAATTCTTTGCCATTTTGTCTCTCTTTCTCTCTCTCTCTCTCTCTCTATTATTTGTTTTTCTTTTCTTGTTTTAACCATATATGTATTATTTTTTTTCATTTGAATCATTTCTTTTGTGCCCTCGAGTGCTTTGTCTGTCATTTTAGTTAAATTGCACTTCTATGTTATTTTTTTTTAATGACTCTCGAGGGGCCACAGGGGGTAAAGGGTAGGAGAATGGGGTTCGGTAAGAAGAAAAAAAAAAGGAGAAACCTGGCAAAGCACACACACACACACACACACACGCACATATAAACAGCTGTCAAGGCTGCATTGAGATGTCCATTAAATTGAAATAGTGCTAGATAAAGAGAAAGACACACAAACAGACAGAAAGACAGACAGACAGACAGATGAGAGAAAAAGTGAAAGAATACTAAAGGAAATTTTAAATGTGAAAACTCATACACTGACAGAAAATAAATTTACTTAATTTTAGATGGCAAAAAAATGAATGTCAAGGATAATGGATGGAAGATGATTAAAACCAAATTAAAAATATAATTTTTTTATATTAAACTTAATAAATTTGAACATATAAATTATACATATTTGGATTAAAATATTTACAAATGTATATATGTATAAAAACGGTTTCAATATTCTGCAAACTTTTCTAATTTCCATTAATTTTTTCAACTGTATCATTTTAAAAAAAATATATATTCAAGACAAAGTTTAAGACATAAAATGAAAACTTACTGGTTTATCAATGAAATGCAAAATGAAACTATCATATTTTCCAGTTTATTGTTGTGTTGTTGTTTGCAAAAAAAAAATTGGTAAATATTATTTAATAAATGAAGTTGTATGCTAAAGAAATTATCAAAATGGGAAATGAAAGGAAAAATGTAGACAGAAATTAAATTTATAAAAAAAAAACAAAAACAAAAAATAACATTTGTGGCGTGAATTGTGTTTACACAAACTATCAGAGCACGCACTCGGCATATATATACATATGTATGTATGTATATATGTACATATGTGTATACAACTATACATATGTATATACATAGAGTAAACTATGTAAATTAATAAAATAGGAAAAACAACAACTTATAGATAGATACACGCACACACACACACACATCCATCTACTAAATAAAAGCATTAACAAAAACAAAATTCCTAACTATTAACAAAAGCGCGCGCACGTAAGCGAGAAAAGCACATTTCAGATTAAGGCGGCAGCGTATAAGGTGGGCGTAACATCGGGAGGTGGTGGTGGCGGGCAGAGGTATAAAGAGGGCTTTGATATTACGTCGCACATTACGTATTGAGGCGCGTGTGTGGTATATTTGTTGAGCAAAGAGAAGGGGGGGCTGGTGGTGTCGAGAGGAGGCCGCTAAAAGATGTGGCTGGTAAGAGGGGAAAGAGGGGAGGTCTGGAGATGGCTCTGTGCAAGGTGAGCGAGTTTTGTCAGTATCTGTATATATGTATGTAGAAGTGTTGTTGTTATCATTACACTTATGCCTGAGTGTGTGTGTGTGTGTGTGTAAGTGTGATGGCTGGCATATCAAAACAGCACGCGGCATAAACGAAGACGTCGGCGGCCACAAATATGGCGACGATGATAGACACTCTCATATACATACATACATACATGAGAGTTTCTGCTTACAGGCTTATTTGCGTATATGTATGCGAAATAAACACTTCCGCATTCGTATTCGAATTCGAATTCAATGAAACAACAACAACAAGCAGCAGCAGTAGCAGTGAGAACAACAAAAACAAGAATTACAGCTGGACGTGGTTGGAGCATGTGCGTCGACAGCATGATAAAAACAGAAAAAGAGAAAAAAAAGAAGAGATCAGAAAAGAGTGGGAGGCAAGAGGCTGGCGACAGAAACAACCGGCATCTTGTCACTGTAGCAGTATCTCTTTCTGTTTCTTTTTTTTCTCTACAGGGTGTCTCCATATGAAAGCGCACATTGTAATTAATTAAATTAAACTGGCGCACCGACTCGCACTGAACTCAATTGAATTTTATTTGAATTTTATTACAGACAACGAACAAAACGTCGGACAAACAACCAACTGACTAACCAACAACAAAAAAAAAAAAATACAAAAAATAAAACTTAAAAACCAACGTCAACCATCGAAGTTGACTTTGGCTCTTGGCGCATTGCAGTTTCTCTTCTGCTTTTAGTTTTTCCAGCTGCTTTTTTTTTTTTTTGTTCTTTTTCCTCGTTTTTGTTTTGTTTCGACTTTGACTGGGCGGCATTTACTATACTACACACACTATACACTACACTACACTATATACAAGCACTTACGACGCAATTGAGTGGCCTAAGACCGACCAACCCGCCGCTGACCGCCGACGTCGCTCCATCGATTTCAGTTTAATGTCGGACAACAGCAGATCTTTGGACGAGTGCATGACGCGCCATATTTTCTTTGCCATTTTTGCTTCTCTTTTTTTCTTTTTTGTGTGGCTTTTGTTTCTTTTTTTTTTGCTTATTTTATTTTGATTATGATTATTGTTATTATTTTTTATTATCAATTGAGAACGTGGCCGGCATTCAGTTTCGTTCACACATGTTAGCTCTTTCTCTCTCGCTCTATCTAACACTCCCTCTATCCACCTACTCCTCTTTATTTGCGTTGCCTTTTGCACACTTGACTAATAGTTTCGAATGGGGCGCGCGAGGCTTATCAATTGAAAATGAAATAAAATACGCCACATATTGATATTAGAATAACATAAACTAAAACGAATATCAAATGCTCTATCTGCATATATGGCATACTCTTTCGATATCGAATAATGTTTTCTGTGATGGAACTTAACGGTTTCGAAGAGGATATCTCTTAATAACCACATCATAATTTCAGTATAATGTATTATTAATTATTTGAATTGTTTAAAAATTGAAGGATTTCTTCCAATAATCTTCACTTAAATTTTAAACTTTAATTCCCCCTTAAGTATCCACTTCATTTAAGGCTAAGTTATTTGAGACACATTGTGTGGATGAACTATGATACCCCTAAATTTGATGACTTGTTCGACTATTTGCCATCGCAATCAAATGTGGATTTTTTGTCGTCGTCGTCGTTGTTGTTCGACGTAGTCGTCGCGACGTCTGAGCGGCTAGTAATTGAAAATTTGAATTATTTTGCAATCAGTTGTAGTGTCCCCTCCCGTGCCGTTCCATTCCGTTCTGCTGTTGCCGGTGTCTGGGTCTGTGTGGCATATTTTTTGTTTTTATATAAAACATTTTTTTATTCTTATTTTTTGTTAAATGCAGCTATAACAGAACAGAGACGGCGGCTCCTTATGCTAAACAGCTGGGCGCGGCTTAGATAAGGCCAATGTCTGTGACTTGTCGTCTGGTTCCGCTACTTTGTCGCCGTTCGCTAATAAATTATTGATAGACTTTAGTGTCTCCATATTCCCCCTAACCCTCTCTATCTTTCTGTCTAACAGCACTCTGGTTGCATATCAAAATTAAATCACGTGGATGTTGTTTTAACTAGTTTATTTTTTACTCACTTGTGCTGTGGCGTCAATGGCACCTCAATACTGTGTGTGGTACGTCGACGATCGCCACCCATATCGGCCAATCGTGCAAAATCTGTATCGCGATCCTGATCGGCGAGACGTGCTGAGCGACGCGACTCCAGCAGACGCACTTCGTCCAAACGTTTCTTTAGCTCAATTGGTTCCTGCAATATACAAAAATGAATAGACAATTAGTTACATTTAGTTCATCTGAATCATTTAACATTCATTTATTTATTTATGACTCGACAATTGTGCAGCGTAAAATTATATTAAATTATTTTAAAAAAATTTTTTAAAGTTATTTGAAAATTCCGCGAAAAAAGACAGGAAAAAAACCAAGTAATTCAGATGGGAAATTGTCACGCAAACCTTTTCAATATACTTATTGTTAATATGTATGAACTCAGTTTTTTTTTTTTTTTTTTTTTAATAACAATTATATGAATTTCGTAGAAATTTTCATTTCCATCAAATACCGACACGGCAATTGGATAAAATTTGTGATAGATACAATTTTATCTATCTAATGAGTTTCTAGAAATTGTAAATCTAATTTCAAATTGAATGCATAACCATGCCAAATAAGCATTTCAAGGGTAATTACAAGGTAGTCTATGAATCAAGTCGAGTCCATAAAGACATGGCAGGTTCAAGTATATACCAAAAGTAAATATGCAAACAAAACTAGCAAATGAATTTGCGTGGGTGATGTTAATCGACAATAGATGTTGATGATGATGATTAGGAGGCGGAGAAGGAGAAGTGCTGCAAAGGTTGACTATGAGCAATGGAAAGGTCCGGCCGGCAACGACCTTGAATACTGTCATTAAATGAGGTCACTTGGCTACAGGGCACGCCCTTACATACATCTATATACATACATACATACATATATATTTGTACTTTGTGAATGTGTCTGCCTACATTAGACAACATATTTATGCAAAGTAAACTGAAATATATTTAAATTTAAGTGCTAAAAGATTGCGGATGTGCAGAACTGTAGAAAGACAGTCAAGAAATAAGTTATATTTCAATATTCCATATAAAAAAACTTATATTCATGTTATATAAAGGTCAGAACTAACGGTTTTAAAATAAAATAAAAGGTTACCGTAAATTTCTATATATTATTTATAATAAATATGATCAGCTTAATATATGCATCTATGTATGTACACTGTAATTTTTATTTATTTCCTTGACTAATTTAACAATGAGTTTGAGTAATGAATTATCAACTAAAAAGAATCGGATAATTATAAACTTAAGAATCTGTTAAGTAAGTGTCTAAAAATAAAAACTTTATGCTGTTAGTAATTTCTTTTCTGTTTCTTTTTTTTACTGCTTATTTTTTTCAGTTGTTCATTTTTCAGTTTTCATTTAACTACATTTTTTTAGCTAGTTAATCTGCAAATTTTATTAAAAACTAACAAATCTAATTGAAAAATGCTTAATTTGTTTAAACTTAAAACTCGATCAAAGATATAAAAATATTGGTATCTTTAAGATTGTCATACTTTTATATTTTCTTAAGACTTATAAGTTTATTATACTTGTAAAATTCAATAAAAACGGTTACCTATAAGTATTTAAATACTGTTATCTATAAAAACTGATTTTAAATAAAGCTATCTACAAATTTGTTGTTTTTAAAAATTATTTACCCTATTATTTACACAAAGAACAGTTACCTGTGTATATATAGATATCTTAAATTGATATCTAGACGTTTATTTCAACAATAATTCAACAATTAAACTCAATAAAATGATAACAATAACTAATAATATTTTTATGCATTTGTGAAGAATGTAAAATGTTATATAAATGGAAATACCATTTAAGAAAAATAATAATCTAACAAAATAATAAAACACTTCTCTATAGTCAACCTATAAATTTTAAATCAATTGCAAACTTTCGTTTTCTAAAAGGAAACTTTTTTGAAAAGGAAATTTTCTATAATCAAATTGGTTACATTATTGAATTTTATTAACACCTAAATCAATTGTAAATTGAATTTGAATAACGTGTTGAAACATTTCTTGGAATTTATGGGTTTCTTTTCAATTGTTAACTCTTTTCAAGAACAACCGATCCAAGGGTTACATACACATACATATGTACATACATATACATACATACTTATATATGTTTTTCCACACCGTTTACAAGTTATTAATAGAGCGGAACACTTCATAAGAATGAAGAAAACTTTTGCCACATCCTTTTATATAATCACCTTTTGCATTTGTTGCGCCTTCAAAGCCAAAACGACAAATGGCAAAATAGCCTTCTGTATTTTACAGTATTTCTTTATTTTTTTTTAAATATATATTTTTTTTTGTTTAGTTGTTTTTATAACAATTCTGCAATATTTGCTTTAGCAATTGATTGTGACACTTATTATGCCAAACATCTGCATTTAGTTATTTTGTTTTGTAGTTTTATTTATAAACCTTTTTCTTGATTTTTCTCTTTGTTGCTGGCACAAGGCAATGCACAAAATTTATAAATTTTATACAAAAATTGTTGAAATGTTTATATGTCGGTATATTTATTTATTTATTAGGCCCGCGATGCTTGATAAGATAAAAGAACTTTGGCTAACATGTAATTAGTTTTACAATGAATTTTTCACGAATTTCTGTTTTTTTTTTCGGGTGAATTTTTTATTTTTTTTTTGTTTGATTGCCAGAAGGAGAAAGATGTGCGGTATGGGTAAAAACTGTTTGGCTTTTGGCAATTTGTTGAATGTGCGTTAATTGGGCACAAAACGCCGGCCGGCAGTTGAGCGAAATGCGTCAGCAGCGGACGGCGTATCTTACAGATACAACGCACACACACTCACGCCCAAACACAGATACACTCACACGCGCGTTGTTTTCTAACGCTTTAGTCGATTTTGCCGCTGACGTCGTTGCGGTATGTGTTTATTTTTAATTATTCAACAAAAAAGAAAAAAAAAACGAAAAAAGAAAAGAGAATTCTTTTTTATTTTTTTGTTTTTTTTTTTTTTTTGTGTGTGTGTTATTCTTTATTATTATTATTCAGTATTTTTGCCAAGCGTCGTCGTCGTCTCCTCCGTCTGCTGCTTTGGGCTGCTGAATTTGGGCTAGTAGGCCTTGTTCTTAATTTGATTTCTGTCGTTCTTTTTTTTTGCTTTTTGTCTCACCGTTTTATTTGTGTTTCCAAGCGGAGGCAGAGAAGCAGTATTAGTTGGAGTAGGGAATACCCGGTTGTTTTTTTTTTTTTTTTTGGACACACTCTTGTTTTATTTCTTTTGCTTTTCACATCACTTTTGGTAGTTACACTTGCACTTTTTGGTTTACTTTTGGCAATTTCACACGCTTTCAAGTTTGAAATCTATTTATTTATTTTTATTTCTCTTTTTTGTAGAGTGGGTTACAGGGACACTTTGTTGTTTGTTTCGGATTGTTGGCTGTAGCCAAAATTTTTGCTGCTGGTGCTGCTGCTATTATGTGCGAAACGTTCGCGCGCGCATTCAAGAATGATTCTGTGCTGCGTTTGCTGGTCGCTGCCGGGTTGCCATTTTTTCGATTTGCCATCGGCCGGCCTCGTTCGGCTTCGTTTTGTCTCTTGCTCTCTCTTTCGCTCGCGCTCTTTGGCGTTTGCGCCGCTCTCCATTTTGCAATTTTCCGGTTCCCCACACACACATACACACAGCCAGAGTTAGAGAAACGGACTCGTTTGTTTTTGTTTCTATGCTTTGTGCTGGCTTTTCGTATGTTTTTGTTTATGTATCTCGCACTCGTCTCAATGCGCCGTCGCGCTCCCACTATTTCTTGCTCTCTCGTTTGCCTGCTCACTCAAAAAGGAAACCCACTCATACTCAAAAAACAAACACACACACACACACAAAAACAACAAATTCGCCAAGCACTTTACGTAACTCAAATCTCTTGCTGACTTTGAGATTTGTTTGTTTGTTGCAGGTAGGCAGCAGCGGGGCTCAACGTCGCTGCGCTGCAGTTACCACAAAAAACCCGCTTTATATAATGCGCCGCTTACCTGCTGCTGCCTACAGCCGCCCGCTATACAAACGATCGTACTGTTAAGTTTGATTTAAGAGCAATTAACTTTGACTTAAGAGAAATATTCTCGTTGTTTATGACGCTCCGGCCTGCTGCTGCTACTGACGATGAGATGACGAAACAGAAACGACGCCGCCACTGACAACGACAACGACACCGCTGCCATTGCCGTTTAGCCGCTTTGTTTTTACTTACTTTGTTGTTACTTCTGCTTCTGGTTCTGGGCCTTTTTTTGTTGTTGGGTTTTTTTCTCCTCTCCTTTTTCTCTTTGCCCCCTTGTTACTGTTCGACTTTAAGCTTAGCTCATGCTGGGATTTCTTTCGTGAATGGAGAAGGGGAATTTTTAAGTTTTGGAGTTAATGCCATCATGTTTATGCCGTGTTTATGACGAGGCAACTAAATGCTGATGGAATTAGTTAACAGATGACTTAAGACTCATTCAAATATTTGCCATAATCCCATACCATGTCCATGAACAGAGAATAAGCATCGGGTACCACACAAATGATAACGAACTGAATAAAACATTTTAATCAGTTAAAGACAATTTTCAGTAACATTATTAGATACTTTTTTTTTCACTATGGTTGAAAGATTGAACGGGAAATGAATAGTGGTAGGTATTTTCTTAACTTGGCTTATTCTTAGTTCTTGTTATTGTTTATGCAGTTACGATTCTTATCAAATTTTGCAGTATCTTTGAGTTAAGAATAAATAATTGATAAATAGTTGATATAGTCCCATCGATCGACAAGCTAATCTATATATATATTTCTAATCTGCATGCTATGGCCATTTATCAGTTTTGCGTTAACTTTTGTTTAAAAATAATTTTTTTTATCAGATTTAAACAGTTCTATGAACTTTAATGATATTTTGTGCTGTTGAAAATATTTTAAATAATCTTACTCTATGAAAAAAAGATAATTTTATAAAATATAATAAACAAAAGATAATGCTTTATATGGTGATCTTACAGATAGACCCTTATAATTTATTACAGATTTATGTAAATGGTCAGCTTGTTATAAGTTTTCTTTACTTATCAGTTTTGTATAGACAATATGTATATTTTTTTGGTTTCTTTTATGGGTGTCAAATTAGAGATAACAACTGATATGCCCTTCTGAATGATCCCGCATAATATTGAATTGTTCGATTTTTCTCTATGCATATATGTATCTCAACATACATACATACATATACAAAATATATATATTACATACATATATATGTATGTATATATACCAACATATATATGTATCTGTGGAGCTTATCAGCATAGTCCAATTTAAATTCCGTGTGAAATGTTATATTGTTTTGAGTTTCGCTTTTTGGTTTCTGTCATTTTTTTTCTTTCTTTTTCTTTTTTGGAATACATACTTTGTTTTGTTTTTTTTTTTTTTGTTGTTTTGTTTTGTTTAATGTGTGTGTGGAATTTCATCAACCGCAATAACCAGTTCTGGGTTATCAGGTCTTCTTCGCATGTTTGTTAAAGTGAAAGTGGAAACTGGCAGCTCCAGTTTGCAGCCCCAACCCACCGCAAAAGGTCAGATAAACCCAAAAATGAGTGAGACCCATGTGGAGTAGAATTAAAAAAATTGTCCATTTTAACTGATATGCTGACCACTTCATTTGCCCGATAAACAAGCTAAATTTTATGTTATTATGTGGTAAGATAATGGCCCTTTCCCCTCTCTGACCGCACCTGAAAAACTCTCCAAGTGCAATGGTACTAGTCTGGGAATACCATCCAAGTGGAAGAGTCATGTGTGTTCCCGCAGACTGATAAGGCTAATAGAGATAAGTAACCACAAAAAAAAAAAAAATAAAAGAAATAATAAAAAACAATAAAAAGAAAAAAAACATATGTAGAATACATAAATCCATATGGGACGACCGTGGGCTTGTTTTGGGGCAAGGGCAGGCGGTCAGCAATTACGATTCAGTAAACAACAACAATTGAACGATACCCCAACTTATCCCCCCATTCCGACCACCTTCTTTTTATTTGACAGCTGTGTTGTCACTTCTTTATCGCTCAGAGATAAATATTATGGCGCGCATGCGCTAAAAATTTTTCAACTGCAACTTTGTCATAATGATCATGATCCTCATCATCGTGATCAACATGATAATGAGAGACAGTCGACTGCCGCATTCAATTTGAAATGCGTGAACGCGTGCCGGAAACATGAGACGCATGCAAAATGAAAAAAAAAAGAAAAAAAAAAGAAAAAAAGTAATCAACAAACAAGAAATTCTCGCATTTATTTAATATCTTTAACTTTTTGCATATTGATGGCATTTGGCAAGAGGCTCTTGCCGTTAAATGGCCCACAGACATAATTAATTAAATGAATAGAATAGTTTGGAATAAAAGGGAATCGGTAGCACAGAATTATCAAACAAAAAAAGAAAACATTAAATTAAATGAAATGCTAGATATGGTAAGTAGTTCCATTCTTTAGATTCGAAACAGAAGTAAAAGGTTGCCAACAAAACAATAAAAAATGTGTTTAACATTTCATTTTGTTTAAATTTAAATAACTTTGGCTTGAAATATAATATAATACTAATATTTAAATACAAATTCATAATTTAATAAAATTAAATAATAATTGATCTGCATGCTGGCACACAGTTTCTTCATTCGATTTACATATATATCGATATATCTCTGAGAATATATAGGTAATAAATATTCAATTTATGTAATATTGTTGATGATTAAAAAGCGACTTTTCCGATTTTAATCTATTTGTAATATTAATCCTCTGAAATATTTTTCGGAGATATATTTTCTAAAGCATTAATATCGAGTTGAATGGAAAATGAAAGGGGTCATAATACCAAAAGATTTTGAGTATATTAACCAAAAAAAACTAATATGTTATAAGCTTTTACACTTTGATGACTAAAAATCATATTTCTTTTGTAGAAAGGTAAAAAATGACTCTAATAATAATAATTTGAAATATTATAGTATAATTTCTATTTATTTCTTTAGTGGAAAAAGTAAGTTACCCAATGATTTTATCAACTTAAATCTTTGCGGTTCAAAAACATATAAAATATTATAATTGAAGTAAAAAAATTTTAATTGTCATTGAGTTTAATAAATTTAATATATTTGTTTATAATGATTTTTTCTTTGCTCTAAAATTGTCTGAGTTTTGAAATAAGCGGAAACAGATAACTCGCATATTTGTTGTATTATTTTTTAAAATTATTATTTATTATTAATTGGAAACTTTACATACTTTATAAAAATATAAAAATCTTTAAAAACCTTTTATAAATAATTTATTAATAAATAATAAAAGACTTTTGTAGAGTGATTATATTCTTCAAATTTTATATAGTTAAAATCTATGAATATTAATTTTTATATATTTAAATATACTATATAAGTTGGAAATAGTGGAAATAGTTCACATTATAAAGTTTTATTACTAGAAAATGCTGTCATTATGTTTTATAGTTGTACTGCAGAAGCTAAAGAAATAAATACATAATTACATTTCCTGTTGTTTCTTTCTTAAAACGAAAATTAAAAACTTGAAAAATAATTTAATGGTTTGGTAGTAAAAAATTAAGGTTTTACAGTTGCTCATAAAAATTATAAAGAAAATTGGCAATAATAGGCATAAAGTTGTTTCAATAGTCAAAAACCAGCTACAAATTTAATTTAACACTAATGACAAGGTGTAAAAAACAGTAAAATAGAATATTACCAATCTTTTGTTTCATTATGGGGCCTAGCCCAAAAGGTTAATAACCAAAATTAATCATTGGCCAAAAATAAACAACATTTTAACCATAAGAATTGAGAAAAACTTATGCAGTTAGCCAATTGCATTCATTGTCAGCTGTTGCCAGATGACGAGACTTAGGCAACGATCTGGCAAAGCCCACGTGTTGGTTGTGGCTGAAAAATTTGGGTTAATTGTCTCATTGGATCGAGTCGAAAAAGTTGAACAATTGTTGTCCCAACGCCTTGCCTTTGGCCTGCCAATATTCTGCCAAAACCATAAATATGAAAACTGTCAATTCCAGCAAGGGGGCGGGCGGGCAAAAGATTATAAGGAATCTGACTCAGCTATATAGAAATTCACAAATGAACTTTGCTACACATTAATGATAAAATTATTTATTGACGTTGTTATTTGATGCGTTTTTCTTTTTTTTATAATTACACTGACGACTGAAAGTCTGATTTCCATTTTTTGCTTTTGGTATTTTATTTTTATTATTTTTCTTTTTACTCTCAACATTCAGCGATCATGTAATTCTGTATTACACTTTGCAGGCAAATGAATGATACCTTGGCCCATTGTGTGAGTCAGTCAATTGTTGTGTTTATTTTTTTATATGTTTTGATATTGTATTTCGGAAGTGTTTTTAGCGGCCTTCTTTTTGAGTCACAGCTAAATTGAAGTGGATTCTAGGTTGCCCTTTCATCTAAATACATACATATATCTTTCTCTTTTAATGTAGACAAATTGAAAGCCACTTAACCCATTTTGGGCATAATGCAAAACAGTTTAAACTGGCGACAGGCAGCTGTTTATAATTGGAAATAGTTTGGGTTGGGGGGGTAGAGTGGAATCTCGTGAAGAGTTGGTAAGAGTTGATTTTATGGCTTATTAGATCAGAGATGCTGGCTGCCGTTGGATGTTGATTTATGCGCCTAATGAAGTTAAAAAAAAAAAAAACGAGAGGGAGAAACTAATTTTTATCTTTTTTCTTATTGTGGGTCATTATATAATCGGGGCTCCCCCCTCCCCACTTTGCCGATCAGTCTCAATCGTTTAACTTGCTTCACACATGGCAATTCGTTTTGGTTTCGCAATGGATGACCAGCTGGCTGGCTGGCGGTGTTAGCCCGGTCAGGTCTGGACCGAATATAAAAAATTTCTTTATGTCGATGATGCAAGATTTATGCCACAGAAACAGTTAATGGGTGGCAATCATCTCCGCAAAGATCTCCATTGGGGGTGGAAAACCTCATCAAATTTATACAACTTAAATGAAAACTTTAAACAAATTATTCAATTAAATAAAATTTTACCCAAAAATTTGAAAGGAAAACTTTATTTAGTCTAGTAATTGTTGGGTAAAATGAAAGTATAACAAATAGAAACACTTTCATAGATAATAAAGGGTAAATAAATATTGTATAAGTATGTAATTTTTAATTTCTAAAAATTAATGTTTATTTTTACACAATTACTGTATGAAATCAAACCCTAACAAATTTTTAGCTTTCAATTTTAGAAAGCCAGACGAAGAGAATTAGTTCAAAAAAAAAAAGAAAAAGAAATAATAAGTTGTTGTAGTAATAGAAGGAGGAGAAGCAGCAACAATAATAACAACAACAACAAACAAGTGAAAGTAAAAAAACCAAAAAGACAAAAAAAAAAAAATCGTATAAATAAAATAAAAAGTGAAATAAAAACCAACAACAACTTGGCTTTCATGGGTATTATGAAACGTAAGTCAGTCAAGCATTAGAGGGAGAGTAAAAGAGGCAGGGAAAGAGATGTTGGTGGTGGCAAATGGGCGGTTGTAGAGGCGGTTAGGTGGGTTGGTGGGCAGGTGGAGGTGGCACTAACTCTCTTGGCTATGGCAAGTCATGCAAACGTTGCGCAGACGCCGTTGCCGTTACCATCAAAGATGTTTGGCAGGTGCGCAAAAATTGAAAAAAATAAAAAAAAAACTTTCAACAGTCAAACGGCATTGACTTCAAAAATTCAAATTCAACTTTTGTTTTTGCTTTTGCTGTTGCTGATGATGATGATGTTACGGCTGTTGTTATTGTTATTGTTGCTGGAGGCCATAACCATGCATTAGTTAACGGTTAATTGCCATATAGGGGAGAAAATCAAGTTAAGATCAATTGCTCTGTTGATTAAGAATTGAATATAACTGGTGTACGCTTGATAACTAAATTTTCTTTTCTTCGTTTCGTTTCGTTTCCACTTTATTTTCTTTCTCTTTGTTATTTATTTGGTAGCCAAATTGCTAGAGGCATGGCCCGTTTAGTCGATGTTGCTACCTCATCAAGTACCGCTAGATTTGTACCGGCATTGTCTCTGTGCCGGCAACTCCTCCCCAACAGCAACAACAGCTACCTGCTGATTTCAAAACATTAACTTAATTTTTTCTCATTTGTATCTGCAGGTTTTTCTTTTTTCTTTTTTTTTCTCTCTGTTACATTTAGTTGCTGTTGCTGCGGCTGCCAGGGAAATTAATTATGCGTTTGCGCTCAATTTGTAGCCCAAGTAATTTGCCGTCACCGGCAATGGAGGCAGGTGAAAGATTTGCGGGTGGCTCCCGCTACCGCTTCAAGACTTCATTCGACTAAATTCAAGTTGAAAACTGGAGTGGAATAGAGGTAAGTGGAGTGGAGTAAAGTGGAAGAAATTTCACAATGTACTCAAAATCCCCTGGCCAGAGGCACTTTTGTAATATGTATCTCAGCCATGGCTTAAATCTGTATAATACTCTCTGTAGATATCTGTTTTATTTCTTTTTTTTTTCGTTTTTTTCGAGTTTGGTTATTATGTTTGGCAAGAGCAGGTGGCATTGGCCACAATAAAGATTTTAATTAAACGATTGGCTGACGATTTAAATTAATGACTTCCATTTTATTTGGCCAATAACTATCTATTTGACTACCAACCGCAAATATTTGGAAAAAGAAACCGTTAAGATTGAACCTAATAATTTTTATAAATTTATCTCTTATATTTTTATTTTCAACAAATATCTACTAATTTTACATCTATTTTAAAATGTATCTATTAGTGTGAAAGATCTTTATATCTCAAAATCTGTAAATTATTTTTACTCTATAACGAATTTATAATTTTTAAGCAAGTATTTGTTTAAATTTAAAATTAATTAGGCTAAAAAGCTTCTTAACTACTCTTATTTTCAGACTGAGATTTCATTATACAGACAATTTTTGTAGATTTTGTTCTGAAAGTAAAAGTATTTGACAAAACAACTTTAGGTAACAGGAAATATTTTTATAAATTTTAATTTGGTTTTTAAATCTTTTATTTATTAAAGTCTGTGGGAAAATAAAACATTTTGAGACCTGTGAAACCACATTTGCAATCTCAATTTTAATAAAAACTAAACCTTTTAAACTGGTTTCATACTAGTTTCTAAATGTAGAAGAAAAAAAATAGTTCATTCTGTAGACAGAAATTATAAATTTAAATTTCATCAATTTAATAATGACAAAAATAGTATTTTTGGCTAAGTTCAAATATTTATTATTTAAAATGTAAACACAGACGGTTTTAGTATTTATATATTGAATTAGGACTGAATAAATGGACAAAGCAAAATAGGGACAGAATATAAGTATAAAAAGAAAATTTGATAGGAAAAGATGAAATAAAATTAGAACTGAAAGAGCGCTAAAAGCAGAATAAAAACTTTAGCAACTATTTTTCTTCTTTTTTATCAAAGAAGGAAGTTGGAAATTTACGTCTAACTAAGTAAAATAGTTGTTTACTATTCTAACTTTTGAAATATCTTTTAATCAACTTTCCATATATAAAATGAACGAACTATAAACTAATAAAATTATGTAAACAATTTTAATGCATTAGTTTTTTATGTAGTTTTCTTTATCAATTACCTTGTATATAAAAATATATTTCACAATACGAGAAAATTTTTAAATTTATGATCAAGAATCAATATAAATATTCATTGCATAAATATAATTTAAATATTTGCCATTATCTCTCTTTTTGGCTTTTTTTTTTAGAATACATTTAAAGTTTTTTTAAATGTAAAGATTTGCCTAATGTGGAAAACACTTTATTATAAAATGGAAATTAATTAAATAACAATAAATAGATTAAAGTGCAATATTAACCATTTACAATATCAATTAGTCATAATCATTAACAGCAATTCTGCGAAATGGTTGAGTTATTCTTTAACTATTACTCATGTATGGATATTATTTAGGCGATAACACGGCGTATGAGTAATAAATTGATGGTAAATTTTACAAATTGCTTTATCATATAGACCAATATATATTCAATTTGCTCTCATTTCATTCAATTATAAATCCCCACCAGTTTCAATGATGCAAACACACACACACACACACAGACACTCATGGGTGCACATCAACATTGTTAATACCAAGGTGGCAAAGTATCTATTAGATGCCGTTAACGGTAACTGCTGCTGCAATGTTTTATTCGTTGCCAACACGCAGCTAGGCAAATGCGCTTGTCAGCGCTTACAATTCAAAATTGGCTCTCTGCTTCTCATATTGGCCAACAGAGAGGAGGGGGCAAGAAGGGGCCGTATAGTGGCATATATAATTATGGGCAGGCGACAGGCACAGGAAACGGCAAATTAGAAGAGCGAAGCTCGAGCCTAAGCCAGTTGCATTATCCTGCGGCTAGGCAGCGGAATTAACGTGCAACGTCAACGTGCAACGTCAGCGTCAGCTTAGGCAGCGATTAGCAGACGCGGCCCATAATTTTCCATTTTGACACGCGAATTTGGCTTCCACTTCCTCCTTTGTAAAATGTTTCTTTCATTGGAATGGAGCCATAAAACTTAATGATTTTCGAATCAGTCTATGGCTTCTGTCGCCGGCGATAAGCAAATGCAAAACATGACAAATTTTATTTACTACCAACTTGGTATTGGCCAACTTTCTGCATGCAGCATAGAAACAGACGTGTTATTATCTTTTTATGTTTCCAGATACAAGCGCAGATAGAAAACAAAAAGCAAAATAAAAATAAAAAGATGTGGCTAATGCTCGACGAGGCTCGACTCTTCTCTTCTCGACTCGGTTTGGTTTGGTTTGGTTTTAGTACCTTGGGAGTCACAACTGGGCCAAGACATTGTTGAAGCTATCGCATTATGCTTCAACAAGTCGAACAAGAGCAAGAGAACTCTGGCAAGGTTTTTAAACAGGAGCGGCTTAACTAATGTACTTTTAATTTAGTTACGAAATTACTTTACTTTTGCTTACAATTTACCAAATGTTTTAATATTAAATTATATAAATAATTTGTAATTTGTAGCGATTTTATTGCTACTTGCCTCATAAAAACTAGATTTTCCAACTGAACTCGTTTTTTTGGGGATATTTATAAATTCTGGAAGTGTTAAGATTTGGAAGAGAATTAATAAAAGGAAAGATAGAGTTTTCCCTTTGGTTTAGTTTTTCTTTCTTCTACCTAATATATCGAATTAGCTGTTCGAACTCTTTCTTTGAATTGAGCAATTTGTATAGCTTATTATCTATATTTCATACGTTTTGAAACGGTTTTTTAAAATTCGGAATAATAATCTTTACAGAGAAGAAATGAAAACAAATATTGTATATTTGACTTTTATACATATTTGAGTTATAGTTTATCTATCAAAAAAGTAAGATTTTTTATTTCTAAACCCGATTCTCTCTTAAAATAATATTTTTATTGGAAATATGAATACCATATTACTCTTTGTGTTAACTAATATGAAGATTCCGATATGTGGTACCTTTAATTATAATTTTTGTTCATATTAGATAAGTTGGTCACACTATACATAAGAAACTGATTTCTTATTTTTCTAACAATGATATAGCAAATATCAAAGTACTTTTATAATTTCAAATACAACTCTAGCCTAAAAAATTCGGTTAGTCTAACGAAAAGCAATAAAATAATAATAAATTAAATAAATAGAAATATAACAATTGTAAGTTATGTTTAAAAAAAATAAAAGATAATAATAAAAGGGGAAATTTCCAATGTAAAAGTTAAATTATCAAAAATTACTAATGATTTTTTTAAGAAAGTTCCGAAACTAACAATTATTTTCGAATCTTGTTTTATATAGTTCTTTGATTCTAAATAAAGTAAAGCAAATAAATTGCTTTTATAATTCAGTATTTACTTTTATAATTCAATAGGAATAAATTATTTTTATAATTCAGTTACTGAATTTATGTATATAAACAGAAATTTTCCGTTTTGTTTTAGTTTTAAGGGTTTCTGGGCGCTGTTTACCCCATAATCCAGCACTGCTTCTGAATTTGAACGTACTAGTATTCAAAGAGTAGAAAATAAATAAACATAATAATTATTTTGCTTCACTTTTGACATTTCAACTGACTGCGTGCCTGCCTAGCCTTTCCAACTGCCCGACTGCCTGCCTGTCAGTTTATCTATGTATCTTTGCAATTGTATCTCTCTCGAGTCACCCGAGAACAATGAGACATAATACTAAATTAGCATTAACCCGGAAAAACTCAAGTGGGCAAACGCAGCTGTAAGCGTAGTTTTTTGGATTTTCGAGGGTTTGCTGACTCATGGCCCGGCCTGACTGTTGTGTGCCGCTTAATGTTGCTTGTTGAATGTTGCCTGTTTGTTATGTTTGTTGCCTGTTGCAGGTGTGGCTGCCGGCCTCCTGTCCCACTTTGGAGTTGGCAAATTAACTTGTTTGCCATGCGATTAGAAGCGGAAATTTATGGTTTATATGATTTGGTCAGCCAGCCGATAAGTGGGTCATGCATATGTCGAGGAGATTTTTCCAGCATTCTTGGCGAGTTTCTCATACCACACACACACACAAAACCATCGGCACAGATCTATGCATATATATATATACTTATATATGTATCTTTATCTATTTTTTTATGTATATATATGTACATATCTGGGCCTGACCCACTTGCCAACGGAAAGTGAAAATATGCTTAATATAATGGCTAACTGAATGAGTGGCAGACTGACTGACTGGCTGGCCTTAATTAGTATTTGGGCCATTCATTGGCTAACACTTATCAAAATTTGTAAAATAAAATATATAGAAACATGAGAAAAGAAACAACAAAAAACCAAAAACAAACCAAGTTATTTGTTTGTTTTTTTTTTTTGCCTTTTGCCTTTGCCTTTGCCTTTTTGCCTCCCCGATTTTGGCATGCCAAACGAGTTGGAAAGTGCGAATTTTTGCACGTCTTTGAATTAGCATAAAACATATAGGCAACAAGAAGAATTGAATATGAAAAAACACACACACAACACAAAAATAAAATAAAATATGCTAAATAGGTCAAATGAAAATGTTGATTTTTGCCTTGATTGGAAACCTTGTTTAGCTGTAAGCCCGCTTTAAGTTCCGTCTACTGAAAATCAATTCGATTAGATAGAAATGTTAAACAGGAAATAATAAATAGGAACTTGAAAAGTTTCTGAAATCGTTAAGGAATAATAATCTTATAAGACAATAGTCAACCTATAGAAAGACTAAAGAGATGCGAGATTTACTTTAGTCACATTAATTTATATGAAATGTAATTATTAATTAGAAATGAGGAATATTTTCAGGTACCAGTTATATTTATTTTTTGAAGAATTAAGAAAATATGTGATATAGTTTTCGATTTCAACAAACCAAAATAAGGGTTTTTAGCAGTCCCTGAGATTTCAAAATATAAAGAGAATTTCCTAGCGCTGTATAAATTGTTTAAAATATTTTAACTAAAACAATTTTTTTGTCCTAGCAATAGATTACAAATAAATAAGTATATAACAAAATAGTTCTATATATGTACAAATTTTTAATTGAATTGGTTGAAAATGGAAATAACTTATTTATTAAAATTGGCTAACTATGTTTATGTAAAGACAATTTAATCAGAATCAATTGAGAGAGATTACAAAATTAAGAATACAAATGGAAAAAATTACATTTACTGTTCCGTAGGGATTCGCTCAAAGAAACTATCAGAAAAAGTATATTAACTAAGTAAAACAAAAAAACAAATTACGATTCCATTTCAATTTCTATAGTGACAAAGTCTTAAAGCTTTTTTTTTTCCACATTGTAATTATTTTCAGTTAATCAACGAAATTTCGTCAGCTAAACAAGTTTAGCATACAAATATATTGCCAAATGATAAACAAAAGCTTCCTGAATGCTTGCAACTCAACAGCTATACAACTCCAACACAGCAGCAACACTACTCCACTACACCCCCCTCTTCACGTAAAGCCATTCACATTAGTTTCACACTTTCGAGTGGCTTCGTCCACGAGATATGCTTGAGTAAGTAGCAAGCGGCGGCGGCGGCTTTGCAAATAAAAATCTATCTCATGGATGGCGTGTCTGTAACTTTGAGATTGTCTGTGAGTATATGTGTGTCTGTGTGTGTATGTGTGTTGCAAACAGTTGCTGATGTGCTACGCAAACAATGATTGGCATTTGCAGTTGCAGTTGCCAAGTCCAAGATATTTGCACTCTTTGAAATTACCAAGATGCGACGACATGGCGTTGGCGATGCCCAATGCAACGGCAACGTTGGCGGGCAGCTTTGAAAAACATTTTTTTTAAATTGTTGTCTTGTTTTTTAAGTTTTTGCTTTTTTTCTAGTAGAATAACTTTAATTAGGGAAATGTTTAAAGCTAAATACATACATACATATAAGTTGAGTTCAGTTCAGTTCAAGTTTTATTTTTATATAATAAAAATACGCACCTGTAATGAAAAAAGAGAGAAATATAGTTTTAGTTATCGTTTTTAAATACATATTACAAAAGCTTTTAAAGAATATTAAACCTTGCTTAATCATTGGTTTAGCAATATGTTGAATTATTTTTATAATCTTTTATAAGCGTTTGAATCACTAAATCCAATTTGTCATTAAAAGATTTAATTAACTAATTTAGGTATACAATTTATTTTATTTTTATAGAAAAAAATTTGATTAAACTTAACATATTAATTTTTAATTATAGTTCAATTCATAATGGTTAGATTTAAAAATTCATATTTTAAAGATTCATTTATGGAGGTTGATTATATCTTATTTTGGTTATAATTGGTGAAATATTTTTCCATTATTTTAAAACTGTGATTATAAATAGTTCCATAACCACAAAGAAAATAAAAAAATACAAAATGTTTTGTAAGATATACATTTTTCAATACTAGTTTTTATTTCTATACTTGATAAAGATTTCATTGTCTATTTCATACTTTAGATACTGTTTGATTCGAAAGATAATATAAAGATATCTTAGAGATGGAAAATTTATTTAATTATTTATTTACCAAAGCAATTTAACAATTTATCTATATATTTCCATTTAAAAAACTTTAATTATTTACTTTCAAGGAGATTGACTTAAGTATAAAACATATATCTAATAAGTGGATATTAAGCCTAAACAATATTTTTTTTCTTATAAAATAAATTTAAATTTGAAGCCAATTTTTAAAATTTTAATTAGTTTTCTTTAAAGTTTAGCTTGAAGCTCAAAGTTCAGCTTTAATTTCAAGTTGGCTCAATTAAGTTTTAAGCAACTTCCTAATATTTTTTTTGCACTAAAATCAAGTTGAAATGTTTTTTTTGCCGTATTTCTCTTTGCTTATTAAACTTTTAAACTATATAACTTCAGTTTTTTTTTTATATTGTTTATTTTTAGTTTTAAATGCCACAAATTGGCAAAGAGAGTTTTCCTCATTTTAAGTGCCAGCTGTTGTTGGTGTTACTGTTATTGTTGTTATTGTTATTGTTATTGCGGCCAAACACCTGTAAGCCACAAATCGTTGGCGTTTTCTTTTCTCTCCATAGCAGCAGCACCAGCAGCAACAATAACAACAGCTATAAAGCAGTTGAATTGTTTAAGTTGTTGCATAAAACCAAGTGGCTAAAAGTGAGGCAAGGCTAAAGAGGAGGGTATGGCTGTTGGCGGTGGGGTGGAGTTGCCTATATAGATATAGAAGAAACCGTTGCTTTGCTTTGAGAGAGAAAAAAAAAAGTGAAAGTGCAATGCGGCAACAACAATAACAACAACAGCAACCAGTAGCCAATAAGCAATAGACATAAACAACATCAGCAACAAGCGACTCTAGCAACAACAAAAATCAGTGAAAAAAAAAGAAAATTATAAATTTCCACAGGTGAATGAATTTAAATTTTTGCACAAACAAGTAAGACAAAGACAAAGAGTTTGATAGTGAGAGAGTGGGAAAGAGAAGGCATTTAAAGTTAAAAGTTCAACAAATATTTGCAAGCGCACCTGTTTCCATTGCTGTTGTTGTTGCTGTTGGTGTTGCTGTTGTTTTTTCTCTCACTCTCTCTCAACAACCGCAAGACACAACCATCAGCAACAGATTCCGCATTGAGGAACAGCTTAATAAGTGACTATAACTAACCAAAAACATTAACTAAAACTACTATACATGACACATAAAGATGCAATTGAGAAATTTTATATCATAGGTATGCCTCCCCTCTCTCCCCCTTTCCCAACGAACCGCGACAAATAGATAGTAAGCAGAGACACCTTGAAACGCAGCGGCAACTTGTAATTGAGACAACAATCCAACAAATAAAAAAATTAAATGAGTTGTCTCAAAACTGCCAACAATAAAGGCAAAAAGCTTATAAACTGATTAGCAATAATGCATGGAATAGACGAGAAGAAATAATAAGAAAAAGGCAGAAGATATATAAACATGGCCCAAACGAATTTTCTATGCTCTAAAAATTGTAAATTTGGCAACTATTTAATGAATGTATCTGTGACCTGAAATTGATTTTATAAATAAATTAAGGAAAAATGTGTTGGAAAAAATTCTATCTATTTTTTTTTTTAAATTTTGTGATTAAACGATTTAATTTAATATTTAATTTTATCATATATGCATGAACACTCAGTATAAAATGAAACGAAAAAAATGGACCATTTTTTTTATTTTTTAAAAACTATTTGCATATTTTTTTCATAAAACAACAATTTTGCTATATTTACACTGCTACAATTTGCCTTTTTTTAAATATCGCTTAATTAGTTCTCAATGAATATTATTTATTTAAAATGGGAAAAAAATTACAAAGCAAATAAATAAATAAAAATAAAAAAAGGCAGTACAAATTTTTGCCAAGAATGTGCTTAATTTTCTAGAGTTTTATATAACTTTTTTTTGAGTGAATAATTGTTTTTATGTCATAGAATATTAGCTTAAAATTTGCTTCATATTGTAAAGTTGAGTTTCATTAACTAAATTAATTTGAATATATTTAAATCGGAAAATATTACAAAATTAATAAAATCTTCAATTATTTATTATATATTTAACACATTCCTTAAACATTTATACCAGCTTATATATTTAAAATTTAGTTTCTACTTTAACAAATTTAATTTTTTAATTCTTTTAACCAAGATGCTGTTAGGAAACGACTTTTCTTATTAAAATTTTCTGCAATTCTTTGACTTTATCGATATAAAATTTTATTGATATTTTTAATTTGGAAATTTGGCATTTAAGCCGAACATTTTCTGATTCTTAATTGCAATCCTTAATATATATGTACATATGTTTCAAATATGTTGACCATATATGTATAAGAAAAGACCAACTGATAACTTCTATTCCCACGAGTTCACTCCTACTTTTTTCTTGATACGGTCTGTTTCGACTTAGATGCAGAATGAGATAAGTTATCAGTTTGTTAGAGAGCTAAGAAAATTTACGAAGTTGAAAAGATTGTTTCCAGAGCTAACTTCTAACACAAAATAAATATACCTTTATGGCAAGAGTATGAAATGGAAAATAAAACCGAAACCGAAAAATGGCAAGCATTAAAAAAATAAAAAAAAAGCGAAGGCTAAGTTTGCATTTAGATGCGGAAATATTTACCTGACCCCCAGGCAAAAAAGGTAATGCAGAGAGAGATGTAGAGAGAGAGAGAGATAGTGGTATGAACAGGTAAGCATAATAACTATCTGTCAGTATGTGTGTCTATCTGTTTGCTTCTTTGTCTCACTGTCTGGCTGTATTTTCGATAAGTTTGTGGTAGATATTTGCTTATAATGTTAGCGCTCGTTAAGACATACATAAACCGAAAATTGAGTGGCCTTCCGCTATTTATCTTTATCTGGTAGATACGCTTGACATTAGCAAACAATATTTGCTTAAACGATACAATGGAATGTACATACATACATACATATGTACATATGTATCCAACATACTTCAGTATGTATATTTAGGTAGACAATTAGAAAGGGAGTTTTCATGACAAGATTTCGGTGGTTAATTGAAAACCATATCCATTTTGGATTCTCTTGAAGGAAACAGTGTGAAACAAAAGAAATTCAATTTGTGTTTATTTTTTTTTTGTTTCTATGTCGTTCCACAGAGTCAATATTTAAACAATTTGTTTCAATTTATATAAAAGAATGGCAGAACAATATATGTATGTATGTTTCTACCTAACCCGTTTCCAGGAAACAATTCTTGACTCTATACCATTGACCTTTGACCCAGCTTGAGGGAATGTTTACCTACACACACGACACACACATACATATGCGCATACAGGCACACATTATACACACATCTATTCAATGCGTTGAGGTATCTTTTACCATGTTTTCTTTTTAGGGAGTTTTTCTTTTTCAACACCTTTTTATATGGAATTCTTAAACACATTTAGACCAAGTCGATGATTACTTCTTCTCAGTCTCTTTACCTTTGGGTTTTTATCTATGAGAATATATATATAAGATATATACTTATATATCTTTATATATATGCATATGGTATATAGGTTTGTGTGTGTGTGTATTTATTTTACATAGAATTCAGGTGCTTAGACCGACCTAATTAGAATCGGCGGCTGCTTTGCGGCTACTTAAGTTTTGAGACAACTGCAAACACTTCACAGATACTCTCTAGAGAAAGAGAAATAGACAGAGACAAATAGACACAGCTAGAAAGTTCGTGTGAGGGAGAAGGCTAATAAAGTCCATTCATTCACTTGGCTAATTTATTCAAACTAGCGGCTACCGACAAAAAAAAAAGAACCGAAAAAAGCCAGAAAAAAATGCATTTGAGAGTTTTTTCATCTCGTATTTTTTTTTTTTTTTTTTTTTGTAGTTCTCATTTATTTTATGGCAGGCGACGAGTTGGGCATTTTTGTTTGTTCTCCCTTTTTTCCCTCATTTTTCCGAGTTTTCCCCTGTGTTCATATGTTTGTGTGTGTGTGTGTTTGTGGAAATGTTAATGGGGTCATTTGCCTTGTGCTGCATTAAGAATAGCTAAAGAAATATGTATTTAAAATACATTCCAAATGCATTACTTTTTTTATTTGTCTCAAATTTCAATTCTATATGAATCGTGCGGAATTCCGCCCACTGGAAATAAAGATTTCACATCATTCATAAGCATCTTAACACTTGGCTCACAGTTCTTCACCAGAAATTTTAACAAAATTTTTGTGTTTCGTTTCTAAATTAGAAACAAATTTCATATTTAATGGGAGAAATTTTCAGTTTAAGAAATTTTACATTATTTGGTCTAGCCGTTTTATAGATCGATTTGAAATTTGTATGGAATTGAGTTTTAAAGACACAAAAATAAAGATAAACCAAAGCAAATATTCCATAAAAAAAAAGATTCTTTAAATATATTTAAATAGTTTAATTGAATTAAATATTTTTTTTGTGTTCCAGTTATTTTCTTGGTCTTAACCAAGAACTTGATAATAAATTGTAAAAATTTTCTTTGTTGTTATCAGATAGTATTGTCTGTTAATATTTCTACATTGACATTGGCATTTTGTAACCGGGGCAATTGCATCATTTGCACCTGCATAGATAACAAATTGCACTGGCATCGATCACCCAATGGAAACAGCTGTTAAATGTATTATCAGCAAAAAAAAAAAAAAATAAAATAAACAACAACAAAAAGAATGAAACAAAAGGTTTTATAGCTTGTTTTTGTTGCTCTTATCATATATACTTTTTGTTTTTGATATGTTTCGTCAGAGCAAAAACAAACTTCCGTTGACTGGTTATCAGTATTCACGTGCTTGTTGCAAGTAATAAACTCTATTTCAGTTTCTTTTTGGCCCGATTAAGTGGCAGCTATCTTTAGAGTCTTTTTTTAATTTTATTTTCTTTCTTTTTGAAATGTGCAAAGTGCGTTCGTTCTCCATGCGCTTTGTTCACTTTGTTTCATCAAGCTATCACTACCGCACACACGTGTCATTTAAAAATCGCTACTTTGGCACGTCCCCATTTTCATGTTGACAGTTTTAGCTCACTGTATTCCACGGCACTGCACTGCACTGCACTTCACGGCACTGCATTGCATTTGGATTCAGATTATAGGGGATTGGATTGGTTTGGATTGAATGGGTTTTGGATTGGACCGCGAATTGTTGGCATCGCTGGCTTTGACGTTGACATTAATCTCAATTTTTGCATATTTCGCACAGCTGCGTGCACTTGAAGTGGCCGCTAAGTAGTATGTCTGAGTAGATCGCAAGTAAAACGCTTGTGATTTACTATTAACAAACGTTTTGTCTGCGCATATATGTAACCGATTTTTTTTTATTGTTCACCCCCATTTTTAGTTTGTTTTTGTTTTTATTATTTTTTTGTGTATGTGCTTTTTTTCTAATTAGCTCATTATACTTGATTCTATTGTAATCGCAAATCATATAAAAGATGCATCTAAATGCGCAATTTACAATTTTCACACTGATTGTCAACAATAATCGGTATATAAATGTATATAAATATATAGAAATATATATGTATATAATTGTTTAAATAGCTAAAGTTCACTCTGTTAGTTCCATCTATTTAATGCATCTTCAGATGCACGAATATGCTGATTCAAAACTATAAAATTTTTTATCTATTTTGTATCTGATTTATATATCTGCACGACTAAGCTGATACCGAATCTATAATAATTTTGTTTCTGAAATGTATGCACTGAATTTGCATTCATTTTGTACAATTTTAAGCAATTAATTTCGACATAAAATAGGTTTATAAACTACTCGTTCCCTTACCAATAATTTTCAGATACCAACACGACTGTGATTCAATATTTAGAGGGTGTGTCAACTAGCTACGCAGTTGAAAAATATTGAAAAATATTCAATAACCCAGTTAGAAAATTTTTATATTTTAGTGTGCTAAGAATAATTTCAAATTTTTTGTTGAACTTCTGGTGTGGATCCATTGAAATGCATGAGAAACTAATATTATTTTGGTCTCTAATGAGATTAGAGAAAAAGATATAATAAGGGTATTCAGTCAGTTTAAAATGGAATCGATCAGAAAAAATTGTTGTCTTTGTGAAATTTAAAAAAAATTAAATTGAACAAAACAGTCAGTTTAAATGTATTAAAATTAGAATCGAATTGAATACAATTTTTTCTTTTATGAGAATAAGTTTTAAAATATTTTTTTAATAATATTAGTAATGTTTTAATTGTTACAGAACGAAGTCTCTTATTCATTACTTTTTTTCTTTTGTAAGTTTCATAAATTAATTTTAATGTGTATATTAATTGCACACGATTCTTCCTTTTTATTATATTACTTGTTGAGGCTATTGTAAATTAGATGATTCCAAAAAGATTAAATTAAATCAAATAAAATTTTTCTTTAGGTTTCTGAAATCTAAGTAAAATTAAATAATTCTATTTCAAAGAGCTAATTAAAATGAAATATTTCTGCAGAAAATTTCTTTAATATAAAGATAAAATTATGTTTCAACTATGCAATATATAATTACATATTATGTTACCTATTAAATAAAAAATCTTTATAAAACAAGATGAACCTATTTAATTACTTTTTATTACTTAATTAATGTTATTACTGCAATTAATTATCCTTTTACATTTAAAGCAACAAAAATTAACATTTATAGCCAGACTACATTTACTTGACCATCTTCTAGTTCTAATTATCCATATTGGCTTTTAAATACTTTTCTTCCGATAAATTGTGACCCCATATTAGCCTCCTTTAAAGGCGCCACAGATGCTAAAGATTGAAGAGAATTAACGTATACAACAGTTTTGAATAGATTTTCCTGCCCCCTACCCTTCTCCCTAGCCAATGCGATTCGCTTGTGTCAAGCGACAAGTGACACACATTTTCCCAGATTTTATTTTCGAAATTGTTTACAGTAATTCACTCTCTTTCTCTTTCTCTGGCAATATACCTGTCTCTTTCTCCATATGCAGGCAAAATGCTAAAAATGCTTTTTATGCACACGTTCAACAATGAGGAAATCTTTACGAGCACATCTGGCGCATAAAGTGTCCAACCTTTCAGACTTTAAGTCTGCAAAACTTTTCAAACAGCAACAGGCCAAAGACAAATTGAGGTGGAGCACGAAAAAGGGGTAAGAAGTGTGGTTGTGGTAGAGAGATTCGGGGAGGGGCGGGTGGATATTCAAGTTGTGGGGCCAAAGTTGAAGTTAAAGCTGCAGCAGACAACTTGTTGTGGCAATTAATTACGGACCAACAACAGATGACAGTTAAGTTGGACTCTGTTGCTGGTAATGTTGCTTATGATGTTGCTTGCGATGTTGCGGTCGCTTTACTATTTGATCTTTGCACTTTGATAGCGAAACGTCGTGAATGTGCGTGGCCAGAACAACAAGTGGGCGTGCCAAGAGCGGTGAGTGTGACTGCAAAATGTCAAAGCAAACCAGGAAGCGATGGCAAATGTTTTAAATTAACAACAGCAACAAGTAAAGTTACTAGCCTCAATTCTCACAGCCACGCCTCTTTTCTAACTATATACGGTGCGTGTGTGTGTGTGTGTGTGTAAACAAAAAAACCAACATGACATTTATAAGTCATGTTAATTGGTTTCGAAATCAGACAAGTCAAACATTTTTCAACTCTTGACAGGGCCGGCCTTCAAGCATGAATCCAACATTTTTCCCTTGTCATATTTAAATGTCATTTGTTTTAGGAAGGGTTCTACTCTCGCCTGCTTATTTTGTTCTTTTTTTTACTTTTAAATTGTATTTAAATTTTGACATACACACAACATACACACTAATTAGCCGAAATTCTACACTAATTTGTTGGTTTTCTTTTCTTTTCTCTCTCTCTATCTTTGTCTCTGTCTTGTAAACTTATATTTTGTGGTGGAAATGAGGTCAAATTTGTGGAAAAACAAGAGCCTACACAAACTAACGAAGCGGCAAGTGAGATCAACTCCAAAGAGGATGGGGGATGGGAGGGGGCAATCAGCCAACCAACCGCAAATGGACCTCTGTTATTTATGTCGGTGGCACAATGAAAATTCTTTTCTTTTTTTTTGTTTTTGTTTTGAAAAATTGTTGTTTTTTTTATTATTCTTGCTATTTTCTGTTAACTGTCAGTTAAGTTTATCCAAGAAATGAGAAATATAATACCTTGAGATTGAATTAGAAAGAGGTCCAAGTGCAAATGGTAATTGTATGAATGTGTCTACACTTGAAGAAAAGAACAATAACTTTAGTTCCCACCAAATGATAATTGTCAGAAGTCGAAAAGGAGATGAGATGAAAAAGACATTTTTTATAAATAAGAAATTTTTTTAAATTGTAAATAAAATTTTGTGTAATTTTAAAAAGGTCGCTATAATAATTGATGTAAAATAGTCGTCATATAATTGATGTAAATTTCAAGTAACTTTTAAATAGAATTCCTTTGGAATATTCTCTTAATTTGTATAGAATTATGTATTATAATCTAATATGTTTGTTCAATACAATATATAAAATAAGTCATAATTTATAAGGAATAATTTTAATCAATTGTTCTGGATACGAATAACTAAAAGTTTAATAAGAAATACTGAAAGTTGTAAGAATTCTTATTAACTTGTACATATATACATATAAATAATAAATGCAAATTAAATTGAAATTCTGTTACTGATAATAAATATTTTTTAATATGTTATAGAATGTATATACACATATCTTTTTATTTATTTAACTCTTTATTTCATATTTGCATAAATTTTCTCATTTTAATACTGCATCTAGTTATTATAATAGTAAACCGATATATTGTCATTATAATACCCTTTCCAAATCAAGGATAAAACTCAATTTGTCTGCACTAATTTATTCCAGTGTACATGTGTAATATAAAGTCTAGTTTTATATTATATATAATTGGAAAGCAAAAGTTCCCCCAAAAAAAAAAAAAACTTTCAATTTACAATTCCAATTCAATTAACAATCCATGGTCATAGAGGAAAAAAAAATTGAGCTAAATTATGTAATAAATAGAGAACAGCGTCAAATCATAGTCCAAGGTCTTTTTGGTTTTTATTTTTCGGTTTTGTCTAGGTTTTTTTTTTTGCTTCTCATTTTTCTTTTTCGTTAGCATTTGAATCCGCCATCCATCTGGTTGTCAGCATTTGGGTCTTTAAGCCACAAAAATATCTATACAAATGAAAAATGAAAAATGCTTACAAAACGATATGCTTGGCCTTAGTGCTCTTTCCTCCCCTTCCCACCATTCATTTCAGTTAAGTTGAGTTGAGTTGAAGAACTGGCCCGGTCAGGCCAAATGGGCGCCACTCCCAGAACAGGCAACAATATATACGATATATCGTATATAACCAAGCGATCAGGCGCGGCTGCGGCCGCTTTACTTTTTTTTTGTTTACCGTTTTCGACCGCTTGACGTTTTTGCCACATAAATTGTTGCTGTAAATTTTGTATTTTGCCAGCCACAAAAAAAAGCCAAATGGCTGGAGCCTGTAAGATGGTGAAGAGAAACAAAGATATACGGGGAGTGGGAAGGGGGTAGAAGTTTTGCATTTTTGTGCATTTTTTTTTTTGGTTGCTGCGGCGCCTGATTAATTTATAAGCGTTTTTTTTTTTGGACAAACACCGAAAGCATTTTTGTTGCTTAAGATGACATTTAAACCGCTTCTTGTCTAGCTATCTCTTTCTTGTCTCTTACTCTTTTGCCTGTTTAACAAGTGACCAATGAATATTGAAAAATTTCTGGTTAAAAAATTGTGGCTGGCATAAATTTTAACGGTATTTTAATTTGGCATAAGAGTCGCGGTGCAAGGCGTATATCTGTATCTGTGAGATTCATTGTCTTCTCTCTCTCTCTCTCTCTCTTCTTATGGCTGTTATCATTAATGGTTGGGTGGGGAGGGGTTGTTCGCACCTTTGTCCGATGCATATCTTGGCATTAACCAGGCAAACCAGCCAACTACCCGCGACATGGAAAAGTGTCCGGAACATTGTCTGGGACATGCAATTTACCAATTTGCTTAATTGCTTCATTTTTTGTTACCCCCCCCCTCAACAACATTTTATTGCATGTGGAATACAACAACAAGAGCAAAAAAGAAAATTGAAAGAAGTCAACGCAACGATCAGGAAACATATGTCATTAGGCTATAGTGTGTGTACTATATATACAAATAATTGGATAAGCAGGATGATTTATTATGTACATATATAGAGATTGCTTAAAGGTAAATTTTATGTATACATATGTACATACGGAATTCTAATTGAATTAATTTAAATTATTTATGGCATCCTTGATCTAGTTTTTCTTTGAAATTTCCTTGATTAAGCACCTATGTATGTATGTATGTATATATACATATATATTCATTTTCCCATCCACTAATATGTAACATATTTTTAGTATTTCTGTGGGGGTGATTCTTGGCTCATTTTTTTTTTCTCGATATTTTTTTTTTTGTTGTTTTATGACAACTATTAAACAAAAATTTACATATTTGCGTCAAATGCAGCTGCTAATGATTAAGGTGCGAGTGTATGTGTGGTGGTGTTTATGTGTGTGTGTGTGTGTGTGTGCGTGTGTGTATGTGTTGGTTGCCCCATAAATGCCGACACCCACACTTTGACCTTCTTATGCGTCAATTTAAGCGATTTAATTAGCCATGAAGGCCTACAAGTGGTAGGCATGGGCGTCGAACAAAGAAGAGGAATAAATTTATTTTAAATATATACACATTTTGGTTTGTATATATGTATATACTATATACAACTGATTACATAAAAATGGAATATGGAAATTTTACAACTTATTAAAGTTGCGGTAATATTTTCCTATTGTCTTTTAAAATTTTTGAGGTTTCTTGGTTATTGTTAATATATCATTGTCAACTTTGATTGTATCAATTATAGAAGAAAAAATGTAAAGTTGGATAGTTAAGAAAAAATAAATCAAATAACTTGTGTTCCAAGAAACAGAGTTATTGTTGGATCTAGAAATAGTAGTTTTATTATGATATATATTATTTGATTACTAATTATTATTATTTGATGAGTACATATCATGATAATGCAAATAATTCTGATGTCATGTATGCAATAAGGTACACAATGAAGTTCTCTGTATATGTTTTCTCATTCTAGTTTCAGTGTATATCTATATATAATGAAGTTCATTCTACGGAAGTTGGACTGTATTTGCATAAATGTTATTATTATTATTAATTTCGGTGGCAACTATTCTCACATTTCAGTTAATCTAACATTGGTCTAATATCAAGTACAAAGCTTTTGAAAAAATAAAATTAAATTAATTATATATATATCACAGTAATTTTTAAGCTTATTAGAATTATTCAGCATTTTTTTTTTCAAAATTGCTAACACACTCAGACTCAGCAAGATCAGAGACTGAAGTAATACTTGAAAGTTAACCGATTTTGGAGCTAAGAGTGCATGTTGAACACAATTTTACAGCTCAAAGCGAAAAGCCGCTCAAGTAGCTGTTGCAGCAGACAAAACAAAATAAAGTATTTAACACTTTAAATTTAAGCCGATAAGGAGCTACCAAAAAAAAAAAGGAAAAAAAAAACCAGGAACAACAGGCAAAAGATGTCAGGAAAGCAACAAATACAAAAGAAGAATAAACAAGCCAACAATTTATTGAGAGTTGAATGGCATCATTCGAGTGTGTGTGTGTGTTGACTTATCGCAAATCTTGGCTGACAATGTCTTGGCCTGGTCATTTGCTTAAATGAGTTGGCATATAAACTGTCTGCCTGTGTGTGTGTAAGAGAGAGAGAAGGGGGGTGTGGCATGATGTAAAAGGTATATTGCATTCGAAAGGATTTAATTTAATTTTATGACTGCACTTGAGAGACACTTTTGTGGTTAACTTTTGTCATAATAAAAACAGTTGAAAGCTAATAATTTCCCAGTGACTTGTGTCTAGACTTGCGGTGACTTTGTTGCATGCAACGCAATGTGTTGTTGTTATTGTTGCCGTTGCTGTTGTGACAATCGAAACCAGTCAGCCGGCCGGCTGCCATAAGCCATAAACCATAGTAGTAGACCTGTATAGTTAGACCTGCATTGCAAAGCCAAATTTGGCAAAAGAAAAAAAACCAAAAAAAAAAAAAACATATTATAGTCTCGAAACGCAGTCGAGCCAGACAATTTGGCGTTTTATGCAATGCCAATTTTATGGCAGCTAATCGAGTGTTAGCCTCACTCGTTGTGTCCAAGTCAGACTCGTAGACTGCGAGTTCATCAAACAAAAACAACAACAAAAAAAGCGCACTCCAAATTGGTCAGAGATTCATTGGATTGTTGGCAAGTAAAAGGCTAATTGAAGTGGAAAACCAACGACCTTTCATTGTGTAAATTAGTCACAAATAATTTGTGCTCAAATTAAAAAAAAAAACAAAAAAAACAAATAATTTTTTGGCCAAATAAGGCTTGACTTTTTTTTAATGTGTGGGAAAGAGAGAAAAAACTGTTGCTATACAGATATAGTAAATATATATATATATATAAATATATCCCCTTGATGTCAGAAATATTATGTTTTCCCATATTTGCATGACACTCAACTGTATACTATATATCTATATATATATATGTATATATACATATCTGCCTAATCATTTGCTTGTCGATCTTAAAGCAAACATGCAAAATAAAACTCATATTTGAATCACGGCCAACTTTGAGTTGCATTCATTGTTATTGTTGGCAATATCGTTTGGCCACATCAAAACCCAAAACGCATTAATCACTGTCAACAAAAAAAAAAAAATGAGTAAGAAAAAAGTAAGGCAACAAATAACAAACAAGCTGGCGACACTTCCTTCTCCAGCTCAGAACAAAAACAAAGAAAAGGAAAAAGTACAAAAAATACTGCAATAAAGGCAACAAAATAATGAAGAAATACAATAAAGATTACAATGCATTGCCATTGCAAGAGGAACTTCTAATTACGCGTTAATTTTCACTTTAGTTGCCATCTAAAGCCCTGACCACCAACATTGACAGACCACTCCATCTCCATCTACATTCCCCATTGCCATCACCATCTTTAGTGGCCTCTGCCAGTTCACTTGATTCACTTGTCAATTTTGTAAATTATTACCTCATGCTTGTGTGCCAAACTTCAATAGGAAAAGCTAAGACGAATGCCTAATACTCTTAAATTTAATTTAAAGCAAAAACCTGACGAAAGATTTTAAACTACTTTTTTTTAATTTAACATTTTAATTTGTTTCTACCTTAAAATACAATAACAATTCTTTAGTTTCTTGTTTTATAAACAAGTTTCTATGTAAAATAAAAGAAATTCAATTTAACATATCAAAATAATATTTTTGTGATGTTTTCTAAAATATATGTTTTATGTATTATTTATTTAAATTTATTTTAAATTTCTTTTGGAAACTTAAAGAATTTTTCACAATTTCGGAAAAATGGTAATAAGTTTCCCATTTTCAAAAGTAAAGAAGAACGATCACTTAATAAGACTTAATTGTCTAATTATTCAAGTTTTCTGTCTATATTTTTTTCAATTTCTCCATAGCGAACAATTTTGAATTGAATTTAATATATATTGCAATGTGAAATATATTTCAAATTATTTCACATACAAAAACCATTGATAAAATCGATTTCAATAGACCCATTCAGTTGTTGGGTTTCAAAAGACATTAAATGGCCATCAAAGTTACCACAATTTCAAAGACTGAGAAGTACTTGTCAAGTTTCTTATAACCATCTGTTGAAGGGTATACATACATACATACAAAGAATAAGAAAAGTGGAAGCAAAAAAATGCATTGGATGGTTTGTGGAATGACGGGGGAGTGGAAAGATACGTCCAACAAATGGAAACAAAGTGAGTCAAGTTAATTGCTGTTAATTTCGCCACGGCACATTGGTAACAAGGAAGGTCGTCGGCAATATTGCCATTGGCATCGTCAACGTCATCGCCATCGACAAAGCCATCATCAACGACAGCAACGGCAACGGCAACGGCAATGGCAATGGCAACGACAATGGCAACATTGCCTGAAATCAAATGAAATGCGTAAATTGCTCAAGTACCGACTGAAATGTATGGACGTTAGCAATGCCAATGGTAATTGCAATTGTTAGTTAAATGCACTTGATGGTAAATTGTGCAAAAGAGAGACTACTAAAAGGTTGACATAAAGTGATAATTGGGTCGGCTTTGTGTTGTATAATGAGCAATCAAATGCTTGCCAGGATCTTCAAGACTCAATGTATGTATGCCAGAGAAATCCAATTAAATTCTTTGACCTTTTTGCCATATTGCGTATACGCCTTGTGGCATATGTAACCATATAATTTTTGCCTATCAATTTACCTCAACCCACATTGGCAAAATCGGGCAATTTAATAAACAATCTTACCACAATTTGCTTTGGCAAAACTCAATGAAACTTTATCATAAAAAAAAAGAAAAATAATACAAAATGACGTGAGGGGTGCAGCATTAATTTCTTGCAAATGGCAAATCGAACGCAATTCAAGCCACTTAACCTTGAGCCAAACGAAACCAAAACCAAACCGAGTCAAAAGCGAGACCAAAACCAAAGCTCATTGAAGTCAATTTTTTTTTGTTGAAAATCCGCTCACGAAAACAATTGTTAAAAAAAAGTCATTAAATAAACCAGAAACTAAAAGTACTACAAAAAAATAAAAAAATAAATGATATAAAATAAACGATTTAAAAGCAACCACGAGCTGCATTCAAAAATTAGCCTGAAAATTAGAAACCATAAAGCAAAGGAAGTGAAAATATAAAGAAATGTGAAATAAGAATCAAATATGGAAAGAAAAAGGCTCGATCAACAAAAAACATAAGAACACATATGGCGAATTAATTTGTTTTTGATTTTACGACTAGCAATAATAATAATAACAGCCGCAACTTAAAAAGAAAAATAGAAATAAGATAAAGATGAGGATAGAGGCTGGCAAGGGAAATTTGTATTTGGCCAGCAGCTAAAAACGACTGTAAAATGTTTCTCCACCTCTTCATCGTCATCATCATCGTTAAGTACGTGGCAGGAATGAAAGAAAAGACGACAACAGCAACAGCAACGAAGACAACAACGATGCAATATTCCAAAAGAAGTCTTAAAAACTAAACTTGCTTCTGCTGTCTCTCCTCCTATTTTTCTGTTAACCTAAGACTGGCATTAGAAACGCCCCTTAATGGCCAGTTAACCGCCTCTAAAATGCAATAGCAACAGCAACAACAACAACAACAGTAGATTGCAATAAAAATCGGTTAATAATGTTTTTCGCAACGCCATTCAAATACAACAAAAATAACAACAGCAACAAATATGAATGTTGCACCATGTTATGAACTAAAAATATAGGTTAGTTGCAATTTCTAAAGACGAAATCAGAGGCAAGGAATAATGCTACAGGCACTTGGCTTTTCATAGACATAGCTTCATTATTATGATATTTGTGTGTGTGTGTGCAACATGATGATGAAGTTAACCATCTCTACCTCTGCCTGGCAGCCTAAACGCAATGTTTAACCTCTGATCGAGGCAAAGCAAAAGGACCAGAGAAATAGAAACAAAGCCAGTTAAAATAAGTTAAGCATTTAGATGGATGGATGGATGATAGTTGCAAATAGCAAATAGAAACAAAAAACAATGCTACAGTAAAACCTCTTGATAATACAATGTTTCATTTTTCTTTTATAATTTTTTGTCTGGGATACTTTTATCATTATATTTCTCTTATTTGTGAAAAATTCTTTTACCAGCTTTCCCCCAAAATAAAAAACGTTTGTCTGGCTAAATAATTTACCAAGGAATTACCAGCATCATCATCACCAGCAACAACAACAACAACAACAACAACATCAAATGTAATTTCCAGTTGAGTTTTCAACAATTCAGGTTTGTTTTTTGTTTTCTTATTGCCTTTTGGAAAATGATTTTAAAATGCAGCAACTAAAGAAGAGGGGGCGGAGTTGCTAATGCAACAACCAGCAACAGCAACAACAACAAAGCAAAAGCAAATCACAATGTATTTTTCATGGTTCTTTCTATCTTTGTTTTTCTCTTTTTTTTAGGCCATTTTATATGAACCAAGAGCAATTTCTGTTATCTTTTGTAAATCATTTTGTTGCCATGCTCCATGGCTAACTCTGAACTGAAGTGGGTTTCGCTGTTGTTGCAGCTGACGGAGGATGAGCCCCAATGATGTGGGGCTCAGTTGCAACTAGCAATTAGATGTGTGAATATGAAAGACTATGTGTGTGCAACATGAAACGAAAATGATGCCATTGGTGGATTCTTAAATTAGATCTAGTTTACGAAAGCCAACATATGTACATACATATTGTGGCACACTAAATAACAATGATAAAGATGCAACATGCAACACAGCGTTGAGTATCTTTCTACTGGTATCTAACAATTCAATTTCCAATTTGCTACCAATCATAACATTTCACAAACATTTTCATTTTCAATCATGGCATTGCTTCAATATGATATTACTTTCCGCCTGATTAAAATCGGAGTTTGAATGAAAAGTTTATGGCAAGAAATGTTCATATAAACTTTACAATAGTCCAGTTTACAATGAACTTTACACGGACTTGTGAATCTGAATGACTATTCCATCTTCATCTCTAACCCTTTGGGTATCCTCAAACGGACAGTCGAGGCATGATAATAAACTTATTCCCTTTCGGAATAAGGAAGAAGATGTTTTCTTTAATATGCAAACTCTGTGTAGTCGTCTGAAGGCGATTTGACATACTTTTTATTCTTCAAAGGTTGTAAATGTTATCCTTATGCGATCTACATAATTTAGTTTCTTTATCATAAACTTTTATCACTTTAAATGACACAACTCAATTTGGAATCGGTACATTAGTATTTATAAAAGTTGGCTATAAATTATTGCCATTTAGATGATCACATTTAAAACCAAAGATGGACAAAAACCATTATTTTTAATCTGGATCGTTTTAAGCGAAATATAATTATGTATATCAACATCAGTTTTTAACAATTGTTTATCAAATTTTTAAATCAACAAACTTTTACATTACATAATGTTTTTTTTAAACAATTTATTAGTTTTTTCTAATTATTTCATGAATTTACATAGTATTTTGCAATATTAGATATTAATTTATTTTGTTTGAAAATGTTGGCTATTAATTTTTGAAATTTTTAAATCCAATTTATTCCCAGTAATAGGAGATGGATACAGAAGTATAATCATTTTTCCTGTTTTGTATCATTTTAATCAATATAGACTTCAAATCTGACACAAATTTCAATATGCATATTCATCATATGAAACAATTAAACGTTTGAAACGATTAAAACGCATTAAAATCGTTTGTAGCCCAGTCGCATATTTTAATTCACTTAACTCAAAAATATAATGATTTTTTTATTCAGTTACTTTTCAAGAAAACATTCATAAATGAACATCTCTCCAACATATTGCAATTTTTAAATATTTATTATATAAACGACTTTAATTGAATGTGGCGTCAACAATGTTGATAGAAGCTTTTTATGTATCTATATATTATATGTATATCTTGCATTTGGATTGGAGCTGTATTAGATTCAAATTAAAGCATTTTTTAATTGACAATCGAAGAAAAACTTTAAGTTGATATTTAAACATTATTATCATATTTATAATATCACACTTTAGTTTAACTAGTTCAAATCGATATCAATTTTTTAAATGATATTTTATTGAAACACTTGTCCCTTTAAAACTGTTAGTATTTAAATAGAAAACCAATTTTTTGATCACGTTTCAAATATTTAGCAGCGAATATTTTATTTATATTAAAGATTTAAATTGTTAGTATAATATATTTTAAATAAAATATAGTAGTAATTGAAATGAAAATATTTTAAGAATTGTAAGAGTGATAAACAGAAACGTTATGAAATTAATATATTGAAACAGAGTATTAACGGAGTATAGTGGTGTCGGTGTGTTGGAAATTCACCTTTGGCATGTTACACATTTCACACGAGCAGTAAGCCATGTCCACGAGTATTCTTATATGTATGTACAGATTGAAAGGGGTAGGGATGAAGGGAACTTCCAAGTACTATATGCTTGGCAATGCAGCTTAGTAACCACGTACTCTCATGCATACATATGCAACTCTCACTCCATCACTGTATCTCTTACAATTCAGTTGCATGGCATATAAGTAGTTGTACGTAGATACATACATACATATGTATCTATTACATTGACATTAAGCTGTTGCTGATGTTGCCTGTTTTGTGTCTTGTATTTTTTTTTTTATTATTTTTTTTTTGCTTTCATGGAATTCATTAATAATGCATCTGCGCAACTTTGTTGATAATGATGTCTGGTGTTGATATCGTTGTTGCATTGAGAATGATAAGTTCCGATGCTAAGCTGATGCTGTGTGTAGGCGATTTGCAACGCTTCGTTGCATTTACATTGCAATTACAATTTTTTGTTTTGTTTTCTGTCTTTTTTATTTCGCTTTTTTTGCTTTTAATCATTTGTCTGCCTCTTTCGTGTTGTTGTTGATTATTTTTTTGTTTTTGGTTTTCTCTATTAATTAATTCAAATTGACATTGAAACTCGACAACAATAATAGAGTCAATAACAAACAACAACAAATTGCAAAACAAGCTACTAATGATAAGTTGCATGCCTCTTCCTTCTACCCCTCTCACTTGCCATATCTCCGCCTTCATCTACTTCTGGATTGTTGTTAACAATGTGCAAAATGTTGTTGTTTATGTTAACAATAATTCTTGTTGTCTTCTTCACATACAAACACACACACACTAATACACACATACACCCATACTCCTTGATAATGATCTTGCATTTTGATTTCTTCTTCCTATTACGTACCATAATCGAGGCCATTTAAAATGGTATTATATGGAATCATTTGAAATGGCTATAACAGTAGTCATAATTCAAATTGAGTTCTCCATTTTTCCTTTATAGAATGCAGTTTTTCAATGGGAAATTCAGTTTCTATTTAGAAAAGAAATGGATTATGAAAAAAAAAACTGGTTATACGAAACGAAAATCTTATGTTAAGAGGATTATGCTTAAGTGAGTAATCCTAATTTAATTTATTTTTAAATATTATAGTAAATTTATAATTAATAATTAAACTTTACAGGTTTTAAATGTATTAAAAAATTTTACTTTAAAAATGCAATAACTTTAAATGAAACTGTAGTCAATTCAGAAATATAATTTTCTATTTGGTTGTCTTTTTCAAAAAAAGATTTTTTTATTTTGTTTGTTAATCAAATAAAGAAAATTGCTAGAAATAAAATTGGTAGTTTTTTTTTGGCGTTAAAATTTGAAAAACAAGTCGTAAATCGGAGTCGTTAAATGAAAGGTACCATGTAAAAAGGTAAAAAATAGTATTTACCACAGATTAAAGTTCTTATTGTTTAAGGTTATAGGAAATCAAAGGAAATGAGAGTATAATAAACATTTTAAAGCCTCGTAAAGCCTTGTTACAACTTGAACAATAATTTCGGTTTTTGCTATTTGTAAGAAAAGTGAAAAAGTCTACGGTTAGTATCATCTGAATTAATTGAAAAAAATAGTTCTGTTCTTTACTTTATTCGGTTTCCTTCGAATATTTATGGGTATATCGATATGGGAAAATTTAAAGATGCTTTTCTAAACATTTCTTAAAGTCTTTTTCCATGATTTGAATATTTAAAATTTATTGATCTAAATAGATATACATTTATTTGCCAAAGATAATCTTTAATCATAAAGTAATTTTCAATAAATTAAATGCTTTGTCCATAGGCTGAATTATTTTATGGCAACCTTTAATATGTACTTCAGGGATCTTTCACTATTTATTTAAATATAATCGACATATGTACATATATATAAATATTGTAGTTAGCATTTAACAAATTTAAGTTAAATTGATAGACTATAACCATGAAAGAGGACTTTGGACTTTGGTTATGTCATTTCAAAACATTCATTTGAATTTTAACTTATTGAATTTTAAATACATTTTTAAAATAATTTGAATTTTTAGTGAAAAGTAATACAACTTATAAAAGGCTTTTTGGTTAAAAGCAATTCCTGCATTCCATTTGAAAGTTGTAAAAATTTTTGGGTATTTAAGCGATATTAAAAAGAAATTTATATAAAATTCATTTCGTGTTTAAAACTACTCAACACACACACACAAATGTTTATATATATATATATATATGTATATAAGTATATACGAATTCAGACAGCGTAATCAATAAATAAATTTTCTATTTATGCAACAGCCTCGATAGAGTAGTCTCTGCTGTTGGTGTGGCAATGGCAGCGGCAACAACAGCAACAACAACGGGCAACAGGCAACATAACGGGCCAAAGCGGCCGACCGGCAACTTGTCATGCATACAAATAGAGAGAGAGACATAGAGAGAGAGAGCTAGACAGAGACAGAGAGTTAGAGCAAGAGACATAGTTGCATGTAGGGAACATGCATGAGTTAATAATAATATATATACATATATATAAAAATACAAACACTCACACACACATACAGTTATATATTTTGTTTTCCATTTTTTTTTATATATATTTTTTTTCTTCCTCTGTATTTTAATTTATGCAAATAAATTTCCACTTTGCACTGAAATCAAAATGAATTAAGTGCGAGTGATAGAAAAGTTGTTGTGTTGCAAATATATACATACATACATATATATTTATGTATGTGTGCGTGAATACCGTTGCTTGTGCCACTTTAATCGAGTTGAGTTTTCGATTTTAAATGCATTTTTTTTTTACTGCTGTTGTTGTTATTTGTTTCTCTTTCACAACTGTTTGGTTGGTTGGTTGGTTGGTCGAACCGGCCGGCGTTGCGTGCGGCAATCTATGCATGGCATTGGAGTGGATTGAGGGGGCATCGTGTAGGTGGTGAAGGCGGCAAGTGCGTGAGCAACTTGTATGCCAACTGTCGCCTGGGGAAAACATGTTTGGCGGCTAACGCACAACGCCACTAAGTAGTCCAAGGTGCGTGAAATAAATTTTCATTCCACATCATCTACAATTTGATTTCATTGGCCTCGTATAACGCTGCCGTCTTGTGTGTGTGTGTGTCTTAGTGTGTGTGTGTGTGTGTATGTGCTTGAGTTTTTCACAATTTTCTTTTGCCTGACAATTTAACATGTTGCATTTCACATGATTTAGCTAGGGATTAAAGCATAGAGTGTATATAGTGGCGCCAGGTCACGCCATCAGACCAACATCACCACTTATCGGACCACTATTTACCCCTTCCACTTTCCCCTTTCAATATGGGGTGGCAGGAAGAAAATTGCGTATATTAGCATAAATTACACATGGTTAAGTGAGAAGGGGGGTGGGATAACTGAAAAAAAAACATGTACGCAATCGCCTTGAAAAATGTGCAACGGAAATTTAAGCATAAATTGCTGAACCCAGGAAGATAGAGCCGCCACAGAGAGCGAACATAACCACACCTTCGTTTCCTTAAGCCACCCCTCAACCATTTTCCAGTTCATGGCTGGACTTTGGCTATATAGTGACCTGACCGCTAATTAAGTGGAAATTTATGGAATGAAATTACATTGTGCATGACTCGTCGCGAGCATAAAAATAATAATGTTATTATTGTTATTATTATTTTTTGGCAATTTTCCAACAGCAATTTGAATAAAATTGAATTAAATTTTCTATTGCACTTGTCCATCACACACACTGACATACACACGCATATATATATGTATGTGTATATCCTGCCTTATGTCAATTATGATGTTAGCCAAAAATTGAATGGATCAAGGTTGTGGCAAGAAGCAAGTAATTTGACCGCAACTTAAGCTAAACTTTGGTCTATGTGTGTGTGTGTGTCATCAAAGTTAATTAAAGTTTCAGTTAACCACAAGTTAATTTGCCAACCAAAGGAGGATAGAGAGAAATTGACTTCTTGGCCAGCATAAGCATGCATTTGCCATTTCCGCATGTAAATAGACCATTTAATTGATTTTAAATAGACTTATGGCTAACACTAGGCAACAAGGATTTAATAAATGAAAATATCAAGACATTTGGCAAAAATATTTTCAATTTTATTTGCAATAGTTTGTTTTTTTTTTTTAATTTCTGTGTTGTACAGTGTTGACAAAGTGTAGAATTTCTAAGCTTTGTTTTACACAAACATAATTGAAAATGTGTATTTTGGAAAAGTTTTGTCTATTGGAATTTATCTTTTTGCCAAGTTAGCCATAATTACAGCTTCTACAGTATCCTGTTTGTCGACAGGTTTTTAATTATTCGTAGCTATAATTTGGTTGAACAAAAGGGAGTTGATTTTCGATACAATAATGACATTAAAATTGTTTTGTCCAATGTAGCAAGTCAATGAATGAAGTATTTCAAATATAGCATTTAAATTTAAATATTTTCTTATACAATTGTCATAATATAATCAGACAAAATATGATTAAGGAAATAAAGGTCCTTTGTGCCACTCACACAAAATATATCTGAAAAAAAATGTAAAAATATTATTCTGTTGGAATTTTTTACAAGACGTTATTTTTTTTGTATTTTAAATAATATAATTGTTTTTTTTTTGGTTGGTTGTGGCATGGATATTACATTTTAAATTAAAAAGGATAATAAAAAATATTGTTTTCAGCTTAAGCAAACAACAAAATTTTGTTTTAAATCCAAATATAAATCTTCATTTAGGAAAGGCTACAACTGCTGTTTTATGTCATTACGAAAATAATGTTTGTTTCGTTATGACTAAAAAATTTTAAACAAGATTCAAGTAAAATTGCGTAAACTTCAATTATTTTTTTTTTAAATTTGATAGAGTTTAGAAAAAATAAAGGAAAGGAAAGGAAAGGAGAAGGATAATGAAGTCTTTTGAGATATATTTATATGTATTTATACATATTTATATAAATATTTTTTACTTTATTTTGAAATACAACATTTTCGTATATATTAGCCAGAGCTGCAGCATTGCTTAACACAAATAAATAAATATTAACAATACTAAAATATCAACTAGCGATCTTTTATTAAATACTATTTGTATTTAACATAATTAATTTTCAATTATTTTACATTTTTTCACCCCCTTTAGCAACTTCCATGCTCTTATTAATGCTCATACACTTTCATATCACTCAATAATGGAAAGAACAATGTAAAGCAAAAATATTTCTGTTGGATCAATTGTATTTTACGGTGCTTACAACTCAATTAAAATGTAAAAAATTTTGCAATTACAAGTAGAGAGAGAGAGAGAGAAAAAAATGAAAGAATGACAGCAACAATAAGACAATAAGCTTTAGTTTTACAGTATATACATACAAATATATGTACATATATAGAATATGGTCTACAATTGAAATCTGTTTACATTATCTTTTCTGACATTCGGTTTACTTATCACCGCGTTAAACACACACACACACATACACGCACACACACCTACAACATGTATGCAAATTTCAGGTGTGCGTATTACCGTGCTCGCAATGCAATTAAGTTGAGAAAATTAACGCATGAATGCATTTAATATCAGGGGATTATAAACACAATTGAAACGCAACAATGTGGTGCGGTGGTGGGGGGGGGACGATGGTCAAAGTGTATTGATATTGACACTGAATGCAAAATTTACTTTATTTGAAATAGGTAAATGCAGCTTTAATGCCAACAAAAAAAAAAAAAACTTATCATTGGCAATTGCATTGTTGCCGCGTGGCCTGAAACTGATAAGTTAACAGAGTGTAAATGGAAGAGGGAGAGAGAAGGGGAAGGGGAAGACATTGCCAGTCGCATGTTTAGCATTTTGTGTTAATTATAAACACAATGGGGGCAAGTATTACGTGGTATGCAATGTAGTAGAGTGAAAGAGTGAACAAATGCAACTGATATCAATAACAGACACGATTGCATCAATGAATGGCATGGAACTGAAGAGCTGAAGGCAAAATTGTAATTACAGAAACAATATCTAGGTGAAAATAAGCAGGAGCAGATTAAGGATAGAGCTTACCTAAGTGAGAGCTACTTAACAAGATAAAGCAATTACATTGCAAATTGAATTACAAATGATGTGAATATTGCAAGTGAAAATCCTATTATTTCAGATAATTCATAATTATATATAAAGTTAGGTAATTTAATAGATGTAAAGATTTGATGATTTGATTAGTTTGACGATAGTCAGAGATTCTTTTAGCCATTTTCTGAAGCTAGTACAGAAGACTTTCGACAATATAACTTTAATCCAAACAAAATGGAATATAAGTTTCTAGAATTTCTAAACTTCTAATTAATAATTAGTAATAAAATTAATAATAAAAGACTTGTAAGATGAAACATAATAATTAAACTTATTTCTTTTTCTTTTACATAAATAAATATGTTAATAATTTTTTGCTAAGAACATTTAAAATATAATAATTATTAAACATACTAGCACATCATGAATTCTATAATTTATTTACTCATAATTCTAGTATGAACTTGTTTTTTATTAATGTTTAATGCAATAATTTTGCCGCTTGAGAAACTCTAAGACCGTCCCTGTTGCAAAAAAGGACAAGGGCATATCCTTTTGCATTTACAAGCAGTAAAGAAGATTTAGCTATTCAACTGTTAACTAATTAGCCAAGTTAGATGATTTGAGAACTTGTTGGCTTCGATTAACAAACATTTTCATGTTCTTAGACATGTAACATGTTGAATTTCGAAACAATACGATTGGGAAACATGGTTACAATATGCCTTTAACTATTTTCGTGTATATCTGAATATTATATATTGACTGAATATTTAAATAGGCAAATTGTTATGTCAAATTTAACTAATAAACTTTCCAATTCGTGTCAATGCAATTTATTTCGATTGAAGTTGATCAACTTTGTCAACTCCAATATTGGGTTAAGAGTTAACTTAACTTGGGTTACAGCGAGAGAGTTAAATTAATTGCCGCTTTTTACAAAAACTTTATAATTAATTTAGAAACAGCAAAAATTTAATTATATATCGTCGTCATCGTTGTCGTTGTATGAGACAAATGCGCCCGGCCACTTAATTTGATTTGAATTTACCAACAATTTGCATATGACTTAATAATTCATTGAAAATTGCCAGAGATATTGCCGGGCGAAATCAATCTGCGTAGCATTTAACATTTTATCTCATACACACACACACACAGACATAATAGAAAAAGACAACGAGGCCTTTTGGGCCTCTATTTACTATCGAATGGCTAAAATGAAAAACTGGTTTTTACACTAGACGCGTTGCAACTAACAAATGAAATACAGTTCTTTCCATCTCTCTCTCTCTGTTCCTCTCTTTCAAACCAGTTGGTGGTTAAAAACAAAATTAATAATCTCATATATATATGCATAGATATATATATATGTAAATGTAGGAAAATGTGGCACAACGTCAGCGGCACCGGCGGTGGCATACAACTTGCCTTGGCATGTGGGCTATGGTTTAGTTGATCTAAAAATAACTCAATCTCAATGACAACGCGGCGTATACTTGATGGCACTTTGTGATAACCGTTTGTCTACATTGTGTAATCGTTTGCAAAAAACAAAAAGAAAAAAAAACAGAATTCTCCTTTTCTTTTGCTGTGAAAACTGAATTTTCAACTTTTACTACCGTTACACACAAACACAAACACACACACAAACAGTTTTTGAAGCGGCATTTGTATTTTGATTGAAATTGAAATTGAAATTATGCGCCCCCGCTCTCCAAAAAACAGTCTTGAAGTCTTGGTACATGCCAGCGCAATTACGATTACGGCATATTTTGTTTCTTTTTCTTTTTTTTTTTTGCAGTTGGCCTCGTGGCGCCGGCAATTGCACAACAGCAACAAAAAAAATAAATAAAAACAACAACAACTAGGCATAGCTGAAAAATTGAAAGTGAACTTGCGACTTTCATTTTTTGGTCGATTTTTGATACTCTTAAGCCGCTTAATTGTCTTCGTGTCAAGTTGTTTAGCTTAATTTACCTTGACAGTTGAGTCGAAAAGAGGCCTAAGGGCATATACACACACACACACACACACACACAAACACACACACAGTAATACCTCATTATAGCAAACTCATTTGTAAGTATGATTTTGTACATTTTCTATGATTTCCATGCATATGGAAGTGAAAGTCAGCTATATAGTCATCTCTTTGATTTTTCATCTTTCAAGTTCGTTTGCCTCATTTTCGTTTTGTTTTTTTTCTTTATTTGTTGAATATGCAATTTGAATGAACGATAAATGGATAATACATAAAACTATATTCATTGACAAAAACTAATTAGATTAAAAGAAATCATATTAAAGAGTCTACATTTAATGATTCCAATCATTGTCAAAAACAGAAAACTGAAGCTTAAATTCAACCCTTGCAAAATATTCTATGAACAGATACAAATCCCTTTCCAAAGTGTCTAGTTAATTATACTCAGCTTCTTGAAATTTAAGCCATAAGATGCTCGGAAAAAATTTGGAAAATTTTTAACCCTAAAATTTATACGAGTATATCAACAAAAGGGGTTTAATTTTAAATTAAATTTCCAGTTTTTTTTTGTGATTTAATTCTGTACAAAAATGCTGTTTGACAGCGCAACATTTTCTATAGCAAAATAATTTTTTAAAATACAGAATAATTACTTTAAAAAGGTTAATTTTAAAGCTATTCTGGAACTTGTTTACCTTTTGAATTGCTTAGAAATTCAATACTTCATAAATGACCTTAAACTGACTGGCATTAAATTTTTAAAACTTTAATTTTTATTTTATATTTTTATAGTAAATAGTTTTTAGAACACTCTTTAAAATGACATGTACATTTTATTAGTTTGTATATGTTTCGAATTTATATAGATTTTTATGATAAATATTCTAATGGAATTTAAAAAACTGGAATACTTAAAAGATTTATTAAACCGTCGAATCTATCTATTTCTTTGTCATTCAATATTTTATATTGAGTCATTTCATATCTAATGTGAAAAATTGATTATAAAAAACTATTAATTTATATAAATAATATATAACTAGATATTATATAAAATATATTGGTTTGATGTTTTTTTTACCTCCATGAGGGATTTAATACTCTTTAGCTGCGAAGCAGTGCAAGAAATCTATCAGAATCTTTTACCCAGCAATTGACTAAAGAATTTAACTAAAATAATAAAAGGATTATTTGAAGTTCGCTTTTTTAAAACTTTGACGAAGCCTGCAAAATTAATTGAAAATCAAACTTTATTAGCTAACTAACTATATAGCAAACTTTTTGTTGGCTTCCAAACTATGTTGATGATTAAATTTAACAATTTTAAATATTTATAACAAATATGTGCGATATGTATAAGTGTGTTTCTTTGCAAGTTAATCAGCAATATTTTATATGTTTTCAATGTTACATATAAATCGTGAAAGCTACAAATATAATCCATACCAATGAAAGGTTAACTTCTCAGTTATTGCAAAAATTAATTAAAAATTCCGAAACGCATTAACCGGAAGTTGTTTGGTAGCACAACAATAAATGCACCTGAATTATGATATCACATACATGGGTGTGTGTGCATACAGTCTATGTGTGTGTGTGTGTGTGTGTGTGTGTGTTCCCGTTTCACGTTCTGGATGACTGCCAGAAGTGTGCGTTGTGAAAAGAAGTAAACCAAATGAAGGGTGGGACGAAGGTAAACCAACAGGGCGTAGGCAAGTTTAGAGAGTTCGTGTAAAGGGGGCGGGTGATTATGCTTTGCGGTTGCTGTGAGAAATACTTCGATTATGCTGAGTTTGGTGGTTGTTAAAAAAAAATAAAAAATTAACATACAAAAAAATGAAATATACATACACATGTGAAGGAACGTAATGCAATGGTACCTATGCGGAAATCTATGTTTGTATATAATCTCCTCTTTGACTCACTCCATTTGCCGACTGCAATTCCAATTCCAATTCCTCTGTGTGACTGCGTAATGAGACACACACTGACTATGTCTGTGACTGAAAGCCGGGGTTAAAGAGAGTGCCCATATTGTAGCCAAGTTATTGAGAAAAGTCACGCAAATTGTGCACAAAATTAATAACAGCACAAAATAAATATATATATATACATATATACTATACTATATATACATAAGAGAGATTGAAATGTCAGGCACAAAAAAATAAAATATAAAAAAAATGTACAGAAAACACTGTGACGCTTGAAAAATGACACCCTGAATCTCAGGGCTGACATGGCTAAAGGCTAGAGATGGAGACGGAGATGACGGTAGTGATACAACGGCAACGGGGCGTATGAAAAATTATAATGATTATTTGCTCTATGCGCATGAAATTATGCAACTTTATGCGTGGCATTTGCATCTGGTCTATTCTAACAATTTATTTATTTTTTTTATGGCTTCCATGGCAACGGAAATCTATTGTAATACGATTAGTTACATGAAATATCTTCAACATTCCAATCAAATGTTTTTCCCGGAAGTTGAAAAAGATTTTATCCACTCACAATGAAGAAATTTTCATCATTTGAAAAGCGTCTTACCTGCAAAAGGAGAAAAATAGATAAAATTATAAGTATTGCTTCAATATAGTCACACACATATACATACATATATATATATGTATATATAAATAAATTGTGCAATTTACATTGCTATGGGGCAATATGAATAATAATAATAAAATCGGGCTAGTTCTGCAACTCGATTTCATACGTAAATTATGCAAAACAAGAAAAACTTCTGTTGCAAATGGCAACCAGCTACCAGCAACATTAGTTGGCCATGAAACCATTGACGGCAATAATTAAATTCTAATTTCAAACTTTTGTGTATACTTTCAGTTTTTTTTCTTGTGGTAGTTTGTTTTTGTTTGACTCTTTACATCATTGTTGGTTTTTGTGCTGCAATTTTTGCAGATTTTAATACCCTTTCCCTTTCAGTATGGTATAAGAAAGGCAAATCTAATCAGATGTTCCTTCATCGGAATCAATACTTAAATTTAGAACATTCTCCAACTCCAATAAGAATATTTCTATTGGCTATATTCCAAAACCTCTTTTATGTTGTAAATCTGGCCATCACTTTATATGCTCTAAAACAAGACTGATATATGTATATCATACAACTTAAATTGAAAGTTGGTCTCACTTTTTTGCACAGTATTTATAAAATATGGTAACATCAATTTATGACAAACGAAGAAGTAGTGAATTAGCTTTACGTACACATCTTTTCTATTTTCGAATCATTTTTAATAAATACTTTATAAAATTTGTAATTAAAAGAATTCAAGTTAGAAAATGTGCATTGCACATATATTTAAAATGGCCCATTTCAGGTTTATTTTTCAAATATTTTGAGAATCCTTTATAAATTCAATTATTTGTTTGATATAATCTAAAATTATTATTAAAGTACTTGACTCAAAGAGTATAAAATCTTCGTTTTACTTTGACTTTTTATATTTTTTTGTGGTTGCAAAACTTTTTTATTTTCCAGCTGGTGATGTTTATTTATAAAATTTCTATCTTATTTAATCAAAGGCAAAACATACACACACATATTACACACACACATACACACACTATATACACTGTACACAAACAGTGGCCCAGACTCTCTGCATAACTAATTATAATGGCAATTAATTACAAAAATTCCTACAACTTTAGAGCTTTGCTTTGCGTTGCCTTGACGCCAAAAAAAAAAAAAAAAATAACAAAAAGTTAGGAAAATTGTTGACGCAACAAGTAACTACATGAATCAGTTAATAAGATGAATGGGAAAGGAGGTGGTGGGGTAACAAAAGAAGGGAAAACGTCACAAAGGGTTGTGGGCATTTAGCCATCACATTTTGTAATTTTATGGCTTCTCGCCTCTACACATAGAATGTTGATTCTTTTGTTAGTTTCCAAAAGTTAACTATTAATAATTAAACAAACAAAGATGTTAATATTACTAAATTCTAGGACACTTTGTTTCAATAGATGTAGAATTTAACGTATTTTTAATTGTTAACTTTGAAAAACTATTTTATAATTATCTTTTGAACTTTAGCCAATTGCTATGAATTTCTTTTACATAATTTGTTATTTTGACCTTTTAGTAAGTTAAGTGTTAATTAGCTTTGATAAATCAATTATGACACATATATACACCTTTTCAACTTAATTTTTCTATTAACATATGTTATCCAAGCAATAAAAAACAAATAAATTAAATTTGACTTCCATCACGTTTTATTCCGCCATTTGTCTTATATTTATTAGAGAAAAGAAAGAAAAATAATTATAGAAGAAAATATTGATAAGTTCTATGAATGGCAACTTTCAAAATAATAAGATTAAAATATTAAATTGAGAAGTACAATGAAGTTAATTTTACTTTTAGTATTAGTTAAGTTTAAAGAAAAGCAAATTTTACACTTTTCACAGTTAATTTATTCTCTCAAAAAGCAATGCCACTATGAATTTAAAAAATAAAACTTTATTTCTAGACAAAAATCATACATCTTTATCATTTTATTTCTCTAATGGCATAAATGTTATTTCATCATCTAAATGATATGAGTATAATAATAATTATTGATAGTAAAAGATGCCAATAAAAAGGAAATAAATTTTCATATTCTCTATTTAATTTGAGCATTGTATAAACTTTAAACTCGCTATTAAGCTAACATTTCTTTTCATAGATTCTTTTCATTTGAGATTCATGATTTTCTTTCACTTTTTTATATAAGTTCTTGCAACTTCTTTTGAGATTTGCAGTCTCTCATTTTTTTTACATTCGACTCCTTGCAACGTGCTGCAATTGTGTGAAATATTATGAGCTCTTGTTATATATTATTTCTTCTTTTTTGAATGCTCTATCTAGTCACGTAATTATGCATCAAACAGTCGAACGTGTTGGGAAAATGAAGTAAACGAAATGCAAGTTATAAAAAAATAAAACAAAACATATATATATATATACACTTTTTATATTCATATACTATGTAGATTTTTTAAACTAGAGCATTGGGGGCAACGAGTCGTATGAGCAACCAAAATGAAGAAAACATTTTTTCGCGTTGATGCTCTGTTTTGTTTTTTTTTTCTTTTTGTTGGTTTTTTTTTTTTGTTGAACGTGGTACGATAGCAATTTTCCAACTGACGTTTTATGACTCGAACTCGTAAAAAGTCACAGACCGACAATTGTCATAAAACGACGTAAGAGAGAAATAAGTATGGACAGGCAAAACCAAAACACACGCAAAAGCAACAAAAAAAAATTGGTATATAGATGAAAAATAATTTAATTAGCGTACTAATTTTGCATGTCACAAGTAGAAAAGTTTATGATGCGGCATAAGAAAATTTAATGGCTTTAACACCGACTCCCTGATGGGCTCCTGTATGCAATGCCTCCTTTAAAAGCAGCTTTCGCCTTTTGTTATATAAGCCATGGCCAACGTTGCATACCAAGAACTCAACTGAAGCGCATTGCCGGCTGCAACGTATTACAATTTTTATTTTTTTTTTTGTTCTTGCATCTGAATTACGCATATTTTGGCCAACCGGTTGAAGTTGAATTCCAGTTGGTTGTCCATCTGTTGACTGTGCCCAGTAGCTGCTGAAATGATTAATGCCTTTTGAATTGAGAGAGAATTTCGTTTTGATTTTGTATGCAGTCTGGATGCTTTTGGCTCACACAATGCAAATATGGTTCAATTTGCGTTCATAAATCAATGGCTAAAAATTGGTTCTTTATTCATATTTTTTTTTCTATTGGTGGTTTTTGGCCAATTATGCCATAAGCTGACTAGCACTTCAATCAATTTTCATGCAAGAGCAGTAGATTGAGAGATGCAATACCGCAAATCAATTTCATCTACCGACTCATCAATCTCTCTATTCTATCTCTCTTATATATAATATAAGCTCAATATTTATGGAGCGCGATGGCCGCTTAAAGATTGACCTAGAATGGCTATAACTAGATAGCCGGAGGTTGACCAATTTGGAGTGGAAAAATCAGATAAAGTATAAGCGTTTAATAGATTTCATTTGTACCTTATCCAGATCAAATTGAAGTCTATTAATAAGATTCGTTAGCAAAAAATTGGGTTAAATACGAGAATGAGAGAGCAAAAGCAATAAAAAATAAAGATACTTAAACATGATTATTATGACATTATTTATATGAATTCAATATAATTTTGTCATAATCATAATAAAGATTTCTCAACTTGGAATCATAAAATTTAATTAAATTATTTTTTTTTTTGCATTTGCCAATAACTGGTAACCACATCAAAAACGAAACCGGTGACAACTTAATTAAAATTGGCCTCCTGTTGTTGACAGTTGCATTTTAATTAATCGAAAGTCAAATTTCCACCTTAATAATGTTGTTAAATAGTGTATTTATTCAACAGAATGGAATTTCTATATACCAGCGATTTCCTCTGGTAAATACCACCCGCATCCCTTTTCTCATTGATGCCACAGGTTGTCATAGTAACGTTGCAACAAATGGATGCCTTCTGGATGCCGAATTGTGATGCCTTTCTGTTTGTGGAAGTTTTCTTTTGTTATTTCATACCTTTGTGTGAGATTTTTCAAAAATTGCACTTTTCCTTTTGGTATTTTGGAATTTTCGTCCGTGTACCGCACTGAATTTGAATTTCCAATACCATTTTCCATGCGTTCGTTGCAAACAACCACCTTCAATTATTCAACGTTAGAGAAACAAACAAAAAATGGCAAACAAAAAGACATAAAAACTAAACAGTAAAAAAAAGAGATACAGAAAACCCAAAAGAAACTTTGCGTGCCATTTTTGCATTTTTGCGTATTTGGAAATTTAGACATTTGCCATGCCTTCAGGCTTGAATATACTCCATAATCACGTCGGTTAATGGGTATATTAGCACTTGTAGTGTGTTTGTAACGGGTTCATAAAAATCCTGACTATTTAAACTAAAGTGAACGAAATTTGAGTTTTTTCTTATTAATTATTATGATGTTAATTATAATGTAGATAGGTTAAAGATGTTCTTATTTTAAAAATGCCTGAAAGTGATTGATTTATTGCTATTGACAATAACAATTTTATTGTAAATCTTCCAATGAGTTAATTCTGTTAGTATAAAATTCAATGATTATAGTAGTTCCGCTAGCAATAATATTATCGATTAGCTGCCAGGATTTAGTTGTAAAAAATATCTAGTAGTTATAACATTTTTTCGGCGCAGTAATGTGAAATAATTAATGTTTATTTAATTGTGTAAAAAAAATATTCTTATATAGAACAATGTTTGAGCTTTAATTTCCGGTATTTCAGCTTCTATTTTTTATCCACAATTTAATTTATAAAAGGATCTATATCTATATCCAATCTATATGTTATCCGACATCTTCTATTGATTTTATTTCTTTAGCAGAATTTTTGAAATGTAAATGTAGAATCATCACAGTAAATATATCATTGGTAAATTATAAGAACTTGTATTAGACATTTTTAATAAGAGGAAAAGTGAAATTCAATTAAATAAAATAATAAAATTAAAATAATGTTTTATAGAAATCTTTACAAATAGAGGGAACCAAATTGCAGCAGCATTTACTGGTTGAGTTACCAAACTTCTTTTATTTTGTGGCAATCAACTATTTCTGGTAGTGCTTTGCTACACCATTTCTCACAGTATGTTGACACTTGGATCGATCGGGCAAATAAGCGTAAGTGAACAGCAATCTGTTGTGGTTGTTGTTATTGTTGTTGTTATTATTCCTATGAATTTAAATGACTTGCTACAAGGTATCTAAAAGTTGTTCGCTCAATTTCGCGTTTTTGGTTTCGGTTTTTGGTTGGGTTTTTGTGTTTGCTTTGTTTTTGCATATTGCAAATGTCTGTAAAAGGAGCTGTTTGTTGTAATTCGAAACGCCTGCCAAATGACAACAGCAACAACATTCGAAATTTTTGCATTGTTTAACATTTGAGTTGCACTCCTCCATACCTCCATTTGACCCACTTGTTTGTTTTATTTTTTTTTTAATCTCATATCATTGGTGGCCGTTTATGGAGGCGCTTGTACATATATATATATATATATTCCTGCCAGATCTGGCCTGGTCCATAGAGATGAATCATTTTGGTGGAGCCTATCTGCATACTGTGATGTCCGATGCCGCTAATCATATAAATTAAGGCCATGGCATTTCTCATATGGTAGGCCCTCAACGCATATCTGGACTTTCAGATCTGGGCCGTGAAAGGGAAAAGCTCTCGTCTTCGTCTCTTTCTCATCTCTGTACATTTGACCCATAAATTAAGCGTAATAACTTTCGAATTTCAACTTGCATTGGCATTCTGGACAATGAGTTTCTCCTTATACCAATTACGAAATTTTATGCACGTGAGAGTGCCTCTTCCATCTCGACGGGCCATCAGTCAGTCAAGTGACCAGCTGGCGTCGAGGTGAAGGTTGCCCTTCAATGAGAATGTTCAGGTATTTTTGTTAACCCATTGTCTACCCCCACTCCCTCTCTCTCTCTCTCTACCTCCACCCAGTTTGGCTCTTGCATTCTTTTGTCGATTCATCAAAACATACTTCAAAGAAAGATGAAAAAATATTTCCAACCGGTTGTTGGCAATAAATTTGGGAATCGCTTTTTAACTCACATTTACCGTTAGTAAGGTGTGTGTGCGTAAGCGTGTGTGTAAGTGTGTCGGTTATAAATCTGATATCAGGCCATTATATTGAATCAAAGCACAACTCTGAATAATGATCAATAAATTGTTATTACTCCAACTAAGCCAACAAACTGTTTTTTTTTAATATTTAATTAAATAATTAAATTGAAATTAATATATGTGGATTTAAAAAAAAAGAGCAGAATGTATTTAAATCTCAATTAGGGCGAGTTTTGGGTGTACTTTATTGGTGCGAAATAATGAATACCCTTTAATTCCTTATGAAAAGGTATTACGAAATTAAAATGAAGCACAATTAATACAGTCTTTTATATTACATAATAAAAAATAAATATATTCATCAAAAATATATATAAATAAAAAATACTTCATTATTATTAAATGGGTTCCATTTATTTTTATTATTATTTAATTATTATATCAGTTTAAGAGAATAGGAATTATTTTCTCTCTATTATATATAAACAATTCTTCAATTTTTTAAAATTTAACAAAGTTTAATTACCTTTTTTATAACTTTTTTGTACCATAAATACTTGTAGGTAATTTAACTTCATTTTAGTTTGTTAAAAAGAGCATAATAATATTAAGTTACTTTTGCAGTAAATAAATCATTATAAAATAATAAAGAACAACACAAATTGGAGCGTTAATTAATGAAATGAAATTTAATTGTAATTGAATCTATTTTTTCGCTCCCCATAAATCTAAATACATAAAATATTGTTTTTTACAAAAAAAAAAAAAGAAGCGGAACATATGGCATTATAATTGTCAATAAAAGAAAATAATTAATAAAACAAATACATATGTGGAAAGTGTTAAAGGGGAGGAACTTTCAACACTGATGGTAAACTAAAATAATTGGGCAACATTGGGTTAATTGCAGACATAACTGTACAGTGTACACATATATAGATATATAAAAAGATATATTTATGTGTATATACGATATACTATACAACTAAATAATGGAAGCCAAGCAATTGATTGACATATCGCTGACCAGCCATCGCATTTAGAAATTGTTTGCGGCGGCGACTTGTTGCTGCCGCTGCTATAGCAATTGGTGAACAATGCAACACAATGAAAGGGCATGTAACATGACAGAGGGGGGGGATATGAGGGGAGAGTAAAGTACGGGGTATGGGGCAAGTTGCTCACGCACAGCTGGGGCAGCATTTCCGTCTTTGGTGCGACTTCCATCCCAAATATGCATATCATAAGCTATGAAATTTATCAACATTTTTCATTTTATTTTTTCAAATAAGTCAGAAAAAATGATTAAAACTATAGACTAGCAATATTACCTACAATATATAAAGAATTAAGAATTGAATACAAAATTCTTTCAATAATCATTTAATGAATTCTAATAATATGTGTATCCTGAATTCCGGTATTTATTTATTTAACTTTGGTATCGAGCTATTGTATTACCTATTATATACATAATCGTTGTATATAATTTTCAGCACTATTATATAAAGTGTCCTATTTATCGATATCTGATCTAAAATTTTAATACATTAAATAACTTTTTATATTAAGATGTCTGATTAAAATACAACAGAACTTCGTTATATTTAGAAAATTTACTCAATATAATACATTAACCAAAATAAAGGAAATGCGATGCTAAAGCATTGTATTTATAATGCTACAAGCAAATAAAATACATTGTAGAAAATTTTAAATTTTTAAAGCAATCTTTATAAACTACTTAAAAAAATATTTATTTATTTATTTTTATTTAAACGTCTAACAGATCGATTCTACAAAAAAAGTTTCACAAATTTCAGCATTATTTTAATTGATTTTTGAAAATATACCGAAATTAATAGAGATGAATGATTTTAACTATTTAAACCTACATATATCAGTTGCCCATAATCTCTTAACATATTATTAATTAAAACATAGTATTTCGATTCCGATTCAATATTCAAGATAAGGCTAACCATACAATTGGCCAAATAGTTTTTGGAATGAACAGATCAATAGATCAAACAAAGCTTCGTTTATTGTTACATACATTTAATTGATTCCAATAGGCCCTCCTATCCATTTTCAGTTGTAGGGTATAGAAATCCAAGAAATACAGGCAAATTTGAATTGAAATAATAAGGAAAAGCGAAACTCACGTTTTCCCATTAGCATTTTGCAATTTGTATGTCTAACCTATTCCAATGCAATGGTCATTGTTTTTTCCTCTTTTTTTTTTTTTGTTAGTTTGGTTTGGTTTGGCAGCTGCGTTTTTTCATTGGTGCTGCCTCCATTTACCGTTTCAGCCATATTGCATTGTGGCACACACAGCAAACACTGTGTAAGGGGAAGGCCCGGGGTGATTCGGTTCTGTTAATCATATTGAAATCGTCTATCTATCTGACTGACTAGCTGTCTGTTCGTCTGTCTGTCTATATGTCTATTTGTCCGTTTGACCATCACGTGCGTAAGATCAATAAAAATCCAATTAAAATGCAAAAAGTTTCATAATTACGCCAAAAAGTTCGGGGAGTGTAAAAAGATTTCGAATTGGTTAAAGGGGGGAAAGGAAATGGTTAGGGGTAGCAGTAGTACATGGTAGATCTGTGCGGGTAAAAAAAAAATGAAAAAGTGAAAACCCCTTTGGGCCATAGAGTGAAATGGCCAACTGGAAATGCACCAGCAATAAAACAAGCAAAAAGCAAAAGCGTAAAAGCCAGACATAATCAAGGGGAGCGGAAGACCATGAAAGGATGGCCAAGTTGCTGAGGGTACTACAAAAAAATAAAAAAAAAACCAAAAAAAAAGAAGAAAAATTCGCGCACAGTCACTTTACTGACTTACACGCAATTCTGTTTTTCACAAAACAAGAAAAATAAATCCAAAAAAATAAAGAAAAGTAGAAAAGCAAAAACAAAAACTTAGTTGCTGTTGCTGCCGTTGCTGCTGCTGCTGTTGTTGCTGCTGCTGTTGCTGTTGCGTTTAACAACTGTTTTATGCTGTCGATTGCAGTTAAAATTGAAATGGAAATGGAAATGGCTTGTAAACGACGAGCTAAAAAGACATTTCGCATTTAGCACAATTTCGGTCGCTGTTTATACATACATATATATGTAAGTACTTACTCTTATTTTTTTGCTGGTTTTTTTCTTTATTTCTCTTGCCAAGCAAAACAAGTTAACAAGCTACAACAATTGAAGTTACAGAAAAGGGAGTGAAAGAAAAATAAAAACTGTACGAAAAATTTTAATAACCTTTTAAAACATTAATGCTTATGGCATTTTAAATGGCAATATAATTTATAAAATATTTGCGAACGGCTTCTTTTTTTCCGCACATTTTGTGAATTTCTCATGGGAAATCTTTTCACTTTTTATGCTAAAGTTGAAAGTCAGACTCTTTGAATTAAAGTAGACAATTGGAATCACTTTTTGTAGGAAAAACAGGAAATACTTTAAGGGAATCATGAATCATAGAAATTGAATGATTTCTCCAGTCATATTTTGAAAATAACCGATTTCTTGTTTGATAACCCCAATTGATCGATTGATTGGGTGTCTAAGCGAACCAATTTTCTTAGCTTATTAAAAAATAATTTTTTAAATAATCTAAAAATCACTTTATAAACTTAAATGATCTCTTAGTTGATATGGTGTTCTCAAAATAAATTTACCACCTTTAAATTTCGTTGTGTTTTACTTATGTATGTATGTATGTATACTTTATCGAATCAATATATTAACATTGAAATCATTTTTCTATAAAACAAAGAAACAGTAAACTATAAAAATCTAGACTCTATTTTCGTTATAATGGTTCCAGAGAACTTATTTCCAAACTATCTTTGATGTAGCACATTTGTTGGCCATGCTTATTTTTTTTTAAATTTTAGAAGACATTAATAAAGATGTGTAAGGAAGTTTTTCCTATAATGAATTGATTTTAAACACAAAGTTATTTCATTCTATTTTCAGTGAACATATCATAGTTTTTATATAATAAAGTTTTTCTAATAATGAAATATTTATAACAAAATTCGAATGTATTAAAATTAAACATTTAGTCCAAATAATACAACTTTTATGCCAAAAACTCTCTGATTGATATTTAGAAACATATATGTATAAATATATATAATGAAAAGATTTTGACAGAAAATCTCTTAAAAGCACCAAACAAGTAGCAACAATTAATAGTCAACTGTATATTTAATTTAATTGTAGTACATATATAAAAATAGATTCTTGCTGGAAAAAAAGACAAGAATTCATTTATTTTATTTATGTATTTATTCTTTTTAAGCGCCCAAACTTAATAGATCTCAATATTGCATTTGGTTTAAAAAAGGAAATATACCTATTTAATTTCACTACACTTGACTTCTTGTCTTACTTTTCGTCAATCTCTTTAAATACAAACCAAAACAATTGCTTTTTTTAGATAACAAAATTAAAAAGGGATAGAAAAATCTTTAGGGTATATCCCCCAAGTAATTACAAACCGAAATACTAAACGCAAATGTTAAAGTTCAATGATCTGTCCTTACTCTTGTTTGGTTTGAATTGTTCAGACAACGCACTAACCAATGTGTATATATGCATGTATAGCTGGCAACTAATTAATATTAACTCTTCGTCTCCCGATTAGCGGCACTCTTTGTAGTGCATAATTACCGGGATAAATAAAAAACCTTTGTTGAAATTTAATACATTTTCAAAAGAAAAATACTGCACAAAAGAAATCGTAGTAGCTTGCAACTTTTAGTAAAGTGAATGAATGAGGGCGGAAGCAATTCTTTTTTTTTTTTTTTTTGCAATCCTGCCACTGCCACTGCACTTGACAAGACAACAGACCTAGGGGAATCCTATAAGGTGTACGGGGAAACCAAATACGCGGGGGAGAAGGGACGTTGTTATAAGGTTGATGGCATGTCATAACGACCAAAGTGAAAAATAGCAAAAGGGGAAATGTGAAACCAATTTTGAAAAACAAAAAAAAAAAAATATCACATTGTCAGTTTGATATTTCATTTGCCGGTCAAAGGTAAATAAACTTAATGAAGACCTACATAAGATCGATGTGAAATTAGTTAAACTTTATATTTAGATTAGTGAAAGTCAATTTTCATATTTGCTTGTAAAATTTGCATCGAAATAATTGCACAACCGGCAAACTATTCCACACACACACACAAATAAAAATTTGAAATGTCAAATTAAATGCAAATTACATATTTTGCCATTTATGGCTGCCATTGGGAGGACTGGGGTTTGGGGGACTGGGGACTGGTAGAAACAGATTTCTGTCTGAATCATTTTGGTTGTCTCGGTTATTCCAACTGCCTCTCTTTTCCTTCTCCGTCAGGTAAACCCATTAAAATGCCATTAAAATTGACATCATCGTGTTTGTTTCTGCACTCTCTTCTTGACACTAATTTCCATCATCATAGTTAAGTAGCTTTAGTCGAACAGCCAGCCATAAACTGAAATACATTTATTTTAAACAAAGTATTTTTTATTCGATTTTAATACCCTATATAAATTGGGTATATTAATGGAAGCGTTATAAAATGATCAATATCATAGTATATCTTTTATTTGTATCTACATATATCGTGTAGTTTAGTTTTAAGGCTATAATTTCTTTATAAATCCTATTATTTAAATGGTAAAAATAAACTTAATTCAGTAGAGAAAATAAATAATTTAATTAGGAACAGATTTCTAATTTCTCAAGTTAAAACAAAGAAATGTAAAGTTGTTTAAAAATAAAATCAAATTCCAAAAAAATATAATTAAAAGTTTTATATATTTTATATAGTTTTCAAATAAATTTCTTAAAAGTCTCATTGTAATTTCATTCATTATTTTTTTTATCATTTTTAATATTTAAAATTTTCCAAAGTCAAAATTCTGTCTGAACAATTGATAGGGTAAAAGCGCAGAGTTTTCCAAAAAAAAAAATTTCAACTATTTAAACAAGTTTACTAGTCCATTACGACCTCTAAGATACTTCAAAATAGAAAACTAATATTTAGTTTGGCTAAATATAGAACAGACTAATTAGTAAGGGTATATCCCAAATAGTTTAAGCCAACTAATATTGGTTTACTTAAAACACCTGAAGCATAACCGAATGGCAACTAATTTGATAATCATTTGTGTTGATAAATGTTTTGGAAATAAAGCCTAACAAATTGATTTACCTAAAAAAAAAGACCATCATCATCTAATTGGTAACAGATATTTTTCTATATTAAGCGAACAACAAATGAATCAATTTGAGTTTAAAGTTAAACGATTTTCTAACTTTTCCTTTTTTTTTCTGTTAAAGAACAACTTTTTTGAAAACTACATTTGCGACTTAATTGGAATTGTTTCTCTTTTAAGTTAATTAGGGCACTCGATGCCATCTAGCGGAAGTTTCATCAATCGATATACAAAATCAAATTCAATTGCACTTTAAAAGCTTTTAACAAACATCAAAATAATTACAAACAATTTCAAACAAATAAAAAGTTGCATTAACACAATTGAGCAATATATTTGTACATATATACATATATATCTAAGGCGGAAAAACTGAAAACAGCAACAACAATAACAACTCGCATAATGCATAACAACAAAACTAATAAAAACTCACGTACAATAATAACAAAAAAAAAAAAAAGAAATAACTAAAACTAAAAGCGTCAAATTGTAAGCAGCAACAACAACAAAAACAATAATAAATTCCGTGCACTGCATTTCCACATATGATGACAATAATGATCACGATGATGATAATAATCATGACAATGATCATCATGATGATAATGACGACGAAGCTGAAGCGAACGTTCATTTATGTAAAGGTCAATTTGCAATATTTGCGCAAGGTTAGGCATACTACGCGCTCCCATTCTACCCATCTACACTGGAAAAAAAACAATTAATGTGGGTTAAAAAAATTTCAAGAACAAAAAAAATTGTACCTAAGCCTTAAACAGTTGAGTTAAGAAATCTATTTATAGTCTGTAATAAACTAAATGTACCAGAAATAATTAAAAGAAATGTGTTCTTTATGTGTTATTCTTTTTTATCATTAAAATTTTGAAGAATGAATGAAGAATGATATGATAATAATTATTACAATAATACTCAACTGAGAAGAAAATGTATTCCTTGAATTACTGAACATAAAAACATTTCTTTATATTTATGTTAAAAATGTAAATCTTATAATTCCAACAAAATTTAATTATTTAAATGAACTTGAAACTTGAATTGATATTCTTCTTAAACAAAATATATTTTATCCAAATTCAATATAAAAGACTCGGAAAAATCGTGAAAAATTTAAAACAAAAATGTAATCCATTGAAATTTATATTTGACCTTTGTATTAAATAAGTAAAAACAAATTTATTCAGATCCATAAAAAATACAAATCGTAATGAATCACTTTCCAAAACAGTTTGAAAAATTTCAATTGACATATCAATCATTTAAAAAATATGTTTTAGAACCATTATCAGGTTTTTGATATTAATTTTTATATATATACCAATTTCTAGATAAGTAAATAAAATAGTTTATTTGGTTTCTTTATCAAAAAGCTTTTCAGACCTGATTCAGGAAATGTGAAAAATTAATCGGTTAAGATGTAAAACGTTTTTGTCATTGTTCTTTGAATTGACCAAATTTTGGCCTTTGATAAATTTCGATAAATTCCATTAAGACAAAAAAGTGGCAGTTTAGAATCCAACAATAAACATTTTGTCACTTGGCATAAATTTAGTTTCCAATTGAATATTTTTCGAGTGTACTTACAACGAGGGGCAGATCAGCCAGCTCTATGTAAGAGAGGGAGAGCGAGAGAGATAGAGAGAGAGAGAGGGAGAGTGAGCAACTGACTATTTAAGTACAACTAATCGAGCTAAATGAACAATGATTGCGGTTAGCTTTACGCAACTGTAAATATCACATGGACAAAAATAGAAAACAACTACCTAATCAATCTTAAAATAGTGATTAAATTCAGCCCTTCACTGAGGGACCCTCAGGTATGCCATTAGATGGCCAAACTAAAATTTGTGTGAGAAAAAACTGAAACCAACGAGCAAAGCCGACATTAAACAGAATTCCTGCTGACAATGTCAGACGGATTAAACCAAAATAAAAAAGCAAAAAACCAAAAGGGAAATGCTTTTAGCATGCAACCAGACAGCCTTTCTACGACAAGTCGGCTGGAGGCTATTAGGTTTTTCTATTCTCCTCTAGTTTTAACTTCCGTTGCGTTGCATTGTCATTTCGCTGATCCTTGGAGCTGTGCATATCAAAAAAACCCCAACAAAACACTGAACAAAAAACAGAATCAAAAAAAAACCCGTCTGCTTTGGCAAACTAAGCCAAAAACGTGCCAAAAAAAACAACTCACACATAAAACTGGGCGGCATTGCTAAATCGAATTGGTGGCACGTTTGGGTTGCATGAAAAGTTTATTAAGTAAACTATAAAAGTTTCATTAGGAAATAGATTTTAGAGACTAAAAACTCATATCTCAACAGTTAGGATAGTTAACTAAAAGATTGAATTACTAATTAAAGGAATTTGGAAAAAAAACGAGAGACAGGATTATAGTTTCGTGTAAAGTTTCAAGAGTTTTGAATGTCTATTATAAAACTTATAAAACTTATAAATTGAAAATTGCCAGGTAAAAGATATAACATTAATTTATATAAGGTAATATATATTTTTTTAAAAAATCAATACTGCAATTCCCATTATTAGATTACCTTCTAAGAATGTTTGAAAAGAAAGATTCAGAATAAAGATAAAAACTCTTCAAATGGCTCATAAATTAATATTTGTATGTATTTAAATTTCTAGTTAATTGATATATCAAGATTTTGTTTATTTGATTATAAATATGTACAATTTCAAATTTGGCTATAAGTCCAAGAAAAATCTAAAAATTATTTTGGATTATTAGAAACCAAAATTTATCTTCTATTATACGGATATCATGGACTTTGTTTTGACTTGCTTGTCATTAATTATTAGTGGATAATCTTTAAGTCTACCAATTTTACAGTTTTACTTTTAAAAAATTCATAACTTAAATCACCCAATAACTTAAGGCCCTTTTGCTAAATAGATTCTATATATTTAAAATAATTTTTATGGTGTTTTCACATAGAGCGAGGCTTTTGGAAATTGAAGAGAATTCGATTAGCCCTCGTTGAAATACATGCATAAATGCATTCGTTTAGCCAATGTCAGTTCCATTTATGCAATTTGCTCGCCTTCAGTTTTTGTATTGTGTCGTGTGGCAAGGTTGCATTTACCATAATATAAGGGCGTATTGTGTATTGCACATACATACTTGCATTGACAGACAAACCCTGGCTAACCATTGATAGTCTCACACACATACACACATACACACACACACACACACAATGATATATGTACGTATGAATGTCTGAACACTATGCATAATGCGATATGTTAGTATTAGGCATGAGGGTCTGAGGTCGACCTAATCGAGGCCCTCAAACAAGGTCGTCTTTACCACCAATCGTTAACATTGTTTAGTTAGAGTCTTGTTATCAATTAATTGTTACCATCAACTACATTTGCAACATATATGTATCGCCCCCTCCCACCCAAACACCTCCAAGGCGTACTGATTGCATCAGAAAAGCACGTCAAAAATTTAACGAGACAGCAACAACAATAACAGAAACATGACAAACAATTAAAAATTGCTGCTTTTTGTTTTACACTTACGTAAAATATACAAAATATATTTATATATTATATATAATGCCGGTTGTTAATATTTTACTTTGTATAACTATTAAAGTTTTATTTATTTTTTGTTTTTTTTATCATAGCAGTTCCATGGCAAATTTGAAATGGTGGTGGTGGGGGGTTGGTTGGAGGAGATGCCGGTTGCACAATTTTTATGCAATCTCATCGTCATAAAAACAGCACAAAAAAAAATACAATAAGAGCAATTGTTGTTGATATAGTTTCTGCATTGAATATCCATCAACTCGGTTACGATTTGAATCAACAGAAGACAAAAAAGAAATAGATAACTTTACTCAGGTCCCCCTCTACCTAAATCTCTCCTCCCTCTGCTGGTTGCTTCCTAAATAAATTCAATCAGTTTTCAAATCCCAACTGAATTTATCTTTATTTTTATAACAAAAAAAATTTAAACTAACAAGAACAACAACATTAAATTCTTGCGCATCTGTAAAATTTATAGAGCTTGAAAAAATGCTGTAAAAGATGGCCAAGTTATGGTAACTCACTCCTCGACCCTCTTATGAATCACACAGTGATGCTTACCTGAAACGAGAAAAGAGAAAAAAAATATACATTTAGATACATTTTTGATACCAAATATTTTTCGTATAGCATTCTACAAGCTTTTCTTAGACGTAAACTAGTTTAGAATATCAAATCTATTTCTATTCCATTTTTAGGCTATATAATGAATTAAATTCACAACTACTGAGATACATAAATATTCGTGTGTAGATCTCATTTTATTTTATTTGTTTAAACAAGTTCACCTTGTACAGTTAATTTGTTATTTATATTTCCCTTCTAGTTTATACATTACGAAATTCTTTTCCCGTGTAAAAAACAAGAAATAAATATCAAATTTTCGATAGCTAAAAAAATGGCTACAATTTGTTTGTAGATACACAGATTTCCGCAGACATTCATATAAATTATCGGCCCAAGATTCGAAAGAAGAAGAAAATTTATAATACAAGCATAAATTAGGGCACTCAGAGGCGTAGTTAAAGGGGTCCAAATGGGGATTGTTTACTATAGTTGATAAGCAGAAATTGCAGATAAGTTAATCTATTGTCAAAATATTTAGAAATTATTTCTGATTTTAAATTTATATTTTTAATAACGATTATTTATGTTATTCATCACTATACATTTTCGACAATTTTTAATATTATAATTAATAAAATATCACATTTATTTTTCAAAATTTTTAAACAATTATTTTTATATTTTTCAAAGGCCTAAAAACGAACAATTGTGTTAGGAATCAAAAGTTAGATCATGTTTTAATTTGAATGCAGACAAATTTACCTTCCAATGTCCTAAAACAGATGTCTCTAACACAAAATGTTCTTTTTAACTTAACTTCTTAGAAAGGAAACCCTTAAGTGTTATTCCAAGTAAATTAATTTGCTAATAAATAAATTATTAGCCTATTAACTTTATTGATTATTTAACTAGAACAATAAAATATGACAACGTTTGTGTGTAAGCCCCCTTTGAATCGATATCGATGATGCAACACTGTCCAACGCTATGTTGAAAGTACCTTGAAACAATAACAATAACAAAAGTCAAATTTAATGGAAACCTTAAGTTACAAAAAAAAAATGAACAAAAAAATTTAATTACACCATGCTGATATAATTTCTGGGGCTTTAGAAAATAAATAAATGGAAAATAATGGAAATGAAATATGAAAAATTGGTTTTCTTCACATTGCAACATAACCAAAGTAGTGGTGTTAAAACATTAACAATCCACATAATGTACACATATGTATATACATATAAACATAAATATTTTAAGGTGTTCCTCTTTATTTGGCATTTGATTAGGAACCAAAAAACGAATAAGCAAATAAAGCTTTGATTTGGTAAGGAAACAATCGATTGAAAGTCTGGTCTAGAAAGAGAAATATATCGCAATGAAATATTTGCTTAAAAACTTTCTAATCATTATGGCAAAATCGTTAAATATGTATAAACCAAAGACTCAAATGGTTGTTATTTTATAGTTAGTTTATAGTGATCTAACAATATCGTAAATTTATCAATATGAATAAAAAGGAAATTGAAACTGTTTGTTTCTTAAAAATGCTTAAAAATAAAAATATATTAACTACATATGTATACATTTTTTTAAATTAAAACAAAGTGTTATATATTACAATAAAACTAGTAATAATGGAGAAATATTTTATTTATCACAACAAACTCTCTTTGGTACAGTTATCCAATTGAAATTCAACTATCTATGTCAGAATTTGAAGCTAAAATTTTTTGGTTTTGAAATAGATAAACTCTCCAATGGAATAACGCCCTAATGTTTATACATATGTGTAGTAAATATGTACATATGTATGTATATATGTATATCTATGTATGTGTATGTTTGTTTTCCACATATCTAGCAAATAGACATAGAACAAGACGCACACCAACGCACTCAACTTAATTTATGAAATTAACAAACGCACAAAAAAAATATGCTGGCCAGCAAATAAATAATAAATAAAAAAGCACAGAAAAAAATATCACATATGTATGTACATACATATATACCAACAACAACCAATAGCAACTAAAAATGTTCAACATTTGGGGCCCTTTTTTTACATAAAAATCTAAATGCTACTATTGTGATCGGGAATGACGACTTTTTGAATACCCTGTTCCAAAATGAAATGCATCAATTAAAAAGAAACTAAAGAAATAGTTTTCATTTTTATCCATATTTCTTTGGAACCTAATTAAAGTAATCCAATTCTTTGTATTTTTGATTAAAAATTACATAAAATTAAATTTATATAGAGTTCAATTAATATTTTATTTAATATTTAGTTTGTATAAACTTTTAAATCGTTGGTTCAAAGATAAGATGGTTCAGTCAGTATTTTATCTTTACAATAATTAATTATAGTGCTTACTTCTTTATTTAAGTTTTATAAATGAAACAAGAACTTTTCGTCTTTTTGTTTTCAATGGATTTTTAAAAATCAAGTCCAAATTTTTTCATTTTTCGATTTAAACGAAACTAATACAGAAATTGTTAATATATTTAATTTTAATATATTTATAATTAATATTCTTTATATGCCATTATATATATTATTACGTTTGGGATTAAATAAACAAAAATAATCATTAGTGTAGATACTATTTTTAAGATTTGTGCCTTTATATTTTTTTTTTAAATTCCTGAGACACTCTCTCAGATATGCCTTATGGTTCCTTATGTTTTATGGTCAACTAAAAGAAATATTGAAATATATATAGAAAAACAGTTAATAGATCAGATCATATCTGCATAGTTTAACCATTGATTATTTCAACATACCCTTACACCCTTCTTGGGTAAAGGGTATGTAAAAAGCTCTGGCAGCCCACGAGAATATTTGTCGTCGAAAGCAAGCAGCAAGCAACTACTCAACTCTCAGAGCATTGAAGGTGATAGCGATGAGTTGATGGGCTGCGGAGGTGGTTAGAAGGGTGCTGATTTCGGTAATCAACCTTGAATTTGTTTATTTACACAATCATTCATATACACACACAGGCACACTCGCACATATGTAGCACCTACACAAAAAACTATTAGTTCTTTATATTTTGTAGGTTGTGCGGTAAAAAACGTGCCGCTTTTCTATGAAACAAAAAATTCTGATTGGTTAGAGGAGGCAGCAGGCAGGCAACAGGCAGGCAACATAGGTATAAAGATAGAAGACCGTTAGAGCTCAAAGTCCACAATAGACAAGAAGAAAAATTGTTAAAAAACAAAAAAAAAATATATATATGAAACCAAGACATTTTGGTGAAAACATCCATCAACAAGTACATTTTAAGTTTAAATTATCATTATTTATTTATGCATAATAAAATCAGCATAATTTCAACATAATATTCAACACGTGATAGCCGCATGTAAACTATTTCAAAAGATACAAAAACATACATACATATGTATGTATATAAATAAAAATATTGTATATTTTTATATATTATCTATCTTTGGGTTTCAGTTTATTTTTATCTACGCATATCACTTCACATTCAAGTTTACCTTTTGCTTTTATCCAAAAACCTAAAAAGTGATCAAGGTTAAGGCATTAAAATTCAAGGCGTCCAACCAATCATTAATGTTTATCTACGTCATAAATTGTTTAATAAATAAAGAAACATATACAATATATGTATGAATAAATGTGAATATAGAAACACATACGCAAGTTTTTTTATGCTATATGAATTTTACTTCCCTTTTAATTAGAAATTTGAACAATAGAAAATCTTTCATTAAATATTGCAATTTCAATTTACCCATATGAATGGTTTGAATTTCACTTTTTTGGCATTTAAAAATTTTTTCAGTTGGCCAAGTCTTTTGGCAAAAATGACTGACATATTTGCCTTAATTCATTTGATTTGCAAAATACTTGAATACTTGTGCATCGCCCACACAAAACTTCAAAGCGAGAGTACATCAAAAATGTGGTCCAAATCGATTTTAGATTGAAAGGCTTAATTAATAACTTTGACAGCTTCAATTGATTGAAATTTGAATTATTTTGTAAATTTTCAATTTGAATTTGATTTTTGCATCTTTTATACTAAAATATGTATGTAGCTATATATTTCTTTTTGTCTTCCGTTTGCAGCATTTACAAATGGCTAATCAACATCATTTTTCCCCATCAGCCGCAACTTCTCCTCGTCCACGTCCCCCCCTTTGAATAGGTATCAATGCCACGCAGCGGCTGGGGCAATTCAATGCCTTTAGTAAAGCTCCTGGTACTGCTACACTGAGAAAATTATTTTTAATTTGCATATTATCTAATATCATTTTTAATTTTAATTAATCAAATATTAAACCTTTGAACAATTTTTCGAAAGTAAGTTAATGTTGAAGATTCGAAGTAAGCATTTATTTCTTTAAAGTTTTTGAAATGGTTTTTAAAATAAGTGGATTTAAAAATTTTATTACTCAATTTTTTCCTTTTAAGAGGTATGAAGTTGGACGAAAAAGGGCCTAATCTCTATTTCTAAAATATCAATTTGGTTATACTTATTTTTATAACATGACTAAGTTTTTAGAAATATTTATCCTCGAGTCACAGTCGCAAACACTCTAAGAACAGTTCCCCGTCTCTTTTGATAAATAAATTATATTCTAATCAAAGAACTAAATAATCTATTGTGCAAAAATTCATATATATGTACATATATACATGTACATTAATTCATGGGATACGCAATAAAAAAACCAAATAAAATATCACTGATAACTGTAAAGTCAGAACCCTATTTTAGGTTGTGATAAATCGTATATATTACTTAAGTTGAAACTTTATTTTGATATGGAAATTAAATATAAGGTATAAGGTATAATGATAATAGGAGAACTTAAAATTATTAGAAATAATAAATAAGAAACAATAAATTGATCATTTAATTAGGTCTTAGGTAAAAAGTTCATATGATCATATGATATCAATGCTCCTATAATTCTATATAAAATAAACTTCAAATAAAATAACCGATAATTTTGTTGAATTTAAATTACCAAATTAACGGTATATTTTTCAAATTTATTTTATCTTAAGTTTATTAGAATTTGCATTTTGTTGAACTCAAGTTGAATATTTTATTACGCATCTCATTTGATTGAAGTTGAGCATTTTTTAAATAACTAAATAGACTCATTATTTCAGACTTCATTTAACTTTTTTATGCATCTCAGCATTTTTGCAAAGTTTTTAAATAAATCCTACATTTTAAATTTATTTTAAAATAAACAAATTTCTTTAAATGGCATATTTCCATCACTTTTTGCATATAAAATATTATTAATTTTTATTAAATAAATATTAATATTGATAATGCAATCATAATTTTTCTCTGTGTATCTGATGTGTTGTTGTTGGTTTCTAGTTGTTGTTGCTGTTTTGTCGTTGTCATTGCGGTTTGGCTCCGACTGCAACAAGCACGAGCAAGCGGGACAGAGTATTTAAATAAAATTGGGTTATTGGGTCATGATTCAGTTCGACGCAAAAGCGGCAACAGCAGCAATATAGCAAACACAACTCGATTTTTATTTCGTTTTGTAAGCGATCGAGTGAACATATGGGGTGAGGGAAGTGGGTAGGGGAGTGGTCGGTTGGTCTGTCGGTCGGTCGGGTCTATCTGTTGTGCGCCTACTGACTGTCGACAAGCGTATTTGTAAGATACAAAGATACTTTTTGCTGTATACAATATGTTTTTAGCTACTGTTTACTATGAATGTTATTCTGCGATTGTTGTTGCTGCTGCTGCTGCTGCTGCTGTTTATTGATGCTGTTGCAATACGAATGCAACAACGCCCCCCTTCCCCTACCCCTACCAGCACCCACCCAGTCAGTGTATGCCCATTTTATACCGAAAATGCCCCAACCCCTTCTCCTCTTTCCTCGCCCGTTCAGAGTCTGAGTTTCAATTTGAGTTTTGTGCTGCGCTTTGCATCTTTCTAATTGACTTCCCTCCTTTGTCTGACTCTAGCTCACTTGTTGTTGCAGTTGCAGTTGCAATTGTTGTTGTCGCCGACGTTGACGTTGCTGGGGCAACACTTGACACTAATTAGGCCACTCTTTGTATGCTTCAGCCATTCAGTTTATCATTACTGGCAGCAAACTTTGCATTATCTGGCAGCTCTCTATGCAAATGTTTTCATTTCGCCTTTCAATTAGTTAGCAGAGCAATCTAAATAATTTTCAAGAGCCCATTTACTTCACCAACTTAATGATGATGATGATGATGATGATAATGATGATGATAAGAGAAATTCACTGTAAATAGGAAGAAGAATCAAATTCTCGAATCCGTAAATATAAATAAACAAATTGAAATCTTTCGTTTGTTTCCTTTTAAACTGTGCCACGATATAAATAAAATGCACTATAAAATAATCAGGTAGAGATAGACACAGACAGAAATTTTCCTCAACATGTAAATCATTTGAAGGCGAATTTTTGTAACAAAAAAAAAAAGAGACAATCATTTGGGCCAAATATAAAACGGAAAATGGGCACACCCCAAACACACACACACACAGACAGAGAGAAAGATCAAACTCGAATTCTATGCGCCATTGACCAACATTTAGACGCCTTTGAGACGAGAGAAACAAGAACTAAGAACATCAAAATGAAAATGAAAATAAACGGAGGACAACATCGACCATAAATTTCAATCAAAAAGTCTACCAAAAGCAATTAAATTGCACAATTTTTTTGTTGTTGTTGACTTTAGTTTATGTTCACTAGCTAAGCAAAAAAAAAAATTAATATTTTTATACAAAAAATGCAACATTTTTATTATCTTTTCTGCCTTTTTTTTGTCTAAATTAAAAAGATGTCTAGAAATCTAATAAAGTTTATATCTATGATAATTCAAATTGTAAATTAGAGAAAGAAAACTTTCATTTCACATAAATGTAAAATTTTATTATACGGTCTTTATAATTCATTAAAGAGGTCAAAAAAATCTCGATGAGAGTGAAGTAAATAATCAAAACTAATTCCTATGAACAATAATTTTTAATTATTGCAATACAAATCAATTTGAAAGGGCTTTTAGCTGGGGATACTAAAAAAAAAAATAATGTAAAATTATATGGATAAAAAAGAAATTATTGATTTTATAAAGCTTAAACTTAATATTACAATTGAATTGATTTTAAAGTTGTGTATTTAAAAATTTTTATTATTAGTTTAAGTGTGCGATAACTTGATTTTTACAATTTATGAAAAAAGTGCTGAAATTAAGTTAATCTTTGAGCAAATGCTAGTGAAGACTTTATTATAATTTTGTATTTTTAAAACGACATAAAAAAATACATAAAAGTATTATAGAGACACATAAAAAGTGTACGTTGAGAAAATTTGTTTTAAAATAAAAATTAAAACTAAAATATTTCATGCGGATTAAAGAGGCTCCAAAAACTTTAGTAGGAAACAAGAGTCAAGAAATCAGACGACTTATTTGCCAAGAAGCTTTATCGTCTATATATTTTATATTTCGGTCATTCGTGTCGGTTGAGAAGCAATAAATCTTATTCCAAGTAAGTAACGTCACAATTTTATTTATTATTTCACTTCAATATCTCGATAAATTGATTGAATTTAAGGGAAATGGAAAACATTTTCATGATTATTTAATTGAAAACTATTAAAAACTTGTTCGAAAATTCATCAATTACATTTAATGGCTGCCACTCACAAAAGTAAAAAGTTTGCCCTTCAATTGGAATTATCTGCTTGGCACTGGAAAATTGGGTAAAACTTGAAAAACTTTGCAGTTAACAACACAAATTGCATAATAACTTTAACAATTACCATATTAGCATATCAAATATGCAACATGCTCACATACAAACACCATTTATGTGTCTGTGTGAGTGCAACATTTGGTTGTAGGAGTTTTGCTTTTGACGCACCAATAAAACAAAACGTCACGCAACATTGTACTAAACTAATAGTGACATCAAATTTAATTTTTATGTTTAAGTTGCTACTTAAATTTAAGCAAATACGTAAACAACTACAACAACAACAAGAAAAACTGACATTGTTAATGTTTTTTGGTGTTTGTTGTTTTCAATGTTACATTGAGATTTCTGTTTCTGTGACAAGGCAAGGCGCTAAATTTGTTTATGGATTGAGTGACAAAGATGGCGATAAAACAGAAGTGAGATAGAGATATAACCCGAAAGGCAGTGAGACAAAGTGGCACAAATATTTTGCAATTTGTTATGCTATTTTGTAAGTTTTTCTTTTTTGGTTTTTTCTCTCCTTTTTTTAATGTTTTTTTTTCTTTTTTAGTTTTTTGTTGGGCTTTTTCGTGTGATGCATTGAAAATGTGCGAGCAAACGCAACGAGTGACATACTTAAACGATACGCCACCGCCCAAATATCCACATATATACAAATTATACCAAAAAAACATATATATACATACATATATATGTATATCCAAGATATGCACATAAGTGGACTCTGATATATGTGGCAAGAGTAAAGCGAATGCATTTAAAATGGTTGATCTACTTTACTCGGCGGGGAATCACTTGAATTAGCCATTGAAGTTTGAAGGTAAGGTTAGGACACAACAGATTCGCATCTAACTAATATAAGCATCGCTTACTAGTCTTAAAACTTACATCATCACATTTATATAGACTTTAAATGAAGTGAATTTAATTAATACAGATTTGAAAGTGTTTGTCAAGAATTATTTCTATTAAAGATTGAAGGTAAGGTTAGGCCTAAAGAATCCCATTTTACTAATATCAACATTATTTAGCAGTTTATAAATATAGTTTTTTATTAATAAGTTTTTTGAACTTTTTATAATTTATTTAGATTTGAATTTGTTTTTTTTTTATTAATGTATAATTTAATTCATTTGCTTTACTTATTATATGTACATATATTCTTTAAATGTGAGTCATGTCAAGGTTTTTTTTATATTTTCTATTCATCAGAATGTTTGAATTTGTTTAATATTATTTTATAACAATTTTATTACTAATAATATATTTATAATATTATTATTACAAAGATTTTTAAGTCTTGTGAGTGATTTGATAAACAATTTTTAACTTCTTATCTTTAGTTTATCATAATTATTTGAGAATTGTGTAAATTTGGATGAAAACTTTTAATGTAATTGCAAGTATAATACTTAGATATGGAAGTTAACTGGTTTCTAATAATTTATTTATGTATTAAAACAAGCTCTTTATTTAATTATTTAAAAATTTCAATTTAAAATATAATAAATATAATAATTGAATGTGATATAAAGTATAGTAAGTAATTTATTGCCATAAGCAATGTCTTTTAGAAGTATCTTTAAGATACAAATTATGTCTACATCTGTAGTGATTTGTATATAAATATATATCTATGTATATGAGACGATTAATATGTAATATACAAAATCTATACACAATTTTGTGTAGTGTAGTGTAGAGTAGCCTTTCTTTAAATATTTGACCTATTTAGTTGTTCCTGGTATCCCTGACAATGCCAGGCAAACGAATGGGGGGAGGTGGAAGTAAAGATACATAGACTTGCTTGGAATCGATTTGGCAGCGCAAAGTAATCCACAAGAAATTAGTTGGACGAACTTTGATTAGTGTTGTTAGTTGTTGATTTTCTTCTTCTTCCATGTCTACTTCTTCTTATATTTTTTTTATGTTGTTGTTGGTTTTTCTGTTTTTTTTTCGGGTGAAAGCCGACAACGCCCTGTCACGTAGACAATTAAGGCAACGGTGCACGCAAAACTAAATGTAAATAGAAAACTAATAGGAAGAAGGCATTAGCATAATGCGGGAAGTTCAACTATTTGACGATACAACAGCTTCCCGTTTCCCATGGCCAAGAGTAAATACAGAAATACAGAAAGTTTGTTACCAACTCTGAATATAATTTTCGTCACTCTGGCCAAAATGGTTTGGTCAATAAACTATTATTTTCGGGGCTCGTCCAAAATGAAGAATTGTGCCTAAGCGTAAAAGCTTTGTCTGGTAATATTTTATGGGTTGCTTGACCGATCGACCGACTGGCAAATGGCAACAACAACAATAATAAGAATAGCCGGCGTATATTTGGACCAATGACGACATCGGACTGCCCTTACCTCTTGCTCTTTCATTCTTTCTTTCTATCTTACTCTTTATCTGCCTATATATATAAATTTTTTTTTCTAACGCTCGTTTATATATAAATTAAATCTGACACGCATTTCAGGTCTGCTTTTTATTTCACTTATTTTATTTTATGGATTTCTTTTTACTGAATTTCGTTAGCTATACATACAGATATATGTATATATGTATGTATGTATGTTTATCTGTGTCTGTATGTGGTCTGTATTGTACTCGTAGGGTTTCTGTTTTTATTGCCAACGTCTTCTCTCTTTTGAAATTTCTATGTATCGTTTCTGCTTTTTGTTCAGTCTTCTTTTTTCGGCATAGAGAAGAGAATCCCCCAAAAAAAAGATTGGATTCAAATTACGGTATTCAGGCTTCGTTGCATGTAGCAAACGTAAAAGGAAAGACCCAAAACAAAAAACACAAAAAATTACGTATAATATATCACTGAGAACGACTATAGTCTACCCTTTTTTCTTACCATATTAGATGAAAGTTATTGAAAATAAGAGAAAAGTTTACTATTCTCTTATAAAGATGACAACATTTTGTAGTTTTACATTGTAAGAATAAAATTTCCAAAAAGTATTTCTCGTATTACAAATTCTTCAGTAACTTGAAATACTTTTTTCCCATATACAATTTACAGGGTATAAACAAAAAAACACAAAAAAAAAAACACGCGACCCAAACCCAGACTTTGACTCAGACAGTTGTGTGTGTGTGTGTGTGGAGTTCATTGCCGCCACCACCGCTGCCGTTGCACCACCAAGTTTGTTGACCTTCAATCAAAATCAGGGGAGGGCAAAAAAAAAAAGGATCACCTGTTGCAGCAGCTGCTGCCATACAAAATAAAAGAGACATTGAACCCTCAATGTCGTTGTTCAACAATTTCAACACCTCCACAATGAGAGAATGAGAGAGTGAAAGAACGAAAGAGAGAGAGAGAGAGAACAAAGGAAAACCCCCTCCGACTTAAAATAGAACAAAATTTTGTAAACAATTTCAACTCTAGAGATTAGATGAATTCACTTAAGACGAGCCTGAAGCCGCTACTGCAATTTGCCTCCATTCAGATTCAGATTCGGATCACAAATTATTACATAATTCCCAGTGACAACAATTGAAATTCTTGGCGATTTAAATAGCAAGGCGCTTGACACAATTGAAGCGATTAAAAACGCACTGACACACACCATACAAACACACACACACACATTGTTATAGTATGTAAATTTATTTGTTTCGTGAGTTCCCCTGCCGAAATAAAAATAACAAAAATCGAAACAGAACTCAGAAACAGTTGGAAGAAGAGTCAAACGGGATCAATGGCTCCCCACGAAAACAAAAAAAAAAAGTTGAATAACCCAAAACGCATACAGGGCGAGCCATTTGCCGGTATAGTGAGTGTGTGTGTGTGTGTGTGTATCTGTATTTCTCATTCGTATAAATCTACAGTTCACTTACTTATTATGCATAATTTTATTTTATATTCAGCAACGTGGCAGATAAATTGTATTAATAAATAAAGTATGGACAGGCGCCGCAACAATGGCCACTAAAACCCAACTGGAGAAGATGCTAACCAGTTGGTGGAGATTCATTATGAGTAATATATTGGATGAGGCACTATTGAGGTTAAAAGTTGGAACCATCATTCACAACATAATCATTCACTAATGAATCATCCAAAATTCGCAATGTAAATTAAAGTGACTAAGTCATTTGGTTAAATTGCTGAAGAAGCAAAAGAAAACATCCAACTCAATAAAGTTAATATTTAATAGAGAATTATTAAATACCAGCAAAATATTTCCCTTCTTTTAAATGCAACCTTTCAACTGTGTTAAGAAGGATTACCCTTAACGTTTAATGACATACTTAAAGGATCTTTCCCTTATGGGGAGTACATTTCCTTTGCCTTTCCTAAATGAGTTGAAATCAAATCTAACCCCCTAAAATTCATTGCATATATCCTATACACACATATCTGTATATATATGTATATTGACTATATCCAATTGCATTTCCTATGTGCATAAACTAACCCCCTCCTTACCTACTATTGTATATATATGCCATTCGATTACAAACGATTTCTTGCCTTTACATACAAAGGAAATCTTCATTGTCCGCCCCTTTATGTCCATTTTCTATGTTGTCGTCTCAATACGAATGCTGGAAATTTATGCGAGAGTTTCCTGTTTCAATTAAATTTTATTAGAGTCGATAAAATTTTACGAGTTTGCATTGTAAGCCAGCAGCAGCAGCAGCAGTGGATGAAGAGGCAAACAAAAAATGTGTTAGGAAAATTCCAAAAAGAAAAAAAAAACGTAGGAATCTTTTTGCAATTTTTGCGTTACCCTACAAAAGATGCATGCATCCTGACAGCCAAAAAGAAAAATAGGAAGAAAATTCAATAGCGTAATCGAGGAGAAATTGTTATTATGAAATTGCTTAAGGAATTTGCATTAATTCATTTAATATCCAAAAAAAAACAATTTCCACCCACGTAAACATTATCTACGTCACAGGGCAAAATAAAGAGAGTGAGAGAGAGAGAGAGAGAGAGAGAGAGAGAAAGAGAGTAGGATATAGAGCAGCATACAGGAATCTGAGTCAGTTTGCTATATTTACATAGTGACGTCGTCGTTGATTCTACCGGCTGAATGCCGCCTACCGCCTACGCCCGAGGCCAACCTCTCAATGGCAGCTAATAAAACTCACAGCTGGCCAATAGAACAAAAAAGAAAAAGAGAAGAGAGAGAAAAGTAAGTATGACTATAAAGGGGGGGGGGGGGGGGGGAGAGTTGGTAAAAGGGCACTCTGTTCCACATGCTTGGCAAATAATCGCTCCATAAATATGACCTGCAATGAAAATTGCATGAAAAGCAAAGACGAAGATGAAAACCAAGCAAATAAAATTGAGAAAAAGGTTGCTTCCTCCGGTTGTTTTCCCCATTCCAGTTTTGTTTCTTTTTCTTTGCTGTAGAAATGAAAGTGTAAAAAGGCGGCTTAGTTATCTAGCAAGAGAAAAAGGGATAGAAAGAGAGAGATACGCTACGTAAGCAAACAAACAAACGAAAAGATATAGTAAAATCATTCGGTCCCTTGCTCACATTACGTATACGCAACGTGAGACGAAATGATAATAATGATGATGCTGCTGCTGATGATGACGACAAAAAATTGCGTAGCAGATGCCAATGAAACGGAAGCATTACCAACGCCCACCAAAACAGCCACGCCTCGACAACAACAACCGCTGTGCGAATGGAATTTATATGACCAAGAAGGCGTAAAACCCAAAAGCAAAAGCAAAATTTGATTGTTATGTGAGGTGAAAACTGTTAAAGCTTAAGCATACCAACTCAGACACACATACACACACTCACACACACACATACACACATTTGCTTGAAAACGCAACGGAACGAAGGGAAAGACCAGGCAAAGATGAGACTATGACGAAAGGCTATATGGCTATATGCGGCAAAGGCCAACACAATTTATACCCTATAGATATACAATAAATGGGTATAATGGAGTCAGTAAAAAGAAAAAAAAAAGAAATTTATATATTTTTTAGCAATTTAGTCATAGAGTGAGATTTAGGATTTGCTGTTTTTTTATCGGAAGACTCATTGAAATTGTAGACAGTTGAGGAAAGAGGAATTGCAATCTTACTTATCTGAAGGCATTATTTTTTCTATTTCCTTTAAGAATCTGCTTAATATCTGAATGAAAACAGATTGAATTTAAATGCGAAGCAATTTATGGAAACTATATAGACAGGATCATGTTATTATAGTTTAGGAAACAAGAAAAGCTCTATCGAAACTAATAACAAAGTTAATAAAGAAATGAAACGCTCAGATAAGGCAAAATTGGAAATTTTTTTGATGTATAATATATATTTGAATTATTATACATACATACATATATCCTTAACTGTTAATAAAATAAAGCAAAAATCCAACAAAATAGATGGTAAAGAATAAAAACGTTGAGCAGACAAACAATAAAATAAAATATAATCAACAATACGAAGCAATAAATGTATAGAAAATTAAAAAGTCTAACAAAATGTAAGAAAAATAATGCAAAAAAGATTTCTTGTTCAGCAAGACAAATCGTTTTTATTATAATTATTCTTTATAGTTTACTACAGATATTTTAACTTATTATTTTTCTTTTTGATCAAATATAATTTCTTACAAATTAAAGAAATTTTTTGATGTATTGATAAGTGTTTAAGCACAAAGTTCTGTCAAAGAACAACCAAAATAAAAAATTCTACAAAATTCCACTATATTTTAATAATCAGCAAACACTTTGGATCACAAAGCCTTTAAAAAAAAACAACAACCTTTAAAACTTTTAAAAATCCCCTTTTTAACGCTTCGCTAGACACAAACCAAAATCCCATATAAGGTTCAGGTAAAAGTACTTTTTACTAATAAATATTTTAGCCTAATCTAATGTGGGCCTACTCTCTATTGTTGAGAAAAGTCTTATTTATAGTATTGCCGCCACTGGATATCGGGTATATGGAAGTCGATACTGTGATATGGTATATTTTGTCTATTTTTTTTTTTGTCATAGTGTCGGCTGTTGCTGTGTGTGCTGCTGGTTTTGCATGTTGCACGAAAACCCATTCAAGTTAATTTAATCGCGTAATTTACGCATGATTGGCATCGAAAATGCGTAAAGACATCGGCGACATCAACGCGATGCTTAAAAGCTTTTTTTGTTTTCTTCTTCTCGCCATGTACATAGCTTTCGAAATGTAAATAAAACTGAAAATAATGCCGAACGATGGGAGGGGGAGGGACGGCACCATCATGCGTGCTAGAGGGAGAGAAGGCGATGACGTTGACTGTGCGCCTACGCGGATAGGGAAAGGCCAAAAATACGAAATACAAAAATAAAAGAAGAAGAAGAACAACTCTCGAAATAAACAAAACAAAATCGGAAAATATACACACACATACAAACACACAGACACACACACACACATATAGGCCAACAGAGACAGACACAAAGACAGAGAGTCAGCCGTAGGGCCATGACAGCACGGCAAAGCACAGCAACATAACGGCGAGAAAACAAAATGGCGACCATATTGCGTTGTAGTTTATTTTTTTTTTTGTTCAAAGCTTGGGAAGCTGCCATTTTGTATTTGGTTGGCGCCATCTCATTCGCACGCACGCACTTGCCCAATTCAATACATTGTGAAGCAGATTGACCAGCTGACTGACTGAGTGAATGAATGAATGAAACAATGAATGAGAAGACATTGCATTGAACGAAAAAAAAAAATTGGTAGAAAGTGGCTAAAAGAGCGTTCCAAGCAAACGAAGTTTGCAGAGAGCGTTAGAAAGTGTGAAATTTGATTTTGGACTTACTTTAATTATATTTAGAGGCTTATACTAACATTTTTTTCTTTTGATTTCAATTTTCACATATTTCAGATTGTGGCAAATATTTATGGTAGGGGTCAATATTAAATTATATTTCGAATAACAACTGAACTGATAGCAATAGCATTTGATAACCAAATACGATTTAATATATTACCATAGGGAATTTCATATTTGATTATATTGTATGGTGCCACTTGAGATCTTTAGATCTGTTGCTACTCAATTGCTGTTGATTCCCCTCCCTTGGGGTTGCACGCACACACTGTCAATTGCACATCAGTGCAACAAATTTGTCGAAATCAAACTCAACAGCGTGTTACAATTTTCAAATGGTCGCCACTTCAAATTACAAACAATTTGGGTCGAAATCAAAGGCAAACTGTTGCGAATGCAATCCACTGAAAAACTAAACTAGGAGAAACAAACTACATATTGGGAGCTGCAACCCCAATTTTGTGGGTTGGAAAAACTTTACTTTTTTTTCCTTCCCTTTTATTTATTTATTATTTTTTTTTTTGGTTCGTACATAAGTATGTCGCAGGCATTGGGTTATAAGGGTAGGGGAGGGTGGTAACCCAAGAGCGTTGAGCATTTTAATTTGATTAAATTTCATGTGACCCAAATACCGGAAACAGTTATTTTCGGTGCCCTAGACGCTGCTGCCCCAAACCAGTGACAATGGCCTCGCATTACGTACAAAAAAAAAACAAACAACAGAAAAAAACAGAAAAAAGGGGCAGAAGCAACGCAAAAACAAAATCAAAATTGCTGAAAATGGGGAAAATTGTTGTGGGTGGTAGTAGTAGAAGGAGGCGAAGGTGGGGGTTAACAACTACAGACATACTAACACAGAAACACTTACAAACATACACACACACACACACATACACACAGTCTGTACATAAACTTGGAATGATATAAACTGGTGACGTTGCCAGACGCTAACGTTGACGTCTTCTTTCATTTTATCCACTTTTTCGGCTGCCACATGAAAAGCAATTTTCATGCGTGGCTTCTTCTACTTCTTTTGTTTAGCCTGAGACTGTATCTGTGTAAATTTTGGGTGTCTGTGCGTGTGTGTGTGTGCGTGTCAGCGGGCGGCCACAAAGTTGCTGCGTATTTCCGTTTAGCCCGAGCAAAGCCAAAAACCGAAAACCAAACCCAAAAACCCATAACTAAAACTCGAACCCTAGAAGACCCAGAGCCGGTTTTTCTTCAAAGCAAAAGCAAAAACAAAATGAAACGAAAAAAAAAAATAATAAAATAATAATAAACGCACACCATCAACATCATCAGCCTGAGCGTGCGTAAAGTGCGTAACTGTTGTTGTTGTTATTGTTGCTGCTTTTGTGCTGGTTTAGAAACGGGTTTTGCGGGGACAACTTCTTGGCCACCGCCTCCGCCTCCGCAAGCCTTCTTGTACTCTCTCTCGCTCTCTATTGATATATCATGCTCTCATTTGTTCGCACTCTCTCTCTCTCTTTCTCTCTGTCTGGCTGTCTGTCTGAATGTGGCCCTGTGATTCTCTTTAGTCTTCTTTCTCACTCTCTAGCGCTAGCTCTGGTGGTGTATACAGCTGTTTTCTGTTTATCTCGCACTTTCCGCTTCTTCTTTACATTCGTATTTTTGTTTACGTTCTGTGGCACGCACACACGAGACCACGACGACAACGACAACGAACATCACAGCCCCGTTATCCCCCTCATCCTATCTACTTCAATCATACCCATCCTTGAACATCTTCTTTCTTCTTTGCATACCACAGATCCGGGGCCATGTCGATTTCGGCATCTAAAAGTATCTGTATATGTGTTGATTACTCGTCTTTGGCTTCTCTTTCTACATCTTCGTTTCTCTCTTCCTTCTTTTACTTTTCTTTATGATTTGATTGTGCGTTTTTTTTTTGTCTTGCATTTGCTATTACAACGGGAATTTTGACATCCAAAAAGAGTTTCTTTATTTTCCACATTTCAGAAAAGTATCTCATGGCTCAACCTTAGCTACAAAAGGTCTTTTTGGCCATTACTTAATCAGCATCGCTTTCACTTTTAAATTAAGTCACAATTTTATAAGGCCAAAAATAAAAACGGCTTTAAAAATTATAATAACAAAATTAACCCAATTTCGGTGTGTGAATAATAATAATAAAACTGCGCAAATTGTTAAATATCAATAATGAAATCTTATCATGAAATAATAATAATAATGCGATTAAATGTATCCGCTTAACATATTAACAAATTTGTTGAAATATGTACATTTGTTTTATACATACATTTTTAAACAATTTATTTTCCATGTAAATAACATTTAAGCTAAACCTAAAGGTGAAATTACAAATGCTTTGATTTTTAGATGAAAACTTGAATTCAAATTTAAATTGACCCAAATACCAAAGAAGAAGCCTCATCTCTCAGTTTATCTCTCTTTCTCTTTCTGTCGTATATCTGCGTACCTGTCTATATAATGAGGTGAAATTTTTTTTACTTTTAATGGATAAAAAAAGTAGTTTAATTTATAGAGCTTTGTGTGTGAGTTCTACTTGTGTTTGTTTTAGTATAATTTTAACAATAAATGCTAGCACAAATACATCCGACATTCAGATTACACTTTATATGATAAGAAACTTCAAAACTGAGCTAAGAGTTCGAAATTGATTAAAACTTAAATAAGAGTAAATATAATAAAAATTTTGAAACTCTCATTTTGAACTACTTTATTAGATAGACTCTCTGAAACTAATTATCCAGATTAGTTATTAATTAATTAATCCAAATAAAATTTGTTGTTTATAAAAATAAATCAAATAAATATTGTTAGGATCTAAATAGGTCAGTGGTGACATCGAAATTTGCTTAAAATATATTATTCAAAACTCTTTTTTTCCCTCAGCATGACAATTTGTAATTAATAACATTTTTGGGACTAAAAAATCTTACAAAGTCTGATTACCCAGCCATCGGATAACATTATAAATGAACTATATGATCAGAAATTTTCTCAGGAGGAAATAACAACCATAGTAAATATTTAATAGTATTTTGAACCAAAAATACTTTCTTTCAAAATTAATAACATATAGAACAGATCGCGTGAAATTTGATAAAATTTACTAATTTAACTTCAATAAAAACAATATTATCTGTACAATCAATTTGACTTGCTATTTTGTTATAAAATAACCTTTTTTTTAACTAAATAACTGTTGTTTAAATAAGATATTAGAATTATAAATACATATAACAATTAATTATAAATACATTTAACAATTAGAAATTGCATCAATTATCGATTAAAATAATGCAAAAATCTCTATGAATCTTTAAAATACATAAATAAAATATGTATATGAATCTTTATTACAGTTTTATACATTATCTCTTTATTTAAGACACTTTTGCCATAAAAAGGGTATACGTATTTTTAAATAGTTTTGCAAATGTATTTTGATAATATTTTTGGTTGTGTATTTTGCTATGATAAACATAAATTCATATTTGTTTTGTCTATATGGAATCTTTCTTTATAATAAAAATCTGTTAAGCTCTGCATTTACATATGTATGTACATAGCATCTATTATATGTAAAATCTGTCTATATACATTTCTGTTATCTATGTAATATGTATCTCTCTAAAGTCTGCCTTTTAATTCAAGTAATATCAAAATCTTTATAATATAGCATATAAAAATATATTTCTTTACAAACTCAAGGCAAGTATTTAGCACTTGAAAAGTATTTTCAATTCAACTTAAAAATTGTTTCAAGAAAAATAAATGATTCGAGACTTAACTTAAAATAAAGTGTACGGAGAAATATATAAGCAAGTGTAAGCAAGTTTATTTTTATCAGCCTACCACATGCAGCCCGCCCCTTACTCCAAAAAAAAAGGAAGGAAAATAAAACACAAACTACCAAAAAATAAAAAAAAAGCCCCCAAACTGGTAACGAAATCAACCGTATTTTTTATCCAAGTCAATTTTGAGTTTGGGTTTGGGATGGAGTTTTTTTTTTTTACAAGTTATTGACTTGGGCTTGGGTACAAACTTCACTTAGAGCGAGTCTATAGTTCAATTGCCTAATGATTTACTTTGATTGGTTATCGAAATTGAAAACTTGTTTTTTCTTCTTTTTTGTGTTCTTTCTTGTGTGTTTGTTGTCGAGGAAGAATCTTTTCTTTGATTTGGTTTTTGCTTGAATAACCTGTTGCTGTTTCAATACACACAAAATGTGAGTCATTTACCTTCCCTGCTCTTTTCAACTCCCCCTCCTCCTCCCCCCCTATTCATTCATGCCATAACTGGGCATTTGGGTCGCCATAAAGAAATTAAAACTATGACATTTGATGAAGAGCCGAAGAAAATAAACATTCTTTTATACCATTCGTCACACACACAAACACACACACACACACACTCAAATCTTTGACAGCGACATTTGTAAGCCAAAACCTTTTGAAACTTTGAAGGGAAAAAAAAGTCGTTCAACCTGCTGGAACCGGCGCAAAAACCAAAAAAAAATTATATATATAAATAAAAAGGTCATTGAAGCATGATGACCGATTTCACAAAAATTTAAGTTCAAATTTCGTTGATTATGGTTGTTGTTGTTTTTTCTGTTTTTGATTTGATTTTAAATCGGTCCAAGTACTTGCCATAATTTATTGTTTCCAATTAGAGACAATTCTTTTTAAGATATTGCTAAAACCCGGCAACTTTCTACCTGGGCCACAAGGTCGATTAGTCATTAGGATAGCAAATGGTATAGAGAATGGGACAGGTTTATGGGCAATGGCAGGGGCAGAGACAGGAACAAGGGTATCGGAGTTCAAGTGACCTGCCAGACAATTGTCATTTTTTAGCTTGTTTCAAAGAAAACAAACCGATGAAAGAAAACGGCACGCAGGCAAGCAGCCAAAAATAAAATACATACATACAAAAAAAGGGAAAAGAAACAAAAAAAAATATGTTTTGCCGGTATCATAAAAACCATAGCAATGCAGTTTAAAGTATGAAAGAGACAACAACTGTGGGGAGGAAGAGATAGAGGGAGAGATATTGAGTTGAAGGGAAGCATGTCTTTAGCCAGGTTAAACAGCAGGCAGTCTTCAGACAAACCAAAATAAGAAAAGGGATGGAAGGAATATGAATGTGACATATAGACAGGATTGCCATGAAGTGTGTTAGACAGGCAACGGCACGTTTCATGCAACGCATTGTAAACTGACGATTGCCAAAGGGCCCTCCATAAAAGCCAACAATTGTCAATAAAGCCAACAAAACCAGGCAGGCCAAAAAGGCAGAAGAACATAAGTAGCTGATAATTAAAGAGAGGAAATTTACTTAAAATAAATAACAACTAAAATATATTATGAAACCTATCAAGAAAAGATTTGTCATACAGAACTTAAACGAAATACACAAACATTTAAGATATATTTACATATATAAATATAAATTGACATTTTTTTAGTTGCAATCTTTAACTTTAAAGCGCCATCAATTTAAAGCCATAAAAAACAGTGAGCTGCACTTTCTGTTTTATCTTTTACTTTTTACTTTGACCAACTTCTGGCTTGATTTTTTTTTTCTTTTCTTTGCTAAAAAAACAGAAATGGGTCGCTGCCAAGAAAGAGAGAATACAAAACAGAGCGAAAGAGAGATGGGGAAAATTAATTGCCAGACGGATTACAAAGAATGAAAGTAAAAACTTTGAAACGAAACAACGAAAAAAATAAAAAAAAAAAGCAATGAAGTTGCGTGCTCAAGTATTTCCAATGTCATTAACAGAACATTTTTGCGAAATGAGTGAAGGGGCGCCGCACTAATGGAAGTGTCATGAAGAGGAAATGGCTATGGCTACTGCTATTGAGTCAGGTCCAACAACAGCTCCAAGAACAATAAAAACTATAACAAACATAAAAAAGTATATAAAAAAATCAATTTCGTCTAGCCAAATTTTAAGTACCCTGACAAATTTACTTTTATGGCAAGTTTTATTTTATTTTTAATATAATTTATTTTTGACATATTTAGATTTTACTTTTTGATATAATTAGCTATTATTAGGTGATTACATTATACTTTGATAAATTTAACATTGATATTTGTATATTTAAATAAAAATTAACTTTTATATATTTTAATTTAACTTAAACTTAACCGTTATAAATTAATATATAACTTTAACTTTAAATTATTGTAACTAACTTTAATCGTAATTTGATTCGTTAACTAACTCTTCCTTTGCCAAGATATACATATTTTGATTTAATTTAAACTGAGCTGCGATAAATTTAGATTTGTATTTGGAAGAATCTAAAATGGTTCAAAAATACCAACAATTAAACAAAACATTTAGAAGCGATCCCAATTGGACAGTTTTCTAATCATTTTTTTTACCGATTCTTATTTTCGAAGTTAAGCATGGAAGGTAAATATAATTTTCTTTTTGGCTAAATAAAAAGATTAATTTAAACTGAAGTCAATTATAATGAAATTTTCAAATTTATTTGAAATTTTCTTCTGTATTAGAATTACATAACTAACATACATAACTACGATATACAGAAAGGGCCACTAATTTACCAAATTATGATTTATTCTGTAGCATATCGAAATGATTGAAGCAAAAAATAAATTTCAACTTTATTTAATTAATAAAATTTAAATTATTAAGTACTCTTTTTAGATTAGTTAATTGAAATTAACTATTGTGAATCAATGTAAATACATTTAAATTTATAACAGATATATATAAACGATTTGACAAGAACATTTAAATTGATATATGCTATCAGTTAAAAATTTAACAAGGGAAAACTATTTAAGTTTCCATTAATTATAACTTCCCTTACTGTAAAAAAACAAAATTCTTTTTTGTAACTTTCGTAACTATGCAATTTAGTAAATTTAAGTGCATCATTTTAGCCACTCTAACTAAATAGATTCTACACTTAGTAGTGAGGGCACAACATTTTGATAAATTACTTCTGACAATTTATCTGCCATTTGTGCTTAATTTTATTTCTCCTCTTTTTTACTTTCAGTAGATGATGGCTTGGTAAGTTATAGGCCTGGAATCCTGTTGGCCAAAAGGAAAAACAGAAACCAAATTCATGGGCTGGCAATTAGATGGCAGACGTAGTGTATACGTCATTGTAATTGAAATGAAAATGCCGAGCAACAAGTTTCTCAGTTGAAATAACCTTAGAATTAATTGCCTCACGTTTCCGTTCCGTCATCCACACACACATATCAATATATATATATACATATATATATATATATATATATACATACATATATACACACCCCCCAACTAGTTTTTCAACTAGTTTGTAAACAAAAGCCAGTTGCTCAAGTTGAACCGAAAAAAAACATTCAAATTGAAACATTTTCTTTGTTGAGTCGAAATATATACATATATAGATATATAGTATATCTAGATATGTAGATGAAGCATATACACGTGACCATCACATGGCAGAGAGACCGAGGACAACTTTTTGATATAAAGATATAATAATTTTTCTTTGTATTTTTTTCTCGTTTCGCTTACGAAATGCCAACCAATTGTTGATTGAATACAACAAAAAAAAAACGAAAACGAAAAATTGTTACAACAAAATCCAAAAAAAAAAGAACCGAAAAAAATTTGTCGGTTTTTGTATACATGTACATACATATGTATGTATGTATATACATATATATACGATGAGGTCATAAAATTATGTTAAACCACATTTAGCTTGTAAATTATGTTGTAGCTGATATACTTTGGTTACATTTTACATTTGTCTCTTGTCTTTGAAAAACTTGATCAAGTCTAATCGCATCTGCTAGATACATTTTCAATGTGAGGAAGAGTCGCGATAGTTGACAAATTTATTGACTCGACGTACGGAAAAGATACGCGCAGTTGACTTGGCATTGAAGAATATATGTACATATACGTGTGTGTGTGTGTGTGTGTGTGGTATGTGGTGTGTGGTGTGTGTGGGTTTTGTCTAAATGTATCTTTCAACGTACAATGCAACAATTACAAATGTTTTTCTTTTTTTTTGGTTGTTGTTGTTGCGATTATTAGTTACCAGGGGAAAGCAGCAGGCGGAAAAACAAGCAAAAGGTTGATAAAGAAGAGAGATAGAAATATCAATAGAAAGAGATAAAAGTAGCAAGAGATCTGGCAAGAGGGTAAGAGTGGGGGAACTGGGAAATAACATATACACACTCACACACACACACACACAGCTTGATGCCGGCGGTCCATCTCTGGAGCGCAGTCAGCCGGCAAACCGCCTGAGTTTGGGTTCGCTCAGTGTGGAACACACATACACTCACACACACACGGAAACGCAAACATGTGTGTGCCTAGCGTCATTTATCTAACTATCTTTGCCATCAGTATATGTATCTGTATCTCTCCATCTATCTGACTTATGACGCAATTAGGCAAATGAAACAAAAGATTCAACTGATCATCAAATTGTTGTTGCTGTTATCAAGGCGCGGCTTCAGGCCCCTTCAATTTAGAGAATTAATCTATATACGAGTGTATATGTACATATATATAAAATTGGAATAGTCAATATATTGCATCTATATACTCTGAATATGTATATGTATATATGTAGTATAATAGTTAGGAGCAACTCATACCAAAATATTTCATGACATTTCATTTATTGATTGTTGCATGACAATCGATACTGTGAGAAAAACATTTATTTTGTTTTTTTTTTTATTTTTTGTTTTTGTTTGCTAAAGTTTGAAAGTACCGAGTACCGCCACATCACACAATACACTCACAAAACAATGTGCCAACTGTATGGCACATGGTAGTAAACGTGAAAACTTGTCTATATGAAATATAGACGTATGTAATATATCGTGAAGGTCTGAGAATTCACCGTTTCAAAACGTTTTGAAAGTTTAAAATAATATACATACATGCATAATAATAAAATAAATACCGAAGGTCTTAAGTAGTAAGAGTATTTTAGTTTAAATTAATTTAATGTAATAGCCAAATCATAGATAATCAGAAATGGAAGTCCCTTAGTTTCGCTACTGCGCAGTTAGACGACCCTTAATGAGAAGTTGTTCCTTTTGGAGCAATCATTTTGAGTGACCCAATTTTAATACATTTATCCACAAATCATAGTGTCTAATTGAGATCAAACTGTTGAAGGACAAGTGTCGGGCTAAGAGGGTCTTCTCAATCATTGTATAATTAAATGTTAAGTGTTGAGAACATGTTTGCAGAGAACACGTCTATATGCTAGCTATATCTTTAGATAGCCCTGAAAGTTTTTTCTTTTCTGTTCTGTTCTGTTTTTGTTTTGTGCTTAAACAAAAATTCTTTCAATTCTAAACAAATTTTCATTACGACATTAGCAATGGGGAGAGACAGAGAGAGAGAGAGAGCAAACAATTCGAGTTCGATTTCTTGTATGCTAAACGAAACGATGTTTCATTCGAAAACTATTTTACGTGGTTTCTCTCGATCGAGTGCGAGTGACGTAATTGTATTTGAAAGCATTATAAATTGTGGGATGATCAGGAAGTATGCTTATATATTAGTATTGTAGATATCAGATAAATATATTCTAGTTATTGGCGACCAGAGAACTACATATGTACATAAGAAGGCCATGGATAGAGAATAACCCAATTACGTGCCGGAATGCGACCCTCAAAAATAATTTTTTTTTTCGCCACTGGCCTGCACATAGAACGTGATTGCACATAAGTATGTACATATGTATCTAGTATATATATGCTCTGAATAAACTTGTACATAGAAGTGCCACATAGAAGCACACACACACATACATACACTTATATGTATGTATGTATGTTGTGGCAGCATCAACCTTGACATAGTTTATGCTGCTCGTCGACGCATCGTTGCCACTGGGTTTAGCTTTGACTATGCCTCGCTATGGATGCACCCACACACCCGCATTAATATACACACTCACCTCGTTTCCAATTGTTGTTATCTTGACAACCACTTCGTCCTTGCTAGCATCATGATGTACCACATCACCGCTCTGCTCCCGTCCATTGTAGGTGAGAAATACACGCTGGCCGGGCTGCAATTGTATACCCATTATGGAACGGAAGCCGGGACCAATTAAATCCGATTCGCGAAATTCCTTGATCATGGCATTGCGACGCAATGCCTGAGCCGGACTAATATGCACACTGGCGGCAGCAGCAGCTACAGCGCGACGTGTCTCAACAATAACCGAATCCGAGGACATAGACATGGATGCACCATTAGCGACGGATGCTATAGTTGGAGCTAAAGATTGTTGTGTCTTGAAATCGAAACGGACTATATAACGAGTATCGGCATTTAGTTGCGTATCGCCCGGTGCTAGGAAGGTGGGTGGCGGTGGCGGCGGTGCCAAGGCCAATGCCTTTCCGGGAAGCGATCCAGCGGAACTTGATGTTGGCGTTTTAACATCTGATATAACCCCCGAATACCAGAGACCATCTGGTCCTGGTGCACACACTTTGGTGCCAATTATTGAGCGTTTTGCCAAACGACGACCGGTGGACATTTTGTATTAGATTTTTTTTTCTATATTTTTTCCTGGTTATTGGAAATCAATTTTTAAAGGGGTGGGGGAGAGTGAGAGGGGAGCCTTTAGGGAAATTGAAAACTGGTGGGATTTTCCTTAATGGGGAACGTCTTATTTTTCTGTTGGCTATTTCCTCTGTTATTTTTTTTTTATTCCTAGGATTCTAATGCCTGAATTTGGCTTTCTTCAAGCACATCATTTTCCACACTTGACATTATTAATTTTTCCTTTAGGATTGCACTTATATTTTTTAAAAGTTTCACTTTTTATATATCTTTATTAATCAATTTTTTGCACTACACTTTAATTCAATTGTTGCACGGTCTTTTAATGTTTTTTTTTTTTTTTGTTTTTTTTTATGTTATTTGTTTTAGAGCTGGGGGGAAGCACTGTTGCTTAAGTCTGGGAAACGTTTTTGTTTAATTTATATATGTTATTGCCATTAAGTTCGGCCAATTTCTTGATTATATTCTTATGATATAGCTCTAGACATAAGGTTATGCGTTGATTGAAATGCTGATTGAACTGCAGACGCTGATTGAGCGATGGCGGCAATGGATATAGATTTGGAGGCAGTGCATCCAATTTTCCAATTAGTTTGGGCTTCTTCAGTTTTACATGCTCGGCGTCGCTGGGCGTCTGAATGGCGTGGCAATTGCGTTTGTGCCTAAGCATAATCCAATTTTGGGCTTTTTAAACGTCAGCTTGACTTTTTGCTGGCGTTCTTTGGAATTTTGATTGAGAAGGAAGGTTGTTTCCAGTTGTTTATTGTTGTAATGGGCTTTTAATGGGGATTTTGGTTATGGGTCCGGGTTGTACATTAAATTTTTTGTTGTTTCTGTTTTTTTTTTTAGATTGATTGATTTAACACTGACTTAACTGTGCCTTCTTTCTCTCTGTTGCGCTTTTGTTTTGTTTTCAAATTTATTTTGTGATTTGCTTTCACGGTGCTTTCGCTGCCGGTCGTTTCACTTTTTTAAAGTTTTTCTTTCACACATACACAGTCGCGAGCACAATCTCAGCATGAGAGATAGAGAGGGGCAGAGAGAGAGACAGAGACAGATAGAGAGAGAGAGAGAGCAATATGGGATGGATGCAATTCGTGGCTGCTGCACTGCATTTGCAATTGCAACTGCGTTGATTTACTGCGGTCAAAGTCTCCGCTGACTCTTGACACTGGCACGCACCGTAGGTGATTTGATTGCCAACTGAGTTTTTCTTTCGTTTCTTTTGTTGTTATTTTGGCTGTTTGTATTGCTTGGGTTATATTTGTTGAAAATGTATTTTTCGGTTGTCTACGGCAAGCGCTTATCGGTCCGCACCCGAGAGTTGGCTATCAAAGACTGAAGTGAACCAGCGAGCAAGCAAAGCAAGCAGCGAGTTACAGTTACTCGCGCACACACACACTCACGCTCACAATCACTCTTAGTGAGAGAGTCTCAGTTAAAATTTTCTCTCATTCTCTCTGCTTGTTCTCTGTTATGTATCTTTCGGTTTCGTTGTATTATTGCATCTACCTGCTTGGAAAAAGCAAAACATTCAACACAAAACACACACACAAACAGACCTACATGTACATAAGTGGAGGGGGTGCGAGATTTTCCCCTTCCTTGCTGCCAACAAGGAAAATGCATTTTCCACATACAGATACATAAATAGTGACGCTCGCATATGTATGTATTCCTTGGCATTTCACTTCCACAAATTCTTGATTCTGTTAATGCACAGAAGTACTGTCAGGATAAACTAACTAACAATGTATGTAACTAACTAACTAACTAACTAACTAGCTAACTAACAGCAAAGATAACCATTCCAGAGTTTCCCCTCAACTTTCCTATCTTAATCTATGACGCCATCGACCAGTTCACAGCATAACAAACAAACAAAAAAAAAACGAACAAAAAATACTACGCAGTAACGAAAAGAAAAAAAAAATAGTCAAGCACTTGTCAACCAAGTCCCGCATACATATTTCTGCCTAGTGTGTATGTGTGAATCTGTGTGTGTGTGTGTGTGCGAGTGTGTATCTCCATCTTCCTCTGTATTTGTTATTATCAACAACAGAGTCCGAGAAGCTGAACAGCATGATAACAGCTGTTGATGGAGTCACAGCAACAATGTTGCGAAAACAGCTGTTGAGCACAAACAGCCAAGCTTCATAACAAAAGAGGGATACGGAGTGAAAGAGAGAGCGAACATGAAAATTATTGAAGAGTTGAATACCCTGCAAATACAATTTGACTATAAATCCTTATTGGAAAGAGATTGGCAAATAAAAAATATTTATTATATAGACACATTCATACAGGAATATTTAAAATAAATGTAAAAGATAATATATATGTACACATGTACATACATATGCATAAAACTATGCTTGTATTTTACCAAGAAAAGCTATTTAAAATTCGACTTAATAATAATCTTATCTAAATAAATTTCCATTTTTAAAAGTCCGAAATTCATTCTCAGTATGGAATTTGTATCAGAAATTTAAATTTAAGTTTAACAATCACCTGTTGCACGAATTTTAAAACGGAAAAATGTATTATAAATAATACTCTTAATTGGAATTCTTAATACATAATTAACATAAATTGTAAGAGCTTCCATATGTATACATATATAAATATCTTTTGCTTCAAAGTAGGTAATGCAACATGCTTAAGCGCGTATGTTATTATAGGGTATACTAATATTGCCGGCCGGTTTTCTGCTTTGAACGATAGCGTCACAATATTTAACAGTTAAAGAGAAGTGGTTGGCAAGAGAGAGCGAGCGAATGTGTCCCAGTGTGTGAGTGTTTGGGGGAGGGAACTCTCTGTCAGCTGTAGGCTCTCTTACGTATTTCACAGCTGTTAGGGGCTTTGAAATTTATTCGATTTTGTTTACATCGCCAGTATTATTATTGTTGTTGCTCTTCTTCTTTGCTGCTGCTGCTGTTGACGATGTTGCCATTGTTGTTGGATACTAAGCATTATGTGTGTTTGTGTGTGTGTGTGGGGTTTTTTTTGGGTCTCTTCGTCGTTTTTTTATGTTTTGCGTTTTTGGGGGCCGTTTTATGTTGTATGCTGGCTGTTAAAGGCGTTGTTGTTGCCTTTGGAATGACCTCTGTAGGCATACTACGAAACGCCAATGTTGCCTATGGTGGAGCCCTACGGTGGAGGCACAGATGTAAGGAAATGGAGACCATAGAAAGAAATAGGCTTACTGAGCCCAATGACAGAGACTCCATTGAGAATGGGCGTACACGGTTTCATCATTGAATAACCAAGACGCCATGGGCAACATATTTGCGTAGTTCTTTTAGCCTAATATTTTCTTTTGGGGTGGATTATAATGCTACCAGCATTTACCGAAACGTCATTTGCGTTTGTTGTTGTTTCTAGGAAAATCCACTGCGTATTTAATTTGGGGTACGAGAGATTTGCAATTGATGTATCTACAAGTCGTCTATTGGGCTTAACATACAAACATATGCATGTATCTTTACACACACACACACACACACACACAAATGTCTTACCAGTTATTGAATATAAATTTAATTTACAGCTAACAAGAATGGGCCAAGCAAAAATAAATATACATATGTACATACATACATATGTATAACCAAGGGCAAGAGCAGATACAAATTAACTGTGCTCGAAGAACGGCGACCAAGTGCAAAGATGAACTATCTCATAAATTCAATTAATCATTTCTCGAGTGAAAATTCCAACAAACAGAATTCAGCAGAGCGTTAACATTACAACAAATACGCAGTTATGAAAAATAAAAGATACAACGCTGCGCTGCTCAAGTGAATGTTGAATGCAATCCGTGAGTTACGAAAATGAAACGCAAAAAGGCAAAACCATAACAAAGCATAGGCATTAGATGGAAGGAGATGGGGAATACATACTGAGAAAACCAAACTGACACACAGATACTCGTACACATACACGCACACATGCACATTACCAAACTGGAAAATAGGTCAACCAGTTGAGAGGGCAAAAGCTGGCTGGCAATATGCCAGCTCCCTCTAACATTAAAGAGAACAAATTTTACATTGCTGAGCTGAGAATTTGGCGTTTGAGTTTAGCAATAAAGAGAGCAAGGCAAAGAGAGATAGAAAGATGCTTGAGTGGTGGGGAGAGACTGAGAAATAGATAGAGCGAACGTTAGAGAGAATAAGCTCCAATTAGAACGGGAAACTCTGTTAACTTAACAGCGGCCTCAAAATGCTCTCAAATTGGAATTGGAATTTCAAACCAAGAAAAACAAAAGAAAATGTTACTGAGCAGCAGCTGTTGCACTTGATATGACAGAGCTTATTTCTATACCCTGTAAACATAAAAGGGCTCAAGGGTATATTAAAAATAATACCAAAAACAATAAAAATGATATAAATTAGCATTTTTAGAATCTAGACTTGTCTATCTGCAAAGCGACTTAGATTTGATTTCCAATTGATGTGGGAGAAATTATTTCTCCTGTTTTGCTTTTAACTTTTTAAATAACTATAAAATAGCATAAACTGAATTTTTAGTGTAGGCAATATTAATATCTATCAATCCACAAAAACTTCCAAAAATTATAACAAATCTTAAAAAAAGAATCATGAATGGAATATAAATTTTAAGATATATTCAGTTTAACCAGGCTTGCTTTAAGACTTGAAAAGGCTTAACTTTTCTTCTAAAGTTTATGTATATTACATATGAAATTATGAACTATTGTTTTAAATACGGATTGACCCGTTGTCCTTTTAGTTGTTCTTTACAAGAACAACTTTTCGTATTAAATATATTTGAAATAACTAGAACCAAGAAATCTAGATTTAAGTTTATACCAATCATTATATCTAAAAACAAATACTGTATAACATATTTTTATTCGTTAATTCTAAAATCCAGAATAAAAAAAATGAAAAAGAAATTAATGGGTAAAAGTGAGTTTTACCTAAAGAACCGACATTTTGGAGAGAGGGTATCTTGAAAGTCAGTGCCCACAATTTACATAAGATACATCTTTGTATTTGTCGGATTTGTAATTTTTTATTCGAATTTTATGAAAATCAAACCGGATTTTCGGATTTCTTTTGTAAAACTGTAATGAGGCAACAAATTCTGTTTCATCGCCGCTGCTGTTGCTGGGGCTTTTTATCCATCTCTTTTGGGTAAAAAAAAAGATATATAAACATATATATACAATATATATGTACATACATATATACATACACAAAGTATTTGGAAGGGCGCCGCTTTTATTTTTTATAATTTCGTTTCTTTTATTGTTCGCTTTTGTATGCACTTCTACCACTCATACATGTTTAGGGTAGGGAGGGTGGGGGGTATAGTAGGGGTAAGGGTATGGGCATGTCTGTCCGTACAATGTAGTGTGTATTTGATTCGATTACCTTCGAAACCGGATTTTCAAAATATGTGTGTCATTGCGTTTCATTCAATTAGGTTTATGCACACCCTGTATCTAGTGAATACAAAGGGTATTTTCAATTCGGTGATGTTTTGGATTATTGATTCTTTGGAATTGAAATAAAATGCAATAGACTGTTAATCATATATTTAAAAATTTAAAATTTAGATTATTTAACTATTTTCAATACTTTATAAATTCTATATAATTATGTTTCTATATTCCAAAAATTTTAATTTTCATATTAAATTATTTATACTTGTAACATAAGAAAAGATGGCAAAGTAATTATCTTAGGATAACTAAATTTTATTTAAATTAATGGAAAATTGTACAGATATTTTCATCCAGGGTATCTTTATGTCTAAATAACAAATGGAATTTATTTTCTTATGCGTTGCCTTTTTATGCATAGATCTAGGCCCAACAATGGATGGGCATTGTTGAAAAATGAACAGCGCAATAAATGAGTTAAAGAGGCAGTGAAAGTGCAAGTTATATATATAAATACACGTATATATATATATGTATATATATGTATAAATGCAAATTAACCTAGATGATACAATCAGTTAGGAATATACATATAACGCACTTTAATACACCTGTACAGGAAGTAATATCAATCAAAAGTGGACTTCCATCTTTATATTGCGCTTCATTTTGGTGGGAAATTGTTTGCTTTAGATTAACGCCCATCTACGTTGAGAATGAAAATAAATAGAAATATATTAATCAAAAACGATTTGGCTTTTAATTTAAAAGATTATTTTAAACTTGGTTTGAAAATATCAACTAATTTAATTTATTAATTAATTTTAATTATGGAACAATAAGCATTTCATTTATACTATTTTGTAGCTTTGTTGATTGGTTAATTCCGAGACGTAAACCAAAGTAAATAAATATACAAATATGTATACTATATGCATGTATTATGTATACTAATATTACCTAAATAGAGAATTATATATAAATAAAAAGAAGCACTTTTATTCAATTTACCGTTCACATGGAAATTGCTACAATTTGTACAAATGTATTCCAAATATGTGTCAAATTAAACTGCAAAGGTTTTTTATTACAAAACAGAATATATTTAATATTTAATTCTTTGTTATAATTATTTCATTAGAAATTGTAATATGTATTTTTTAAATCGGGAAAACATATAATGAATTGCATTTTTTCTTTTATTTTAATAATTTAGCATGTAAAAAAATATTCCTCCTCTTCCTTCCTTAGAATACATATATTTAAATAGATTTTTAAATGAATGTTTAAAAATAAAAAATAAATTGTATGGAAAAATTAAACATATTTAAGGTAACAGAAATGTCATGAATAACTATGATGAAGAAATTTTGAATCACCTCCCGAAAAATCCTTTGAGAGGCAGCCTATCCTTGAAGATTGAAGTTAGATTAAACTTAGTATTTTAAACACAGTTAGTGAAATGAATATAAAGACAGATTGTTTAGCTTGGCTCAATTTCGAAAGATATTAACATTTGAAAATTTGTGAAAACTAATTTTTAGACAGTTTTTTTAGTGGATGTTTCAAAAAAAATACAGAAATGACTTTCTGTTTCTCGGTCACGATACTATTTTTCCTCTTACTGTGTAACACTAAGAAAAGATAAGCCTATTCGATCTGATATAATATAGGCCAATTTATCAATTTAGACTTTGCAGCCGTTTTACAACACTAATTCATAATGTATACATTTTTTCTTGCTGAACATATGAAATTTAATTTTATTTTTTGGCTTTCTAATTAAAATTGGACAACAATTAAAAATAGAGTGAAAGCTACCATTACATATACAGTGGAGTCCCGATAATTCGAAATTGCAAGAGAACAAAATTTTTTACGATTTACAGAGGTGTACGATTTACCGAGTTTCCTATTTAACGGGGTTCAAAAAAATCAAAATTACGAATTCAAGAGGTTTTATATTTAGATGTCCAGCAGCGTTGCCGTTTTAGCTATTTAATAGCATTTTCAGCTATTTCCAAGTCCCGAAAGCTATAAAATTTTTGGAATTGCTATTAGCTATTAATCTAGCTATTAAAAAAAATTTTTTAACACAATATGGAAATGCCCACTTAATTAAATGGGAAAACATTTCCAATACTGTTAAGTTTTGGGCAGAAGTTCTGCAACATAAAGATGCTGGAGGCGTTGTTGTTTTTAATGACTTGGCTGAATTTGCGCTTCAGCTATTGTCGTTACCTTGGTCTAACGCCGAGGAACGTGTGTTCAGCCAAATGACTTTGGTTAAATCCAATATTAGAAACAGGATGCAGTTACAACTCTGGATGCAATTTTAAGTATTAGGTACATCTTCTTTTTGGTAATTCTCAAACTATTTTACTTACAAGTTTAATTCACAACTACACAATACCCCCCGAAGTTATAAATCTATTACAAATAACGAAAAATATAATAATATGTCAGAAGATATGGCCATTGACGATATTGTTGTTGATAATGTTGTTGACAATGTTGCTTCACTACTTTGAAATTTGTAATAAAAACTAGTCCAAAAATGTAACAGCTATTTTTTAAGCCATTTTTGAAACTTTCTTGGCTATTTTCAGCTATTTGTGAGTGCCGGTTTTGCTATTTTCGGCTCACAAAACCTGGCAACACTGATGTCCAGGTGGCTTTTGACGCTTTATTTTAATGCGTGCGAATGTTTCCATAATACATTTTTTTCAGTTAAGAATTGAAGTTAATGTTGATGGAGCAATTCCGAATTGTTTTGCCACGTCAATTTTTTTTGCTCCATTATCAATAGCTGAAATTATGTCTTGTTTTTGTAAAATTGATAGTGTTTATGAGAACGATTGCTTGACATTTTTATAATATTTATGCTTCAAAAGTAATGAGCAAACTAATGTAAAACCCATGAACGAATAACGAAATTTCGCATATGAAGCGACATACAGGCGACACGCATAACAGTTTGCGAGACCTAACGGTTGTTTCACTCGCAACAAAACCAAGCATTACGAATAACAAGAGGTTTCGAAGCGAAATTACGATTTATAAGAGGCAAAATCTTCGTTGAGTAGGCAGAAAAATTGCGAATTAACGAGGGGACCAAAATACATGGAATTTATACGAATTAACGAAGTTTTTTCAAGGGACCAGCAGTTTATTACGAAATATTGAGGTTTTCGATTTAGCGGGGTGCGAATTATCGGGATTCTACTGTATATCCGTTTAAGGATAATATTATTTATATATTGTTTTGATTTATATTCTTTTTTTTTAAAACAAATCGATTTGCACTCTTAAATTACAGAAAATCAAACTTCCATTACCTCTATTACGTTTTCAATTCAAAAAGTAGTCACAATCTACAAGATGCAAATATTATGCAAAATTAACCCATTTTTTTAGGGTTTTCCCATTTTATAAATTAGCCCAAATAATATTCATAAATATATGTATTTCATTTACTCCACAAGAACAGAAAGAATCATAGTCAAATAGCTAATTATCCCTAAGAGACACCTTGTCAAAGATTAGTAATGCAAAAATCTGGCCAAATTGTGAAATAAATCAAGCAAAACCCTTTTTTCACCTTGTGCAAAATTAATCACTTTAAACACTTGGATCATTTTAAGCCCATAAAATCGATAAATGACATCTGTTTGCTTCCCTACACAGCTGAACATATTACAATAAAAAAAATTAAAAAATATTTCAAACTTTTAACTTTTGGATTGAATAAAGTGGCACAGAACTTTGCCGATACTTTGATCATTATTTAGACAAACTAAAATTTTATGGGGATGAGTCAATTTATCCCACATGGATATCTAGGAAATATATTACTAACAATTTCTTTTTTTTTATAACTATAAGCAATTTTCCCCGAGACCTGCTTAATAATTATAATTGTTGGCCTCCTCCCAGTTGTTTAAGGCGCATGTCAAGTTGGCAAATTTGTTGCCATGGACGGTGGACATGGACATGGACATGGATATGGACAATGGACGGTGGTTGGTAGATGGTAGATGGTGGATGTTGATGTGAACATGCCACCGAGACTGTGTTGAGATGTCCATCAAAAGTTGTCAGTTGCCAAACACAAACGCAAATCTCTGATGGAAGGCAACAACATATGGCGGCGGATAAGTCTGTTGCCCTCGGTTTGTATTTCTGTTTTTTTTTTTGGGGTTTGCCATGATTTGACTCCATTTCCATATCCATGACATTTAAAAGTTGCGTGCTTGAATCATTAGATTGTTTACCTGTTCTTTTGTTTGCTCTTTATCAAAGTGGTAACGGATGGTGGGATGAGTGGATATAATAATGAAAAACAAGTTACCAACTCACTCCAGGGTCGCCTGATTGATGTGAACATGTCAACAGTGAGGTCTCTGGACGTGGCCAAGAAGGAGAAGGAGTAGAAGAATAGTCCATCTGTCCATCATCCAGGAAGCATAAATTGTAGATACAAGATACATACATACATACATTTATGTTGGCATTACAAGACTCCTCACAATCACAACAAGTTGTGTAGCAGATACAAATTTATGTCATGTGTGCAGTTTGGACATGTGAATGACAAAAACGAAAACAACAAAAACGAAAAGAAAAATAGTAAAGAGAAAAAATATAATCATGTCCAGAGAGTTTTGACAACCGGTTCACCAAATGCATTGGGAGCTCCACGACTCGATGAGGTCAACAAGACAACGGGCTGGCACCACCTGACAAGAAGAAAATGAAAAACTTTCCTTGGGAAAACTTTGTTTGGCAAACTAATTTCACCGATCGAATGGATCGACAATTCAATTGCTGCATTCTCTTCAAATTTAATGTTTGCTGCCCCAGACAAGGGGCAAGATGTTGATGATGTCTGACTGTGCGTGCTGTTGACATTGGGTCATAAATTTTCGTGAAAAACTAGACAAGCATTTTCATTGTTTTCATCTTATTTTGGCTCTGAGATCCGAGATGTGAGATGATTGTATAGACAATACAAATATGGGCACTAAGCAAATAGCAATAGACAAATACGAGAATACGAAATAAGTATGAAAATGAAAATGGAAATGGTAAGGGTAAGGGTAATGCTAATGGTAATGAAGAACTGGATCCAGCTGTCAGAATCGAGCTATGTTTTGTTTATTTGTTTGTTCATTTGTTTATTTGGCAACCGAACTTTGAACAATTGTAATCAATGTAAATAAGGATGGCTAAAACCTAGTTCTCTATTTAATTATGATAAAATATACAGAGCGAGAGAATGTATTGGAGAGCCACCCTTAAATCAAAAGTGTGTTGGCCATGGCAACAACTTGCAACTTTCAATTACCAAATGGGTCACAAGGCAGCAGTAGAGCAAATATGTTGACCTACTTCCAACTTTCAGTAAAACGTGATGACATACATTCAAAACATATATATATATATATATATATATACATACATATAAATATATGTATTTATGCCACCTATGTATATACACGTTTATAGATATGCCAAAATCTGCGATCGAGCTTTTTTATTGCAATTTTTAATAAAGAATCTATAGCACATTTATGTGCTGTCATTTTTTCTACTTTTATATACATCTCCTTCTTTTTTTTTTTTTTGTTTGTTGCCACCTACATCAAGGACAAAAAGGCAAGCCAAGGGCGCCTTATTTGACCTAGTTTAGTTGTTTGGTCCCATGTCAGGGCTGCTGGGGACAAAAAAGAAACAACACACACCAAATTGAGAACTGGGGCAGCAAAAGCTCAACGGAATAAAGCTTTTATGTTGAAAGCGAAAGCTTTTTAGTTTTTCAATAGGGTCACTCACGAGAAAATATTGACAAGATTTCGTTATAAAGCAATTTAACAAATATATTAGAAGCACGACTATTATTATTTAATATTTAAGTCAGTGGCATAGGCTTTTTGAGAAATAAAATAAGTAACTAAAGGTTTAAGGTTAGGAATATTACGGTTAACAAATATATTTTTAGAAATTTTTACTCAACAAATAAAGGTATTTGAATAAAATATAATCAGGATCATTTAAAACAACGCAAAAAAATCGTCTAATTCATTCTGTTTTCTGGAGATCTTAAATTTCTGAATTCGGTATTGAAATACATTCTTCAAATTAAAAAACAGAAAACAAATTATTGTTAAATCATTTTAGGTCATCACATATAGAAAACACATTATATTCGTTAAATTTGATTCTTTATTTTTTACTTCATAAATATATGTATAAAGTTTAGAATGTGCTTCTATTCATATTTAGAATTAATTTATTTAAATTTTCATATTATGTGTTAAATCTGTAACCTGACTAATTCATGATTTTGAAATTCAATAGATGTAGACGATTGCAAAAATTCTTGAGAAGAATACTAACTTTAATAATAAGGGAAATCGAAATCTGTAGGGCTATTTCCATTAGAAAGAAAAAGAATTTTAAACAATATTGAAAAAGCATTTTAAAGAATATTGAAAAAGCATTTTAAACAATATTGAAAAGAAACTATGAAAACTATTTAATTAATTGCTTATAGACAAATCTTTGGGAACATCTTAAAGCTCATTTTCTATGAAACATTTTTTTCGACATATTATGAGCAGGGACCGAAAATAATTGGTATTTTAAAAATTTTTCTCAAAATAACTTTTATCTAAAAGAATTACTTTTTCCTGTTATTATTGATTTTTAATATATTTGTTATAGATAACTTTAGTTTTTGATTTTTTTTTTCACTCATGGCAATCATGAAATATTCTTTTTTTTTTTGTGAAAAATGAAAGTTAAAAATGATTTCTATATTTTTTTTTTATTAAGAATAACAGTTATACCTTGTGTGGAAAAATAAAAATCAAAAATAAAAGTTATTTATAACAATTATTTTAAAAATCAAAAATAAGAATTATTTTGGATTAAATGAATACTACTCATAATTTAATGGCTATTATTGATTTTTTTAAAAATCTAAAACTAAAACTAGAAGGATAAATTAATAATATTTTATATAAATTTCATACTTCAACTATTTGAATAAACAAAAGTTTCATATTACATTTCCTTCTAAATCTATAGTACTTAAATATAGAAGTGTTTTCTATGTAATTTTAGTTCAGTGAAACACTTTTACTTATATTGAGAGTCAAAAAAATACATATATTTTTAATATACATATATGCATATATATATTCAATGTAATATATTCTTTTAATTAAAGCGTAAACAAAATGTATATTTAAATGTATGTCCAAAAGATGCCACAAGTAATGCAAGAATCATGACTACAATTTTTAAATGATAAAAATTGCATACTCTCAGGCTGACTTTTAATAGAACATTCTACTTTTTCTTAATATGTACATTCTTTATTGAGAAGGTTAATCTCGGGCCGGACTTGTTCAACTATTTTTTAAATAAAATGTTTCTAATTCGACATAGTACCATTGAAAGAAATTAAAAAAAAACTTTTGCTATTAAAAGACGTTTTCAGCTTGAACATTTTATTAATATTATTATAACAATGGACCGATTAAATTATCTGTATATAATGGTATTTTGGATTGAGTTGTCAGAGTATTTTTATTATACCCTTGCAAAAAGGGTATATTAATTTTGGTCAGACGTTTCCAACGCATAGAAGGAAGCATCTCCGACTATATAAAGTACATATGTTCTTGATCAGCATGATGAACTGAGTTGATATAGCCTTGTCCGTCCGTCTGTTTGGATCAACGCAATCTCCTCCGAGAACCTTGGAGCTACAGAGCTCAAATTTTGCACTTAGGCTTCTTTTTGCTGCAGGCATTGTATATCTCGGTATATCATCCCGATCGGATGACTATATCATATAGCTGCCATAGGAACGATTGGTCAGGAATAGGGTTTAACATCAATAACTCAGTTCTTTTTCAATCGAATGTCACTGAATTTGGTGTTTGTGAGTTCTATATAATCCTCAACATATATACTAAGTTTCATCAGAATCAGTTGACTATATCACATAGCTCCCATAGGAACCATCATTCAAAAATTTAGTTTTTGATCAATAACTTGGGTTTTCTTGAAGCAATTGTCACGAAATTTGTTATTTGACAATTTGATATAAAAAGAAATATATCTTTTAACATTTATCAGAATCAGTCGACTATATGCTATAGCTGTCATAGGAACAATCGGGGAAAAAAATTTGTTTTAATTTTTTTTTATGCCACGGACATCAAATTTATATTTGATGCGTTTTATATACATACTTCCTTATGATTCTGGTAAATTATATATAAATCAAAAAGACAGTTTGCAAGGGTATACGAACTTCGGCACGGCTGAAGTTAGTCCATCCTTCTAGTTTTTATTTATTTTTTATTATTAATAACAGATTTAAAAATCAACAATAACCGCAAAAGTAATTCTTTGAAATAAAAGTTATTGTAGTGGTGATTTTTTTGAGGAAAATTTTGAAAAGAACAATTATTTTCGGCAAGCACAAGGTGTCGCAATTTCAGTTTTCTTTTGTTACTTTTGAATTACATTATTTTTCTTTTTCATATAAAGTTCTTTTCATAAATTAATGCTCAATAAAGAAACGTAGTCAATAGTGCTGCAACACCATCGATGGACCATCCATCGATAATTTTGAGTTCGATGGTTTAAATTATCGATAGTATAGATAGTTCCATCGAAAATTTACAACACATAAAACTTCTGAAACATTTAAGAAACCATGTGTCTATTTTATAAAAAAAATCATTCATTTTCGCCTTATCTAGGGCAAATAATATTTGTATTTTGTTTTTAATATTTAAAAGTTTTATCTGATAAATAAATCAGATCAATTGTTGCATAGCCTATTATTGTGCTTAAGAAAAATTAGCATATCCACAGCTTTTGGGTTAAGACTGCGCCAGTTATTTCTCCAGCTTTACTAAAAATTCGTGCGGACTTAGTCGAGCTCGCAGGAATAATTAATATTTTTTTTTTTTGCTATTAAAATCGGCTTCACGTCTTCATGTGCCACGACCTCCTCCACTAACAAATTCAGTGTATGGGCAAAACAACCCAAATGTTTTTCACCCAAAAGACTGGAAGCCTTTTGCATACCAGCAGCATTTTCGGTTACGATGGATTGGATCATATCAAACACGCCAAAGTCTTGGCAAATGGATCGCAATGTATCTGTTTAAACTTTTTTTTTTCCAAAAACAAAACCAAATTTCATTTAAATAAACCAGAATATCGAATGTACAATACTCAAAATGAGTTGAGTGAATTTAAATGCGACGTCGAACATGTTCGAATGAATCAGTGTGCCAGCGTCTGATTGGTCCACAATGTTGAAACGAATAAGAATGAACTGAGTGAGTGAAAATGCGTGCAAATGAGGGTTGGTTACGAATGCCAAAGAGAGTTTTTTTTGTCTACCCTAACCAATCAGGGTTTAAACATGGCCAGTTGGTTTCACACTGACTATTAATTGCAGATCCATCTGACAACAAAGTCGCTTAAATCTAAAAAGCGAGACTCTATCATTGCCCTTTATTTCTCAGAGGGCTTTTAAAATCGGCTTTCACCCTAAAATCGAACAGTTAATCTGCTGGATGGAATGTCCGAAAATAAATTTCATTTATAACTTTATATCAAACAGAAAAATAAAAGTGAAATTTAAAAATCAAATCAGTTCACCATATCCTCAATATCAGTTATCCTACTTCTAAATCCCTATATCAAACTGTCCAATATTATCAAACTACAAAAGAAGATTCATTTTAATAATTTAATATGCAGACGAGTTTTTCTAATTCCAAGTGTAATTATAATTAATAAAAATTCACTAAACAAGAAATATCAATGGGACTGACAAGATTCAAACACGTTATACCAAACTTAAACAAGAAACTTAAATTTATAAAATGCTTAGCAAGTCCAAAATTTTAACACAATAATTGATATAGATAAATCCATCTTGATCGCAAATTATTTATGCCTTGCTTATATATGTGTACGCCCCAAAATAAACCCTTAACATCCTGGAATCCATATTTAATGCATAGCAATTGGAGCATTGGCCTCAACACCTACCCACAACCTCCTGTTTGAATCAAACATACCAACAATAAACAAAAAATTAAGCAAGCAAGTCATCCCTGCCGACATTTATGTATGTATGATCGTGTTTGATTTTATACCAACAGTTTGCCTCTTCATGTTGCCTCATACCAAATGTTCGTTTTTATCTTTTGACTCATACCAACAGGTTCGTTCATATGTTTGACCCATACCAAATGTTCGTTCTGCATCTATTGGGTTCCACTCGATATTCCATAATTGGCCATTATGAGGAATATGAAGTAATATTAATATTCCTCACAATACATTATTAAAACAAATACAAAAATATCAGCCGATCTAGTAAAGTTTACTAAGTAAACCAATTTTTTTTTCATTGAAAGATTACTATATTACACACAAAAAATAGGAAGAATTAGATCATTAACTTATAAAATGGCTTTTAAAAAAAAAATTAACGAAATTAATAGAAAAAAATCACAAGTTTCTTTCGGACATTTGATTAGCACCCCACCTTGAAAATGCCGAATAACATAAGAATATGGATACGGATCACACCCAAATAATTTTCTAGGTTTAATTTATTAATTTTAAATTGATTTAGAAAACATTTAATGTGTTGAGCCGCCGCGGTTAACTATAACCTCGTACATCCTGTGTGGCAAGGAGTCGTAAAGTTTTTCGATGTAATCGAGGGAAATGGACTCCCATGCTTTTTTGATTACTTTTCCGTCTCATATTGCTTCCCCGACTCATATACTTTTCGTACAAGCCATCCCCAAACATTTTCGATAATGTTTAAGTCGGGCGAGTATGGTGGCCAGTATGGTAAGTAAGGGCACATTTTGGCTATCAATCCAGGAGTTTACAAGCCTAGCAGTGTGTATAGGAGCGTTATCCTGTTGAAATTTCCTTTCTAATGGTCCAAAAATGTTCCTGATTTCCGGGAATGCAGTTTTTAGCAAACCATTGTAGGTAATAGCTGTCATACGTCGAGATGCAAATTGAAGCTGAATGGATCCATAGTAACTAATAGCTCCCCATACCATGACACCACCTACACGGCTATGGAGTCGGTCCAAAGTATTCTCCTGCTTACGGAGATCGTGGAAGTAGTAGGCATATCCATCTGGGCCCTCTAGATTAATTTTTTTTCATCAAAAAGGTTACAGCCCATACACTCTGGACCAAAATCACGCCGTTGCATCTTTCGTTGTTGGTTAAGCGGTGTTTTTCTTTTTATTTTAAGACGTTTAAGATGTGTGGCATTAGAAGTTAATCTTTGCACAGTACGTACAGTTGCTTTAACACTTGTTTTTATTTTGGCAGCAGAGTCCCGTTAGTTGGAGGCATTCCTTAGGATAATCCTTTTATCCGGAGCTGTTACAACTGAAGAGGTTCGCCCTTTCATATTATTTCCATAGTTCTCCTCATTGCGTAAAAATGAGGATATATGTAACTTTTCGGCTGCGGCTTATTTGTTCTGATATTTTGTGTATAGAAAGTCCATACACTTTTTATTTGAGCTTTTTCAGCAGTATTTAAAGCTTTAGCTTTACCCATTTTAATTGATTTTTATTAAAAAATGGTTAAATTAATAAAACAAAAACTTTAATTAGCCAAATTTGACGTTTTATAAACACGAAAAAAATATTAATGTTAGGTGGCGCTAATCGGGTGTCGCTGTGGCGACACCGATAATATCAGTGTCCACCTAGTGTTCATTTTGGTCCATGTTCATGGGACGCTGCCTTAGTATTTTTAAGTTAAACAACACTTACTTTTTATTCCAAGCTTCTGTACGCGCGCATTGTATTCTTTCGTAGTGAAATAAATAGAGCAATATTAAATAACTGGCTACTTGTAAATTAATTGGACTAGCAATAGCCATATCGCAATAAAAGTGCATGCGTTTTTGGCATTCTTGGAAGAATAGAGCAAAGCAAAATAACGGAACACTTATTTTTCTGTTTCGGTAAGTTATGTATGTACATATGTATATCCCCCGAGTAACACGGTATCGCCTTTGTATGGAAAAACCGTGCTAAGTGAAAATGTACATGAATGAAAATATTTATTAATTCAAATGGAATCTTTTTGGCTTTAAACAAAAAAATAAAATAATTGTTCAATATTTTTCTTATGATAAACTACTAGTTTTTAAAAAAGTGAGTCATCAGCGACTGTTTGCGCTGCTATTTGCTATGCTTATTTTCTTGGAATATTCATTTTGTAATTCGAACGTGGAGTTGGCGCCACAATGTAAGGCCATATTTTTTTCCAGCAGGAACTGAATGTGGATTTTTTTACCTGCGTGTACGCTACTCCAATAAGTCTAACTTTTTCCAAGCGTCAATTAAGTTTAAGTTTTCATCAGTTTTCGTTTGTTGAAAGACTTTCTTAAAAGTTTGCTTTATACACAACGCATTAAAAATTGAAATAATGCGTTTATCTAAACTTTAGAGTTTAAGGTATCACTAACAACACATAGCGATGCTTGTCGCCTGTTGTTTTTACATTTCTGATGGGTCACATCTTCCGCAGGCGGACAAAAGTACACAGTATACATATGTACAGTGAAAGCTCTAGTCGCGGACAGCTCCCGCAGGTGGACATCTCTTCTAGCCGGATGAATTTTAAAGTCCCAAGATTTTTAGCATGATTTTCATTCAAAATCCGTTCCCGTGGTCGGACGATCCCGTGGCCGGACGCGGACACGATTTTTTGAAAATTTTAATACAAAACATCTCTCGTAGTCGGACAAAATATACATTTTAATACAACATACTGACAATGTACGATGTACGTACAATGTAATGCAAAACTTTAAAATACAGTAGAAAAGTTTAATATTAAAGCACATAATTTCAAAAATGAACTTGGCAACTTCAGGAGTCGTTTTGAATACTTTAATCTTGAAAATAAGCATAAAAACTTTAAGCAGTCTATAAATGACCAATTTTTCAAAACAAAAAATTGTTAAACACAGACATATGTATGTATGTATGTATGCAACCCATATGTAACATATATATGCTTTCCATGTAAATTAAATGTATATTAACAATAAAACTGAATTTAAAATAGACATCAATTTTGTTGGCAATTTCTTTGTCATCCCCCACAGGCGGACATCTCCCGCAGCCGGACAAAAGTACTGGTACCGTGGCTGTCCGCCCACGGGAGCTTTCACTGTACATACATATATAAGCAATATGAGCAGACCAATTCAGCATATGTACATATGTATGTACATCACTCGTCTGAGTTTTACTTTGTTTTTGCTTAAACTTTTTATACCCAAGCAATATTAATTTTGGTCAGAAGTTTGTAACGCATAGAAGGAAGCATCTCCGACTATATAAAGTATATACATTCTTGATATAGCCTTGTCCCTTCGTCCATCTGTCCGGCCGTCCGTCTGTCTGGATCATAGGCTTCTTTTTGCTGCAGGCATTGTATATCTCGGAATCATTCCGATATGATGACTATATCATATACCACAACCATACATTGTGTTGCTATTCATATTTTAGTTTGCTGTTTTGAAATAAAAATATGTTAAGTTACATAAATAGATAAATAAGTAAACTATCATTTAGTGAAAGTATTGTTTCCCTAAGTGCCTTATAATATAAATAATTGACATCGCAACCTGTCCCATTCCATCTCACATGTATGTATATGTACATACAATATGTAAGGTATATAAGGTGCTTATTATAATATTTATTTTTGTTTGTGTTGTGCGAATTGAAAGCGTCCGCAGGACTCACGGCTTGAGTCAGATCACATTCCACAAAATAGATAAGAAAACGAAAACTAGAACTGGTTACGATCTAAATGTAAAAGATAGAGGAAAGAGCGAGCGCGAACAAAAGAAATTAAAGAGGAGCGGGAGAGCCACTCAACATTGAAAATGCGTATGATTTTGTTCTATTGGTTATTTAAAAAAATAATTTCAATGCTTTGGTTTTGGGTTTGTATGATTAGATACAGTAGCGAAGTCGGTTCGATGTTTCGGTAAATTATTATAATTTTATAGATAAATTGTTGTTTTAAATATAAAAGTTAAAAATGATTTTTATTATATTTTATTATGAATAATAGATATGGCATGATCGAAAAAATAAAAATCAAAAATAAAAGTTATTTATACAAATATGTACATACATATTTCAAAAATCAATAATGGCCGGAAAAACTAATTCTTTGAAATGAAAGTTATTGTTGTGGTGATTTTTTTATGACCTTTGAATTACATTATGTTTCTTTTTCGTATAAAGTTCTTTTCATAAATAAATGTTCAATAAAAAAACGTGCATTTAATTATTTACAAAATTGGATAAAGTATTAATACTAAACCTAAACAAAAGGTATGAGTACTAGCTACAAGACCATCGTATGTGGGGTATTTAAATTTTCGTATGTGTGGTAAGAAAAATTGCATTATCTTTAATGTATGTAGCTATAGTTATACGTTTTTTTTTCAAATTTTTTCAAATACGGATACAATTGATACTTTATGGAGTCTGCCTGTTGCTTAAATTTTAGCGACTTTAATATACCCGTTTACCCTATGAATACAGGATACAAAAATTCCGGAAAATTGAAAACTTTTTGGGTTTGTCTTCTTAGTAGTTGTCTTAATCAGTTGACGTTTTATTTGCAATTTGTAATCGCTTCCCAACTATAATATAAATAAATAAATTTGATTTTAGTTGTGTTTACTTAAGGAGTTATAAGAAATATCACATATCTTATAACTCCTTCGTATTAACTGTAACATCCCTTTTACTTGCTTTCTATTTATACAGGCAATAAGATAATACTGATACAAGATTTAAAGAAGGATAATCAACGCGATTACAATACAATGCACTGGGTAAGCCAAGAATTATTACTAATTACTTGTTAATTGCTAATTATTTCCTGTACTCTAAACATTAATTTTGTCTAGGTTTCAGCGGCTTTTATGGTGGCTCTAGTTATCATGAGCTTTCCTTCGCTTACAGCTTATTATAGCGTTGTGAGACAGCAGTGTGGATGCTCTATTAAAAAGGATAATGATGGAAAAAATGAAATAGACTGCTTCGATAGAGATTATATTAATTATACTTGTATAGCGAACGAAAACCCATACAAGCTAGATCTGTCGTTTAACAATTTGTTGAAATTTCCTGATGATCTACTTACTAATCCTGGCTTTGAGAATCTTGCATATTTGGATATTTCCTATAATTACATCGAACAATTACCTGTTGAGGCATTTGCACGATACAAAGAACTTAATGTTAGTTTCAATGCTTTGGAAGAATTACCTCAACTTAATGTATCTACGATGGAGGCTTTCGATGTTAGCCATAATCTTCTGAATTCCTTAAAATGGTTTCTGAAGGACAACATCGGACGGATTCTTATAGAGGGAAATCCATTCCTGTGTGAATGTAAAAATTCAACTAACGTTAAAATTATAAATCAACGAATTTTGAAGGTCTGTGCAATTATATAAATTAACATAATCATTAGAAATAACTTCTTTATAATATTGCAGGGACAACTAGAATCGGTGATGTGCATTGATAAGGAGAGCGGTGAATTGAAACCATTTATAGAGGTTCCATCTTGTCATGCCCATATTAACGAAAGCACCGATAAAGGAAATTCGAAACTATTCCTTGTTTGGATTGGCGTCGCTTGTGTTTTCTTTTTCAGCTGCATTGTCTATTTTGTCAAATACAGGCGTTTCAATGTTCAATGGAGGCGAGAAACGGCAACAGCAGTCCAAGATCAACCCGAAACATACATGGAGTTAAATGTTTTGCACGTACGAGGAAATTAGAAGGACATAATCGGTCAGTTTGTAAGGGTATAGGAACTACAGCACCAGGAACTATGCCATTTACATTATTGAGTCGACCAATTCTCCTGAAGATCAATTGATTTTTAATATTCTAAATCGTTATTTAACAATCTCAAAAGTACCAATTTTTATTTTAACACGTGTTTCTCAGCATAATAAATAACTGGCTTGGTTACTTGATCTGCCTAAGACCTTAAAATAAATTGCTATATCACATACTAATAAAAATAAAAACCTATTTTACATATTTGTTTTGTTGAATATATGGTCGGAAAAGAAAGAAATTTAATTTATTAATAGCTGCCATAAATCGTACGATAGTTTTTTACTATCGACAACTTAACAACTAAATTTTACTTAATTGATTTGTCCCCTGACAAATTTTAAATTTAAAAATGCTATGTGGTCGATGAGCTATTTATTTGTGCAAGTGTCGCAAATATTTGCTGGAATAATGATCTCTGTGAAATTTAAAATCCAAGTTGAAATTGAATTTCTATCAAAATTTTTGGCAAGGATCATTGCTGTCAGATTGGTGGAGAAGTCATCATCGTCGTCGTCGTTCTTGTCTTTGTCGTTGTCCTCGATGACGTTGGTGGTTGCTGTTCTTACTGTTGTTGTTGCTTTTATTATATGCAGAAATAATTCCCCACTAATCAGTTATCACTATCCATTAGTTGGCTAAGCCTTTAAGTAACTCTCACATAGTTTTATATATACCAACCAAGAGGAAGAAAACTGCTTAAAAAGCGGAATAAATAATAATAAAATAGAATATGTGTCTGTGTATGCCTATTTATCTTCTTGTCACTTGATTGAAACTGACTTGAAGGTAAAAATAATAAAATAGTCTAAAACTGCAAGGAGTATACAAACTTTATCAATGCCAAAATTGGCTTCTTTGAATGTATTTTCTCTGAACAAGCCGTGTGGACATTTTTCTTGAAGGATGAGAGGATATATATTTTTATTTGTTGTATATAAAACCAAAATAAAAAAAATATTACTATCAGAGCATTATTATATTTCTCATATATTTGTCTTCTTGAAGTGGGCTTGAACGGTTTTCGGTTAGCTGTGCCATGGCTTGAAAATGGTGGCAGAAACGGTTATGCCACACCCACCTCACACCGATTCATTTTTATTGCGCTCAAATCAAGCAGTTTATTAGTAATAAATATGTAAACTTGTTATTCATAAGTTGGCATTTAGATGGCTTTAGTTTGTTCATTTGGTCCGTTCAGGAAGAACTAGAGAGATGGAGTTAGAGAAGAAAAAGGCAAAAGAAATATCTAAGAAACTAACTTTGGCATTGCTTAAGTTTTAGACTATTTAATTACTTTTCCGTCATGTCGAAATCAATTTCTATGAATGCAAAATTAAATGAAATATTTCAAATTATTTAATTTTAATGAACTAAAATTTAATTGTAGTCATTATTTGTTTATGATTCATCAAGCCACTCAGCAGATGAGTAATATTCGCATCAGAATTAAGATATTAGAGTAGAAATATTAATTCATATTAACTGAATTGAGTTTGTTTATACAGTTATGCGTATTACGTCTATGTATTTCAATAAAGTCCAGATATATTGAGTTTAAACTGTATCAGATATAGAATCTAGATGTAGGAAATAGTATACATACATATGTATGTATGTACATACATATACATAATTTGATATTTAAATATGTATTTATTCATGTTCTGTTTCCGATAACGGCTAATGGACATTATTAGTTTACTTTTTAATTTCGTTGAATCTTAGACGATAGTGTTTAGCATTGATAAATATTTATTAAATTCATTACATTTTATTTCCTGAACTTAACTATCAAAAACCCACTAAATTTTATCCATAGTTCATGTTTTTAATTGTGTCCAAGTTGACTTGGTTAACGTTCTCCATATCCGAAATAATATATAGAAATAAAATGAGAAATAATGATTAATAATAATTGATAATAATTTATATTAAATACAGTAGTAACCAGATGGTATCCATAGTTTATGTAGTTCATGTAGTTCCATCAGATCTATAAAACAGAAAATAAAATTATTTTAAGTCTGATTAAAATTAAATAAGATTGGTATGTAGAAATCACTCAGAACTTTTAAGATCACATTACTTTGATATCGGAAATGCTTTAAATAGGCGTTAAAAATTAAGGACTAATTTGTATCGATTTCTTATGAATAACATGATAAAAAATTGATTCTTTAATTATAATTTCACATCTTGATGTTAAAAACTTATTATTATAAAGAGTAATCATTGCCTTCGAAAATTAATAGCTTTCTCAATTTGACTAACATATTTATCTTTTTAATTTCTTCTTTTACCCTGATCTGAGAAGTTAAGAAAAGCCAAATTTTATGCGAAAAAGTTAATATTTGTTTATGATTACCTGTGTTCCACTAAGCAACTCAGCAGACAAGACACTTTTTTCAAATTAAAAAATTACACCTCCGAGTAGATCGGAGTAGAAACATTGTGTAATAATGATTAAGATAGGTATATTAGTCTTGTAGCGCTTCAGTTATCAACACATAATATCCATTATTGGAGTATTTTAAATGAATCCGAACAGAACCATAATAAATACATATATAAATAATGTAAATTTAAAAGTTTTTCTGGAAAAATTCAATTTTTTTTCATAAGTCGGTTTTTATTTATTAGCGTAGGAAGTCAAATTATTTACTGATTACTTCAGCAAAGCCTTGATCATGCGTTTTTGTTAACCAATCTTAACTTTTTATGTTTTTCTCCAAACCTTCTATCCTAGTTCGAGTCTTATCTCACCAATAGAACGCAAAGAGTATTGTTTGGAACCGCGTATTTTAAAACTGTTTTTATAAATTCTGGGTTCTTCTACTGTTTGCCCTTAGTAGCCCAGGTTTCATTCCACTTTAAATTAATATTAAGACAGTGAATCAGAATTTTTCGATTATCTAGTTTTTATACCCAAACGGTATATTAAAGTCGCTAAAATGTATGTAACAGGCAGAAGGAAAATTTTCCGACCCCATAAAGTATATATATTCTTGATCAGTATCAATAGCGAAGTCGATTGAGACATGTCCGTCTGTCCGTCCGTCCGTCCGTCCGTCCGTCCGTATGAACACCGAGATCTCAGAGACTATAAGAGCTAGAGCAACCAAATTTGGGGTCAACATCCGTCTATTGTATAAGCAGATCAAGTTTATTTTAAATTTTTGCCACGCCCACTTCCGCCCCCGCATTTCGGGAAAAACCTATAACTAGAGCAATATTAAACATATCGCATTCTTATTTGTAACACTAAATAATATAGCCAATATGCACTAGCTGACCAAATTTTGTCGAAATCGGACAATAATTATCGGAGATATACGTATTTCCGTTTTGTACTGAAACGCCCCTTGCAAAATGGGCTGTTAAGTGTGAGCGAGATAGCATGCGTTCGCTGTTGCTGCATGGCAAGCAAACATTTGTACACACGTTCTTGTGTTTATAACTTTTTTTTCGCCAGCGGTGAAAGGCCATCCAACGAAGTTTTAGTAGTTTAATTTATCAATGTAAGTAGGCAAATAATATTATTAAAAATTAGGAATTTAATAGAGAATCAATACTTTACTTGTGACCCTGAGCGCTTGCATTAACTTTAAATATGCTTTTTACAAACATATGAATGCGATTGTAAGAGTACAGAGTCGATTTCAAATCATTTTATCATAAGGGGTGGTAAAAAAAAATTTTTTATAATAATTATTGATATCGAACATGGTCCATGTTCCAAATTCATATTTCATATTTTGATTGCGGCTATGCCGTACTTACGACCAATGTCCAACGATGTCAGCAAGCCCGATGACGGTTGATTTAGGATTCTCTGTATAAATGATTTTCATGTTCAATTTATTGGTGATAAACTGCGCGCATAACTATAATTTTGGGAAGGTATTTATAAGAATTAATGTTTCGCAGGAAATTGAAAATAAAAATTCTACATAGGATACAAACTTAATTGAAAGAATCCAAAATAAAATTTTGGTAAAATCAAAAATAATAAACTTTTTGTTACGATCTTTGACGTCACTGCTAATTTAAATCCATTAAATCCGTCGTCGCTGGTTGGAGTTATTAGAACCAAACTCTTTCAAAATTGTAAGTCCACTGGGAGGAACACCTGGTCGATGAGACAGGAGACTGATTTAAATATCAATATAGCAGATTTGTTTCCTGATGAATCGATGAGAAAGGGTTTCCCGGTGACATTACTATCTAGTGTGAATCGAAACGCATTTGATTCGGCGTTTGTCTCCTGGGTGTGGTATATCCAATAGACAAATAATCGCCCAACAATTGGAACGTTTCGCCTTCGCCTACTACCACGGTGTTGGATGGTTTGTCTTCCTTCCAGGACGGCGAGAAACAGGTGCAGTAACTTGTATTTCAGGTCCATGACGTTTGGGATTGTTAGTATATAAAGGAGTGTCGTCCCATTTTTCAATAGCGTTCATTCCAACTTTTTTTTCGAAGTTTTTTTTTTTTGAAAATTATGTTAATACATTTATTTTATTTATTATTTTTTTCTGATTTGATTTTTCAAAATTGAAAATTTTTTATTTTCAATACATTTTATGATTGTTTTAATATACTTTTTATTTGTTTTAGTATATGTATCTTTCGTTTCATTTGACGTTTTAGTCTTAAACTCAAAAATAGAGCTGCATTAAAAGATTCTAAAAGCATAGTTAATGGCAAAATCCCGTTATTTCTAAGAATAATAAGAATTGACAGTGCAAATATGAGTAGTCTAAGTTTTTGTTGATTTTTTGGGCTTACATTTATTGTTTTGGTTTTTTTTTAGAATTGTACTTAATTCTATTTATGAAATTGCTAGGCATATTGAATAAAAGCCCTTCTTTTGTATCAAAAGTCAAAAAAGCAATTTTTTCCTAGATTGAGCCGAAGTTCGTATACCCTTGCAAACTGTCTTTTTGATTTATATATAATTTGCCAGAATCATAAGGAAGTATATAAAACCCATCAAATATAAATTTGATGTCCGTGGCATAAAAAAAAAATTAAAACAAATTTTTTTTTTCCCGATTGTTCCTATGACAGCTATAGCATATAGTCGACCGATTCTGATAAAACTTAAAAGATATATTTCTTTCTCGGGTCTCGGAGGAGATTGCGTTGATCCAGACAGATGGACAGACGGACAAGGCTATATCAACTCAGCTCATCATGCTGATCAAGAATATATATATATAGTTAATTCCAAAGTGGGATGAAAGGTGTCTTCTAGGAAGACAAGAGGGTCAATTCTAGCGATTGCGTAGTTGGTAGAATCCAACACAAATATTAGATCCAAAGATCTTCCATTTGTATTACGCACTGGATTTATTTGAGTTAATGATAACTCAAACAGGCCATCAATAAACAAATGTGAGGTACAAGGGAGCAGCAGGCCAGACTCATCAGAAGGGGACCATGCTATTTCAGGTAAATTAAAATCACCAAAGACAATTAATATGTCACTATTAGAAAGCAGTGATGAAACATATTGAATATATTCTAAATGTTTAATGTATACCGTTCTGTCGGATTGTGGCGGAATATAAGAACAAGCGTTTACCCTATGGGTACAGGGTATAAAAACACAACAATGTAGTTGTATGTACATCTTTTTAAGCATGTATGTATGTATGTATATACAGTCATTTATATACATACATATGTATATAAGCAATATGAGCAGGCCAGTTCACCATAGGAACGGTACACTCTCGCTCTCTCTCTGTCTCTCTCTTTATAGCTGCGATCCAAAACCTGTATAAGTACATACATTCATATATACATACATACTCAGTCATTTTATTTTTGATTCAACATTGTGAACCAATCTGACGCTGGCACACTGACTCATTCAAACATGTTCGACGTCGTAAATTCACTCAACTCATTTTGAGTATTTATTGAGATGTATTCATGCACATCTCTAGTATATTGAGTATATTGAGTATTATTGAATTAATTAAAAACATTTATGATAATTAACACACTTTTTTTTCTTTGTTTTGACCACGTTTAAAACACGTAACCTGTTTTTTTGTTTCGATTTGGACAGAGCAACAGCTTGCCGTAGACTGAGTTGTCAAAAAAGTTCTAAGCTTTTTATATAGCGATAAAAGTGTTCGTTTTCGAAAGTGGACCTTCGGCTCTTTGACTTTAGCTAAAAATGAAGCAAGCAAGTCGTCCCTGCCGACATTGAGTATACCCTGTACCAAGTAAAAGTACTCTATTAAGTCAAAAACAATCAAAATCGCCATCAATTTACAAAAAAATTCTCTTAGCATCCAGCAACAGCGAACGCATGCTATCTCACTCACACTTAACAGCCCATTTTGCATGGGGCGTTTCAGTACAAAACGGAAATACGTATATCTCCGATAATCTCCGATATTGTCCGATTTCCACAAAATTTGGTCAGCTGGTGCATATTGGCTATGTTAATGTGCATGCCAAATAAGATTACGATATCTTGAATATTGCTCTAGTTATAGGTTTTTCCCGAATTGCGGGGGCGGAAGTGGGCGTGGCAAAAATTTAAAATAAACTTGATCTGCTTATACAATAGACGGATGTTGACACCAAAATTGGTTGCTTGGTTGCAAAGATTGATATTCGATTGAAAAACAACGGAGCTATTGATGTTAAATCCAATTCTTGACCGATCGTTTCTATGATAGCTATATAATATATATTCATCCGATCGGAATAATTCGGACGGACAAGGCTATATCAACTCAGCTCATCATGCTGATCAAGAATATATATGTATAAAATTTATATACATAGTTGAAGATGCGTTGCAAACTTCTGACCAAAATGAATATACCCTTTTTGCACGAGTATACGAATTTCAAATCAGGTTTTTTGATTTATTTATTGGAAGTTACGATTATCCACATAGTTGTGTGTAAAAACAAAGACCTACTTTGCTGTTATTTGGGGAAATTAAATAACTTCGCGACGATTTCAGTCAGGTCTAGGCAGGCCCACTTCCGCCCCCGCAATTTTGTAAAAACTATAACTAGAGCTATTTGGCACACTCAATAATATAGCCAAGCTGACCAAATTTTGTCGAAATCGGACAATAATTATTTGTACTGAAACGACCCATGTAACATGTGCTGTTAAGAGTAAGCAAGATAGCATGCGTTCGCTCTTGCTGCATGCTAAGAAAACTTTGTTGTAAATTAACTCATTTTTGCTTCTTTTTTATACACTTGCAAAGTGTATATTAATTTTGGTCAGAAGTTTGCAACGCATAGAAGGAAGCATCTCCGACTATATAAAGTATATATATTCTTAATCAGCATGATGAGCTGAGTTGATATAGCCTTGTCCGTCTGTCCGTCCGTCCGTCCGTCCGTCTGTCCGTCTGTCCGTCTGTCCGTCTGTCTGGATCAACGCAATCTCCTCCGAGACCCTTAGAGCTACAGAGCTGAAATTTTGCACCTAGGCTTCTTTTTGCTGCAGGCATTGTATATCTCGGAATCATCCCGATCGGATGACTATATCATATAGCTGCCATAGGAACGATCGGCCAAGAATAGGGTTTAACATCAATAACTCTGTTGTTTTTCAATCGAATGTCACTAAATTTGGTATTTATGAGTTTTATATAATCCTCAACACATATACCAAATTTCATCAGAATCGGTCGACTATATCATACAGCTCCCATAGGAACGATCAGTCAAAAATTTAGTTTTTGATCAATAACTTCGATGTTTTTGAAGCAATCGTCACGAAATTTGTTATTTGACAATTTTATATAAAAAGAAATATATCTTTTAAGTTTTATCAGAATCGGTCGACTATATGCTATAGCTGTCATAGGAACAATCGGGGAAAAAAAATTTGTTTTTTTTTTTTATGACACGGACATCAAATTTATATTTGATGGGTTTTATATACTTCCTTATAATTCCGGCAAATTATATATAAATCAAAAAGATAGTTTGCAAGGGTATACGAACTTCGGCACGGCCGAAGTTAGCCCATCCTTCTAGTTTTTTATTTGCCTAAATGGAAAAAACCAAAAATCGTTTAAATAAACCGGAATGTCGAATGTACAATACTCGAAATGAATTGAGTGAATTTAAATGCGACGTCGAACATGTTTGAATGAGTCAGTGTGCCGGCGTCAGATTGGTCCACAATGTTGGAATGAAAAAGAATGAACTGAGTGAATGCAAATGCGTGAAAATGAGAGGCTTAGTTTCGAATGTCAAATTCACCCTAACCAATCGGGGTTTAAACATGGCCAGTTGGTTTCAGACTGACTATTAATTGCAGATCCATCTGATAACAAAGTCGCTTAAATGCAAAAAGCGAGACTCTATCATTGCCCTTAATTTCTCAGAAGGCTTTTAGAATCGGCTTTCACCCTTAAACCGAAGAGTTAATCTGCTGGATGGTAGGTCCAAAAATAATAAATTTCATTTATAACTTTATATCAAACAGAAAAATAAAAGTGAAATTTAAAAATAAAATCAGTTCACCATATCCTCAATTCAACGGCATTCCAAAAGGATCCCCAATATCAGTTACCCTATTTCTAAATCCCTATATCAAACTGTCCAATATTTTGAAACTACAAAAAAAGATTCACTTTAATGCATATGCAGACGAGTTTTTCTAATTCCTGGAGTAATTAGAACGTCCAAATTTACTAGCTCCAACCTTAAGACTAACAATAAGCCATAAATATCAATGGGACTGACAAGATTTAAACACATTATACCAATCTTAAACAACAAACTTAAATTTATATTAATTTTAATAATTTAATTCCAAAATTTAACTGCAACACCAAAACCCTAAATCATATAGATAAGCCTTGATCGCAAATTATGTCTTATTTATTTATGTGTACGCCCCAAAATCGACCCTTAACATGGAACCCATATTTAATGCACAGCAATTGGAGCATTGGCCTCAACACCTACCCACAACCTCCTGTTCGAATCAAACATACCAACAATAAACAAAAAATTAAGCAAGCAAGTCATCCCTGCCGACATTTATGTATGTATGATCGTGTTTGATTTTATACCAACAGTTCGCCTCTTCATGTTGACTCATTCCAACAATGTTTGACCCATACCAAATGTTCGTTCTGCATCTATTGACACGTATCATAACGTTTAATAGGGTTACACTCGATATTCCATACGCCCCATTGGCCATTATGAGGAATATGAAATAATATTAATATTGAAACAAATAGGAAATATGTCATATTTAACAATTTGTTTTTATTGATGTTAAACCTTTTTCTTGACCGATCGTTCCTATGGAACCTATATGTTATAGTCATCCGATCGGGATGATTCCGTGATATACAATAGCAAGGGTCTCGGAGGAGATTGCGTTGATCCAGACAGACGGACAAGGCCATATCAACTCAGCTCATCGTGCTGATCAAGAATATATGTATGTATATACATATATATACTTTATATAGTTGGAGATGCTTCCTTCTATGCTTTACGAACTTCTGACCAAAATTAATATATCCTTTTCACTCGAAGCTGCAAAGAAAGATAAAAAATATTTAAGAGAAATTAGCATTACACAAATACACGCATAAATTGTGCGCGAAAAAGAGAGCGAGCGGGAGCAAAAGAAATTAGAGAGAAGCGGGAGAGCCACAGCCACTGAACAATGAAAATGTGTATAATTTTGTTCAATTGGTTGTTCAAAAAAAATAATTTCAATGCTTTGGTTTTGGGTTTGTGTAATTAAGCAAATTGTGAAAATTTAATGAATGGATTGGATATATGTATGTATGTATTTTGTTAATAAAGTCAACACCGGATTCGTAGAAAAATTATTGAGTTAATCGCGTTGATTTAAGGAAACTATCTACGAATCTATAAGTTGACTTCAATTTAATTCTTTTCTTTAATTAGGTTTAAATATTCTGACAGAAAAAATGCATTTTGGAAAAGCTATTGCTGCTGTTCCTCAGATGGACTACTTCGTCTCTACTTGTACAAAGCTGGTAAAATATTTTAAAAAAATTAATGAATGAAGGAATGAATTGCTCAATGGAGCAACTAAAAAAACATTCTACATTTTCATTCATTTTTCGTCCCAATGTTGCCAACTAATTAGAAGGATGGGCTAACTTCGGCCATGCCGAAGTTCGAATACCATTGCAAACTGTCTTCTAGATTTTTATATAATTTGGCAGAATCATTTGGAAGAACATATGTACATATATAAAATTCATCAACTAAAGAAAAATAAAAATTTTAATACAAACATTTTCTTTGGTCCGATTGTTCTTATGGCAGTTATAGCATATAGTCGACCGATTCTGCTGAATCTCAATACATATATATATTTCTATGTATATCAAATTTTCAAATACCAAATATCGTGACACTCGCTTTTAAAACACCCAAGTTATTGATCTAAATCTATATTTTTGACCGATTGTTCCTATGGGAGGTTTATGATATAGACAAGTATTATATTATAAGGGACGTTATTTTAGTTAATATTTGAAATCATTCTTGTTACGATCTCCAAACCGAACGGACGTCTGTGCGGAATATTCCAAGTTATAACCAACGGTAGTTGTGAATAATCAAAACAAAAGAATAACTAACTGTGCTTGCGGACCACGCACTAATAAACATTGGACGGTCCCGCTAATCGCTTCTGATTGGTTTGCCAATCACCGAATTGTAGAAATCCACTGCATACTTCTAGTGTGCAAATAAAAACAAAGACGATACAAAGTGTAGCATACTTGTGGGCTGCGCCCAACAAGACTACTGCTACCACTTTCTGCCATCATGAGCAATCATGACGAACCAAGCGGCAGTCAAAAAACCACCACTGCATCCTGGTAAACGGACATATGGAAAACAGTTCCAACAAAACGAAAAGGAGGCTCCCCCAATTTCGTACGCAAAAAGAGAGAAATGTCTTCATCGAGCACCTCGGAGTCATCTATGTCGGTGCAATCTGCATCCGAAGACGACACGCTAGAACCTGGCGAAATCAGCATCAAGCGTAAAACGCAACCTAATGGCCAGAACTCGACACCGATCAATAACACCAAAAGTTTCGCCGCGCTTGCTTAGAAGAGTGGCAATAACAACCATGGAAACGCTCCTGCTGCTGATATCACAAGCAACAAACGCGCTGAGCCCAGGACCCCGTCTTCATTCCGGCCGTCGCTAATATAGTTGAAATGCAAAAATTTATATTAATCAGACTATCGGTAAGGACTTTTCCTACAAAGCAGGTAAAGACGACGAGGTTCGAGTGATGACAGCTAACGCTCGGGACTATAAGCTACTCATCGAAGCCCTCGAAAAAGAGAAGATGTCATTCTACTGCTACCAACTAAAGCAGGAAAGAGCTTACAGAGCGGTAATTAGGCATCTGCACCACAGTACCCCCCTTGAAGACATCCGAGAGGAACTGGCATCCCTTGGACACCCAGTTCGGCGCATCATTAACGCCAAGAATAAGCACACTAAAGCTCCCATGCCCGCGCAAAGTTAGGAATGTTCCCCAATGTCACAAATGCCAGGAGTTTAGGCACACACAGCACTTCTGCCACATGCCGTACCGATGTGTAAAGTGCGCAGGAAACCACATATCCTCGTTATGCACCAAGGACAAGGAAGCTGCTGCCAAATGCGTTCACTGCAATGGCAACCATACCGCCTCCTGCAAAGGCTGTAGAGTGAAAAAAGAAGTTGACAAGAATACGCTGAGAGCAATTCGCTAACCCACAGGGGCGAGAATCCACTCATTAGCTCCCAACAACATTACGGCACAGAACGTTTACAATAGGAATGTCACCACTGGACTAACGTACGCCAATGCTGCAAAAGGTGTTTCCGACCCTACATCCTCCCCACAAAAGGATCCAATCTCGCGCTTCCACCTCAGCATCCAGAACCCAACCCTCAACACTCTCAACTGGAGCAAATCATCAAGATCATGCAAGCCCAATAGGCTCAGATGACACAAATGATCAACACACTATTGGCAGCCATATGCAAATAGGTCTCAAATTGGTGTCTTGGAACGTCAATGGCCTATGCAAAAGCTGGGCAGAAATTGACTGAAATTGAATGCTCCGTTAACCCTCACCTGGCTGCAAGCTGCATCTATATATATAAATAATTCTCTTGGACTCCTGACAATTGCCTCCTGCTACATTCCTCCGCGACATTCAGTCGACCTGGATATGTTTTCGCAAGGCCTAAGTACTTTTGGCAATAGATTCCTCATCGCAGGTGATTTCAACGTCAAACATACTTGGTGGGGCTCAAGACTTAACAACCCCAAGGGAAAAGAAGGCAACTCAGTCGTAACCCCCTAGACAAAAGAGCTCTCAATAGAGCCACAAAGTACTTAAAGACGTTATTCTTTGAACACAGGAATGCAGCTACCGCCGAATACCTCGAAAGCCTCGAGACAAGCAACCCCGAGAAAAGCCTCTGGAAAGCCACGAGATACCTCAAAAGGCCCATAAGCAGGAGAGTCCCCATTCGGGGTACCAATAGAGCGTGGTGCAGATCTCCAGAGGACATGGCAGAGGAGTTCGCCACTCATGTTGCTAAAACCTTCTCTCCATTCAACATGTGCACTCGAGTCGAGCGAGATGCCACCACAGACTTCCTGGAATCCCCATGTCAAATGGCTCTCCCCATCAGTAGAGTTACTCCGGAGGAAATAAAAACCGAAATTGACAGGCTAAAAACAATAAAAGCCCAGGATTCGACGGCGTTGATGCGGTCACCCTGAAACTTCTGCCTCCACGAGCAATCCAACATCTTGCGTGCCTATTCAACGGTATATTCGATCTTAGTCATTTTCCATCCCAATGGAAATGTGCTGAGATTGTAATGATACCAAAACCAGGCAAACAGGAAAGTGACCCCGCATCCTACAGTCTGATCAGTCTCCTGGCGCTTCTCTCGAAGGTATTTGAACGAATACTTTTGGCTAGAGTACTGACGTTGCTGGACGATATCATCCCAGACCACGAGTTTGGTTTCAGGCAACTTCATGGAACTCCTGAGCAATGCCACCGCATAGTCCAAAGATTGCTTCGAGGAGAAAAAATATAGCTCAGCTGTCTTTCTAGACGTAAAGCAGGCGTTTGACAGAGTTTGGTACGAGGGACTCCTGCTTAAACTCAAATCTTTGATCCCGGCCCCTTTGTTCCTTATGTTCAAATCATACCTTGCAGACAAACATTCTACATCAGATGCGACTCCGCGGTGTCCCGAATTGGAAAGGTTAGGGCGGGTGTCCCCCAGGGTAGCGTCCTCGGCCCCATTCTGTACACCATCTACACTGCTGACCTTCCCGATCTCCAGTCACAACAACTCCTAGTAGCAACTTATGCTGATGACACTGCGTTCATAGGTACTGCTTCAAATCCTGATCAAGCCTCAGAAATCGCCCAGAGCCAGCTAGACATGATCAATCCATGGCTACTCAGATGGAACATCGCCGTAAATGCCACAAAATCCACTCACATCACGTTCGCTACACGCAGGGGTGACTGCCCACCAGTCAGCCTACATGGGACTCCCCTACCCTCAGCAGACAAGGTGAAGTATCTCGGCTTAACTCTTGACCGAAGACTTAATTGGAAGGCTCATATCAAGGCTAAGTCGATGCAACTTAACTTAAAAACGAGAAAAATGCACTGGCTCATCGGCCACAAACCGCAGCTCAGCACATCAAACAAGATTCGGCTTTACAAGTCCATCCTAAAGCCTATATGGACATACGGCATCCAGCTGTGGGGTACAGCGTGTCACTCCAACGTGGAAATACTACAAAGATTCCAAAACAAGCTGCTTCGTAGATTGGTCGGTGCTCCTTTCTATGTCCGGAACTCCGTTCTACACAGGGACTTAAAAATCCCCTCAGTCCACAAAGAGATCGTGAGATTCGGAATTCGTCACCTCGGCAGACTCACCAACCACCCCAACCGGCTGCCAGCAGACCTGCCAAATGATAGCTATCCTCACAGGCTAAAAAGGTTGCACCCACTCGATTTGTTCCTCAGGCCCGATCCTAACTGGTAGGACTCGACTAGCCTCCTCAGTCTCAGCAGATGACGATTGAAGACCCCACCAGAAGAACCCTCCTGCAGCTCTGATCTGTTATTGTACTTTTGTTAATGTCATGCTTTATATATTTATCATCAAATTTAATTATTGTCCAAGTCTGGACAGATTTTAAATATACTTAATGCAACAAAAAAAAGAAAAAAAAGAAATATTTGAAATACTTACCTTTTGCTTTAATTAGTAAGTCACAGAAGAAATATTGATTAAGTAATTAGAATTGATGTAATTTCCACCACATCTGCAAAAATAATGAAAATACTGTAATTAGTTAGAGAAAACATATTATCAAAGTAATTCAAAAAATATAAATATAATTAATTTACAAAACCAAAGACTTTTAACCTTTTTGCACCTGTTTTTATACACTTGCAAAAGTGTATATTAATTTTGGTCAGAAGTTTGCAACGCATGGAAGGAAGCATCTCCGACTATATAAAGTATATATATTCTTGATCAGCATGATGAGCTGAGTTGATATAGCCATGTCCGTCTGTCCGTCCGTCCGTCTGTCCGTCTGTCTGGATCAACGCAATCTCCTCCGAGACCCTTAGAGCTACAGAGCTGAAATTTTGCACCTAGGCTTCTTTTTGCTGCAGGCATTGTATATCTCAGAATCATCCCGATCGGATGACTATATCATATAGCTCCCATAGGAACGATCGGTCAGGAATAAGGTTTAACATCAATAACTCAGTTGTTTTTCAATCGAATGTCACTAAATTTGGTGCTTGTTAGTTTTATATAATCCCCAACATATATACCAGGAAAGAGCTTACAGAGCGGTAATTAGGCATCTGCACCACAGTACCCCCCTTGAAGACATCCGAGAGGAACTGGCATCCCTTGGACACCCAGTTCGGCACATCATTAACGCCAAGAATAAGCACACTAAAGCTCCCATGCCCATCTTTTTTGTAGATTTCGAGCCAGCAGTAAACAATAAGGACGTCTTCTCAGTCAAACGCCTCTGCAACGCTGTTGTAGCCATGGAGCCGCCGCGCAAAGTTAGGAATGTTCCCCAATGTCACAAATGCCAGGAGTTTAGGCACACACAGCACTTCTGCCACATGCCGTACCGATGTGTAAAGTGCGCAGGAAACCACAAATCCTCGTTATGCACCAAGGACAAGGAAGCTGCTGCCAAATGCGTTCACTGCAATGGCAACCATACCGCCTCCTGCAAAGGCTGTAGAGTGTAAAAAGAAGTTGACAAGAATACGCTGAGAGCAATTCGCTAACCCACAGGGGCGAGAATCCACTCATTAGCTCCCAACAACATTACGGCACAGAACGTTTACAATAGGAATGTCACCACTGGACTAACGTACGCCAATGCTGCAAAAGGTGTTTCCGACCCTACATCCTCCCCACAAAAGGACCCAATCTCGCGCTTCCACCTCAGCATCCAGAACCCAACCCTCAACACTCTCAACTGGATCAAGATCATCAAGATCATGCAAGCCCAATTGGCTCAGATGACACAAATGATCAACACACTATTGGCAGCCATATGCAAATAGGTCTCAAATTGGTGTCTTGGAACGTCAATGGCCTATGCAAAAGCTGGGCAGAAATTGACTGAAATTGAATGCTCCGTTAACCCTCACCTGGCTGCAAGCTGCATCTATATATATAAATAATTCTCTTGGACTCCTGACAATTGCCTCCTGCTACATTCCTCCGCGACATTCAGTAGATTCAATAGATTCCTCATCGCAGGTGATTTCAACGTCAAACATACTTGGTGGGGCTCAAGACTTAACAACCCCAAGGGAAGGGAAGGCAACTCAGTCGTAACCCCCTAGACAAAAGAGCTCTCAATAGAGCCACAAAGTACTTAAAGACGTTATTCTTTGAACACAGGAATGCAGCTACCGCCGAATACCTCGAAAGCCTCGAGACAAGCAACCCCGAGAAAAGCCTCTGGAAAGCCACGAGATACCTCAAAAGGCCCATAAGCAGGAGAGTCCCCATTCGGGGTACCAATAGAGCGTGGTGCAGATCTCCAGAGGACATGGCAGAGGAGTTCGCCACTCATGTTGCTAAAACCTTCTCTCCATTCAACATGTGCACTCGAGTCGAGCGAGATGCCACCACAGACTTCCTGGAATCCCCATGTCAAATGGCTCTCCCCAGCAGTAGAGTTACTCCGGAGGAAATAAAAACCGAAATTGACAGGCTAAAAACAATAAAAGCCCAGGATTCGACGGCGTTGATGCGGTCACCCTGAAACTTCTGCCTCCACGAGCAATCCAACATCTTGCGTGCCTATTCAACGGTATATTCGATCTTAGTCATTTTCCATCCCAATGGAAATGTGCTGAGATTGTAATGATACCAAAACCAGGCAAACAGGAAAGTGACCCCGCATCCTACAGTCTGATCAGTCTCCTGGCGCTTCTCTCGAAGGTATTTGAACGAATACTTTTGGCTAGAGTACTGACGTTGCTGGACGATATCATCCCAGACCACGAGTTTGGTTTCAGGCAACTTCATGGAACTCCCGAGCAATGCCACCGCATAGTCCAAAGATTGCTTCGAGGAGAAAAAATATAGCTCAGCTGTCTTTCTAGACGTAAAGCAGGCGTTTGACAGAGTTTGGCACGAGGGACTCCTGCTTAAACTCAAATCTTTGATCCCGGCCCCTTTGTTCCTTATGTTCAAATCATACCTTGCAGACAAACATTCTACATCAGATGCGACTCCGCGGTGTCCCGAATTGGAAAGGTTAGGGCGGGTGTCCCCCAGGGTAGCGTCCTCGGCCCCATTCTGTACACCATCTACACTGCTGACCTTCCCGATCTCCAGTCACAACAACTCCTAGTAGCAACTTATGCTGATGACACTGCGTTCATAGGTACTGCTTCAAATCCTGATCAAGCCTCAGAAATCGCCCAGAGCCAGCTAGACATGATCAATCCATGGCTACTCAGATGGAACATCGCCGTAAATGCCACAAAATCCACTCACATCACGTTCGCTACACGCAGGGGTGACTGCCCACCAGTCAGCCTACATGGGACTCCCCTACCCTCAACTCTTGACCGAAGACTTAATTGGAAGGCTCATATCAAGGCTAAGTCGATGCAACTTAACTTAAAAACGAGGAAAATGCACTGGCTCATTGGCCACAAATCGCAGCTCAGCACATCAAACAAGATTCGGCTTTACAAGTCCATCCTAAAGCCTATATGGACATACGGCATCCAGCTGTGGAGTACAGCGTGTCACTCCAACGTGGAAATACTACAAAGATTCCAAAACAAGCTGCTTCGTAGATTGGTCGGTGCTCCTTTCTATGTCCGGAACTCCGTTCTACACAGGGACTTAAAAATCCCCTCAGTCCACAAAGAGATCGTGAGATTCGGAATTCGTCACCTCGGCAGACTCACCAACCACCCCAACCGGCTGCCAGCAGACCTGCCAAATGATAGCTATCCTCACAGGCTAAAAAGGTTGCACCCACTCGATTTGTTCCTCAGGCCCGATCCTAACTGGTAGGACTCGACTAGCCTCCTCAGTCTCAGCAGATGACGATTGAAGACCCCACCAGAAGAACCCTCCTGCAGCTCTGATCTGTTATTGTACTTTTGTTAATGTCATGCTTTATATATTTATCATCAAATTTAATTATTGTCCAAGTCTGGACAGATTTTAAATATACTTAATGCAACAAAAAAAAAAAAAAAAAGAAATGTTGCGACGCTGTTCGTTGTTTCGCACCTTCTTTGAATTAATATTATATAACTCTTCTTGAGTTCTTTTATTTTCACTTTGTTACAAATATACAAAATACAAAATATAGCGAACCGTAATAGCTAATATAATGGCTAATTAAAAAACGCGTGCCAAACTCCGCTGCCGACAACTGCACTCTGCTGTACCTGCAGTAATTTTCCATGCCCTCATCTTTCGTTTGGGTATCAAGCCACTTTACCGTTTTCTTGGTAAATTCGCTCCTATGCTAAATTCTCGAGTCATCGCGTCAGCTGTTCGATTAACAGAGGGCAGCTTGCAGCGAGGGCTTCTCGTAAGCTTGCGCGGCAACAAGAAATATTTGAAATACTCACCTTTTGTTTTAATTAGTAAGGCACAGAAGAAATATTGATTAAGAAATTAGAATTGGTGTAATTTCCACCACATCTGCAAAAATAATGAAAATACTGTAATTAGTTAGAGAAAACATATTATCAAAGTAATTCAAAAAATAAAACACTAAGACTTATTCACCGTATAAATATAATTAATTTACAAAACCAAAGGCTTTTAACCTTTTTGCACCTGTTTTTTATTCTTTTAATTAACTTAATAAGTTAAGTTCAAGCTTCTGATAAGTTAACCTTCTGTTAACAGCGACAGAAAATTAAAGTTAATAATTTCGATACCCGCGCAAAGTTTTAAACTTTAATACTGCCCTACGGAGAGTCGGTTAACTTAACAGACGACAAGCTTTACAGTTGCTGGATTTAACAGATGCCAAGCTTTCCGCAGAATACATATACATATACATACCTCTGCTGTTTTGGGCAAACTTCATTTTGGTGTCAAGTGATCAAGTCCTTAGTCCTTAAAAAAATAATTCTAAGTGTTTTTGCAACGCAAAAAAAATTTTATAAGTTGTCTGCCCAGTCGTTGGATGGTAAATTCTAAGTGTATTTCTACCAATATTTACTATAATTATCTAAGTTTTTGAAGTGAAAACTTCTTTAGAATCGTTGGGAGTGATTTGAGACTCGATGAAACGAAAAAGCGACACTAAAAAGAGACATACATATAGATCTTATAGTATATAGCCTGCGAGAGAATGAGATAGAACAGAGTTATATAGCGTTCCTTATTCTCCGTCTCCTCTTTGTGCGGTGCTACACTGCCTTATACTTGCTTTAGTGTTAGTTCAAGCGTCATACGTATGTATGTTTGTATGTATGCTAGTACGTATGTGTGCGCGCCTGCGTATTACGGAGCTACGGTGAGCGAGAAGGCATTATGTATAGCTATACTACACTACCTAATACTTGCTTAGACCAAGCGTCCTACGAATGTTTGTGTGTATGTTAGTACGTCTGCGTAATACACGCGTTACGACGCTCATAATAGCAACCGCGTGTGCTGTATTGCGTCCGTATTTTTATATTCGTAAATATTTTCATTTTTAAATATTTACCGCAATTATGCCGAAAAATAATGCAGAAAAGTGTCGTGAATATCGACAGAAAAAAACAAAAAAAGATATAGTTTATAAAAATCGGTGCAATCGAAAAAAATGCACAGCAACTAGAATCACTGTCTGTTCAGCTCTCTAAAGTGAAAGAAATATGTGCATGCGAAACCAGATTGAGCAATGGAAAACAGTTTTAATTGCAATTTATATTTCACCGAATCAATCAATAAATAGCATCACGGAATTCATTCATGAAAATTTAATAAAGTATACACCAGAAGTATCGCGGATACTTAGAAAAGATTACGATAAAGTTCCAATGATTTTAAGTGGCGATTTTAACGTAAATTTTGCATTGGACACAGCGGTTCCTTTAATTGACTTTCTCAATACAACATTCAGTTTAATGAAGCAAGCAAGTCGTCCCTGCCGACATTGAGTATACCCTGTACCAAGTAAAAGAACTCCATAAAGTCAAAAACGATCAAAATCGCCATCAATTTACAAAAAAAATTCTCTTAGCTTCCACTGCTTGCCATGCAGCAACAGCGAACGCATGCTATCTCGCTCACTCTTAACAGGCCATTTTGCATTTCGACAAAATTTGGTCAGCTGGTGCATATTGGGTATATTATTAAGTGTGCCAAATAAGAATTCGATATCTTCATTATAGCTCAAGTTATAGTTTTTTCTAAATTACGGGGGCGGAAGTGGGCGTGGCAAAAATTTAAAACAAACTTGACCCGCTTATACAATAGACGGATGTTGACACCAAATTTGGTTGCTCTAGCTCTTATAGTCTCTGAGATCTCGGTGTTCATACGGACGGACGGACGGACGGACGGACGGACGGACGGACAGACAGACGGACAAGGCTATATCAACTCAGCTCATCATGCTGATCAAGAATATATATATATAGTTAATTCCAAAGTGGGATGAAAGTTGTCTTCTGGGAAGACAAGAGGGTCAATTCTAGCGATTGCGTAGTTGGTAGAATCCAACACAAATATTAGATCCAAAGATCTTCCATTTGTATTACGCACTGGATTTATTTGAGTTAATGATAACTCGAACAGGCCATCAATAAACCAAGAGCAAAGATTAACAAGAACAGCAACAACTGTGTAGGGTTTGTTGTTGTTCAGAAACAATAAGTTTAATGCTTTGATTTTGCGTTTGTATAATTAAACAGAAATAGCGCAAATTCAAATCGATGGATTGGTTTTATGTTATTAACAAAGTTAACACTGTATTATTAAAAAATTATAGAGTCAATCTCAATGATTTTAACCCGAAAATTAATATTTAAGCAGGAGCGAAAAAAACACGTCAATCCACGAAGAAATGCGAATCATTTCTCATGTATGTACATATATTTTGTATTTAAACGTATTTAATTATTAGGCACACAACTTGCTTGCTTTATGTGCCTCCAGGCACAATTAAATACAACACAACACAACACATTACAATCGCTTGCACGGTCGGTACGTAATATTTTATTGAAATTATTATCAATTTGTGCAATTTTATTTAAAGTTTCTTTATTTTAATTTTATATATAATTTGACCAAAAGTCGGTCTTCTCTTTGTGAGTATTTCTTTGATAATATTTTGGCACACTCGTTGAGTATGCCTTGAACCGATTATTCTTATGCTGTGTATTAAGTATATAAGTTGAATGTACATACATACATACATACATACATACATACATATGTATGCAGATGGCATGCACACTGTCTTATTCAAACATGTTCGACGTCGTAATTTACTCAACTCATTTTAAGTATTCATTGCGATGTATTCATGCATAAAACAGTTAAATTCATGAAATAAAATATATAATCAATTTAATAATTATTTATGAATGCTAAACCCAATCGTCTGAGATTCAACCAAATTAAAAAGTAATCTAATGATGTCCATTAGCCGTGATCGGAAACAGAACGTGGATGGATTTAAATATTTAAATATTAACTTATGTATATACTATTTTCTACATCTAGATTATATATCTGATACAGTTTAAACTCAATATATCTGGACTTTATTGAAATACATAGACGTAATACGCATAACTGTGTAAGGAAGTTTTTCGGCCGGGGTACAACTCTCAGTCTACCCAGGGCCTTTTTTTAACAGAAAAATTTATAAAGAAATACCGGGACCTGAATATTTGATTGAGGAAGGCATAATATAGATATAACGAGTTTATGCCTAATTATAATGATCACACGCACATGGTTAAGGACAATATTAACGACATAAAAGGGGATAATATCTGCGAAAGTGGGATTGGGAGAGGTATGATAAGGGCAGCGGGGAAGTCTAGAACTGTGCCTTATCGATATACACAAATCCTAGGTTACTAACATGTATTCTGTCCTAAGTATATTTCTCAAGTCAAGTAGGGATTCACCCGGACCTTGACTTGACAAACACAACTCAAATTAGGGACTATTGCCCGCGAATCCTTGTCAAGTCAAGTACGGATTCACCCGGACCTTGACCTAACAAGAATATACTAATTTAAGGACTAAGATCAGAAACTACTGATCCAGGAATCCCTTTTCAAATCAAGTAGGGATTCACCCGGACACTCACACTTTAAGAGACATTCGCTGGACACCGACACACTTGATTAAATAGGTTACACTACCATATTTGTGACCGGATTGTTCCCTACACACTTTGACCTGCAATCATATAAAGTCTGGCTTTTAATAATAATGACACTCAATATATCCGAAACAATTTAATTTATTTATTTATCTTTTTGGTAGAGCACCATTATTAGCCTATCACACACACACTGGGTCATTTGTCTAGCTCCTATCTAGGGTCAAAAGGACACGTGTGCTAAGATAACTATGGATGGACTCACCTGCGACACTCCTGTTGCACACACACTTCACGGTTATCCTTTTCTTTTCTGCAGGCCACTTTTGACTCCTTGATTTTTTGGTTTTATCACTCGCGATCTAAACAAACACGTCTGGTCTCCGCGGTGATCAATCAGTTTCTCTTCTTAGGCTTCTGTTTGATCGCTGCCCTTAGCCTCGTTTTTCCTCTGCTGTCGTTGGGCCCAGCCAATCAAAATTTGCCACGTAGTCGCCAAAATTTGTTGACTCGCTCCCTCCCTTTCTGGCAGCCTTCTAGTTGCATTAAGCGGTCATTGCTAATGTCTCATAAGTCAGCTCTCAATATTCGGTAGGTCCCGTTGCATTTGATCGCCGTCAACAACAGCGTCGACACTTAGTTGCGAACGCTACTGTCGACGGCGAATCTAAGCAGCAACACCCGCTCTTTGGCACAGTTACCGTTAGATTTCGTTGCTTATGTATGCTGCCGACGTCGAAGCTAAGCAGCAACACCAGCTCTTTGGCACAATTACCGTTAGCTTTCATTGCTCATGTATGTGTCCGTGTGTGTTCAACAGTGGTGCGCAGTAGAGATGCTCTATGGGGAACTGGTTCATGGAAGAAAAAAAAATAACAAGTCAGAATATATCTTAAGGGATTATTATTATTGATATTGAAATGTGGTCGCCGACTTTGTGGCGAATTACAAATTATTGTGTTCGTCACACCCCCCCTCTACTTCGGTGTACGAACGACCGATGTAATGGTGATTTGTCGGGCGTTGTTAATATGAATACTGAACAATCTGCCTGCGGCCTCTTGCAGGAACTTGACATTCCCTCGTTGGTAGCGCTTCTCATTGATCAAGTCCACTAGAGTTGTCGGGATCTGCTTTTCCCCGCCCTTAACTCGCCATCCTTCTGGGACGGTCTGCCACCCCGCCTCAGTGGTTCCGGATGCCTGCTCATCTGGTAGTCTGGTAGCGGTCAGCGCCGGTGTTTTGGTGGGCTCGGTGGCTAATCCTGGCGATCTGGGAGGGGATATATCCGTGAAGCACCGATAGGTGGTTGAGGGGTTCAGGGAGTCTTCCTCTCCGACGGGGTCGTAATGTGTCGGGTGGTCCTCCAGGCTTAGATGAATCTCGAGTTGAGGCAGCCGGCGAATTTCTCCTGTTTCCGGGTCCTCATATAGGTCCTGGAATGGGCTTCCGCAGGGAGACTCCCCGATGGATTCCTGGTTCGGGCTACGGCCTCGCACAGGCGAATAAGTGGGCGAAATGGGTGGATACGGGGGCGTACTCCGTTGGTCCTGGAATTCGGTCCTGGTTTGTTTTGGAGGGGATGGTATCCAGCCACGATACCCCTCAAAGCGTCCGGCGTCGAAGCAGGCCAAGTCGGCCAGTTCCATAGGACGGGCGAGCACCTCGATGGCTTGTATTGTTGGTCGCTCTGGCGCGTCGACTAGTTGGCAGCAATTGATCGCCTCCACCTCGGTGTCATCTAGGTGAGGTCCAGGGTTTACATTGGTTGGCGGCGTGTGGGCTCCCATCGCGGATGTAGAGGGCTGGTTCAACACTGGGTTGGGCCCGCTTGGCGACGTGGGGTTGGCGGTTTCCGCCTCCCAGGTTGACACCAGCTCCTCGATAATGCGGACAATCTCCACGATCTGGAATGGGGGTTTGTTCATGCTGCGACGGGAAAGACATACATTAAATCTTCTGACTTGTTATATCCTGTCTTTTATGATCCTATTACCCCTATCAGTGTGTTTTACAATGCTGGATATAAACCTTATGATTAAAGATACAAATCTGAACTAAAATTAAGGGGGTAGATATTTCTCAGACCGTCTGGGGAACGGGAAAAATGATGGGTTAACCATAAGAGACTTCCCCCAACGGGGAACAGGGACATTGGGAAGGCACGCCTTCCAACAAGTGGCCCCTGCGAATCAATCTGTCTCATGCTGTGTGGTGTCGGTTTCTTCTGGGATACCTTTTCTTAGACTCGTTGATGGCTGGGTTGAGACTTCATGGGACGTTCTTGCGCCACCTCCATCATCGTCTTCGACCTGTTGACTGGGTTTGAGGTCACCTATGCTAGCTGTGCGTCGTCGTCTACCATGGACTTCTTGTAGTCGGACTATGTTCCTGGAAATAAATCTGATTACTTTGTAGGGTCCGTCGAATTTAGGTGCCAGGTTAGCGGCAAATCCTGCGCATGCTTTGGAGAGGTGGTGTTGCCTTAGTAAGACTTCCTCCCCAAGAATTGGTCGCCAATCGCGATGTCGTAGGTTGTAGTGACGCCTCTGATCTGAAGACGCTTTTTGCATGTTGACTTGGGCTGTCTTAAATATGTCCATCATACGTTGAGTACGATCTTCTGGAGACCATGTCGTTGTTCCGAGTCCAGGGGTCACTTCGTCGTACAATGTTCCAGGGGGTCGAGGTTCTCTTCCCAACACCAGAAATGCTGGGGTGAATCCCGTTGAGTCGCACACACTGGAGTTTATGGCTAATGTGAACTCTGGCAGGAGGTGATCCCAAGTGTCTTGTCGCTCTCCGAGGTACTGGGCAATCATGGTCTTCACCGTACGATTAGCGCGTTCCGTGGGGTTTTGACGAGGCGTGTAGGGTGCGGTGAATTGGAGTTCGATTCCCGCTTGACGACAGAAGTCTTTGAATGAACGACTGGTGAACTGCGTGCCGTTATCACACACTAGAGTGCGGGGGATTCCAAAGCGTCCGATAATTCTTTCTCGGAACGCCTTTTCCAGGGCGTTGGTCGTGGCTTTACGAAGTGGTACTAGTTCCACCCATCGGCTGTAAGCATCTAGGAAGACTAACAAGACTGTATTACCTTGTTTTGACCGGGGTAAAGGGCCGACGAAGTCCGTGCAGACTATGCTGAAAGGTTCTTTGACTTGCCGGGTAAACATCTTTCCGGCCGGCTTTGTTTGTTCCACTTTATATTTTTGACATTCCAAGCAGTTGCGAACGTGATGCGACACATCACGGAAGAATCCGGGCCAATAGTACTTTTGGGATACTCTCAATATGGTTTTCCTGATTCCCAAATGTCCTGCTGTCGGTTCGTTGTGGCACTCCTGCAGAACTCGCTTTCTTGTTTCTTTAGGAACGCAGAGCTTCCATGGAATGGGGTCGTCGTCGTCGGGGTGATGGTACTTCCTTCAATAGAGATGATTCCCCTCGTAAAGGAAGTCGGAGAACTGGTCTGGCTGTTCTCCTACTTGACGTTTGAGTTTTCTCCACCAAGTACACTGCGGTAGAGCCTCCTGTATGTTGTTTAACACATCCAAAGGTTGGCGGGACAGTGCGTCAGCCACTACATTCAGCTTGCCTCGGCGATACTGGATGTCAAATTCGTACTGCTGTAACTCGAGTGCCCAGCGAGCGATGCGACCAGTAGGATTATCGATGGAGTTAAGCCATTTGAGAGCTTGATGGTCCGTGATTACCTCAAATCGATATCCTTCCAGGTAGCAGCGCATTTTCCGTATTGACCACACGATGGCAAGACACTCTTTCTCGGTTGCAGAGTAGTTTTCCTCTGGTGACAGTAGACGTCGGCTGGCATAAGCTATCTCTCGCTCCGTACCCTCTTGACATTGGGTCAACACCGCGCCTAATCCATAGTCGCTGGCATCAGTCTGTAAGGAGAACTTCTCATTGAAGTCGGGGCATGCTAGTATCGGTGCGGAAGTCAATCGAGATTTTAGCTGGTCGAAAGCCCGTTGTTGTTCGACATCCCACTTCCACTTGGTATTCTTCTTTAATAACGCGGTGATCGGTTGTACAATGCTTGAGAATTCTGGAACGAATCTGCGGTACCAGGAAGTAATGCCTAAGCAACATCGGAGTTGTCGTATATTACTTGGTGGGGCCAATTCACGGACTGCTGCTACCTTCTCCGGGTCGGTGTGTATACCCAGCTCGCTGATCACGTGTCCTAGAAACTGTATTCTTCGTTTGAAGAATCTGCACTTTGCCTGGTTGATGCGTAGATTAGCTTCCCGTAGCCGTCGAAAGACCTCTTGTAGATTGGTCAGATGCTCTTCAAGCGTCTTCCCTACGACGATTATGTCGTCTAAGTAAGCGAAAGCGGCAGGTTCCATTTCTGGGCCAATTACACTATCCAGTGCTCGCTGAAAGGTAGCGGCAGCGGAATGTAGTCCAAAAGGCATTACTTTCCACTGAAATAGTCCACGACCCGGAACTGTAAATGCGGTACATTCGCGACTCGCATTAGACAATGGTATTTGCCAATAACCACTTTTGAGATCCAATGTAGAGATGAATTTGGCATGACGAAGCTTCTCCAGTATGTGGTTGATTCGAGGAAGGGGGTAGGCGTCTCTTATGGATTGGGCGTTCAGTTGTCTGAAATCAATACACATACGCATCTCTCCAGTTTTCTTACCCACTAGTACTATCGGTGCGCTGTGAGGACTTTTTGAAGGTTCGATGCGGTCTTCTAGGAGTAACTGGTCCACTGTGTCGTTGATGGTCTTCTGCTGTGCTGGATTCCGGGGGTAATACCGTTGTTTAATGGGACGATCGTCTTTCATGTTGATAACATGCTCTGCAATGTGAGACACACCTTTTAGCAAGTCGAACTTTGGCAATTCCCGCCGCAAGAATTCTTCAGCCGCTGGGTGCATCGTGATGTCGTCGTTCTGGGTACCGGGTGCTAAGGGCTGCGTCCCGTCAAAGGGTTCGGATAACTCGCTTTCCTTGATAACTGAAGTTGTCGATGTTACCAACCCTAACTTGGCGGGGTTTGCTTTTTAGATTCCTGTCTCTTGCTTCCGAAAAGGATTATTTAGTACAGCCTTTTCCACCGGGGGAGGTAAGACTGTGCTTCTTGCGCACTTCGTCGTTGGTTTCGTTTTCTGTTGGGACGGTTCTTGGTCACTGGGGACTATAGTCGATCGAAGATCATCTGAGCATAGCGTTGGTGCAATTACGTCGGGCTTGGTACTAAGGATTCTGATAGTAGCAGCTTGATTGAGGGTTCCGCTCGATGATTCCGGTGTTGGTTCCAGTCGTAGGTGATCCTTGCCGCAATGTATCGTGGTTCGCATGCTCCGTAAGAAATCCGTACCCAGTATAAGGTGATCCATGATGTCGGGTAGAATCAGCAAAGGTATCTTTACCATCTGCGAACCCAACCAGATCTCTGTTTCTATAGCTTGGGTGATTTCCTTGCGGGATCCAGATCTCTGTTTCTATAACTTGGGTGATTTCCTTGCGGGATCCGTCAGCTAGGTTAATTGCAGTGCACACTTGTATCCAGTGCAAATTGAAGGTGACTTAAAGTAGGGGTTGCTTCGGCGCTTCTTTCGTTTGTTCCCCGTTAAAACGAGCGCGCTCGGCGTTTCCCGACCGTCGACAGCAGGCTATGGTGCGAACATCGCGCTTCCCACAACCCCAGCAGAAAAGTCTCTGCCGGTTCCGACACTGTCTTGAAAAGTGGCCAGATTCGCCACAATTCCTGCAGGCCCGTTGTGTATCTACTGGTGCTTCTGACAGTTGGTAAATGTTGGGGTAGCTCGGTTGGACGTTTCTCTGTGAAGTGGAGGATTTTAAAAAGTCTGGCGAATTTTCGCTTCTAATGGTTTCGTAGTTGACAATCAAACGGGTCAGTTCCGTTAAATCTTGGAAATCCCTTCTTCGAGTATATAACTGGTACTCTGGATGCAGATTGTCATAAATGCGTTCCAGCTCTTGCTGGGTAGAGTAGTTGGCTCTTCTCATCATAAGTCTCAGGTCCACCAGGTATTGTTTGAAAGGTTCTCCAGGACGTTGTCTACGGGTGCGAATGGAATCTTCTAATTTTCCGAAGTACCGAGGGGGTAAGAAAAATTCTAGAAATCCTCGTTTAAAGACTGCCCAAGAGGCATCTAACAGATCCGTTGTTTGCCACCATCCTTCTGCGCGTCCGGGGAATAGAATAGACACCATCCTTGGTAATACTTCCGGGTTGATATGATAAGTATCTGCACGAGTTTCCAGTTTCTCTAAAAAATAGAGAGGATCTGCCGAGCCATCGAAGGTAATACCCCATTTGGATACCTTCTCCGCTATACTGGAGTGATTAGTGTTGTCAGCAATTCGTTGAGGCGGAGCGTCCGTTGCCGACGATCGAAGGGTCTGGGGTACCTCGAGTGCTACTTTAGTGTAGCTTGAAGGTAAAGCTTCACTATCCTGAGTCCTGGATGCCTCCGACTCTGTTAAGTACTTTGACGGTGATATAGATCGTGAGCGTGGCTTGATGTCTAAGACTTTGTCGCTGGTTGCTGCTAGTCCGTACTGAGACTCTAATTCAGCTAGACGTGATAAGACCTCGGGTTTATGATCTTCTCTAGAGGCAAAGCTGGAAAACCGACTGCGCATTTCTTCGACCGTACCACCAGGGCTTAATCCAAATTCGGCAAAAAAAGTTTCTAACTCGGCTTTGCGTCGATAAGAGATCCATTTTACTCCCATATTTGCGGAATTGTTAGAGCAAACGCGGCTGGAATCTAAAGGTTAATTCAAAGGACAGTAAAGACTCTGAAGGTCTAATGGATTTGTCGATAGGATTTCACTGCTGCACCTATATAATTTTAGATGGCACTGCTGTACACAGTTGTTGTCTTGGTTCACTGCTGCGAGAGTTTACTGTTGGTTCGTATCCACTGCATGGCTGGGAATATCGATGGTGGTTCTAGATGGACTTACTCCTGATTGATTTCTCCGCGCTATATCGTAGTTGATTTTTTTTTTATTAGACCTGGTTCACTGCTGTGGTTGGCATGCTCTGTCTAGTCCTGTTTCACTGCTGGCTGATGTTCACTGCTATGTTTGGCATATGCTGCCTAGTCCTGGTGCACTGCTGGTTGATGTTCACTGCTGGCCTGGACCCCTTAAAGTAGACCCCTGGATCCTGATTCACTGTTAGGGTAGACTCTTGTATCCTGATCCACTGTTGGTATCCTGTGCGATGTTCACAGCTTGGTTGCTTAGAATTGATTCTTGAATCCTGATTGGCTGTAGGTATCCTGGGCGATGTTCCACGTTTGGTTGCTCAAGCTTGATCCCCTAATCCAATCCTGATTTACTGTTGCGCGATGTTCACTGTTGTTATCCTGCGAGTTATTCACTGTTGTTATCTGTTGGTATCCTGAGCTATGTTCACAGTTGTTATCCTGCGCGATGTTCCACGTTTGGTTGCTCAAACTTGATTGATCCTCCTTACTGCTGGATTCCAACTTTTATTCGTAATGAGCCGGCCTTGCTCTGCCGCCGATGGACTATCTTCTGCGTTAGTTTGCGGTTCTTTTTCTTAGTATCACCGTCATTACTTCTCGGTGACTGCGACTGCGTTAAGAATGAAGCTGCGTTCGTCGACCAATAGTAATCGACCACGTGACCAATTTTGACATAAGCTGCGAACCAGTGTGTCAGAAAAAGCTAGCACTCCTATGCTCTACCGTTCTTCTGATTGTACCGTTGGCATCATTGCTAGCAGCACTACCGCTGTGTATATTTATTTTCAACTATGTACACGGGACTGTACTTCATTGTCGGCAACTGTACACGCAATCAAATTTGCAGAGGAATCCCGCTATATTACAGACGCTGGGCTGAAGTACTGTACACGAACTACACCGACGGAAAATTCCACTCAGTATTATGATATGTGTGTATAACTTGTCTTTATAATTGAAATGTTTTCCCGGTATTTCGGGTGATACTTTCGAGTTTCGCTACTGTAAAATATCTGTCGACGATTCTACCGTTTACTCTACCGAGACTCTGCTGGGGTGATTAGCTCTGTCGATGGTTCTGTAGGTGGTTCTATCGTTGACTTTATTAACCTAAATTTCTGTCGAAGATTCTACCGTTTACTCTATCGGGACTCTGCTGTGGTGATTAGCTCTGTCGATGACTCTGTAGGTGGTTCTATCGTTGACTTTATTAACCTAAATTTCTGTCGAAGATTCTACCGTTTACTCTATCGGGACTCTGCTGTGGTGATTAGCTCTGTCGATGATTCTGTAGGTGGTTCTATCGTTGACTTTATTAACCTAAATTTCTGTCGAAGATTCTACCGTTTACTCTATCGGGACTCTGCTGGGGTGATTAGCTCTGTCGATAATTCTGTAGGTGGTTCTATCGTTGACGTGATCGTTGGCAGGACTTTTATATATATACCTATTTATTTATTTTTTTTTTTTACACATATATGGTAGAAGGAAAACACCCAACATACACACTGGAACCATCTGAACGTGATCAATATTATAGTGGGGCTTTACTCCACGTAGGTGAAATCCTCAAGTTCTTTAAACCAAAATATTTTGCGCTAAGAAAAATTTTCAAATCTCGGGTCCCTGCTCGGGCGCCATCTGTAAGGAAGTTTTTCGGCCGAGGTACAACTCTCAGTCTACCCAGGGCCTTTCTTTAACAGAAAAATTTATAAAGAAATACCGGGACCTGAATATTTGATTGAGGAAGGCATAATATAGATATAACGAGTTTATGCCTAATTATAATGATCACACGCACATGGTTAAGGACAATATTAACGACATAAAAGGGGATAATATCTGCGAAAGTGGGATTGGGAGAGGTATGATAAGGGCAGCGGGGAAGTCTAGAACTGTGCCTTATCGATATACACAAATCCTAGGTTACTAACATGTATTCTGTCCTAAGTATATTTCTCAAGTCAAGTAGGGATTCACCCGGACCTTGACTTGACAAACACAACTCAAATTAGGGACTATTGCCCGCGAATCCTTGTCAAGTCAAGTACGGATTCACCCGGACCTTGACCTAACAAGAATATACTAATTTAAGGACTAAGATCAGAAACTACTGATCCAGGAATCCCTTTTCAAATCAAGTAGGGATTCACCCGGACACTCACACTTTAAGAGACATTCGCTGGACACCGACACACTTGATTAAATAGGTTACACTACCATATTTGTGACTGGATTGTTCCCTAAACACTTTGACCTGCAATCATATAAAGTCTGGCTTTTAATAATAATGACACTCAATATATCCGAAACAATTTAATTTATTTATTTATCTTTTCGGTAGAGCACCATTTTTAGCCTATCACACACACACTGCGTCATTTGTCTAGCTCCTATCTAGGGTCAAAAGGACACGTGGGCTAAGATAACTATGGATGGACTCACCTGCGACACTCCTGTTGCACACACACTTCACGGTTCTCCTTTTCTTTTCTGCAGGCCACTTTTGACTCCTTGATTTTTTGGTTTTATCACTCGCGATCTAAACAAACACGTCTGGTCTCCGCGGTGATCAATCAGTTTCTCTTCTTACGCTTCTGTTTGATCGCTGCCCTTAGCCTCGTTTTTCCTCTGCTGTCGTTGGGCCCAGCCAATCAAAATTTGCCACGTAGTCGCCAAAATTTGTTGACTCGCTCCCTCCCTTTCTGGCAGCCTTCTAGTTGCATTAAGCGGTCATTGCTAATGTCTCATAAGTCAGCTCTCAATATTCGGTAGGTCCCGTTGCATTTGATCGCCGTCAACAACAGCGTCGACACTTAGTTGCGAACGCTACTGTCGACGGCGAATCTAAGCAGCAACACCCGCTCTTTGGCACAGTTACCGTTAGATTTCGTTGCTTATGTATGCTGCCGACGTCGAAGCTAAGCAGCAACACCAGCTCTTTGGCACAATTACCGTTAGCTTTCATTGCTCATGTATGTGTCCGTGTGTGTTCAACAGTGGTGCGCAGTAGAGATGCTCTATGGGGAACTGGTTCATGGAAGAAAAAAAATAACAAGTCAGAATATATCTTAAGGGATTATTATTATTGATATTGAAATGTGGTCGCCGACTTTGTGGCGAATTACAAATTATTGTGTTCGTCACAACTGTATAAACAAACTCAATTCAGTTAATATGAATTAATATTTCTACTCTAATATGTTATTTCCAAGCATAAACAAATAATGACTCCAATTAAATTTTAGTTCATTAAAATTAAATAATTTAAAATATTTCATTCAATTTTGCATTCATAGAAATTGATTTCGACATGACGGAAAAGTAATTAAATAGTCTAAAACTTAAGCAATGCCAAAGTTAGTTTCTTAGATATTTCTTTTATGGGTGTGGTTAACTAAGATAAATTTTAGAGGAAAAAAGAACGAAACAATAAAGAATCAGTACATGGATAAAAAGTGAGTGAAAAGTGAAGCTAGCGAAAATAAAAAGGAAATAGTTTATTCCATTCATTTGCCTTTTCCTTCTCTAACTCCATCTCTCTAGTTCTTCCTGAACGGACCAAATGAACAAACTAAAGCCATCTAAATGCCAACTTATGAATAACAAGTTTACATATTTATTACTAATAAACTTGCCTCTGCTTGATTTACCTGCTAAATCCGGTTTTGAGCGCAATAAAATTGAATATGTGTGAGGTGGGTGTGTCTTAACCGTTTCTGGCCACTATTTTCAAAGCCATGGCACAGCTAACCGAAAACCGTTCAAGCCCACTTCAAGAAGACAAATATATGAGAAATATAATGATGCTCTCATAGTAATGCTTTTTATACCCTGTATATTAAAGTCAGTAACAGGCAGAAGGAGAATTTTCCGACCCCATAAAGTACACCTAGACCTCGCTTTGCGTCGTTTCGGTTTGCGTTTTTTTCGAAGTTGCGTCGCTGATCAATTAACACTAATTTTCATTGTGCGTCGTTGGATTTCGATGTTGCGTTGCGGAAGAGTCGTTAATCTTTTTTGGAATACTTATTTTTTTCAAAAGGTGGCAGCACTTTTCGTTCTAATTGCGCTATACTATCAAAACTGGGGAATTCCCATTTTGTTGTTTCGTCTCATTTTGCCATTTGCTTGCCCACCTTTTATGTAGTGTATCGCATTTCAATTAGTGAGTTGTGCTTTTTAAAAGAGATCAATAAATTTTTTCGTGTAGTTTCTGATTATAAAAAAGGTAAATAGTTTTCTTTTTTAAAGAAAGCCGACGTACGTCAACAGATACTCAAGCCTCATCCGATTGTGATTAATTCTAATTTGTTTGTCATTATTAGTTAGTTGAATGTATTATTTTGTTTTAACTGAATTAGTTTCTTTTTGTTTTTTATATCTATAACATGAAATAAAATGATATATGATTTTGTTTTCTTTTTTTAAATTATTGCTTTGTTAAACTCAAATACTTAAAAAATGTAAGATATTCGCAAACTTAGAACCTATCCTCGATCTTTATATGGTTTGCTATAGAAAAACTTAATTCAGTTTGCGTCGTTTTGATTTGCGTCGTATTTTTTTGGAACGTATCCCCGACGCAAAGCGAGGTCTAGGTGTATATATATTCTTGACCAGCATCAATAACCGAGTCGTTTGAGACTTGTCCGTCTTTCTGTCCGTCCGTCCGTCTGTATGAACACCGAGATCTCGGAGAAAGCAAGAGCTACCACTTTTTTTTGTAGATCTGTCTAGTGTGTACGCAGGTCAAGTTTGTTTCAAATTTCCGCCCACTTCCGCCCCCGCAATTTTCAAAAAATTATAACTAGAGCTACAATAAAGATATCACATTATTATTTGGCATGCATATTAATATAGCCAAAATGCACCAGCTGACCAAATTTTGTAGTAATCGGACAATAATTATTTTATTTTGGTTTTATATACAACAAATAAAAATATAAATCCCCTCATCCTTCAAGGCAAATGCTCTATACGGCTTATTCAGAGAAAATACATTCAAAGAAGCCAATTTTGGCATTGATAAAGTTTGTATACTCCTTGCAGTTTTAGACTATTTTATTATTTTTACCTTCAAGTCAGTGACTTTGGTTTAGTCATTATTCCGGTTTTTAAGCCGTTTTCTTACTTTTTCTTGGTTCAACTAATTTTATTATTGGTCTATGTCAGATATATAAAACTATGTGAGATTCAATTAAACGCTTAACCAACTAATGGATAGTGATAACTGATTAGTGGGGAATTACGTTTCTGCATATAATAAAAGCAACAACCACAACAAGAGAAACAACAGCAGCCACCAACGTCATCGACGACAACAACGAAGAGAAGAACCACGACGACGATGATGAAATCATTATTCCAGGAAATATTTGCGACATCATCTACCAAATTTGTCAGAGGACAAATCAATTAAGTAAAATTTAGATGTTAAGTTTGTCGATAGTAGAAAACTATCGTACGATTTATGGCAGCTATTAATAAATTAAATTTCTTTCTTTCTTTTCCGACCATATAAATATGTAAAATAGGTTTTTACATTTAGTATGTAATTTAACATTCATTTTAGGGCCTTATTCAGGTCAAGTAACCAAGCCAATTATTTATTAAATAACGACGTGTAAAAATTTGGAATATTAAAAATCAATTGATTTTTATCAGAATTGGTTGACTAAATAATGTAATTGGCATAGTTCCTAGTCCAAAAGTTCCTATACCCTTACAAACTGACCGATTATGTCCTCCTAATTTCATCGTACGAACGTAAGGTAAGTTTGAAAGTCCCCATCACGATAGTGGAGTGAAAACTTTTAACTCCATGTCTGTTTCGGGTTGTTGCTGGCCTGCTGTTGCTCTTTCTCGCCTCCATTGATCATCGAATCGCATATATTTGACAAAATAGACAATGCAACTCAAAAGAAAACACAAATAATTCAAACTTCGTTGATAGATAATTTTAACGTTAGTTGAATTTTCACATTCACACAGGAATGGATTTCCCTCTATTAGAATCCGTCCGATGTCGTCATTCAGAAACCATTTTGTGGAATTTAGAAGATTATGGCTAACATCGAAAGCCACCATCGTAGATACATTAAGTTGAGGTAATTCTTTCAAAGCATTGACACTAACATTAAGTTCTTTGTATTAGTAAGTAGATCATCAGGAAATTTCAACAAACTGTTAAACGACAGATCTAGCTTGTATGGGTTTTCGTTCGCTATAACCTTTTTTTATCCTTTTTAATAGAGCATCCACACTGCTGTCTCACAACGCTATGAGAAACTGTAAGCGATGGAAAGCTCATGATAACTAGAGCCACCATAAAAGCCGCTGAAACCTAGACAGAAGAAATGTTTAGAGTACAGGAAATAATTAGCAATTAACAAGTTATTAGTAATAATTCCTGGCTTACCCAGTGCATTGTATTGTAATCGCGTTGATTATCCTTCTTTAAATCTTGTATCAGTATTATCTTATTGCCTGTATTAATAGAAAGCAAGTAAAAGGGATGTTACAGTTAATAGGAAGGAGTTATAAGAAATTTGATTTCAAAGTAAACACAACTAAAAACAAAATTATGAAGCAAGAAAGACGTTTTCGTGGACATGAGTATTCACTGTACTGAGATATTATGAATCCAACGACATTAAACTGTCATAAATTGAATACAGTATGTCAAACAATTGTTTGCACAAGCAAAAATTTTACTAAAGTTTTTATCGAAGGCTGTATTTATCAATATGAAATGCATTTTCAAAAATTTGGTTGCTTAATATTATAAACCAAAAATATACTTTCATAATAAAGTATCAAAATAACATTTCATGGTTTTTCCGTTGGTCGCAAAGTTATTCAATTTCCCCAAATAACAGCAAAGTAGGTCTTTGTTTTTACATTCGACTATGTGGATGGTCATAACTTGCAATAAATAAATCAAAAAACCGGCTATGAAATTTGTATACCCTTGCAAAAAGGGTACATTAATTTTGGTCAGAAGTTTGCAACGCATCTTCAACTATGTATATAAATTTTATACATATATATTCTTGATCAGCATGATGAGCTGAGTTGATATAGCCTTGTCCGTCCGAATTATCCCGATCGGATAAATATATATTATATAGCTCCCATTGAAACAATCGGTCAAGAATTGGGTTTAACATCAATAACTCTGTTGTTTTTCAATCGAATATCTTTGGTGTTTGTGAGTTTTATATACTTCTGAACACATTCAATAAGTTTGATCTAAATCGAACCAAAAAATGTTTCTATAAAAAAATTGTTTTGATTTAAGTTTTATTTTTAGGTAAAGACAAAGAGTCCACTATCGATCACGAACATTTTTATCGCTTTATAAAAAGCACTTTTTTGACAACTCAGCCTACGGCAAGGTGTACCTCTGTCCAAATCGAAGCAAAAAACAGTTAACGGGTGACGTTTTTTAAACGTGGCCAAAATAAAAAAAAAGTGTGTTACATGTTTGAATGAAACACAACGTCCACAACGTTGGAACGAAAATAAAATGAACTAAGTATGTATAAGTTATGAATATTATGTATTTGTAACCTTTCTGTAATGTCGACAATTTACAAGTAGGAGCAGGAGGTTTTAATGTGTACCTCAAGCTTTCTGGTTAAACGCAGACTGAATTATTAAATACAAAATATTCTTATAATCGTTGATTAAGAATTGTTTCCCAACATGCATATAAAAGTAAGCTACATTGTATAGCAACAATGTCTCAATACATTGGAAAGAGTATAAGGAATCCTCTCTTGTGTTGTGTTGAGTTCCGAAATTAATTAGGTGACCTGTTTCAATTTGTTGGTCTTTTGCAAATCTAATTAGGTTATTGACTGATTCTGTGAGGCTATTGATTTTTTCTTGAATTGTCGTATTAATGACTGCCTGTCTTTTAATTTAGTCACTAAATTTTTGCTGATTAAATTTTGAGTCCTCAAAGTCGTTAAAGTCAGGAGTTCCTGCCACGATCTTTAAGGCGATCCTATTTCTTCTGTCTACATTCTGTCGGTAGAAAAATGTTAATATGTAGATTTCTCCTACATGGTTGGGGATGGGCGTTTCGCCAATGAACTGTTTTTGCGGGTGTGGGTCATATTTGGACTTATTGCAAATTCTGCCATGTGCAACTATTTCGTTCGCCAGACGAGTCATTTTTGGGAAAAATAGTCTTGAAGGATTTGCTTTATGTTTTTCTGAACTGCCCTATGAGCTCTATATTTCTTTTTGCTCATCTTTGTTGAGGAAGTCAATAACCAACTTGGGAGAATACCAAAACTTGGTTTGATAGCCTTCTCTACATATTTTTTTACCGCGTCACATACTTTTTGTGTTAAATTTTCTCTGTTTGAGAAGCATATGACATGCTTTGTTTTTTGTCCAAGCATAACAATAATTTTTCAGAAGTGGTAGTGCTTTCTTCAATAATTATTTGATTTTGGAACAATTTATCACTATGCACAGTGGCTATGTCTGATGGAACATCTTCTTCCAGCGCATAAAGGTTTCGTCTTGATTGTGCATCAGCGACAAAATTTTCCTTTCCCGGTTTAAAGAAGATTTGAGCATCATCGATGAAAGATTTCCATCTCTTAATTTTTGCATTTTTATTTTTATTGGAGACAGCAAATGTAAGTGGCTGGTGTTCGGTAGAGATAAGAAAGATAGATTCACAGGAATTTGAAGGCCCACAGTATCACAAGTAGCTAACGTTCATTTGTAACGAAATTAAGTTCACTATCTTATCTTAGTGTTCTGGAAATCATGGTGATTGTTTTTTTTTATCCTGTGATAAAACAGCACCTAAGCCTGAGTACGAAGCATCTCTCGTCAAATCAAATCAATTCGGTTGTCCAGCACTTGTTTAAATTAAATGTCCGTTTTATATCAAATTGGCAAATAACAAATTTCGTGACAATCGTCTCAAAAACACCAAAGTTATTGATCAAAAACTATAATTTTGATTGATCGTTCCTGTGGGAGCTATATGATATAGTCAACCGATTATGTTGAAACTTGGTATAGTATTTGTTGAGGATTGGGGCGTACACATATATAAACATGGCATAACATATCAATTATTGTGTGGGTGTTGCAGTTAAATTTTGGACTTGCTAAGCATTTTATAAGTTTAAGTTTGTTGTTTAAGATTGTTATGATGTGTTTAAATCTTGTGAGTCCCATTGACATTTATTGCTCATTTATTTTTTTATTTTTCTGTTTGATATAATGTTATAAATGAAATTTATTATTTTTGGACCTACCATCCAGCAGATTAACTGTTCGATTTTAGGGTGAAAGCCGATTCTAAAAGCCTTCTGAGAAATAAAGGGCAATGATAGAGTCTCGCATTTTGCATTTAAGCGACTTTGTTATCAGATGGATCTTCAATTAATTGACAGTCTGAAACCGACTCGCCATGTTTAAGCCCCATATTCGACGTCGCATATAAATTCACTTAAGCCATTTTGAGTAATGGTTTGAGTTTAATGGTCCCGTCACGTCGGTTTCGATTCCATTAGGCACATAAAAAAGGAGAACACAGTTAAAATAGAAACAAAAGATAAAACTAATAATATGCCAAATTAAAATAATTGGAATCAATTGGATCAACAACAAATGATCAAATCATAAGTGAAATATTTTTAGAATATTGTCCAAATTTATTTCGCCAGGTGTTGGTCAGATATTTGGTTACGAAATTTCCACAAAATAATTTCCATTGTAGGTGGTACCAATTATTATATACAATTTATATATTTAATTTTCTAATTGGAAATATAATCTCTTTTTTAGCATTTCTAAACGGAATACTTAAATCGTCGGTAAGTTATTCAATTTCCCCAAATAACAGCAATGTAGATCTTTGTTTTTACTTACAACTATGTGGATAGTCGTAACTACATATTTATTTACACTAGAAATTACTAGAAAACCCGGTAAACGTTGTTTTGCCATATACATAATTTGCTAGTAATTTCTAGTGTACACAAAAAATAGCTTACCTATTGTAACGTGCATTCACGCGATTGGCAAGTGCGCTTTCGGAATCCTCGCCGTCCATAAAGTAGATTTGTAAGAATTTACATATGTGGTTCGTTTGGCATTGGCAGCAGTGAGCCCATTTTATGATAAACTTGGCCTCTTATTTTGAATGTAGAATTAAATTGTTGACCAATTGTATTAGTATTTCCAACTATTTCTGTTGCTCCGAACGATGTCATTTGAAAGCATGAATTGAATCTTCAAATTGACTTCAGGAACACGTTAGAATCTGGATCCGTGCCGATAAGTAAGCCGTTCAATGGTTCAGGTGGTGTTTCAATTTCAGGTAGTTGCACTTTTCCTGACGCGCAACACATCCCAGCTGGCTCATTTTTGAATTTCAGAGCATGACAATGCGGACATTCCTTGTCCATAGCACCAATTAACACTTTTGAATGAGCATAATATTCAATATCGGGCTCATACTGGAATGCTAGACGCAGGAATGAATCAGATATGAATGCCCGATGTACCTGTTGTCGTTGTTGGTCATTTGTTCTTCGTCTATTGACTGTGAAACGGCTTGATTGTCGTTGTTCCAATCTTCTGACTTCATTGCGTTCAGCTCGTGCATCTTCTGGCTCTTCTTGATGCAATTGCGCCATTCTGACACGCATATCATTATTTTGTTGCTGGATTTGTTATTCCGTTCTTTCGGATCTTCTATTTCGCAAGTACCGACCTCTACATGTACTGCGGCTCAAATCAGTCCCTTTGCGTTTTCTTGGCATTGCTCACAAAACATATATAAATAGAATTAATGAAATTATGTTTTTTCTAGTTTTTGACGCGGCAAACTTTATAAATAATTTCCTAGTAATTTCTAGTGTAGATAAACGTTGTTTTGCCATATAAATAATTTCCCAGTAATTTCTAGTGTAGACAAACGTTGTTTTGTAATTTCTAGTGTAAATGAAATAAAAATGTGGCGGTCCCTAGCCAAGCCTAAAAAGTTGGCGGCGTAAAAAACGTACTGGCAACCCTAACTATCGATAGACTATCGACTATCGAAATCATATCCATCGCTAAACACTCTATGTAATATGTTAGAGAGGGATGCAATGTTTTTATTAAATTTTGTTTAATTTAGTGATTATTAAAGTAATTAAATAAGATAAAAAATAGATGTTGGCCGATTCTCATAGATACCGAATAAGCACAAAAAATTTCATGAAAATCGGTCAAGCCGTTTCGGAGGAGTTTGAGCACAAAAACTGTGACACGAGAATTTTATATACATATGTATGTATGTACACTGCGCGTCATCAGGTTAGCGCCCCCCCTTTTTCACATATGTATGTTTTGTCTAATTTCTATTTTTCCATTGCACTTAAGTTCGTAAATTTTTTTTTTGTTTTTGTAATATTCATTTGTGATCTCTTCCACAAAAAAATAAAGGTCGTTCGAAGAACCGTTATATTTTTTTCGAATTTCGTTTTCTTTTTGACAAAAAAGCTTGCACTTATTTTGCGTCATCAGATTAGCGCCCCCAAATGCAATTTTAGTTATCTCGCTTAATTTGCCATCAACGATCACCAAATTTTTTGTGCATCATTAGTAGTAAATATTCTTGACTTTACTGTTTAAAATGGGACAAAAATAAATTTCATCTTTGGAAGAAAAATCGAAGATTGAAGCATTCTCCGAATTGGGTCTATCTCAGCATGAAATAGCTCAAAAAACGGGTAAACACAGAAAAAAGTATCCAATTTTATTCGGAACAAAGAAAAATATGGAAATAATGACAAAGAGAGCGACAGTCGGGTAGTTTCGCAAGCAGAGAAAAGAAAAATCCCAAGGGAAGCGTAAAATTTGCATGACACGACTGCCATTATAAAAAAAAAATGCAGAGTTAAAGCGAGGTTATCAACACTACAAAGAGTTATTCCGAATGCTAAACACTTGCAGCGACTAAAATGAAAGAAAAAACCCCCACTCAATCACATTCGGAAAACACTCGCCCTAATTTTGCCAGAGTGCGTATGACTTGGTCTTCTCAGTAAAAGCACCTGGTTTTCTCAGATGAAAAAAATTTAATTTTGAAGGTCTTGATGGCTTTAATTATTATTTTCATGATCTCCGTAAAAAGGAGCATCATTTGGACCGCCTTCACAGCCGGGTTGGAGGTCTGATGGTGTGGGGAGCCGTCCCTTACCATGGCACCTGCGAATTGTAATTCTCAACATCGCGCATGAATGCTGAAAACTACAAAGACGTTTTAAAAACTGCATTTCCCCAACTCGAAAATGCATTTGGGAATCCGAAGTGGTATTATCAACACGATAATGCCCCAATACATACCGCCAGGTCCGTCAAATCGTGGATACAGAGCCAAAATGTCGAGGTCCTTGAATGGCCCATGGGGGCCATGGGGCGGGTATGGACCCGCCGGATCTAAATATCATCGAGAATGTTTGAGGATGGTTAGTCAGAAAAGTGTACGAATCCGGAAAACAATATACTTCAAAATTGGAGTTAATTGAAGGCATCAAACGAGTTTGGTCCACAATTTCATTAAATTATATTGCCAATTTATACGACTTCATTCCTAATCAAATTCTCGAAGTTATTAGTAACAAAGGCGGTACCACGCCTTACTAAGTAGTTTCAAAATATCTAAAATCTAAATATAAGCCATAAAAAGTTTCATTGTTTACAAAAAAAATTAATCAAATTAAATTTATTGCTGAGGGCGCTATCCTGATGACCAAATTTTCATAACGTTGTTTTTATACCTTTTCTAAAAAAAATTATTGACATTTTATCTTAACAGATACAACAGGCAATTTAATCTTATTTTATCAATAATGTTTGAAAGTTTATTGCATAAAAATTGTAAGACTGTCATTTAATTGGTTCAGAAAATAAACGAAAATAAACGAAGAATGCAAAGGGGGCGCTAACCTGATGACGCGCAGTGTATATAGATAAATCAAAAAACCTGCTTTGAAATTTGTATACCCTTGCTAAAAGAGTATATTAATTTTGGTCAGAAGCTTGTAACGCATCGATGAAAGCATCTTCAACTATATAAACTTTATACATATTCTTGATCAATTTTGCTATTGTATCCGTGCGAGTTCCTTGGTTGAGGGACGCACATTCAACTGTGTAACTCACATTTATGACCCACCCTGAAGCTCACGATTGCGACCTTTTGCCCACAAGTAAATGCGGGAATGAAAGCATTTACTTGGGCGTCCCTCTACCATGGAACTCGGACATTTATGACCTCTACTCAGACTCGCGATCACGACCCTTTTCTCTGCTTATGCGTCCCTCAGCATACGAACCCGCACATTTATGACCTCTGCCAGAAAAATAACAAAACGAGCTCGGTGAGCCAATTGAGTCACCCTTGATAATAAGTATATATGTACATATGTATATATTCTTGATCAGCATATTGAGCTGAGTTGATATAGCCTTGTCCGTCCGTATCAATACGATCTCCTCCGAGACCCTTGAAGCTACGAAGCTAAAATTTTACACATAGAGTTCTTTTTGCTGCAGGCATTGTATATCTGGAATCATCCCGATCGGATGGCTGTATCATATATGTAGCTCCCATAGGAACGATCGGTCAAGAATAGGGTTTAACATTACTAACTCTATTGTTTTTCAATCGAATATTAATCTTTGGTGTTTGTGAGTTTTATATACTTCTCAACGCATTCATTAAGTTTCATCTGAATCAGAGCAAAAAAATGTTTCTATGAAAAATTTGATATCTGTTTCTTTGATAAGTTTTATATACTTTCTAATGATTCCGCCAAACTAAATATATAAATCAAAATGACAGTTTGTAAGGGTATACGAACTTCGGCATGGGCGAAGTCATTCTTCTGCAAGATAATAATCTGACGAACAGAAAACTATTTATTTTTAACTAACGCTCACGCACCTCTTTATGGCTATATAAAAAGCTTAGCAATTTGGTAACAACCCAGTCTATGGCAACGCGTAGCTCTGTCCAAATCGGAGTAAAAAACCTTTTAACAGGTCGGTAACGGTTTTTAAAAGTGGTAAAAAATAAAGAAACAAAATGTGTAGTAGATGATTACAGACAAGAGGTGTGAATGCTCAAAATTAGTTGAGCGAACTTAATCGATGGATCCGATCCGATAGAGTGCAATAGATCGATGAAAATTTTCCGATTTCGATATATCGAGTTTGTTGGTTGTTCTGTTCATTAATTAGTTCTTATATTACATTTGCAAACTGTTGTCTTTATGTACAGATCCCATTAGTACTTTTAGTACATACAGAAGTCGCCTATTTATTTGTTTTTCAGTTTCATTAAAAAGTTGAATTGCATTACACTAATTAAACCGCACACAAGTAAAGCAATTCAATTCGTGTTGAATTAGCAATATGTTTCTGTTTGTGTTGCAACTCTGTTTTTATCGACAGCTTTATCTAAAGAAATGTATCGATAAATGAACAAGCGAGAACGATTCTTCTTCTGTTAAAAAGTATAAAAGCTTATGGACGTCTGAAAATTAAGTTTAATTTGAAACCTCAGGAAGAAAGCATTCCTCAACGTAACGGTTGACAAATTATGGAGAGACAGTCTCGAACTAGAAATAATTTTTAAATATTATTAGCCTTACAATGGTACAAAACCATTTAAATTAGTTTTCAACGTTCGCCTTTTGAATTTTCGATCCTATTTTAACGTCAAATTTGAAACATTGTGCTTACAATGACAAAACAGGCTTTTCTCTTTTCTACGTCACAGTGCACATGCTCAGTTGATTGATTCAATGATTCCATTCCAGTTTGAGGAAGATCGCACACAGTACACAAAATACTCGTAAAACAGTAATTCCATATGTAAAAATATGCAATTAAATTGTAGAGAGTGTTTGTGAGTCATAATTAATTACTAATTATAAAATAAATTACTAATTATAAATTCTGAATGACGACATCGGACGGATTCTAATAGAGGGAAATCCATTCCTGTGTGAATGTGAAAATTCAACTAACGTTAAAATTATCTATCAACGAAGTTTGAATTATTTGTGTTTTCTTTTGAGTTGCATTGTCTATTTTGTCAAATATATGCGATTCGATGATTAATGGAGGCGAGAAAGAGCAACAGCAGTCCAGGATCAACCCGAAACATTAATGGAGTTAAAAGTTTTCACTCCACTATCGTGATGGGGACTTCCAAACTTACCTTACGTTCGTACGATGAAATTAGGAGAACATAATCGGTCAGTTTGTAAGGGTATAGGAACTTTTGGACTAGGAACTATGCCAATTACATTATTTAGTCAACGAATTCTGATAAAAATCAATTGATTTTTAATATTCCAAATTTTTACATGTCGTAAAGTCCGTTCAGGAAGAACTAGAGAGATGGAGTTAGAGAAGGAAAAGGCAAATGAATGGAATAAACTATTTCCTTTTTATTTTCGCTAGCTTCACTTTTCACTCACTTTTTATCCATGTACTGATTCTTTATTGTTTCGTTCTTTTTTCCTCTAAAATTTATCTTAGTTAACCACACCCATAAAAGAAATATCTAAGAAACTAACTTTGGCATTGCTTAAGTTTTAGACTATTTAATTACTTTTCCGTCATGTCGAAATCAATTTCTATGAATGCAAAATTGAATGAAATATTTTAAATTATTTAATTTTAATGAACTAAAATTTAATTGTAGTCATTATTTGTTTATGATTCATCAAGCCACTCAGCAGATGAGTAATATTCGCATCAGAATTAAGATATTAGAGTAGAAATATTAATTCATATTAACTGAATTGAGTTTGTTTATACAGTTATGCGTATTACGTCTATGTATTTCAATAAAGTCCAGATTTATTGAGTTTAAACTGTATCAGATATAGAATCTAGATGTAGGAAATAGTATACATACATATGTATGTATGTACATACATATACATAATTTGATATTTAAATATGTATTTATTCATGTTCTGTTTCCGAACACGGCTAATGGACATTATTAGATTACTTTTTAATTTCGTTGAATCTTAGACGATAGTGTTTAGCATTGATAAATATTAATTAAATTCATTATATTTTATTTCCTGAACTTAACTATCAAAACCCCACTAAATGTTATCCATAGTTCATGTTTTTAATTGTGTCCAAGTTGACTTGGTTAACGTTCTCCATATCCGAAATAATATATAGAAATAAAATGAGAAATAATGATTAATAATAATTGATAATAATTTATATTTGTATGATATAGCTAACATATATTAAATACAGTAGTAACCAGATGGTATCCATAGTTTATATAGTTCATGTAGTTCCATCACATCTATAAAACAGAAAATAAAATTATTTTAAGTCTGATTAAAATTAAATAAGATTGGTATGTAGAAATCACTCAGAACTTTTAAGATCACATTACTTTGATATCGGAAAAGCTTTAAATAGGCGTTAAAAATTAAGGACTAATTTGTATCGATTTCTTATGAATAACATGATAAAAAATTGATTCTTTAATTATAATTTCACATTTTGATGTTAAAAACTTATTATAAAGAGTAATCATTGCCTACGAAAATTAATAGCTTTCTCAATTTGGCTAACATATTTATCTTTTTAATTTCTTCTTTTACCCTGATCTGAGAAGTTAAGAAAAGCCAAATTTTATGCGAAAAAGTTAATATTTGTTTATGATTACCTGTGTTCCACCAAACAACTCAGCAGACAATACACTTTTTGGTAATTGAAAAATTACACCTCCGAGTAGATCGGAGTAGAAACATTATGTAATAATGATTAAGATAGGTATATTAGTTTTGTAGCGCTTCAATTATCAAAACATAGTATCCATTATTTGAGTATTTCAATTGAGTCCGAACAGAACCATCATAAATATGTAAATCATGTAAATTTAAAAGTTTTTCTAGAAAAATTCAATTTTTATACCCTGTACCCATAGGGTAAAAGAGTATATTAAAGTCGCTAAAATGTATGTAACAGGCAGAAGGAAAATTTTCCGACCCCATAAAGTATATATATTTTTGATCAGTATCAATAGCGAAGTCGATTGAGACATGTCCGTCCGTCTGTCTGTCCGTCCGTCGGTATGAACACCAAGATCTCAGAGACTATAAGAGGTAGAGCAACCAAATTTGGTGTCAACATCCGTCTATTGTATAAGCTGATCAAGTTTATTTCAAATTTTTGCCACGCCCACTTCCGCCCCCGTAATTTAGAAAAAACTATAACTTGAGCTGCAAAAAAGATATCGCATTCTTATTTGGCACACTTAATAATATAGCCAATATGCACCAGCTGACCAACAGGGTCAACCCTGGTACAGGGTATACTCAATGTCGGCAGGGACGACTTGCTTGCTTCATTTTTTCATAAGTCAGTTTTTATTTATTAGCGTAGGAATTACACCATACAATAGGAAAAATTCAATGAAAAGTTTTAATGAGAGATTTAAAAAATGGAAAAAAAAAAATTAAATAAAATGAAGCAAGCAAGTCGTCCCTGCCGACATTGAGTATACCCTGTACCAAGTAAAAGCACTCCATAAAATCAAAAACGATCAAAATCGCCATCAATTTACCAAAAAAATTCTCTTAGCATCCACTGCTTGCCATGCAGCAACAGCAAACGCATGCTATCTCGCTCACACTTAACAGCCCGTTTTGCATGGGGCGTTTCAATACAAAACGGAAATACGTATATCTCCGATAATTATTGTCCGATTTTGACAAAATTTGGTCAAGTGGTGCATTTTGGCCATATAAATGTGAATGCTAAATAAGAATACGATATCTTTAATATTGCTCTAGTTATAGGTTTTTCCCGAATTGCGGAAGTGGGCGTGGTAAAAATTTAAAATAAACTTGATCTGCTTATACAATAGACGGATGTTGACACCAAATTTGGTTACTCTAGCTCTTATAGTCTCTGAGATCTCGGTGTTCATACGGACGGACGGACAGACGGACATGTCGCAATCGACTTCGCTATTGATACTGATCAAGAATATATATACTTTATGGGGTCGGAAAATTTTCCTTCTGTCTGTTACATACATTTTAGCGACTTTAATATACCCTTTTACCCTATGGGTACAGGGTATAAGAATTCCGGGAAATTGAAAAAGTTTCGTGTTTGCCTTCTTAGTAGTTGTCTTAATCAATCGAGGATTTAAAACATATGGTTTACTTCAACTAACTTTAGCCAACGGAAAAACGATGAAATGTTATACATACTGATAAAATATCGCCATCGATAAGAACTTTGGAAAAATTTTTGCTTGTGCGAACAATTGTTTGACATACTGTATTCAATTTATGACAGTTTAATGTCGTTGGACTCTACTCATAATATCTTAGTACAGTGAATACTCATGACCACGAAACGTCTTTCTTGCTTCATAATTTTGTTTTTAGTTGTGTTTACTTTGAAATCAAATTTCTTATAACTCCTTCCTATTAACTGTAACATCCCTTTTACTTGCTTTCTATTAATACAGGCAATAAGATAATACTGATACAAAATTTAAAGAAGGATAATCAACGCGATTACAATACAATGCTCTGGGTAAGCCAGGAATTATTACTAATAACTTGTTAATTGCTAATTATTTCCTGTACTCTAAACATTAATTTTCTCTAGGTTTCAGCGGCTTTTATGGTGGCTCTAGTTATCATGAGCTTTCCTTCGCTTACAGCTTATTATAGCGTTGTGAGACAGCAGTGTGGATGCTCTATTAAAAAGGATAATGATGGAAAGAATGAAATAAACTGCTTCGATAGAGATTATATTAATTATACTTGTATAGCGAACGAAAACCCATACAAGCTAGATTTGTCGTTTAACAATTTGTTGAAATTTCCTGATGATCTACTTACTAATCCTGGCTTTGAGAATCTTGCATATTTGGATATTTCCTATAATTACATCGAACAATTACCTGATGAGGCATTTTCACGATACAAAGAACTTAATGTTAGTTTCAATGCTTTGGAAGAATTACCTCAACTTAATGTATCTACGATGGAGGCTTTCGATGTTAGCCATAATCTTCTAAATTCCACAAAATGGTTTCTGAATGACGACATCGGACGGATTCTTATAGAGGGAAATCCATTCCTGTGTGAATGTGAAAATTCAACTAACGTTAAAATTATAAATCAACGAATTTTGAAGGTCTGTGCACTTATATATACTAACACAATCATTAGAAATAACTTCTTTATAATATTGCAGGGACAACTAGAATCGGTGATGTGCATTGATAAGGAGAGCGGTGAACTGAAACCATTTAGAGAGGTTCCATCTTGTCATGCCCATATTAACGATAGCACCGATAAAGGAAATTCTAAACCATTCCTTGTTTGGATTTTTGTCGCTTGTGTTTTCTTTAGTTGCATTGTCTATTTTGGCAAATACAGGCGTTTCAATGTTCAATGGTGGCTAAAAAGAGCAACAGCAGTCCAGGATGAACCCGAAACAGACATGGAGTTAAATGTTTCGAACGTACGAGGAAAATAGAAGGACATAATCGGTCAGTTTGTAAGGGTATAGGAACTTTTGGACTAGGAACTATGGCACTTACATTATTCAAGTCAACCAATTCTACTGAATATCAGTTGATTTGTAATATTCCAAATCGTTATTATTTATGTTTATGATATAATCTATTTACACATATGTACATCCCTACTAGCAATGATGTGTCACCACTAATTATTATTATCTGGTAACACTACATTCAATAAATTAGTCCATTAGCAGCATTCCAAATAAGAAGTTCATTCTCGGTATCCTCGGAGACAACACCAAGGCCTTAAAATAAATTGCTATATCACATACTAATAAAAATAAAATCCTCTTTTCCATATTTCCTTTGTTGGATATATGGTCAGAAAAGAAAGAAAGAAATTTAATTTATTAATAACTTCCATAAATCGTATGATAATTTTCTACTATCGACAAACTTAACATCCAAATTTTACTTAATTGATTTGTCCCCTGACAAATTATAAATTTAAAAATGCTATGTGGTCGATGAGCTATTTATTTGTGCATGTGTGGCAAATATTTGCTGGAATAATGATCTCTGTGAAATTTAAAATCCAACTTGAAATTGAATTTCTATCAAAACTTTTGCAAGGATCATTGCTGTCAGATTGGTGTAGAAGTCATCATCGTCGTCGTCGTTCTTGTCTTTGTCGTTGTCCTCGATGACGTTGGTGGTTGCTGTTGTTTCTCTTGTTGCTTTTATTATATGTATGTATATCGTGCTGTTTTTTCTCTTTCTATTATTCTCTTCTTTGTGTCAGCAACAAGTCAGCTATTTAGCACAATTGGTACAAAGTAAATCTAATGGGAATAGGACAAGTATTGGTGGTCTTCTGATATTGTTTGCCAATACGCCAGAAATATATTTGCCTACTAATCAGTTATCACTATCCATTAGTTGGCTAAGCCTTTAAGTAACTCTCACATAGTTTTATATATACCAACCAAGAGGAAGAAAACTGCTTAAAAAGCGGAATAAATAATAATAAAATACAATATGTGTCTGTGTACGCCTATTTATCTTCTTGTCACTTGATTGAAACTGACTTGAAGGTAAAAATAATAAAATAGTCTAAAACTGCAAGGAGTATACAAACTTTATCAATGCCAAAATTGGCTTCTTTGAATGTATTTTCTCTGAATAAGCCGTGTGGACATTTTCCTTGAAGGATGAGGGGATTTATATTTTTATTTGTTGTATATAAAAGCAAAATAAGAAAAACCATTACTATCAGAGCATTATTATATTTTTCATATTTTTGTTATCTTGAAGTGGGCTTTAACGGTTTTCGGTTAGCTGTGCCATGGCTTGAAAATGGTGGCCAGAAACGGTTATGCCACACCCACCTCACACATATTCATTTTCATTGCGCTCAAAACCGGATTTAACAGGTAAATCAAGCATATCAAAGAAACTAACTTGGTTTAGTTTTTAGATTATTTAATAACTTTTTCCGTCATGTCAGAATCAATTTCTGTGAATACAAAATTAAATGAAATATTTCAAATTATTTAAATACATATTCGCATCAGCAATAACATATTAGAGTAGAAATATTAATTCATATTAACTGAATTGAGTTTATTTATACAGTTATGTGTATTATGTCTATGTGTTTCAATAAAGTCCAGATATATTGAATTCAAGCTGCATCAGATATAGAATCTAGATGTAGAAAATAGTATATACATAAGTTGATATTTAAATATTTAAATCCATCCACGTTCTGTGTCCGATCACGGCAAATGGACATCATTAGATTACTTTTTAATTTGGTTGAATCTTAGACGATTGGGTTTAGCATTCATAAATAATTATTAAATTGATTATATATTTTATTTCATGAATTTAACTGTTTTATGCATGAATACATCGCAATGAATACTTAAAATGAGTTGAGTAAATTACGACGTCGAACATGTTTGAATAAGACAGTGTGCATGCCATCTGCATACATATGTATGTATGTATGTATGTATGTATGTATGTACATTCAACTTATATACTTAATACACAGCATAAGAATAATCGGTTCAAGGCATACTCAACGAGTGTGCCAAAATATTATCAAAGAAATACTCACAAAGAGAAGACCGACTTTTGGTCAAATTATATATAAAATTAAAATAAAGAAACTTTAAATAAAATTGCACAAATTGATAATAATTTCAATAAAATATTACGTGGCGACCGTGACAGCGGTTGTAATGTATTGTGTTGCGTTGTATTTAATTGTGCCTGGAGGCACATAAAGCAAGCAAGTTGTGTGCCTAATAATTAAATACGTTTAAATACAAAATATATGTATATGAGAAATCATGCTTAAATAATGCAAGAAGAAGAAATTACACCTGTAATACAGAGGAACGCCCTCTCGTTGGAAGAACACTTGGAAGCCCATCTTGAGGACGGTCCATGTCCCCTAACAATAGAAGAGTATGGGGCTAGAAGCCAACCCTTGCCCAAGAGACACCACAGAAGTGGAGGACAACGAATAAGACTACTCAGTCAAAGGAGACTGAACATCAAGAGGAGGACCGACAACGCTACAGAGAACGTAGACAAGCCATAGAAGGGGCTTTAGCTTTGCTAAAAAGAGCACAGCAACGCAATGAAGTCGCTAACAGCCATAAGCCTTGATAGCCTTTAGTTATAACCTCTACCTCAAACAATCGCGTTTTACGCCGTTTCTAAATACTAATTCTATCTCTGCCAGGCTTTATAGCATAAAGTTTCTACTAACTAATGTAGTATATTAAAAAAAAATAGATTTCGCAAATTAAATTCGCTTTGCAAAAAGAATAAAATTGATTAAAATTAGAAAAGAATATTATAAAATAAAATAAATATAGATCTTTTTCATGAACGTTTAGGAATTCAGTTAATTTATGTTAAACATAACAAACATTATAAAGAAACGTTACACGAGCAGAGCTAATAATCTAGAAATATAATAAATATAAGAAAAAACTAGAAGGATGGGCTAACTTCGGCCGTGCCGAAGTTCGTATACCCTTGCAAACTGTCTTTTTGATTTATATATAATTTGCCAGAATCATAAGGAAGTATATAAAACCCATCCAATATAAATTTGATGTCCGTAGCATAAAAATTAAAACAAATTTTTTTTCCCCGATTGTTCCTATGACAGCTATAGCATATAGTCAACCGATTCTGATAAAACTTAAAAGATATATTTCTTTTTATATAAAATTGTCAAATAACAAATTTCGTGACGATTGCTTCAAAAACACCCAAGTTATTGATCAAAAACTATATTTTTGACTGATCGTTCCTATGGGAGCTATATGATATAGTCGACCGATTCTGATAAAACTTGGTATATGTGTTGAGGATTATATAAAACTCACAAACACCAAATTTAGTGACATTCTATTGAAAAACAACTGAGTTATTGATGTTAAACCTTATTCCTGACCGATCGTTCCTATGGCAGCTATATGATGTAGTCATCCGATCGGGATGATTCCGAGATATACAATGCCTGCAGCAAAAAGAAGCCTAGGTGCAAAATTTTAGCTCTGTAGCTCCAAGGGTCTCGGAGATTGCGTTGATCCAGACAGACGGACGGACAGACGGACATAGCTACATCAACTCAGCTCATCATGCTGATCAAGAATATATATACTTTATATAGTCGGAGATGCTTCCTTGCAAACTTGCAAACTTCTGACCAAAATTAATATACACTTTTGCAAGTGTATAAAAATAAATAAAATATATTCAATAAATTTTAGTCGGAATGTTTTTGTAATATTTATGAACAATGCTACAAAAACAACTTTAACGTTTTTTATTGACACAATTCTCAATTCTATAAATTAATTCCGATCACTTTGATACCATTTCTGAGGATAAAACTAAATATATTGAAGTAATAGTCCAGAGAGTAATAAAATTCCAAGGTACTACTCTAATAGATCGTCAATAGTAGATGCAAACATCGCAATACCATGTGATGGAATTATATGCATTGATTTTATAAAAAAAATTCAACTGCCTACTAGATTTCAAACAAACAGAGGACAGGTTTATTATTATTATTATGTGGTAATAACATACAGTTCTGGTAATAATTCACTTCGCTATTGATACTGATAAAGAATATATATAATTTATGGGGTCGGAAAATTTTTATTCTGCCTGTTACATACATTTTAGCGACTTTAATATACCCTTTTCCCCTTTGGGTATAAAAACTAGTTAATCGAAAAATTCTGATTCACTGTCTTAATATTAATTTAAAGTGGAATGAAACCTGGGCTATTGCATTTATTAAATAGTGCAAGGATTAACAATATTGCACTAAGGAAAGACTTAATTCTTCTCTTCAATTTATATTAATAGTCTAATTCTTGGAAGATTATCCAAATCACAGGATATGGTATCTGGTCTTAGCCAAATACGCTTATAATCAACTGTGTGTTAAACAACATCTGAACCAAACTCTTCGAAAAACAAAATGAGCTATTACTGTTAGAGAATGTTTTGGGTAACGGATATTAAAGTGCTACCAACTTTCTATTTCCTTCTACGAATCGAATGAAAATTTCACGAGTTGGAATTCGACTCCGCCAAATTAACCAGATTAACTCGATCTAGAACTTGCTATTGCTTTACGGCAATTGAATGATTCATAATCAAGATTTAAAGGTAAACTTAGTAATAGTTTAATTCTTTATAATAGTTTCTCTGAACAATATGGGTATGTGACCACTAACTACTCTTTAGAGATGCTTTCAAAACAAAACTACATAATGAAATGCGTTAGTGGTCCCACGTTGGGCGCCAAAATTTATGTAATGTATCTGGTGTTATTGGCCCTATAAAATTTGTGTAATGATTCGTGGGTGTTCGAATTAATGGCGAACTAAGGGAGTTTTAAGTCGCTCTCTGAGTCAGGAATGCCTAGCGGGGAGGCAGCTCTTTCGGTGTGGGGTGGGTTTTTGCTGGAAACCTGTCTCTACATTAACAAAATTAAAATTTAATTTAGGGATCCCTTCTGAATCTAAACCAAAAATAAGACTGGAAAACAAAAGAAAACACTGTCAACTAAACTTATTAGTCATATAGTCAAAACAAAGCAGGAAAACTATTGAAAGTTTGGGGAGTTTACCTTACATTCGCTCTTTACCTAACCCTACCTATGATTTTCATTGCGGATAGTTAATATGAAATGTTGATATGGCAATTCAATGTTTCACCTACGGTGTGGCAACACCAATGATGCTTAGTCGTAATAAAACTTTAGTCTCTACTACGAAACAACCAAACGTTGTAGTTCTTCTTAAATTCCACCTACCATCATGAAATTATTAATTATTAATTTTTGTGTAAATGTGGATGATATTCACTATTTCTTCATGTGTACTTAGGTTCTTTAAGAAGTGATAAATTGAGTTGAATGATCTACATACAGTAAATCAACTGTTCATAATTAAGTGATGGAAGAATTAGACATTAAAGAGCATATTTAAGAGCATAAACTATATAAAACTAGAAAAGAATGCAAATATTAGAAGTAAACGGGGATAATCATTTGGATCAGATCATGAATGAATATGAATATGTATGAATGTAAATGTAAACTGATACCGTGTTACTAAATCCTTATGATTATCATAACAACATGTGGAGATATTAAAGTTTGGTAAACATTTGAACACACGTTCAAATTTTATTAAAAATTTGGAATTTAATAGAGAATCAATACTTTACTTGTGACCCTGAGCGCTTGCATCAACTTTAAATATGCTTTTTACAAACATATGAATGCGCTTGTCAGAGTACAGAGGCGATTTCAAATCATTTTATCATAAGGGGTGATAAAAAAAATTTTTATAATAATTATTGATATCGAACATGGCCTAGCAAGTTTAGCATTATTTAATAATTTGTGGATCACATGAAATGATTAATTAAATCATCACTCTCTTGAACTTAACCAAAATCAAAAACAATTTTCTTTTAATGTTAACACAAAAAAATTTATATATTTATGTACATATGCCTATGTATATGTATCTTTTCACTATGTGTATATAAACACATGGGCACAAAAATTAGCACTGCCAGCTACACTAAAGAGACTTCAAAGTTGAATAGATTGACTGCTTCCAGGGAAATTTCACTAAGCAGCGTACAGCAATCTATGTATTTTCATCTGCAGACATAAGATTGAGTAATCCACGTCTTACTCTTGGCTCTTTTGTCCAACTATTAAACTTTGTAGGATTTTCGTTGGGCCATAGCCACAAATTAGAAAAACCTATCGCAATTATTGCGATTTCTACTCACAAAAAAAAAATTATATATAGATATATGCGACATACCAGTGGAAGCAGTTTTACTTTTAGCCGACTTGCAACACTCGGATATGTACTCAACACCTCTTTTATAGGGCCAGACAATCAAAGAAAAACCAATAAAAATCTTCTTGGGGAGGAGTTTTAGATTTACTTTCTAGTAAATCACTTTTGTTAAGATTTTCCTGTTTATTTGCGGTTGATGAATATTGAAAATACGGAATTTTTCCAATGAGGAAAACTTGGCCACGAGGTTTTATTTCTTGTTAGACAGTACTTTGGCGTTGGTAACTTCTTAGGGTGGTTTTTGGAATTAAAAAGGGCGTCTGCAGTTAGTACCCAGTCTTTTATAACCACTGCCAAACCAAAGCTCTTTCTTTTAACTCCTGAAGCGAGCTGCGATCATTGCCAAAAAAATCTATTGTAATCGATGTAACGCCCTCTATGACAAAAATTACATCGCGTTTAATAGCATGCGAGAATTAGCGATAATAAAAATATTAAGTATTTCGACCATTACACCTTAGCTAACTATGTTACTATTCCAGAATTGATTTCAATATAGAAAAATTTCAATAAAAATAATAACATTGGAATAGACCTAGACTGTTATATCTTCTAAATAAATATGGAATCTTTTACTTTTACTAAAACTTTACTTTTTTAGAAAATTGAAATCATTAAATATGCATTAATAAAGTTTGAGAACAGTTATCACCATTTGAGGGTACATTGTTTTCTTGTTCAATTCAAAGAAAATTTTCATATTTTGATTGCGGCTATGCCGTACTTACGACCAATGTCCAACGATGTGAGCAAGCCCGGATGACGGTTGATGAGCTTTAGGATTCTCTGTATAAATGATTTTCATGTTCAATTTATTGGTGATAAACTGCGCGCATAACTATAATTTTGGGAAGGTATTTATAAGAATTAATGTTTCGCAGGAAATTGAAAATAAAAATTCTACATAGGATACAAACTTAATTGAAAGATTCCAAAATAATTTAAATCTATTAAATCCATGGTTGTCGCTGGTTGGAGTTATTAGAACCAAACTCTTCCAAAATTGTAAGTCCACTGGGAGGAACACCTGGTCGATGAGACAGGAGACTGATTTAAATATCAATATAGCAGATTTGTTTCCTGATGAATCGATGAGATTCATGCCGTGATTTTATGGCAATGGTTATAGTTTCATTATCGAATCTTACCACAAATGTGCCTTTTAGCTGATTAGTCCCTGAGGTTGTTATGACTGTTTCGTTAAAGCCCGTAACGACCTTCGTCCACTAACGTGATCAGTTGCTGTTTGTCTTGTAGGTAGTGGCATTGTGCATTATCTCCTTTGATTAGGCGTTTGTCTCCTGGCTGTGGTATTTCGAATAGATAAACAATCGCCCAACAATTGGAACGTTCCGCCTTCGCCTTCTACCACGGTGTTAGTGTGCAGGATGATTCGTCTTCCTTCCAGGAAGTGTTGTCCCGTTTGTCAATAGCGTTCATTCCAACTCCGGATCCCACCAAAAATTCTGATGGAAGACGCCGATATACCCAAGACGGCTTGTTCAACGCTAAATGCGAAATACGAATTTCCAGAATTTCCGAAATTCATTTTCCGGAGAATGATAGATGATGTTCTTATGGAATTTATTTTGAAAATTTGCTAAGTCTGCGTAGACGACATCATCGTCTTTAGCTCATCCTTTGAAGAGCATTGGTTGCTCCTCAGCCTCAGGGCTGTGTTCACTAGGTTGCGAGAAGCGGGATTACAGGTCAACTTAGAAAAGACTCAGTTCTTACGTAATCACCGATGGTATTAAAGTGCATGGGAAAAAAGTTGAAGCAATTTTAAGCAATTTCTCGCCCCCGAGAAATCTAAAAGAGCTTACTACAGGAAATTTATCAAGGACTATGCCAATGGTCAAAGACCCTTACGAATTTAACACGTGCGGGAGGCGCACCAGCATCTCAATCCAAAAACATATCAATAATATTGGATGAAGAGGCAACACCTTCCTCAACCTGAAAACCTCATCAGAGGTGTTAGCTTTTCCCGATTTTTCCAAACCCTTTCATCTCACTACAGATGCTTCATTACTACGCTAAGATTGAGAAAGAAATGTTAGCTATCGTTTGGGCCCTTGAAAATCTTCAAGCCTACCTATACGGTGCTTCTACCACAAAGGTACACACAGACCATCAGCCCCTCACATTTGCAATCGGCAATCGTAATTTCAATGCCAAGTTAAAAAGATGGAATGCTCGCATAGAGGACATAATTGGGAACTTTTTTATAAAAAGTCGTATGTAGTTGCGGATGCATTGTCCCGGATCGTATCAGTCCCCGACCAATTAAACGCCAATACGCTCATCCAAAGACACGATGACACTGACTCCCTGGCCATTGTGCAAAACGCGATGCTAGATTCTTCCAATCTTATTCCTCATGTAGAGGTTCCTATCAATGTCTTCAGGAACCAAATTGTATTCGACCCGGCTCGCATAGAGTACACCTGTTGCGTACATTGTGCAGGTTATTCTCACAAAACTTTCACATGGAAGGAAATCAGGTCCTCTCTAAAACCACACATTAATCGCTCCGTGATCATCGGAATCAGGATTCCAGAATCCCATCTCCAACTCTTGCAACGGGTTTACCTTGAATCATTTGTTCACTGTAAAATCAGAGTTGCACAGAGACTGATAGTTGACCTGGTGGATGAGGATGAGATTTTAGCACAAATAAGCAGAGAACTCCTTGATAAATTTTATTTCCCCAGCATGGCACTTGCGAGCTTTACAAGTATGACAAACACCCGGAAAAACGCCATTGGAACGGGCCTTGCCATGGGTCTAACTTCCTCCATTGCTGGTTCCCTACCAGCTTCCTCAATAGCCTGCATTCTATCTCCTTGGGTTTCAACCGAGTCTATGACCTCGGTCAGTTTGTTGGCCATTTCCTTCATTGCATCTTTGACCTCATCCATGGTAAAAGTTTATTGGAATAAGAGGGTAAGAAGAATGTTAACTCAATTGGGAGTTTTTATTTCAGAGAGTGTAGTTTTTTTCTTAGAGATTTGGTTCAAAATCTTGAGATGCGATTCGAACAAAACAGATTTCTGTCAGATTTCGCACCTAGCGAGTAGGGAGAAAAGAATTACAGATAAGAAATTGTTATCTCAGAGAATTGTACTGTGTTAGCAGAGAGGCGGGTTTAGTGTTACAGTGGATTTTACAATGGTTCTTGTGATTCATTGATAAATTTATTACTATGGTGTTTTGTGTGCTATGTTTTTTTCGATATAACGTGTGTTTTACCTTTAGTTCAACTATGGCTAGTTTGCATATTGCATGAATATTTTATCGCGGTGTGTTGCGTGATATTATATGTGTTCCTTTGTGAAGTGTGGCCAGTTGTATGCCTAATTTGAAATAAAGCTGATTAGAGCATGTTTGGGTATGGAACAGATAACCTCCTTCACTTACACGAGCCCTCGGGGGGTTTTACTAGTGGTTTTATAATCGTTTCTGTTTAAAAGTCTTCTTTAGCTTACAAGATGCCAGGATAGCTGATTAGATGAAAAAGAGAAGAAACATTTTTTTACAAAATTGTAACAATTTTGTGGGGGAACAAGAGCTTTTGACTCTTCATAATCACACAAGAAAAACTTTTCGTTAAGCAAGGGTTTTTTTGTTTCTGTTTTTGCCACACTTCTTTTTCTTTTTTTTTAAATGTATATGTATTTTTTCTACAGCGTCTTTCACTTAGCCCTTCTATTTATATGTAAATTTTTTATTTTCAATACATTTTATGATTGTTTTAATGTATTCTTTCGTTTCATTTGACGTTTTAGTCTTAAATTCAAAAATAGAGCTGCATTAAAAGATTCTAAAAGCATAGTTAATAGCAAAATCCCGTTATTTCTAAGAATAATAACAAAACAAACAAAGAAATCGATATACATACATACATATGTATGTATGTACATATCTGTGTAAAGAATTTTTTGACAGTGCAAATATGAGTAGTCTAAGTTTTTGTTGATTTTTTGGGTTTACATTTATTGTTTTGGTTTTTTTTTTTTTTAGAATTGTACTTAATATTATTTATGAAATTGCTAGGCATAAAAAAAAATATTTTCCCATTGTGTAAAGTGTTTCTTGACAGACTGTAAGTTTGTGTCATCACTGAATTGATCGGTCGCCAGTTCTGTGTCGGATTGAAGAAAAAAAACTAGATTGAGCTAAAAATTAAAAGAAAAAGCTTAAAAATAAGCTAATTATAAAAACACTTGCTGCATAACTTTTAATAGATATTTTAATTTTATTAATTTATTTAAAATTAAATTAATGAAATTATGTCATCAATTATTCGTTTCCGCATATTTGTCAGAGGTTTTAATTAAAGAGAAGCACTTTACAGGTACTTTATAATTAAAAAAAAAATATACTAAGTTACACTAAATAAATAATCATTTCAAAAACAAAGCTTATACGTAATATTGCGTTCAATCCTGTAGCATTTAATTGATTTCGCAATTTAGTTTTAACGATGTTAACGTTGCTAAATACTTTATGAAATTTGAAATTAGCTAGATTCTAAGCTATAAGCACTTTAACAACTTTAATCAGCCAGATCTAGCTTAAAATAAGCTAAAATCACAACATTGAGTCGGACACGAGTCCCGCTACCAAAGCCCTCATAAATATCGATATCAGTAGTGAGCAAGAGTCGAAGAAATCAAGTGGTAATGTAAATATATGTATATAAATACTGTAACTTTAGCATTAAATAAATAGTTATATTAATCGTGTCAAAATCTGATATTATTCAAGTTCATTTATTCAAGTGAGCTGCACTATCTACGCGCCAACACAACCTGACAAATATATACATACATACATACATAAATAGTAACCCTCTAGTAAATGGGTAACATATGTATGTATATTTATATTTATAATTTATGCCTGAAACAAAATGTCACAGGTCGAGCTAAATATTGATACATATATCACCAATTAATGTTAATATAAAAGCGAAGCAAGCAAGTCATCCCTGCCGACATTGAGCATACTCTGTACCAAGTAGAGGTACTTCATAAAGTCAAAAACGTTCAAAGTCGCCATCAACTTACAAAAAAAATATACATATGTACATATAATATACCGTTTTACCCTATGGGTACAGGGTATAAAAACACAACAATGTAGTTGTGCATCTTTTTATGTATGTATGTATGTACATACAGTCATTTATATACATACATATGTATATAAGCAATATGAGCAGGCCAGTTCACCATAGGAACGGTACACTCTCGCTCTCTCTCTGTCTCTCTCTTTATAGCTGCGATCCAAAACCTGTATAAGTACATACATTCATATATACATACATACTCAGTCATTATACACTTGCAAAGTGTATATTAATTTTGGTCAGAAGTTTGCAACGCATAGAAGGAAGCATCTCCGACTATATAAAGTATATATATTCTTGATCAGCAAGATGAGCTGAGTTGATATAGCCTTGTCCGTCTGTCCGTCCGTCCGTCCGTCCGTCTGTCCGTCTGTCCGTCTGTCTGGATCAACGCAATCTCCTCCGAGACCCTTAGAGCTACAGAGCTGAAATTTTGCACCTAGGCTTCTTTTTGCTGCAGGCATTGTATATCTCGGAATCATCCCGATCGGATGACTATATCATATAGCTGCCATAGGAATGATCGGTCAGGAATAAGGTTTAACATCAATAACTCAGTTGTTTCTTAATCGAATGTCACTAAATTTGGTGTTTGTGAGTTTTATATAATACCCAACATATATACCAAGTTTCATCAGAATCGGTCGACTATATCATATAGCTCCCATAGGAACGATCGGCCAAGAATAGGGTTTAACATCAATAACTCTGTTGTTTTTCAATCGAATGTCACTAAATTTGGTGTTTGTGAGTTTTATATAATACCCAACATATATACCAAGTTTCATCAGAATCGGTCGACTATATCATATAGCTCCCATAGGAACGATCGGCCAAGAATAGGGTTTAACATCAATAACTCTGTTGTTTTTCAATCGAATGTCACTAAATTTGGTATTTATGAGTTTTATATAATCCTTAACACATATACCAAATTTTATCAGAATCGGTCGACTATATCATACAGCTCCCATAGGAACGATCAGTCAAAAATTTAGTTTTTGATCAATAACTTCGATGTTTTTGAAGCAATCGTCACGAAATTTGTTATTTGACAATTTTATATAAAAAGAAATATATCTTTTAAGTTTTATCAGAATCGGTCGACTATATGCTATAGCTGTCATAGGAACAATCGGGGAAAAAAAAATTTGTTTTTTTTTTATGACACGGACATCAAATTTATATTTGATGGGTTTTATATACTTCCTTATGATTCCGGCAAATTATATATAAATCAAAAAGATAGTTTGCAAGGGTATACGAACTTCGGCACGGCCGAAGTTAGCCCATCCTTCTAGTTTTATTTTCGATCCAAATTTGTGGACCAATGTGAGGCTGGCACACTGACTCATTCAAACATGTTCGACGTAGTAAATTCACTTAACTCATTTTGAATACTCAATTATTATTGAATTAATTAAAAACATTTATGATAATCAACACATTTTCTTTTAATTTGGCCATGTTTAAAAGAAGTCACCCGTTAACTGCTCTTTTGCTCCGATTTGGACAGAGCTACACTTTGCCGTAGGCTGAGTTGTCAACAAAGTGCTTATTATATGGCGATAAAAGCGTTCGTGATCGACAGTGGACTCTTTGTCTTTAGCAAAAAAAATTAAACTTTATTCAAAGCTAAATTTAATGTCCTTGGAAAGAAAACGAACTTATCATAGAAACATTTTTTGTTCGATTCAGATTAAACTTAATGAAAGTGTTGAGAAGTATAAAAAACTCAAACACACCAAAGCTTGATATTCGATTGAAAAACAACAGAGTTATTGATGTTAAACCCAATTCTTGACCGATCGTTTCAATGGGAGCAGCAAAAAAAGCCAAAGTGCAAAATTTCAGCTCTGTAGCTTCAAGGGTCTCGGAGAAGATCGTGTTGAACCGGACAGACGGACGGACAAGGCTATATCAACTCAGCTCAACATGCTGATCAGGAACATATATGTATGTATGTATATACATTATATAGTTGAAGATGCTTCCACCTATGCGTTGCAAACTTTTCACCAAAATTAATATACCCTTTTTGCAAGGGTATACAAATTTCAAATCAGTTTTTTTGATTTATTTATTGCGAACTTTGTTATAAATAAACTCAATTTTGGTTTTTTTTTATTTGCCCAAATGGTAAAAACTAAAAACCATTTAAATAAACCAGAATAGCGAATGTACAAGTGAATTTAAATCGACTTCGAACATGTTTGAATGAGTAAAGTAAAGACAAATAACAAATTTTTACTTATTTATTATTGAAACCCTCAAAAATATCATCATTTATCATACTTCATCGCTTTATTTTTCTTTGGCCATATCTTTCACAAGCCTGATTCTTTTAGCGATCCTGCTATATTTAGCGACTGGACTTAAATTCATATATTTGGACATGATGAATTTTTTCTGACCTCATAGTATGTTGGGTCATCATCATTAAGTAGAAAGAACAAAAACAAATTGTTAAATATGACATATTTCCTATTTGTTTTAATGTGAGGAATATTAATATTATTTCATATTCCTCATAATGGCCAATGGGGCGTATGGAATATCGATTGTAACCCTATAAAACGTTATGATACGTGTCAATAGATGCAGAACGAACATTTGCTATGGGTCAAACATATGAACGAACCTGTTGGTATGAGTCAACAGATATTAACGAACATTTGGTTTGAGGTAAAATGAAAAGACGAACTGTTGGTATGAGATGAAACAGGATCATACATAAAGTACATACATATACATACATATGTAGGAGACGGATCAGGGTATTGCGTGTCTCGCATACCCTTTAATACCCTGTGTTCTCTGGCTTCTCTTTCTATTTAAGGGCATTGGTGTCCCTTTCTGTTTGATTCCCATTAGTCCAGTATTAAGTATGGTCACTCGTATCTTTGACGCTTACAGTTTGGCAGTAACTGTTATCATGTCAGCTATACAGTGAATACTGTCATGTAAGTTATACAGTGAATACTGTCATGTAAGTGATACAGCGAATATTGTCATGAGTGTTCGACACTGAACGGTGAGTCATGCAAATTTGGCACTGACTGCTTAGTCATGCAGGTGACATTAGAATTGGACGACATATGACGCTGTTATTGAGAGAGATGACAGCAGAGGCTGTCGGAGAAAAAAACTTATCTCCGACACATACATATGTACATACGTATGCATAGAAGCCGCAGGATGTTTGTTAAATATCATATGCCAAGGGATAGCAAAGCAATGGAAATAATACAATGACAAAGCCTGGACGTCGGAGTTACTGACGTCACGATAAGAGATAGACATATAAAGTTACACTAATGCATTGCGCAAAAAAAGAGCTTAAGGCATGCATGTTTATAGAGCTTTCGAAGTTCAATGTATGTACAGCTAATTATACGTTTTTTCAATTTTTTTCAAATTAAATTTAATTAATTAAGCTATAAGCTATATTTTCTTAAAATAGTAAAAAAAATAAGAATTAAAATATGTTTGCAACAACAAAAAACAGAAAAACTAAAAAAAAGCACAAAATTCTGCTGCCAATTTGAATTTTTTTCCTGACGTCATCGCTATTTGGAGTAATTGACAAAAAAAGACTTAGATAATTATAGTAAATATTGGTAGAAATACACTTATAATTTACCATTTATCAACTCGGCAGAAAGCTTAGAATGTTTTTTATAACTTTAAATTCTTGTGCATTGCAAAAACACTTAGAATTATTTTTTGAGGACTTAGGACTTCAGCACTTAATCACCTGGCACCAAAATGAAGTCTGCCCCAAAACAGCAGAGGTATATGTATATTCTGCGGAAAGTTTGGCGTCTGTTAAATCCAGCAACTGTAAAGCTTGGCGTCTGTTAAGTTAACCAACTCTTTGTAGATCAGTATTAAAGTTTAAAAATTTGCGCTGGTATCGAAATTATCAACCTTGAATTGAAGGTAATATTAAGTTAATTAAAATTTAACTCCTTTAAAAGAAAAAAAAACAGGTGCAAAAAGGTTAAAAGTCTTTGGTTTTGTGAATTAATTATATTTATACGGTGAATAAGTCTTAGTGTTTTATTTTTTGAATTACTTTGATAATATGTTCTGACTAACTAATTACAGTATTTCCATTATTTTTGCAGATGTGGTGGAAATTACACCCATTCTTCCAAGACTCAAATAAAGTACATAATTGATGGACTTCATCGTATCGTGAGTATCCAATACTAAAATATTGAAGCAAGCAAGTCGTCCCTGTCGACATTGAGTATACCCTGTACAAATTAAAAGTACTCCATTATGTCAAAAACGAACAAAGTCGCCATCAGTTTACAAAAAAAAAATTCTCTTAGCATATTCAAATATCAACTTATGTATATACTATTTTCTACATCTAGATTCTATATCTGATACAGCATAAAATCAATATATCTGGACTTTATTGAATCACATAGACATAATACACATAACTGCATAAATAAACTCAATTCAGTTAATATGAATTAATATTTCTACTCTAATATGTTATTGCTGATGCGAATATGTATTTAAATAATTTGAAATATTTCATTTAATTTTGTATTCACAGAAATTGATTCTGACATGACGGAAAAAGTTATTAAATAATCTAAAAACTAAACCAAGTTAGTTTCTTTGATATTCTTGATTTACCTGTTAAATCCGGTTTTGAGCGCAATGAAAATGAATAGGTGTGAGGTGGGTGTGGCTTAAATCGTTTCTGGCCACTTCAAGATAACAAAAAATATAATAATGCTCTGATAGTAATGGTTTTTTTTATTTTGGTTTTATATACAACAAATAAAAATATATATCCCCTCATCCTTCAAGGAAAATGTCCACACGGCTTGTTCAGAGAAAATACATTCAAAGAAGCCAATTTTGGCATTGATAAAGTTTGTATACTCCTTGCAGTTTTAGACTATTTTATTATTTTTACCTTCAAGTCAGTTTCAATCAAGTGACAAGAAGATAAATAGGCATACACAGACACATATTGTATTTTATTATTATTTATTCCGCTATTTAAGCAGTTTTCTTCCTCTTGGTTGGTATATATAAAACTATGTGAGAGTTACTTAAAGGCTTAACCAACTAATGGATAGTGATAACTGATTAGTTGGCAAATATATTTCTGGCGTATTGGCAAACAATATCAGAAGACCACCAATACTTGTCCTATTCCCATTAGATTTACTTTGTACGAATTGTGCTAAATAGCTGACTTGTTGCTGACACAAAGAAGAGAATAATAGAAAGAGAAAAAACAGCACGATATACATGTAATAAAAGCAACAACAGCAACAAGAGAAACAACAGCAACCACCAACGTCATCGACGACGATGATGACGTCTCCATTCTGACAGCAATGATCCTTGCAAAAATTTTGATAGAAATTCAATTTCAAGTTGGATTTTAAATTTCACAGAGATCATTATTCCAGCAAATATTTGCGACACTTGCACAAATAAATAGCTCATCGACCACATAGCATTTTTAAATTTAAAATTTGTCAGGGGACAAATCAATTAAGTAAAATTTAGTTGTTAAGTTGTCGATAGTAAAAAACTATCGTACGATTTATGGCAGCTATTAATAAATTAAATTTCTTTCTTTTCCGACCATATATTCAACAAAACAAATATGTAAAATAGGTTTTTATTTTTATTAGTATGTAATTTAACATTCATTTAAGGGCCTTATTGAGGTCAAGTAACCAAGCCAATTATTATACCCTGTACCCATAGGGTAAAAGGGTATATTAAAGTCGCTAAAATGTATGTAACAGGCAGAAGGAGAATTTTCAATAGCCGAGTCGATTGAGACATGTCCGTCTGTCCGTCCGTCTGTCCGTCCGTCCGTATGAACACCTAGATCTCAGAGACTATAAGAGCTAGAGCAACCAAATTTGGGGCAACATCCGTCTGTTGTGTAGACAGGTTAAGTTTGTTTCAAATTTTTGCCACGCCCACCTCCGCCCCCGCAATTTGGGAAAAACCTATAACTAGAGCAATATTAAAGATATCGTATTTTTATTTTTTTATTTTTATGGCATGCACATTAATATAGCCAAAATGCACCACTTGACCGAATTTTGTCAAAACCCGACAATAATTATCCGAGATATACGTATTTCCGTTTTGTACTGAAACGCTCCATGCAAAATGGGCTGTTAAGGGTGAGCGAGATAGCAAGCGTTCGCTGTTGCTGCATGGCAAGCAGTGCAGTGTTGCTGCATGGCAAGCAGTGCATGCTAATTTTTTTTGTAAATTGATGGCGATTTTGATCGTTTTTGACTTTATGGATTACTTTTACTTGGTACAGGGTATACTCAATGTCGGCAGGGATGACTTGCTTGCTTCATTTATTAAATAACGACATGTAAAAATTTGGAATATTAAAAATCAATTGATTTTTATCAGAATTGGTTGACTAAATAATGTAAGTGCCATAGTTCCTAGTCCGAAAGTTCCTATACCCTTACAAACTGACCGATTATGTCCTCCTAATTTCATCGTACGAACGTAAGGTAAGTTTGGAAGTCCCCATCACGATAGTGGAGTGAAAACTTTCAACTCCATTAATGTTTCGGGTTGTTGCTGGACTGTTGTTGCACTTTCTGGCCTCCATTGATCATCGAATCGCATATATTTGACAAAATAGACAATGCAACTCAAAAGAAAACACAAAAACTTCAAACTTCGTTGATAGATAATTCTAACATTAGTTGAATTTTCACATGGGAATGGATTTCCCTCTAGAATCCGTCCGATGTCGTCATTCAGAAACCAATTTAAGGAATTCAGAAGATTATGGATAACATCGAAAGCCTCCATCGTAGATTCATTGAGTTGAGGTAACTCTTTCAAAAGATTGACACTAACATTAAGTTCTTTGTATCGTGAAAATGTGAAAGCAGTTTATTTCATTTTTTCCATCATTATCCTTTTTAATAGAGCATCCACACTGCTGTCTCACAACGCTATAAAAAGCTGTAAGCGATGGAAAGCTCATGATAACTAGAGCCACCATAAAAGCCGCTGAAACCTAGACAGAAGAAATGTTTAGAGTAGAGGAAATAATTAGTAATTAATTATCACTCACAAACACTCTGTACAATTTAATTGCATATTTTGACACTGTGACGTAGAAAAGAGAAAAGCCTGTTTTGTCATTGTAAGCACAATGTTTCAAATTTGACGTTAAAATAGGATCGAAAATTCAAAAGGCGAACGTTGAAAACTAATTTAAATGGTTTTGTACCATTGTAAGGCTAATAATATTTAAAAATTATTTCTAGTTCGAGACTGTCTCTCCATAATTTGTCAACCGTTACGTTGAGGAATGCTTTCTTCCTGAGGTTTCAAATTAAACTTAATTTTCAGACGTCCATAAGCTTTTATACCTTTTAACAGAAGAAGGATCGTTCCCGCTTGTTCATTTATCGATACATTTCTTTAGATAAAGCTGTCGATAAAAACAGAGTTGCAACACAAACAGAAACATATTGCTAATTCAACACGTTGTAATGAATTGCTTTACTTGTGTGCGGTTTAATTAGTGTAATGCAATTCAACTTTTTAATGAAACTGAAAAACAAATAAATAGGCGACTTCTGTATGTACTAAAAGTACTAATGGGATCTGTACATAAAGACAACAGTTTGCAAATGTAATATGAGAACTAATTAATGAACAGAACAACCAACAAACTCGATATATCGAAATCGGAAAATTTCCATCGATCTATTGCACTCTATCGGATCGGATCCATCGATTAAGTTCACTCAACTCTTTTCAGCATTCACACCTTTTGTCTGTAATCATCTACTACACATTTTGTTTCTTTATTTTTAACCACTTTTAAAAACCGTTACCGACCTGTTAAAAGGTTTTTTACTCCGATTTGGACAGAGCCACGCGTTGCCATAGACTGGGTTGTTACAAAAGAGCTAAGCTTTTTATATAGCCATAAAAAAGTGCGTGAGCGTTAGTTAAAAATAAATAGTTTTCTGTTTGTCAGATTATTATCTTGCAGAAAAATGACTTCGCCCATGCCGAAGTTCGTATACCCTTACAAACTTTAATTTTGATTTATATATAATTTGGCGGAATCATTAGAAAGTATATAAAACTTATCAAAGAAACGGAAATCAAATTTTTCATAGAAACATTTTTTTGGTCTGATTCAGATAAAACTTAATAAATGAGTTGAGAAGTATATAAAACTCACAAACACCAAAGATTAATATTTGATTGAAAAACAATAGAGTTAGTAATGTTAAACCCTATTCTTGACCGATCGTTCCTATGGGAGCTACATATATGATACAGCCATCCGATCGGGATGATTCCCAGATATACAATGCCTGCAGCAAAAAGAACTCTATGTGTAAAATTTTAGCTCCGTTGCTTCAAGGGTCTCGGAGGAGATCATGTTGATACGGACGGACAAGGCTATATCAACTCAGCTCAACATACTGATCAAGAATATATATGGTATATATATAGTTATTATCAAGGGTGGGCACGTAGTGACTCAATTGGCTCACCGAGCTCGTTTTCTTATTTTTCTGGCAGAGGTCATAAATGTGCGAGTTCCATGGTAGAGGGACGCTCAAGTAAATGCTATCATTCCCGCATTTACTTGTGGGCAAAAGATCGCGATCGTGAGCTTCAGGGTGGGTCATAAATGTGAGTTACTCAGTTGAATGTTCGTCCCTCAACCAAGGAATTCGCACATTTACGAGCCTTTCTTGAGCTCGTGATCTTTTCTTGTGCATCTCTCAGCTGAATGTGCGTCCCGCAATTTCTTGTCCTTGCTTTATAATATAATATGGAAGCTATATGATATAGTCATCCGAATGGGGGATTCCGAGATATACAATAGCAAAATTGATCAAGAATATGTATAAAGTTTATATAGTTGAAGATGCTTTCATCGATGCGTTACAAACTTCTGACCAACATTAATATACTCTTTTAGCAAGGGTATACAAATTTCAAAGCAGGTTTTTTGATTTATAATAAATAAATAAATATGTAGTTACGACTATTCACATAGTTGTAAGTAAAAACAAAGATCTACATTGCTGTTATTTGGGGAAATTGAATAACTTACCGACGATTTAAGTATTCCGTTTAGAAATGCTAAAAAAGAGATTATACTTCCAATTAGAAAATTAAATATATAAATTGTATATAATAATTGGTACCACCTACAATGGAAATTATTTTGTGGAAATTTCGTAACCAAATATCTGACCAACACCTGGCGAAATAAATTTGGATAATATTTTGAAATCATTTGCTTTTGATCCAATTGATTAAAATTATTTTAATTTGGCATACTATTAGTTTTATCTTGTGTTTCTATTTTAACTGTTTTCTCCTTTTTTATGTGCCTATTGGAATCGAAACCGACGTGACGGGACCATTAAACTCAAACCATTTCTTAAAATGGCTTAAGTGAATTTATATGCGACGTCGAATATGGGGCTTAAACATGGCGAGTCGGCTTCAGACTGTCAATTAATAGCAGATCCATCTGATAACAAAGTCGCTTAAATGCAAAATGCGAGACTCTATCGTTGCCCTTAATTTCTCCAAGACTTTAAGGCTTTTAGAATCGGCTTTCACCCTTAAATCGAACAGTTAATCTGCTGGATGGTAGGTCCGAAAATAAATTTCAAACAGAAAAATAAAAGTGAAATTTAAAAATCAAATCAGTTCACCATATCCTCAATTCAATGGCATTCCAGAAAGATCCCCAATATCAGTTATCCTACTTCTAAATCCCTATATTAAACTGTCCAATATTATCAAACTACAAAAAAAGATTCATTTAATGCATATGCAGACGAGTTTTTTTAATTCCAAGAGTAATTAGAACGTCCAAATTTACTAGCCCTCCAACCTTAAGACTAACAATAAGCAATAAACATCAATGGAACTCACAAGATTCAAACACATTATACCAAACTTAAACAACAAACTTAAATTTATAAAATGCTTAGCAAGTCCAAAATTTGAATGCAACACCCACACAATAATTGATATAGATAAATCCATCTTGATCGCAAATTATTTATGCCTTGCTTATATATGTGTACGCCCCAAAATAAACCCTTAACATCCTGGAATCCATGTTTAATGCATAGCAATTGGAGCATTGGCCTCAACACCTACCCACAACCTCCTGTTTGAATCAAACATACCAACAATAAACAAAAAATGAACATTGAGTATACCCTGTACCAAGTAAAAGTACTCCATAAAGTCAAAAACGATATCTTTATTACAGCTCAAGTTACATGTGTCAAACGACTTCGCTATTGATACTGATCAAGAATATATATAATTTATAGGGTCGGAAAATTTCCCTTCTGCCTGTTACATACATTTTAGCGACTTTAATATACCCTTTTACCCTATGGGTACAGGGTATAAAAATCACCAGTAAAACAACTTTTATCTAAAAGAATTACTTTTTCCTGTTATTATTGATTTCTAATCTATTTGTTATATGTATATAAATTTTATTTTTGATTTTTTTTTTCACTGAAATTTAATCAATTGATTGGATTTATGTATTTTGTTAATAAAGTCAACACCGGATTCGAAAATTTATAGAGTTAATCGCGGTGATTTAAGGACACTGAAGGAAACATAATGTCTGGTATGTTAATTTAATTTACGAATCTATAAGTTGAATTCAATTTAATTCTTTTCTTAAATAGGTTTAAATATTTGGATAGAAATACAGGAAATACTGAAAAGCCTTTAAAAAAATGCATTTTGTAAAACATCTGCATTGCATCTGCTATGATTCTGCCAAATTATATAAAAATCAAAAAGACAGTTTGCAAGGGTATACGAAGTTCGGCACGGCTGAAGTTAGTCCATCCTTCTAGTTTTTATTTATTTTTTATTATTAATAACAGATTTAAAAATCAATAATAACCGCAAAAGTAATTCTTTGAAATAAAAGTTATTGTAGTGGTGATTTTTTTGAGGAAAATTTTCTTTTGTTACTTTTGAATTACATTATTTTTCTTTTTCATAAAAAGTTCTTTTCATAAATTAATGTTCAATAAAGAAACGTAGTCAATAGTGCTGCAACACCATCGATGGACCATCCATCGATAATTTTGAGTTCGATGGTTTAAATTATCGATAGTATAGATAGTTCCATCGAAAATTTACAACACATAAAACTTCTGAAACATCCAAGACACATATTTTATAAATAAAATCATTCATTTTCGCCTTATCTAAGGCAAATAATATTTGTATTTTGTTTTTAATATTTAAAAGTTTTATCTGATAAATAAATCAGATCAATTGTTGCATAGCCTATTATTGTGCTTAAGAAAAATGAGCATATCCACAGCTTTTGGCTTAAGACTGCTCCAGTTATTTCTCCAGCTTTACTAAAAATTCGTGCGGACTTTTTTTTTTCCACATTGGGCAAATGATTCAAATTGAATAGCATTATCCTCTTAGTTGCTATTAAAATCGGCTTCACGTCTTCATGTGCCACGACCTCCTCCACTAACAAATTCAGTGTGTGGACAAAACAACCCAAATGTTTTTCACCCAAAAGACTGCAAGCGTTTTGCATACCAGCAGCATTTTCGGTTACGATGGATTGGATCATATCAAACACGCCAAAGTCTTGGCAAATGGATCGCAATGTATCTGTTTAAACTTTTTTTTTTCCAAAACCAAAACCAAATTTCATTTAAATAAACCAGAATATCGAATGTACAATACTCAAAATGAGTTGAGTGAATTTAAATGCGACATCGAACATGTTCGAATGAATCAGTGTGCCAGCGTCTGATTGGTCCACAATGTTGAAACGAATAAGAATGAACTGAGTGAGTGAAAATGCGTGCAAATGAGGGTTGGTTTCGAATGCCAAAGAGTTTTTTTTTTGTCTACCCTAACCAATCAGGGTTTAAACATGGCCAGTTGGTTTCACACTGACTATTAATTGCAGATCCATCTGACAACAAAGTCGCTTAAATGCAAAATGCGAGACTCTATCATTGCCCTTTATTTCTCAGAGGGCTTTTAAAATCGGCTTTCACCCTAAAATCGAACAGTTAATCTGCTGGATGGAATGTCCGAAAATAAATTTCATTTAAAACTTTATATCAAACAGAAAAATAAAAGTCAAATTTAAAAATCAAATCAGTTCACCATATCCTCAATTCAACGGCATTCCAGAAAGATCCTCAATATCAGATACCCTATTTCTAAATCCCTATATCAAACTGTCCAATATTATCAAACTACAAAAGAAGATTCATTTTAATGCATATGCAGATGAGTTTTTCTAATTCCAAGTGTAATTATAATTAATAAAAATTCACTAAACAAGAAATATCAATGGGACTGACAAGATTCAAACACGTTATACCAAACTTAAAGAAGAAACTTAAATTTATAAAATGCTTAGCAAGTCCAAAATTTTAACACAATAATTGATATAGATAAATCCATCTTGATCGCAAATTATTTATGCCTTGCTTATATATGTGTACGCCCCAAAATAAACCCTTAACATCCTGGAATCCATGTTTAATGCATAGCAATTGGAGCATTGGCCTCAACACATACCCACAACCTCCTGTTTGAATCAAACATACCAACAATAAACAAAAAATTAAGCAAGCCGACATTGAGTATACCCTGTACGAAGTAGAGGTACTTCATAAACTCAAAAACCTTCGAGGTCGTCATAAATTTACGGTTAGTTTACACCGGACCACACTCTCTCAATAACATTGCCAAATTCACGTGACTCAGCAGTCAATGCCACACCTACATAACTGTAGTCAATGTCAAACTTACATGACAGTTGTCACTCCCAAACTTACATGACACCAGTCACTTTCAAACTGTAAGCTTTGACACATGGAAATGAAAAAGAGCCCTCAAATAAAAAAAGGAAACAACAAAACAAAATATATCAAAGGGTATGCGAGACACAAAATTCCTTTTTTTCACTTGAAATATTGTGAAAATATATTTACAAAATATCATTCAGAATACTATTGACTTAAAAAACCCTTCGAAAAGTATTGAAAAAATTATTGGATTAGTTATATATTCATTTACATATGTTGAAAACGAAAAAAATAGTATTAGTTAAGTTTTTTTCAGGTATCCCACTCCTAATGAAAGCATTTAATAAACAAAGTAACTAGGAAGAAAAAGAATAAAGATATTAATTCTTATGTGAATAGTCACACAATTAATTATAAAAGTTAACATTTTTTTGAAGGTTTTTAATTTTATTAAGTATCAAAAGAAAAGCAAAGCTTTTTAAGAAAATTCAATATCTGAGTGAAACAAAGGAAATATTGTATTGTATAGTCGTAAATATATATATAATTGAGTCTTTTATGAGATACAACGGAAAAAAACGCGGATTGCCGTGTTTCGTAGCATTACATTAAATTTTAAATTTGATACCTTGCTGGAATTCTAATACTATTTAATACTATTTAATAGTATTGCGTAAATGATTATTTAATATCAAGAATACAAAAGTGAGTTTTTTTTTTCTAAATTAATGATACTCTACATAAGATAAATAAAGAGTTAAAATGCAAAAAATTTACACAAAAAATAGTAATGGAAAAACGGGTAAATAATAATACATACGACAAAATAAATGGACGTAAACAGAAATAGATAGTTCGTCAATACGAATTCATAAAAATATGAAATTTTTAACAGGACTCCCCTATTAAATGTTTTTAAATAGATTTTTAAATTAAGTATCAGTCGCGTCATTTACTATTTATACTTGCTTAAAAGATTACAAACTGCGCAAATACCCATTACAAGAAAAAAAATCATTATTACAGCAAATCCAATATATGGGTTGTTTGCGCTATCATTAAGTTTTGTTCTACATTTCGGATTTTTTAAAAATAGTTTTAGTCCAGCGTTGTTATGATCCTTACACATATACTCTGGTAGTTTACCCTGAAATTATTTTAGAAAATGGTATTTTTCATTAAAAATTTTTTAAATATATTTGCTCGGACCTTCTGAATAAGTGTGTATGTGATATCAGAAATGGTTGAATTGTGGCATTCACATTTTAATGGATTTCCCTCTGTCTCAATCACTGAGAAGGTGTCATCCAGAGACCAACTTGGCAAAGTTAGGTTGTTATAGCGAACATCGAGATGCTTCATCTTAGTTCCATTAAGTTGCGGTAACTTATTCAAACGATTGTGATGAGCATAAAGTTCTTCGTAGAGTGAAGCTATATCTGGATGTAATTGTTTAAAATTGTTATTGGAGATATCCAGAATCACAAGGTTTTTGAAACCAGGATTAATTACTAGATCTTTTGGGAATTGTGTTAAATTTGTATGTGACAGATTTAGGTTGTATAGAGATTGTTTTGCTAAACAAACATAATCGATATCGATACTGTCTCTATAGGAGCAGTTTGCTACAATCTTTCCTGCCGAATACTCTTCAATAAAGCAGCCGCAGTCCCTTTTTGAATTTTCAGGTGTTGCAAAGCTAAGCAGCAAAAACAATGTAACACAGTTTATTTGATACATTATCTGCAAAAAAAAAAGCAAGGACAAAATTAGTATAAGTAAATTAAATGAAGCAAGCAAGTCGTCCCTGCCGACATTGAGTATACCCTGTACCAAGTAAAAGTACTCCATAAAGTCAAAAACGATCAAAATCGCCATCAATTTCCAAAAAAATTCTCTTAGCATGCACTGCTTGCCATGCAGCAACAGCGAACGCATGCTATCTCGCTCACACTTAACAGCCCATTTTGCATGGGGCGTTTCAGTACAAAGTGGAAATACGTATATCTCCGATAATTATTGTCCGATTTCGACAAAATTTGGTCTAAAAAGCCTAAAAAGCTACAAATCAGGAATACCAAACATCTCATTTGCAAACACATTCCTCAACAAATAGTCAATAGACTTATTGATGCTGTTCATAGGCTTCATAGGCTTTAAAGATCCACGCCTTATCAATTGTGCAATTGCTGTCCGCATTTTTGACACTCAATTTAAGTAATCAATATATACGTAAAAGTTAATATACATTCTAATACTCTGGTAATGATCATTGAAATACAACAATAAGTAAAGCCAGAATAAAGAATTTATGTTCCCATTATATTTATACATACAATTGTTTTTGATAAGCTTGTTGTTATACAAAAATGTTCCGTTTATACATACATACATACATATACATATATACATACTAATGCGATAATGAATTATATATTTCTTATTCTGCAGTACAAAGAAATAAGTTGGAATCCGCTTCAGAAGTGAACTTGCGCGCAAATAGTCCAAACGCTTGTTGAACGACAATTCCAATTATTTAAAAAACGCAAAAAACATTGAGACTTGTCCGTTTGTGTGTCTGTCCGTCCGTATACCTAGATCTCAGAGACTATAAGAGCTGGAACTACAAAATTGGTTTCAACCTCTGTCTAGTATTTACACGGATCCAGTTTGCCTCAAATTTTTGCCACGTCCACTTCCGCCCCTGGAATTTGGGCAAAACGTATAACTAGAGCTACATATATTAATGATAGTGATAGCTTATCAATTATATAGCCAAAATGCATCAGATGACTAATCGGAAATCGGAGCTATCAGTGGTGTACTATATCTACACTCAAAAAAATCACCAGTAAAATAACTTTTATCTAAAAGAATTACTTTTCCTGTTATTATTGATTTTTAATATATTCGTTATATATAACTTTTATTTCTGATTTATTTTCACTCATGGCAATCATAAAATAATTTTTTTTTTTTTTTTTTTTGAAAAAAAAGTTAAAAATGATTTTTATTTTTCTTATTAAGAATAACGTTATGCCATGAGTGGAAAAATAAAAATCAAAAATAAAAGTTATTTTTAATTAAATGAATACTACTCATAATTTAATGTTTATTATTAATTTTTTTCTGTTACGGACCCTGGTACAAAGTACATATATATGAACGTGCTGATTAAAGTGAGCGGGATAGCATGCGTATGGTGTCGCGCCATCAAAGTTAGTTTTTCTAGAATTTTCGGTGTTTTGGAAAGTTTCTGTAAAAACTTATTGGAAAATTGTGCAAAAGTGTATTAATTGTAATATTTTATTAGTTAGTTTTTTCTTTTAACTTACCATTTTATAAAAGTTCAGCGTTTAAAAAAAATAAAAAATTTCTTTGTTCTGACTGTCACAGATAACACTTGCTTGCATATATAAATAAGCTCAAATCGTGTTATAAGGCACTAAGAAAAATCCTTTTTTCAATTTATGTTCGTACCCTTATTTAGATATTTAATTATAAATATTTTTCATTTAAAACAATCTTATCTAAATGGATGTCTTCATTTTTAGAGTTATTCTCAACTTAAACCAATACAAATGTATTTCAAAATGTAATCGAACAGTGTTGCCACACAAATAAAATAGTGATGACAGATCAATTATCTTTTTTGCCGCCAGTCATTGCGGTTTATTTTTTTCTAAATTCATTTTACAGATAGGGAATGGACAGGATAGAAAAATGTTGCCTTTATTTGAAATTTGTTTTATTTAATATATGTATACTTGCTTGGATTGAAAATAAAAAAAGGTAATACTGTTTGAACATTTTTTTAAGCATTTTATGTCTTTTTTAAAAGTTTATTAAGCTTATTCAGCAGAGTTTCCAGCACTGGTCACGATCGAATGTTTAAATGTGTGTTGTACAAATTCGACAAATATATATTTATTTTACTTTTTACATTCAGCTTGAACTTGTGTTAAGTATTTATTAATTTGTTAAAGATTTTCTTAATTAATACTTACTTTTCGAATTATAGCAAGGACAATTGGGATTGAACTACCAATGTAATAAAATGGATCGTGTCAGCCAATCGAGAAGTCCACGTGAAGCGAATGGATGGTATCAATACTACATACATACATATATCGCATGTGATGAAAAGGCCACGCCCTTAGTAATGAGCAGATTGCCTGCCTAAGGAGGTGATCCTTTTGCAGATTTAATGATGGACAAAAAAAAATACTTACCCAGTCTCCTCAGGTTGTGTGTGTTTAAAAAGTTGGTTTACCACTTTTCAAAGCCTAGCCTTTTGAAGCCTAGATCTTTCCTCTGATCGATAAATTGTCGCCCAGCCTGTTGCCGCCGAAATCTAAAAATCGCCCAGTAGAGCCTTCGCAGCCGATAGAGGGTTAATCTTTACATATCTATGTATATTCTCTTTGTACATATTCGCTTAACATAGCGCCAGCCTACGTGCTGGGAAATTAACCGTTTAATAATGTGCTTTAAGTTTGTCAGTGGCTTTGATGCTTGTTGCCGTGCAATAGAAAAATAAGTACAACAAAAGACACCACTAAGGCACAATTTAATTTTAAAGCTGCACTAGCGCAACTGTACCGTAATTAAATTGAGTGAATAAATGAAATTACTGAAAATTTACATGTGTTGGTCTGCTCAGAAATTTGCCCTTAATAGGTTCAGTGTCGAACCCAACACAGCCTGTCATATGGTTAGTTTTATGTATTCATGGCATTGTTTTTAGGATCTTGCTGCCACGCAAACTAATTAAGAAGTTTATTTTGTTTTTTTCGCAAATTGGGGGGAGGAAGTGGGCGTGGCAAAAATGTTCATACGGACGGACAGAGGGACATGTCTCAATCGACTCGGGTACTGATACTGATCAAGAATATATGTATAAACTTTATATTTATACCATGTATAAAAACTGAACATTAATTATATGGAAAAAATTTATTTTATTAAATTCATATTTTGATAAGACGAAGATTTGTAAAATAATCATTATTATGATATACATATGTACACTCATGATGAAAATAATAGATACACCCCCTAAAATTCGACTTCATCAACTTTAGCTCATCACAACAGAAAAACTATTACCCTAAATACAAAAATTTAAATGCACGTTTTTTTATTGAACATTTATTTATGAAAATAACTTTATTTGAAAAAGAAAAATAATGTGATTAAAAAGTTATAAAAGAAAAATGAAATCGTGTCATTTTCATTGCTTGCTGAAAATAATAGGTACACTCCACAGCTTCTAAGTGAAAAAAATTTTTAAAAATGCGAGATTGGTCTTATTTTTGGAAAATAGTAAGTATTCTTCATGAAGATGGTAAATGCAGTGAAAAACTATAAATATCCCATGTAGATGGGTCGAAATATTCATTGTTTAACCGAGGAACGCAGACTTGCTAAAATCCTTAGAAGCAGAGGCAAATCTTTGCGAGATATTGCAAAATTATTGAAGAGATCCCTTCATATTGTACAAAACACATTTCAAGTGCAAAATAAAGACGAAAACCACTTCAAAACTAGACCGAAACATCATAAGAATTCCAAAATCTGCCCCTTTCAAATCTTCGAGAGTCACTGCATCCGAAGTAGATAACGTTATCAATGCTTCCTCAATTAGAAGACCACTATTAATGGCTAAACTACCAGGGTGTATAGCAAGATGGGTTCCTTTGATGCGCCCAAAAAATTTGAATATGAGACAAAATTATACTAAAAATCACGTCACAGGCAGGTCCTGAAGTGGCATAAATATCTTATTTATCGGCGAAACCACAATTTGCTTATTTGGAAACGATTATTCAAGACATATAAGACGCCTTAAAGGCAAAAAATTTTAACCTCGCAACACAAAAAAAAACAGTAAAGCATGGAGGTGGAAATATTATAGTGTGGAGTTGCTTCTCCTGGTATGGAATAGGTCAGATTTTCCAAATATCTAGCATTATGAAAGCAGCTGACTACAGGGAATATTCTAGAAACACTATGCTACCATATGCATGCCCCTACGATGGGTCTATCAGCAGGATAATGACCCAAAACGCAAGTCAAAAATATTCCAAAATTGGTTTCCGGTCAATAAAATGAAAACTCTCGCTTGGCCCAGTCAGTATCTGATCTGAATCCCATCGAGAACTTGTGAAGTGAACTAAAGAAGCTGGTGGCAAAGAAAAAATGTACCAACAAGCGTTAATTTTCAAAGAGGCTTGGAAGAACATTTCGATAGACACCTGCCAAGCTTTGATCAGTCGTATGCCCAACCAAATGGAGAAAGTTAATAAAAATAAAGGTGGATACACTGGATATTAGTCAAATAATAAAACAAAACTAGATTTGAAGTGGATTTAAAATCAAAAAATTGAAATACAACTTAGAAAGTTGAAGTGTACCTATTATTTTCAGCAAGGAAAAAGTGTCGTAATTTCGTTTTTGTTTTGTAACTTTTGAATCACCTTATTTTTCTTTTTCAAATAAAGTTATTTTTATAGATAAATGTTCAATAAAGAAATGTGCATTTAAATTTTGGTATTTAGGGTAATAGAAAAAAAGTTGTGATAAGCTAAAGCGAACTTAAGTGAGTGTATCTATTATTTTCATCATGAGTGTATGTAAGTTAACTCATATGCCAAAAAGAAGATCCTGTGATGTTGAAATGGGTTACTCCTATGCACGAGGCCTTTTGGATTAATGGTTGGTATTGGCATTGAGATTTGAATTGTGGAGCCAACAGCTTACTCAACCAAATTGATAATATTTATTCTGATTCACGACTTAGAGAGGAAATATAAAATTGAATCATTGAGTCATTTAAAAGGAACACTGCATCGACATTATTGAATATGAGCAATATACAAATAACTTGCAACATTGTATCGGCATCATTCAATGCAGAGATTCAAAATTATATATATAATGAGAATTAAGAAAATAATTAAATTTAATATCCAAGAAACTGCAACAGCAAAACCATTTTTAAAAGACATAATCTTACTCGATGGTTGTTGAATTATAAACCTATATGTAAAACTCAGAATGTAAAAAATTGTATGATTGAAAAGCAAATACATTTTCCAAAGATAGATAGATTTGAAATAAAAAGTTTGTGTGTAGAAAAGTGAAATTTCTGCCAATTAGTTTTTTTAAGTAAAGTATATGAAAAGAAATTTTTTGGATTTGTTTTGTTAAAGACAGTTTAGAATATAACACATGTATATCATGTATATACTTAATCTTAATGTTATATTGTTCATGTTAGATGTCCACAGGTGTGTAAGCAGTTGTCAGGCTCGAAAAGACATAGTTCAATAAATTTTGTATAGAGTTCGTTATTATTTGTCAATTAAAAAATTATGGTATTTCGTATAAAGTCTACTTTTTAGTATATAATGGAGCATCGATCGAGTAAGAAAAGTAATGTACAACGCTCCTGTAGAGGATGTTGTAAAGGACTTCTTAAAAAAGCGCTTGACGCTGATGTACTTTGCCGTCTTCAAAGGACAGGTCAATGCAAATATTCAACGAAGGAATAACAAAAATTTTGTTTCTTGACAAAATGACAAATAATTTTGGGTTTTTGACGTACATTTTTGCAATAAAGAAATAGTAGCCATTTTTTTCAAATCTAATTTCTCCGTTCAAATTCAGAATTTTTTACAGATATATGTACATACTGTCGTAGCTTATAAATAAATAAGTACTCTGATAGTACGGAATACATTTACCGATATTTATATTTCTTAGCTTTAGTAAGTATTTTTATTAATTGGAAGAAACAGTCTCTCTAAAAATTGAAGCATAAAAGGGAAGAACTTTGTAAAAGAAAATATTATTTGATTTAAAAATTAAGTTTATAAAGCGCCTCGTAAAATAAATCAACACGTATGTACACATATATTTAAATTTCTTTCCTGGGTAAATGCCTTTTAGGTCTGCTTTGTTTAACGACTTAAAGACAGTGGTGCACTGCTTTTCCATGCTGGTTGTTGTCTAGGCTAAGTGACAATCGTTAGTAAAAGCAGAAAGAAAGAAAATATTCTTCACTTGTGTAAATTGTTTATTACAGTGTATATTCTAATATTCTTCACTTGTGTTAATTTTGTGTAAATTGTTTATTACAGTGTATTGAATAAGGATAAGCTACTACATGCACTAAAATAATTAGCAAACATAAATACCAAAGAAATTTGTATACCCTTGTAATTTTATAACTTTTTCAATCATCATCAAATGATTTGATTTTCCATTAAAATTAAATAAAAACTAAAAGAAACTAGAAGGATGGGCTAACTTCGGCCGTGCCGAAGTTCGTATACCCTTGCAAACTGTCTTTTTGATTTATATATAATTTGCCAGAATCAAAAGGAAGTATATAAAACCCATCAAATATAAATTTGATGTCCGTGGCATAAAAAAAAAAAAATTAAAACAAATTTTTTTTTCCCTGATTGTTCCTATGACAGCTATAGCATATAGTCGACCGATTCTGATAAAACTTAAAAGATATATTTCTTTTTATATAAAATTGTCAAATAACAAATTTCGTGACAATTGCTTCAAAAACACCCAAGTTATTGATCAAAAACTATATTTTTAACTGATCGTTCCTATGGGAGCTATATGATATAGTCGACCGATTCTGATAAAATTTGGCATATGTCTTGAGGATTATATAAAACTCACAAACACCAAATTTGGTGATATTGGATTGAAAAACAACTGAGTTATTGATGTTAAACCTTATTCCTGACCGATCGTTCCTATGGCAGCTATATGATATAGTCATCCGATCGGGATGATTCCGAGATATACAATGCCTGCAGCAAAAAGAAGCCTAGGTGCAAAATTTCAGCTCTGTAGCTCCAAGGGTCTCGGAGGAGATTGCGTTGATCCAGACAGACGGACAGACGGACAGACGGACGGACGGACGGACGGACGGACGGACGGACAGACGGACAAGGCTATATCAACTCAGCTCATCTTGCTGATCAAGAATATATATACTTTATATAGTCGGAGATGCTTCCTTCTATGCGTTGCAAACTTCTGACCAAAATTAATATACACTTTGCAAGTGTATAAAAAATAAAACCCGGAGACTAATAATAATTTGCGGGACTAATCTCGGAGAGACAGACATGTCTCAATCAACTCAGCTGTTGATGTTGATCAAGAATATACATATATACTTCATGGGGTCGGAAATACTTATATTTATAAGTTACAAACATCTGGCCAATTTTATTATACCCTATGCAAGGGTATAAAAAAGATACAGTGTAAATACAACCCAAACACGAACCAAAGAAAAACGTAAAAATGCATTTAAAGACATAAACTTTTCGATTTCCTGCGTAAATGCTAAATACTTCCCTGCTTTTTATATATACACTACTATACCTTAAAACCAATGGAAAAATTAATAGAAAGCGCATAAACCTAATAGAATTCTTAGCTGTTTTATACTCCATAAAAGGTAATAAACCTGGTATAGACAGAATCATTTTTATGCTTAACACAGATTTAAGAACAAAGTATATTAAGGATTTTAAGACTATACAACAACATTAATAACACAAAAAAGAAATATTATTTTTATACCCTGTACCCATAGGGTAAAAGGGTATATTAAAGTCGCTAAAATGTATGTAACAGGGAGAAGGAAAATTTTCCGACCCCATAAAGTATATATATTCTTGATCAGTATCAATACCGAAGTCGATTGAGACATGTCCGTCCGTCCGTCTGTCCGTCCGTCCGTATGAACACCGAGATCTCAGAGACTATAAGAGCTAGAGCAGCTAAATTTGGTGTCAACATCCGTCTATTGTATAAGCGGGTCAAGTTTATTTTAAATTTTTGCCACGCCCACTTCCGCCCCCGCAATTTGGGAAAAACCTATAACTAGAGCAATATTAAAGATATCGTATTTATATTTGGCATGCACATTTATATGGCCAAAATGCACCTCTTGACTAAATTTTGTCAAAATCGGACAATAATTATCGGAGATATACGTATTTCCGTTTTGTACTGAAACGCCCCATGCAAAATGGGCTGTTAAGTGTGAGCGAGATAGCATGCGTTCGCTGTTGCTGCATGGCAAGCAGTGCATGCTAAGAGAATTTTTTTTGTAAATTGATGGCGATTTTGATCGTTTTTGACTTTATGGAGTACTTTTACTTGGTACAGGGTATACTCAATGTCGGCAGGGACGACTTGCTTGCTTCATTTTTATAGTTAAGCCAAATTCTAACAAAACAGGAATGAATTTATACTGTCCATGCATTTCAAAAGTTCTTTGACTTTGGCGATTCATCACAAACGAGAATCTCATATATATTATTCAAACTGGATTATATACTCGTATATATGTATATATAATATGTATGTACTCTATATTTACATATGTTAAATATTTTGTGGTTGGTTTGTGGTTATAAAAAGTACGACTAAGTAGGAATGGATGAATGTCACTGGAGATTAGTTGAAATGAAAAGTATGATGAATTTTTGGGAACAATCATTTTTCCATTGCGTAGGTTATTAGTTTTTGTCCAGTTTTCTACTCTGCGAGTTGGATATGATACAGCTCATTACTCACCCAAAATTACAGTTGGAAGTATGAAAATTGAGCACCAGGTTGATCATTTCGATTATATAGAATATATATTATAGATTATTAATAACTGTATAATATTCTACAAAAAATATTCAAACAGAATTAGAAACTTTTAATAAAAATTAAATATATCTAATATTATAACATACTGAAACCATAGCAATATTTATTTTTTCTTTGCGATAAATGTTCAGATAAACCGTGGAAAAAACATTTATAAATATATTGTATGAGTAAGTATTTTCTATATTTTTCAATAATTGCGGTTTCATTATACCCTTGCAAGAGCATATTAACCATTGGGGCTATAGACCTGAAATTTTGCACACGGTTTTGTTTCTGCTGCAAAAATTATATATCAAGGAATCATCCCAATCGAGTGACTATATCATATAGCTCTCATCGGTCAAAAATATAGATGTAAGTCAGTAACTAGGTTGTTTTAAAAACGATTATCACAAAATTTGGTAAATATAAAGCTTCGTTAGGAACAATCGGTCCGTACAAATTTTTAGCATGAAAAACTGTTTTTCCTAAGCCACGAACATTCAATTTAGATGTAATTAGTTTTATATACTTTTTAATGATTCTGTAAAATTATACATATATATAATATAAAAAGATAATTTGGTAAAGTATACGAACTTCGCCATTACCGAAGTTACCACGTCATTTCACATTTTAAAAAAAAATTTATCCGAAATCTGTTATGAATAATCCGGAGTTGTAGGGCTATAAAATCAAAAAGCTCGCAAGTAGTCAATTTAGTAGCAGTCGTAACTGCTTCGCAAGTGGACAAAGTCACAAAATATTTAATTTTAAAGTTTCCATAAGTGTTCAAGAATTATTTTTTTAAAATGGCAAACAAGCAAAATCTGTTGTTACTCTTTGAGAATCCCACCGAACCCGTCTTTCTGCCCAAGGGCAAGGATCGAACTGTCTTTCGAATCCCACAATGTTTTCTAACTAAACGTTATAAAGGTTCCCAGAATTTACGACCGATAGAAGCGGGTAATACAATAGAGGTTGAAGATATAACAAAACCTGACTTACGTAAATTCAGTGGATTGAAACGGACCGATCAATTTTGCCTCTTTTTGCCGACGCATTGCGAAATGGCTGCTCAACTGATTCATTTATTTATGGAACCAAAATCGGTGGATGAGCTACAGAGTTTGGCTGTTTATGTCAGGGATCGTCTGAATGCGGTGCTATTTAATTATGCTTTGTCCGTGGCTTTGCTGCATCGTTCCGACACTAAAAATTTAACTTTGCCGACATTCGTTCAAACGTTTCCCCATCGTTTTATAAGCTCGGAAGTGATGTGTCATCTGAAAGAGGAATCCTTTGTTATGAAATCGGATTCGCGACGATTTGTTAAGATACCAAGGGATTATACTGCCAACGATTTGGAACCGGAACATCGTTTGTGGTATTTCCGTGAGGATATGGGTATCAATTTGCATCATTGGCATTGGCATTTAGTTTATCCGGGTAGCAGGTCTTTGGATACCCAAATAGTCAAAAAGGATCGTCGTGGCGAACTGTTCTATTATATGCATCAACAGATCATTGCACGATATAATCTGGAACGTTTTAGCAATAATCTAGCGCGTGTGCAGCCCTTTAACAATTTACGTTTACCCATCACTGAGGGTTATTTCCCAAAAATTGATGTCATGGTTGGCAGCAGAAGTTATCCATCTCGTTTGGATAATACACTTTTGAGTGACGTAAATCTCATGATAAGTCAATATAGAGTACGAGTTTCTGATTTGGAACTTTGGACTGGACGCATTCTTGATGCTATTCATCAGAAATTTGTTATCAATGTAAGTAAAGCACTACTGCGAATACGATAGACAGAGAAATTTGGTTTATTTGTTTTTTATTTTGCAGAACGATGGAAATCGTATTGATTTGGATGAAATCACTGGCATTGATATTCTTGGCGACATGATCGAGGCCACACAACTATCACCGAATATCGATTTTGTAAGATATACTATCTAGGTTTTTATTTTTCATATGCCTTTATATAAAATTTGCTCTTCGTTGCAGTATGGCAATTTGCACAATAGTGGCCACAATATGATCGCTTTAGCTCATGACTCATTGGGCAAACACTTGGAACCAATGGGTGTAATGGGTGATAATAGCACTGCAATGAGAGATCCCATATTCTATCGTTGGCATGCTCATATTGATGAAATTTTCCAAGAGCACAAGAAACTTTTGAAACCCTACACCGAAGATCAATTGAAATTTGACGAGCTAGGTTCAATTCAGATCGCTAGCATAAAAGCGCAGGTGGAGAGTGAAGAAGAAAATCAACTGTTCACATATTGGGAGGAATCCGATTTGGATTTATCCGTGGGCCTAGACTTTCAGCCACAGGGTAGCTTGCCTGGACGATTCACTCATTTGCAGCATCAGCCCTTCCATTATGAAATTAATGTGTTGAATACATCGGCGCAAATGAAAGTGGGCACTGTGCGCATCTTTTTGGCTCCAAAATATGATGAACGTGGTTATGAAATGCATATCAGGGAGCAACGCTTGATGATGGTGGAGCTTGATAAGTTCGAATGGGCATTTAAACCAGGAAGAAATATAATTAACCGGCTTTCCACCGAATCAAGTGTGACCATACCATATGAGAGGACATTCTATAATGTGAGAGCATCAAATGAAAATCCTTCGAATCTGGAACATAATATGTGTAATTGCGGTTGGCCACAACACATGTTAATCCCCAAGGGCTTGCACGAAGGTTTACAGTGTATTCTCTTTGTGATGATCACAAATTTGGTTGAAGATAGAGTAAGTTTTTAATAAACATTAATCAAAAAAATCTATTTAACAACTTCCCAAATATTTCTAGGTTAAACAAGAACCTGCTGATAAATGTAGTAATGGTTCTTCATATTGTGGCATTCGGGATCGTAAGTATCCCGATCGTCGGGCTATGGGCTATCCATTCGATCGTGTGCCAGAAGAAAGAGTCTCTAATTTGACAATGTTTATTGAACCGTTCGAAAATATGCAAACAGTGGAAGTTGTAGTAAAACATGAAGATAAAAACAAGTTTTTTAAACAAAATGGTGAAAATTATGATCTGATCGGGGAAACATTATAAAGATCCCAACTACACAATCTTCATGAGCATGACAATGTACTTTGTACTTGAAATTCTTATACATTTATTTTAACATATCTAATCCATTAACTATATACGTTTTTAATAATCCATTGAATCTACATATGTATATTTTATACTCGTATGAACATAAACAATAAAAATAAAATAAATTGATTTTTTTCAAATAAAATATTTCTGAAGTAATTTCTAATATATTGAGGATACATATATTATTAAGCTCTAGTGAATTAATACGGTGCAGCCACCTACACCTTTCCCTGGTTCCGAACATTACAATACGAAATGTCGTCATCTTTGAATTTACAAAAATTCAATTTTATGTAAGTTGTGCTCTAGTTAACAGACTTGGGTGGAATTGCTTTAAATTCCATTAAAAAAAAGTTTATTTCGCATTATTTAAATTCTCATAATACAAACGCTTTAAGTTGCGCAATCAAATCAAAAGAAGATGCAAAAAACCGAAATAGTTCGCTATTAAAGTTGAAAATTAAAATGATTAACATTTCAGTCGATAGTGTGAAACGAGAACAGGTTTGTTTGATTATTTTTGTAACGAATTGCAACTTAATGGAAATATCTCCTAAACAGGTTATTTGTTTCGAGCATAATAAACAGGGTTTCTAATAAGATTTAAAGCGTATTTTATTACTATTATCGCTATGCGTAGTAATAAAATCACGCTTAAAATACAATCCCAACTCATTTATCATTATACCCTGTACCCATACGGTAAAAGAAGGGTATATTAAAGTCGCTAAAATATATGTAACAGGCAGAAGGAGAATTTTCCGACCCCATAAAGTATATATATTCTTGATCAGTATCAATAGACAAGTCGATTAAGAGGTATACATACGTATTTCCGTTTTGTACTGTTGGTCCCAATCTCCATCTACGTAGCCGGGTTGGTACTCCGCAACGTAGATGCCCCGACGTAACCTTTGTTGACAAGAAATAACCTTTTCAGTAGCTAACATTTCACCCTTGTCTGAACAGGCCAACAGCAAGTCTTCAATGTATACACCGATCACATCAATCGCTTTATATGGTGTACTTCCTGTATACAGGCATGGCTTACTTTCACATACATGTAAAGTATGATAACAGAGACACCAATGGTAGCACTTAAATGCAGTGATCTGGCAACACGGCAGAAAGCAGTGATCTGGCATGGAAAAAAGTGGAGAGAGCAAGAGACAATAGTATAAAGAGAAACGCGGAAAAAGTACAGCAGCAGCTGCAGCAGTAATAAAGCCGCAGAAACTAAGCAGATTCTAAAACTTAATTCTAAAACTACATTTTCATCTAATTTAGTTTATATCTTAAATAAAACCACAGTTGAGTCCAATTAATGTATGTTAATACATTATAAACCAATTTAAATTGTAAAGCTACCATCTAAACCGGTTAGATTGTCTTACACCGGACAATGACTTCTTTAGCTTCAGCATAGAGCCAGATTTGTCATCCTAAAGCTTCGGTTGCCCCATATAGACCTCCTCTCTTAGAAATCCATTCAAGTGTGCCGTTCATAGGCAGTGCTAAGATCATCTGTATTGTAGCGTAGCGCACCACTGGTGAATAACTCCCTTCACAATCTGTGAAATTTGTTATTTGTAAGTTAAATATACATATATATGTATATATGTGTAGAATTAAATATATTGAGTTTCAGCAGAATTGGTGAACTATATGCTATAGCTGATATAGGAAAAATCGCCCAAAAGAAAAAATGTTTTTTCGAGCCAATTACGATTTGATCAGGTTTATATACTTACTTATGATTCTGCCAAATTATTTATAAATGAAAAAGACAGTTTAAAAGAAGTTTAAAAACTAAAAACGTTACCCCGTCATTGTAATTTTCTTTTTTCTTTTGGATTTTTAATGTAAACATTCGGTAAACGCTTATTAAATAATTCAGGAAAAATAATTCAATCATAAGCATATACTAATCGATGATATACACAACCCCAAGTAGTGCTCTTGAACGGAGTATAAATAAATATGAAATCTGTAAATGGAAAATTAAAAAACAAAATGTAATTCAAAAAAAATAATACTAATCATTTTTCTCGAAACAACCCAGAATTGAACCCCGAGACTTACATATTTACGTGACTGATCTCAACCAACTTAAAACATCGCGGTTCCGCTTTGTTCCCTCATTTCGCTCTTTCAAATTTCGTTCTCCGCAACAACACAATCCAAACGTCTTCTGTCTCTGTTTGTCTTTTGGCAACATTAAATTAATTTTGTTGCAGATTTCTTTTATTGATTCGTACTCTTAATAATTATCCGATCTGACTCAAACTCGGACGAAAAAAAAAACATAAGAACAAGAGCTTAAAAAATAAAGTAAATAGAAATATTTGTCAGTCTTTGCGGGATGCGAGACAAACATTTTCGTGTTTGTAAGGCTGATTTCTTTGGATTTTTTGGGTTGAATTAAATTGATTTTTTGGAAGATTTATTTTATTGACTTATACCAGGAATTATTATCCGATCTGATTGCAACTTGCTGAATCGTGTAGAGATACAAATAGCATTTATATGCCAAAAGAAGAACTGAATTTTATTTCCGAAAATATATATATACTTTATGGGGTCGGAAATATTTATTTCTTTATAAGCGTTACCAATGTCTGAAAAATTTTATTATACCTTATGCAGAGGTATAAAAAGTAAGTTGAAGAAAGAGCGATCAAAAATTTAACCGACTTCGTTGAATGTTTAGATAAGCCATGAAATTTACACTTATATATATATACATATACGTATTTACATATATATATATATTGTATGCATCTGCATTTCTAAATTTTTGGATATTTGCGGTTTCACTATAATTTTTAGCAAGAAAAACTTTATTGTTAAGCCACGAACATTAAATTTTGGTGTGATACTTCCTAATGATTCGTTAAAATTATATTTAGTTGTTAAAATTATATTCGAAATTCGTTACGGTCGAAGTCCTTCTAGTTTTTAAATTAAATTCACCCGAAATATGCGGTTATGGCTGTTATAGATAAGCCGGAGTTGAAGGACTATAAAAACACAGAGCTTGCAATAGTCAGAAGTACTCACAATAATTCGAAAGTGGACAAAGTCATAAAATATTTAATTTGAAAGTTTATATAATTGGTGAAGAAATATACCTTTAAAATGGCAATCAAGCAAAATCTGTTGTTACTCTTTGAGAATCCCACCGAACCCGTCTTCCTGCCCAAGGGCAAGGATCAAACTGTTTTTCAAGTCCCAGATTCTTTTTTAACTAAACGCTACAAAAATACCGAGCATTTACGGCTGAAATATACGGGTAATACAATTGAGGTTGAAGATATAACAAAACCTGACTTACGCAAATTCGGTGGATTGAAACGGACCGATCAATTTTGCATCATTGGCATTGGCATTTAGTTTACCCGGGATCATCGGGGCGAACTGTTCTATTATATGCATCAACAGATCATTGCACGATATAATCTGGAACGTTTTAGTAATAATCTAGCACGTGTGCAGCCCTTTAACAATTTACGTTTACCCATCACTGAGGGTTATTTCCCAAAAATTGATGTCATGGTTGGCAGCAGAAGTTATCCATCTCGTTTGGATAATACACTTTTGAGTGACGTAAATCTCATGATAAGTCAATATAGAGTACAAGTTTCTGATTTGGAACTTTGGACTGGACGCATTCTTGATGCTATTCATCAGAAATTTGTTATCAATGTAAGTAAAGCACTACTGCCAATACGATAGACAGAGAAATTTGGTTTATTTGTTTTTTATTTTGCAGAACGATGGAAATCGTATTGATTTGGATGAAATCACTGGCATTGATATTCTTGGCGACATGATCGAGGCCACACAACTATCACCGAATATCGATTTTGTAAGATATACTATCTAGGTTTTTATTTTTCATATGCCTTTATATAAAATTTGCTCTTCGTTGCAGTATGGCAATTTGCACAATAGTGGCCACAATATGATCGCTTTAGCTCATGACTCATTGGGCAAACACTTGGAACCAATGGGTGTAATGGGTGATAATAGCACTGCAATGAGAGATCCCATATTCTATCGTTGGCATGCTCATATTGATGAAATTTTCCAAGAGCACAAGAAACTTTTGAAACCCTACACCGAAGATCAATTGAAATTTGACGAGCTAGGTTCAATTCAGATCGCTAGCATAAAAGCGCAGGTGGAGAGTGAAGAAGAAAATCAACTGTTCACATATTGGGAGGAATCCGATTTGGATTTATCCGTGGGCCTAGACTTTCAGCCACAGGGTAGCTTGCCTGGACGATTCACTCATTTGCAGCATCAGCCCTTCCATTATGAAATTAATGTGTTGAATACATCGGCGCAAATGAAAGTGGGCACTGTGCGCATCTTTTTGGCTCCAAAATATGATGAACGTGGTTATGAAATGCATATCAGGGAGCAACGCTTGATGATGGTGGAGCTTGATAAGTTCGAATGGGCATTTAAACCAGGAAGAAATATAATTAACCGGCTTTCCACCGAATCAAGTGTGACCATACCATATGAGAGGACATTCTATAATGTGAGAGCATCAAATGAAAATCCTTCGAATCTGGAACATAATATGTGTAATTGCGGTTGGCCACAACACATGTTAATCCCCAAGGGCTTGCACGAAGGTTTACAGTGTATTCTCTTTGTGATGATCACAAATTTGGTTGAAGATAGAGTAAGTTTTTAATAAACATTAATCAAAAAAATCTATTTAACAACTTCCCAAATATTTCTAGGTTAAACAAGAACCTGCTGATAAATGTAGTAATGGTTCTTCATATTGTGGCATTCGGGATCGTAAGTATCCCGATCGTCGGGCTATGGGCTATCCATTCGATCGTGTGCCAGAAGAAAGAGTCTCTAATTTGGCAATGTTTATTGAACCGTTCGAAAATATGCAAACAGTGGAAGTTGTAGTAAAACATGAAGATAAAAACAAGTTTTTTAAACAAAATGGTGAAAATTATGATCTGATCGGAGAAACATTATAAAGATCCCAACTACACAATCTTCATGAACATGACAATGTACTTTGTACTTGAAACTCTTATAAATTTATTTTAACATATCTAATCGATTAACTATATACATACATTTTTAATAATCCATTGAATCTACATATGTATATTTTATACTCGTATGAACATAAACAATAAAAATAAAATAAATTGATTTTTTCAAATTAAATATTTCTCTAGTAATTTCTAATATATTGAGGATATATTATTAAGCTCTAGTGAATTAATTCGGTGCAGCCACCTACACCTTTTCCTGGTTCCGAACATTACAATACGAAATGTCGTCATCTTTGAACTTACAAAAAAAATAATTTTTGCTTTAAATTCCATTAAAAAAAAGTTTATTTCGCATTATTTAAATTCTCATAATACAAACGCTTTAAGTTGCCCAATAAAATCAAAAGAAAGTGCAAAAAATATACAAAATTAATACAAACGCTTTAAGTTGCCCAATCAAATCAAATTGCTTCCCAACCAAAATATAAATAAATAAATAAATAACATTTCATTTAAATGTTTTACATTTCATTCATTCCAATTTGATATATTATATATAATACTTTATTTTTATCTGTTAGAAAATACTAAAATAATTTATGTAGTCGCCTGTGAGTTGCAAGTCATTTACTTTTCTAGTTGTCGAAATATTTGCCCCCAGATGGAAGTCATATATTTTCCAGTTTTCAAGAAATAGTCTAAGAATAAGTTTCTAAATTTTGTAGCTTAACAAAAAAAAATAAAAGAATTAATTCTGTTTTTTTTTACATATTGTTTGGTATGGTTAAAATTCTTTTTATTAAATAATTCTTTATTTAGTTAAATTAAACTGTTTATATTGGTTTTTTGTATTTTTTTCCAAAGGCAATTTAATAAGTGGAGACGACATAAAGGACATTCCAAGGACATAATTTATTAATTTTTAAACATTGAAGAATTCGTAAAAGGATAACTACGAGTATTTAAAATCGCTGAAGCAGTCGGTGTTTTGGTAGGATTTCTCTGAAAATATCTTGTATCGTGAGAATCGTTAAGGAAACTTGAATATATATGGATTGGTAGTCACATAGGCAGTTTCGCAGCAACTTCATCATTATCATCCTCGTCATCACTTCGCCAGCGTCATCAGATGAATCCTTAGAATGGTCATTCTCATCATATTCTTGATCGTCTTTCTGTTCAACCTCTGCAGGCTAGTCTTTCTGCTCAGAGTTATCGTTCTTAATACACTGTAACCCCCTTGGATAACAATAATTGGATATCACCGGATGACTGAATTTAATATTACTTTTGTGGTTAAAGCTTTTTCTATTCGTAGTTTGGTATGGAATTTGGAAGAAGAAAATTATTTCCAAATACAGATTACTAATCTCAAGGACTTCATCTTCATCAAAGTACATTAGCACTTAGCACGGAATTGAAAAAATATAACTTTAAGGGAAGAAGATACTGCAACTTCCAAACGAATGGCATGTACCAATCGTCAGAATTAGCCGATTCGGGACTGACTGGCAAATACGATCTGCAGAAAGTCGTATAGAGCAGAGCGTAGGAATGTGTTCAGTTCCATCATAATGTTTAAATCTAGCGCATTGTCGCTGACATTGAGCGCAGTTTTATCTTATCGTCAGTTTCCACAAGGACTGTGCTTCAAGTGATGTGTAAATAGACTCTTCTACAGGGCCTATCGAAATTCCGAATGAAGTTTCAATGCATTGCCAATTACCTTGACTGTATCTAAACTTAGTGGATTGACATCAGTTTGTGCTGTAATGAAAGTTTTCATGGTTTTTTAATGCATTTACAAAATCCTTGATCCAGTTGTTCGACTGTATTCCAGATAATAGAATTGCCCTGATACGGATTTACCTTCTTACTCATTTTCTGCCTATCATGCATGACATTACAAGTATTTTTAAAAAGAAAAATTGTCTGTAATATATATTTTTAAGTTTATTTTATGCATACACAAAGAATGGATCATTGATAGTAAATATTAATTAGAAAATTTGCATTTTGAAGTTGAAAATGGTTTTATTTTTACTGATTATACATTTATACAAGTGCTTATAATAAAGATTTATTTCTATAATAGGAAACACTTTTTTTCGATTAATTAAAAACAAAGTTTAAAATCATTCGATGCAAAGCTTTTGGAGTTATAAACAAAGTAGTTCTTTTTAAGTATTTTTGTAAAATATGTTTACCATTTTTTTTATGAAGTAAATCAAAAAATCAGGATCTAATGGGAATTCCCAAATAAACTTATAATAAAATGAAAAGGAAATCGGGAACCAATTAAATTTTTGATTAGACAATCTTAAAGATATACCTTAGCATTAATTATGCCAAATTTTCGAACTTGTAACTGCCATTTTGAAAGAGTATTGAAAGTTTTGTGCATTTAATTTTTTGTGGCCCAACCAAGCATTAAAAAAATTTGAGAAAAATCACGAATATTTTTTGTATCAAAGCAAATGCAAAACTAGCGATAAAAAAAATTTTGCAGTTTTTAAATCATTTTTTCTTCATTTATTTAAAGTATTATTATTTGTATTATTATTATGAACACAAATTGCCAAAGCTAGAGTGTATAGATAGTTTATAGTAAAATTCTTGATTTATATATATTTGTTAATACTTTTATACTATAATCAAATCTATTAAGAATTTTCTATTACCCAAATCAATTTTTATGGTATGTATATTAAACTAGTTATATTTGTTTAATATTCCAGCCAATTGTGCGTATACGTGATTTTTCTGTTCATTTTTTTCTCTTTGTTTTGGGAGCGGCTCTATTTGAGCAATCTAGCGATATAGCAATAACAACAACCAAAACAGCTGTGAAAAGAAAGCAGTTCAGATTTCTTGTGCCAACAAAACCTGCGTATCCTGTATCGGACTCTCAATAGGCGAACTAGAGAGAAGACAATGAAAGAGAGAGACAGAGAAAGAGAGCGAGTGCGCATAGGCGAATCCTTTGCGATGGGCATCGTTACTTTGCCACAATGAAGGCAAAATGAACAGCGCTGCCTCTGCTGCTGTCAAAGCCAGCGGCGACGCAACCGTCACTGCTGCCACCCCCACAAATACGAGCACGAGTACGAGCAGAGGCAGAGCAGAATGCGAGATACCGAATGTTAAATGTTGCTGCTTGTCGGTTGATTGCTCGGTTAGTCGCATCAGTTTTGGACAAACACTCCGAGAGGCACGACAGGCCCAAAAAAAAAAAATAAATAAATAAAATAAAAACCATATAAAAGCGCGCGCGCTACACGTGTCGATTCTGTCCTGTCTGTCCTGTCAGTGTGCGTGTGTGTGTGTGCGTGTGTGTGTCTGTATGTGTGTAAGCGCGCGTGTATTGGTATTATGTGAGTGTGTGTTGTGTTTATGTGAGTGTGCGGTAAAGCCAGAGCCCCGAGCCTAAAGGCAACGGCGACAGCGGCAGCAGAAGCAGCACTAGCAGCAGCAGCGGCAAATTTTAATTCTATGGCAAAAATATTATGCTGTAATCGGCGGCACATTGAGCAAAATGGAGCAAAAATAACAAAAAAAAAAAAAATACCAAAGAGTAAAATATTGCACAATAAATCACAATAATTATAGCAACAACAACAACAAAAATAACAATTAAAATTAGCAAACACTATCAATGCATTCGCAAAGGAAAAATAAATTTTTGAGGAGGGACGGAAGCCTTTGCTTAGAGTTTCCTTTTTGTTTTGGCTCGCATTCACATTTTATTTTCCTTTTTTTCTTCTGCCATTTTGCTTTGGGGCAAATATTCGCACGCTACTCAGAAAAGTCAAAGGCGTGGCGTGGGCGACAGCTGAATATATAGAATTGTACATTTTTTTCATATATACATATGTACATGTAATTATACATACATATGTACATACATATATACAATAGAGGAGCAGAAAAAATTTATCCATTTGCAATAAAATGATAAAAACTTTTGATTTCTATTTACAAAATATTAATTTATTAAAGTAATTCAAAAATTTTATTGGAAATGCAAAATGTTTTCTAAATTTTTATATTTAAGCAAATCAATTAAATAGAAAAAATTTGCTTAAAATATTACTCATACGACACGTTGAATGGCTTACTTATATAAAGTACATATAAATGTACATAGCATAAAAGTGAAATCATACCAAATACATGGAAAAATGTAACCACTCATACCTACTCTTTGACCTCTCTAGCTTAATATATATATATGTATATATATATTTGTACATGTCTGTGTACATATGTATTTGTAAATGTGAAAATGGTGAAATGCGTGCAACTCCCGCTATATAGCAAAAGCAAAACCGACAACAACAACAACAGAAAGGACAAACACAAAAGAAGAGAAGAAGGCAAAAAAAAAAAGAAAACAGCAATAAAATAGAGAAAAGTGTGCGCTGCTAATGTCCAAAAGTGACCAACGTTTAGAGTCACGCGAAGTCATAGCCAAAAACAACAACAACAACACTAAATAGAATATCAAGGTGAATGGATGTCATGCAGTAGCTAGAAAAGTGTCCAGGTTGGACAAACAGAATGGAAAATGACAGAACCAAAAAAATAAAAACGAAATAGAAGCACAAAAAAAAAAAAATAGAAAAAGTCATAAGCAAAAAAAAAAAAAAATAGAAAAAGCCATAAGCAAAAAAAATATATATGTACATTGTATATATGTACATACATATATATAGCAAAAGGCAGCAAAAAGCAGTCAGCAAGCACACATTAGCATACGAAAGGAAAAAAAGAAATAACAGAAATAAGCAAGAAGAGCAACAACAAAAATATTTCTATGCATCAGTTTTGCAAAAAGAACGAGGATGACTTAGGAGGACTTTAAGGTATAAAGGGATGGGGTACGACTAGACTAAAAGGCATCATCAGCATTATCATGTTTGAAGACTTTTTTCTCATAATAAATCAAGCCTATCGTCTTTGACTTGTTCTCGTTTTTTGTTTTGTATATGAGCGAGAAATAGGACTGTAAAAATGCAAATAAAATTGAAAAATAATCAAATGCCAGCACAGAACAGACAATGGCAATAGCAACAACAATAGCAGCAGGAACAACAACAACTACACACATACACGCACACACACACAGTGTGTAGCATAAATAATTCCGCCCACAGAACACAAAAGGTTATCCAGTCACTAGGGCGACACCAGCAAGTGTACGTTGACGTTGACTTTGACGCCAAAGTCGACGCAAGCAGCAAGACAATTTCTCACAAACATTTAACTCTCTCGCTTACTCTCTCTGTCTGTTAGACCTGTTTTTTCTCTCCCTTTTTTCTCTCTCTCTCTCTCTCTCTCTCTCTATTTCTCTCTGTATATATTTATCATCTTTTTTAAATTTTCTCTCTCGCCTTTGCGCTCAAACTAACCTACATCAACAGCTGTTAAATAAGCTTCCACCCTCACCAAAACAAAATGAAAGAACTCTCACATTGATTTCTGTTTGCCAAAATTGTTGTTAAATTGTTATTCTTATTGGGATTTCTGTTTCTTTATTTTTTGCAGTGTTTCAACTCAACGATTTGTGTGTGTGGTGTAAAGTGTTTGCATTAATATGCAAAACAAATTATTAACAAAGTGGAAATGCAACAATTTGTATAAATTGAATAATATCAATGAACAAGCCAGTGGGGTGCTTCTTCCTCTTGCTGCTATCATTCGCCGACTGACTATTGTGTCTCCTCTCTCTCTTGTCGTTCAATTTCACTTATTTCCATGCTCTCGCTGTCACTTGGCTTGTCAAACAACAGCTGTTCCGGTTGTCAACTCTCTCACTCTCGCTGGCTCTCTTCATTGTCATCATCATCATTATTAACTTAGTGCGCCGAAGCGTGTGTACATAACCTCAATATTGTGCTCATTCTTTAATGTTGCGGTAGGCAGTCTCAGTCTCAGTCTCAGTCTCGGTCTCAGTCACTGTTAAAGTCTCTGCCGCTGTCAACGCAGACTGCAGTTGGTTCTCCCTCGTTCTTGGTGCAACGGCAATTGCCAGGAGGAGCAGTGCCAAGCTACTATCAGCCTCAGGCTTTGGATTTCACTAAATCGGTTGGTGGTGGTAGTGCCAACAATAATAACGACGACCACGACCACGACAACGACGACGACGACTACGATAACGCTGCCGTTGCAGCTGCTGCTGCGAAGTCAACGACGACAGCAGCAGCCGCCACAACAACAAACAACTATAACGACAGCAACAACAGCAACCGCAACAACACTACCAACGAAAGCAGCAGCAGCAGAAGCAGCAACAATCAGCAACATCAGCGCCCTGTGTGCACCGACAATAATATGAGGAGTGGCAGTTCGGAATTACTACTCGAGCAGCAACAACAAGAGCTACGGTTACGTAAAATCCGAGAACTGGCTCCAAAAAAGAAAAATGGCAATCGGCGCTTTCGTTCGTGGCGGGAACGTGCGCGTTTCTATGGCACCTCGACACTGGCCTTCTTCTCGGTGACCGCCGGCGCATCGTTGCTATTTCTGGTACCGCTCTATGTGGATCCGGCCATATCGACGCTTAGCCACGATTTTATCGAAAATCCAACATTGTGCACAACAACGCGTCGGGAGGATCTTGTTGGTATATTCAATTGCTCGTGGAGTTCATGCCGCGAGGGCTGTACATCCGATCTATATCGCTGTGTTCATATATATGTGACGTTTATTGAACAGAATATAACCATACCAGAAAATATGACCGATTATACGAACTATACGGCCGATTGGGAGCAGTCCAGTGAAGCCACATTGCTCGTTAATATCAAGGGTTGTGGCTATCCACCCACGGTAACGTGTAAAAATTTCAATGCCTATTATGGTATCGAAGGTGCCATCTATCCGTGTTACTATTCGCGCAAAAATAAAACCGTTGTGCTAACCTCATACAATCATGATGATCAAGTGGCCATGATAATTAATTTCTTTGCGGTGCCCTTTGTGATAACCGTCATCTCATCCATCGCCCTATGCATTATGCATTGCGATTGTCGCTGTAAAAAGGATCGCAGCCATCGGCGCAATCGTCCACAGTGCCGAAGGCCACGCATCGAGAATCTCAGGTAAGTTTCTATATTAAAAACAAATAACTAATACTTAATACTAATTTATAACCAAATTAAAGTTCTTCACTTTCGATTTGCAACGTCGATTTCCCATCACAGTTGAAACTTGTCTTATTTTCTTATTTGTTAGTGCAAGTTCATTTACATTAATCAAGTTTACAAAACTTTACCAGTCCACTTATTTACTTGTTGTTGTTGCCCATCAACTCAACTTTCATTTGGCAGGCAGGCAGGCAGGATCCAAAAAGATATCCTTTAAACCATTGCCTCAATTATGCTAGCCCCCATATTTGTGTACCATGCCTCTGTAGAAATTTAAATAATTCACTAATGACACTTTCCGTTTTTTTTCTTCTGTTTCATCTCCTCCTCCTTTTTTGGATTTTTTTTTTTTTTTTTGTTTTCTTTTTTCCTTCTGCTGGTCTTTTGTGTGGAACGTGTCCAAAGGTGGCGTTTCTGAATGGGTGGCACTTTGTTGTTATTTTGTAGTAATATGCAGGCTACATTATTTATAAAACATGGTGGCGGTGGCAATGGCAGTGGCATACAACATACAGCTAACCGAATCTAGCCATTAACTGCCAGCGCCAAGGCACGCACAAAACACGCACCACACTGCGTATGATTGATATGTTGAGCTGTTGACAGAGCGGTTGAGGAGGGGTTGGGTGGTGGCGTTTGACTTACTTTTTGTATGTTTCAGTTATATATATGTATGTATATGTATATATGGGTATTAAGTGACGATGGTTAGGGGGAGGGAGGGGGTGTTGGTGTTAGTTATAAGGCTCATATTATGGTTTTAGCCTGACTGGCAAGTGCGACAATGACAATTACATTTATCCATATACATATTACAATATAAATATATATACATATATACTTTTTATCTACACATATGAAAGTTAAACAAAACAAAGTAAAGAGAAAGAATAGACAAAACAATAAAGACAAGCAATCATTGATTTGTAATTTCATTGTTTTTGTTGTCTCCTTTGCCAGGTTTTAATAGTCCCCACTGGTTGGGTGTTTTTTTTTTTGTTTTTCTCTTTTTTAACGAATTTTCCTAGTCTATTGTATTTGTTCAACTTCATTCTCGACAGACTGAATGCCTTTTGCAAAAATTTTCCATTAATTTTCAATTCTCAATGCCCGCTGCACATCGCATCAATTCAATCGATAATGAATTGTTGCCTTGCCCAGACCCAGACCCAGAACCAGTATTGAAACCAAAACCAAAACCAAAACTGAAACCTTTGCACGTGCATTATTCAAATGTCATGACAGGCTAGCATTTCGTTAGAAATCCAAATTGAAATGTGATGCATGTGAATTTGCCCTTTGCTTGGGAAAGCTTTTGTTTCCCCAAATGCCTTATCAATTATCAGTCAACTGAATTTAGGCACAAAGCATATGGATTACCAGGAAAAAGGACACTTAAAGCACAATTGAAGAAAATTTGGTTACAAAAGCAAACAATTTTTCTTTAATATTCATTATGAAAATCTATTTCAAATTGAAGTATACATTTCTTTTTTTGGAAGGGTTTAAGGCAAAATGTAAGAAATGCCATCAGATGCAATTGTAAAAGTGAAATACGTGAACTTTTCCCAGGACGACAGGTGGGAGAAAAAATAAGACAAGCACACACACACAACCACATAGACACACACGCACATATATTGGTATAAAGGGGAAGGCAACTAATGCGCATATTTTAGCTTGTTTTCAACGGAAATCACTAATAAAAACTCTTGAAAAGGATCTGTTGAAAAGTTGCAAAACAAAATGGCGTCAGCATGTTCCGTTTGTTAATACTATCTTTCAGCTACACTCACTCACTTATATAAACATACACACACGCACACGCAAGTGAGTGTCTGCGTTTGTATGAGTTATATAATCAGCTTACCTTTAGCAATTGTTTTTGTCACTTGTTTTAACTTTGTTTCACTTGCCTTTTGGCAAAAGGATTTACCGGATATCAAAAGCTAGAGACACGAATGAAATTATTGAAAGGAAAGAATTTAAATACAAGTGCAGGATCAAAAATATAGCTAATGTTATTGATTTAATGACAATCAACAAATAATATATATACTAAGATTAAAATGGCGATGAAAAATAGACTAAGACACAACCTCTATCCGTCTTTTGCAAGTCATTTTCATAAAGGAGAATGTGTAAAATTGAATCAATTATATATATAGTAAATTTTATGAAAATTCAAAGAAAATATTTTATATGAGGCTGGTTCATGGAATATTTTTTCCTCAAAATGGATGTCCTCTATCTACATATGTCACATTAATTTACAACTTGAATTCACATTAAAATATAATAAATGAATATTTTTACAATATTTAAGCAAATTTATACAATTGCAGTAAAGTAGTTTGCCGAAATTTTGATCATTTATTCCAAAAGAATACCACATATCTTAACTACTAAAAGATAACTTTTCTAACTATTCGTAGGAAAAAGAAACCTTAAAAAAACTGGTAAAAAGCATAACCAAAATCATTCAATAGATACAAAATACGATTTTACCCGATTTAACCATTTATTATTTTATTTTTTGGCGAATAAACAGTTGCTCTCTCGTGTCATATTACCTATCCACTAATAGTAATAAGAACAAAAATTCCAGATTAAAATCAGTTAAAAGTAGGTTTAATTCTAGTAAAACCATTACCGAATAATCGAATTCCGCACTAAAAAAAATTGCCCTGTAAATATAAGTAAAATATATACTTTAAGTTGTTTTGTGAAAATCATAATTTAACAACCCACATAGATACTAGTATTTATACTAAATATATGTTGTTTTAAACATATACATTTTTTCCATATTTCTCTTATTTCTCATATTGAGTTTTCAGATACAAATTACTTAACTCTTTATATTCTCATTTATATTCAGTAAAATCACTCTGTCATTTGGTTAACTTTAAATAAAAATCTTTTATTGTCAACCTACGACAACGCTTGATCGACCTGACCTTTACAGTTTTAGATCAATTGAGCAAGGAAAAATAACACAATACGCAAATTTAAATATAAATATTTTGATTTAAATGCAGAAAAAAAAAAAAATTACAGTTTTAGATCAATTGAGCAAGGAAAAATAACACGATACGCAAATTTAAATATAAATATTTTGATTTAAATGCATAAATGACAAAATTATTTAAATCACTCTTGATTTAAAGTTTATTAAATAAATAAATTTGTAGACATTTTTTAATCTATTCAACATATTAATGAAATATTTCATTTATTAATTAAATTAACACAAGTTTTAATAATAATAACTTATTTAACACTAAAAGTAAAAATATTTTGATTATCACGAATCAGGGAAAAGTTCTTTAATTTAAAATTTAATTTTATATAAATGGCTATAAATATATTATAAATATATATATGTATATGTACTAAAATTACACAAATTATATTATTTACAGCATTTTTAAGTCGGACTGGGTAGGGTACTCAAATAAAAATAATATGCAGTACTAAAATTAATAATATTAGATTTATCCATTTGTGGAGATTAAATGTATTCCGGCCTGAAGTCTTGTTTTTTAAAAAAGGAAAAACATCTTAAAATTTATTAGTTTTTTCTGTATTTTCCAAATAATTCGTGTACACTTATGGTAACAATCTTCAGATAAAATATTTAATACGTCTCTTCCAAGTTTTTTGATTAGTGAACTAGATTTTTAGTTTGCTTCAGTATATGAATAGGTATTATTAAACCGTAACATTATGATTGTCATCGATTGCGGTTTTCTTTCTTCTCATATCATTTCCACATAAATATTTTATATTATTACATATTACATTTATGTTTGTGTAATAGTAAGAGCACTCTCACTTTTCTAAATTTTAACTTTAAATTAACAGTAATTTTCTTTACATAACTTTAAGCACTTAAAGTATACTCAAAGATCATAAGCAATGGGCTATAATACTTATATCGCCATCTAACTATTGAACTGCCCACGTAGAATATTCAAACATGTGAATGCAAATTTAAGTACATTTTAAGTATTGGCTTAATGATTACTGCCATGTCAATGTCAGAGCATTGTCGTGCCGTGTACCATGCTATAGTATGCTCTATATAAGCGCACTTTTAAGCCACTCAATTATTTGGCTATAACGCGGCTACTAAATAGTTAGCAGCCAATGGATCCCTGTCGCCATTCCAGCGTCTTAAACTGAAGCACAATTCAGGGAAGCAAAAGAGGTGATAGAAAAGGGGGTTTAGTTAAAGTTGTTTTTTTTTTTTTTTTTTGTACAACTAGTGTGGCCTACTTCTTCAGCTTCTGCAACTGCCTGGAAGCGTTTCTCTCTCTCTCTATCTATGTATATATATATATATATACATATATGTGTATATTTATGAGTATGTGTGTGTGCCAGTTTTCATTCGTTCTTTTCTTTTCTTGATTTTTTATAGAAAAATCAATTTTGCTCCTTTTATGATGAACATTGCAGAGCAATATGCGAATTGCAACGAAGTCACGTCTTTCATTTCCCTAAATGATGGTTTTTTTCCTTTCTTTTTTTTTATTTTGGCAAATTGTTTTTCATGAAACATCTTTACAAATATGTAGAGATACTATATCTATAATATATATGTATAGATAGATGAAATTATCATACAATTGGTCAACCATTTCAGTACCATCCTCTTTCACCCTATGCTTTGCTCTTATCTTTGCTGAGGAAGCAGACAAAAAAAATTATATAGAAAAAAAAAATGGAAAATATAGAAAATAGAAAAGAAAACTATATAGAATGCTTGTTGTGCCCCATTGTTATTTTTATCAACGACCAGAGAATGAGACGAGAGCAGAGAGGAGAGAAGAGAAGAGGAGAGGAAGGGTATATGCTGCATGTAAAGCTGTTGTGGGGTTGTGTGGGATGTTTCGATGTGCGTCTCCTCCAATCTCAATCTTGGGTTGATAGCCATGCCAACCGCAAGTATAGAGAAAACAAATTCAAGATGCGCCAACCATAAGCACTAGTTGGCTCATGTCACGCCCTTTTTTGCCGCCCCCTAATCGATATTAATAATGCGAAGCATATGAATGCCGTTCAATAAATTTCCATCTCTTTGGGGATTTTTTTTTTCTTCTTCTTTTTGCCGCCTACCTACCTCCCTTCTTTCATTTGTCCTTCCTTATTGAAATCGGTAGTTGGAAATAGGAAAACCAAGTCACTGATAATAGTGTCTGGCCTTGGGAGAGGGGTAGACGGTGGAGCGAAGGCTAGAGGGGAAAGAAAGCCAAATGCAGGCAGATGGAGGCCATCGTCGTCACTCAATTCGTGCAAATCCCCACAAAATCCCTCAATGTGGCAAGTAAAGTCCGTTAAGTCAGTGTGGAATAGTTGAAAACGTTTCATTAATAACACACCCAAACCCGCACAACACACACAAAACACACTCACCCACACACTAGCTCTAAAATATGACATTCAAGTGGCGAGATTGTCACACAAGTGAGAACTGAAATTGGAAAATATTTCAAATGCAACTGCAGTTGAAATTTTCTAATATCTATCAATTGATGAAAAACCAGCAAAGATCAAACTGTTGGCCTAAAGGACATCTATTGAAAATTCTACACTTTAAGAAAAAAAATTAATATAGAATCGTATACCTAAAGATAAAGGTCAATCATTTAACACTTGAAATAATTCCCTTAATAGATGGACCAATTTAAGGTCTAAATTAAATAAGCTTTTCATTACAAAGAAAGAAAAAATTATTAAAATCTTTCAATTTTCGAAATACATTGAATTAGTTTGACTTAATTTATATAAATGACTATAGAAATATTAGATATAATCTTTTAAAACATGTAAAGATATTTTACAATAATTAGCATTAGAAAAAGTATTACGAATAAAACAAGGATATTTAGATTTATCAAGGATTAAATTAGGATTGGTTTCTCGAACATTAAATAGGGTTTTAGTTTCACTTTTATGGAATATTTATGTGTTTATGTATACAAGCATAAGAAAAATCTTTTTATATAAAATGAAGCCTTTTTTAAATAACATATAACAACCCAGATATGAAAACTATTCTTCTTAAATATAAAGCTTTAGTTTGGTTTCAGTTTTAAGCTGTTTTATATTTAACTTTTGATTAAAAATTTATCAATTTCAGTCTTAGTTTTAATACAAATGTAAAAACCAGCTTCGTACAAAAAAAAAACATTTTTTTTGGTTTTGCTTTTATATAAAACTAGCTATACATAGTAATAAATTGTAAGGTGCATTTTAATAATACAAAATGTCCAATAAAATTTTAGATATGATTAAATATCTTTTTTTATTTTTGCTGTTCAATACATAATTATATTTCAATAAAATTATTGATATATCAATAAAAATCAGTCATAGCATATTGTGAAAGATTTAATTTTCTATATTTATACAAATTATATTTAATGAGTAAGCTTTTGTTGGCAAGTATATTAGCTTAAAATAAATTAAACAAAGGAATGTTCCCTTTTTATTTATAAAGAAAAAGCTTAAAAATAATTAGCGTAAATTTAACTTGAATACGATTTCAGTTTTTGTAGCCATAGAATAGAGACATCAGTATTCCAACGTTTTTTTCAAACAGCTTTACAATTGTGGGTCGGATAGTGCATATTTCAATGTAAATAATTTTCATATGTGAGAATTATATTCAATCATGTATTTCATTAAAGTTTATTGACAAATATTGGTCAGCTTTATATATATTACATTATTATTCTAAAATATATAACCAAAGAACTCACAATGAGACGAATTTTGAAATTCATTGCGTTCTGTTTTTTTTTATAATTTAAACTATTTAAAATCTTTGCATATTATTTTATTATAATACAACAGAAATGGGTTTGAGAGGTCAACCATAAACCTTAATTATAGCTACCAATTCTGATATATGTATGTACTGTAATTTATTTTTGCAACAAAAAATCAGCGGAAAATTTTACATAAAGCATGCAAGAAGAGGGAGTTGGCTTCATGTGAACAAAAAATTAATATAAAATATGGAAAATGCAGACGAAGGATTTTTAAATATATATATATATATATATCTATTGCGCCAAAAATGTAAATATGTTGAGGTATTCATGGAAATGTTTCTTTTTTTATTTGGGTTTTATTATTGAAACAATTGAACAAAAAATTCGTAAATTTTCTGTGAATTTCGGGATTTAATTTAAATTCTCATGAAAGCTAAATATTTAATTTGATTTGAGGGGAAAATATTTATAATAAATTTGAATTTCATTTAAATGGAAACTTCCGAATAAAATTACGCATACGCAATGTTGGTTGAGTAAGGGTGGACGGAATAACAAAATTATGAGCATAGGTTATGCTTGCTATAATTTAATCTCTTTAATCTCTGTATTTGATTTAATCCTTTGCTATTAATTTGGCCAACGATTTATCAATTATAATCCTGGACCTGTCGTTCTAATTTTATTTATGTGGTGTTTATTTATTCATTTGAAAATTAGTAAGAGGTTAGGCAAGTAAATAAATTGCTTTTCCTTAAAGTAAATCGCTGATATTCCTTATAAGACTACTGTGAAAAAAAACTTTAAATACAAATACAATACCCTTTGCCTTGTTTACCGCAAAAAAAAATAATCCATTTAAATTTAAAAAAAATTTATTATAATTTTCCTCCTTATTAGGAAATTATTCCTATTTCTACAAGAAAAAGTTACACAAATTTAAAAGCTATTTGTTTCGTTCAGTGTACGAACGAATAAAATAATATCTCAATATGAATATGTTATTAAAACAGATTTATGACCTTTGTTTAGCATACAAAGAATTAAGATAATATAAAACGGGTCAGGTCAGGTCATACATTTCCTTTTGGTAGCAAGTTAGAAGACAATAATAAATCTTTGATTTAGTATTTTAGTCTAACAATATATTAGATTAGAAACTAGAAGTTCATGAAAATGTTTTTTTTTACATTCTTAAGAAATTTGTATCTTTGTGCCTTATTATTTGCCTTTTTGTATTCAAAATGAGAACACTTTTGCAATTAGAGATGTCATTTGGTATTTAGTATTCTTGTGCCTTAATTCAAATTGCAATTAAGCTTCAAATGGGCACGTGAATGTGAATATGTTTAAATGAAGCGAGTAGAAAGAGAAAAAAAGAAAATATAACCGCACCACGGGGCGTATGAGTTATGTGCGTGGCTTTACATTATAAACAAGAGACTGAGAGATACAGAGACGCCAGAGAGAATAAGGCAGATACAGAGAAAAAGGGAGAGTATGAGAAACATGTGAGGGAAAGACGGGTTTCTCAGTTTGTTTGTTTGTTGGCTCATATGAAGCAGGCAAACAAAGCTTTTTATTCAAAGCAATTCACGTACATAAAACATTTATCTTTATGGCCGTCTTCAAGTGTTCTTCTGTGTACGCTTGAGCCGTCGGAGATGAGGTGGGACGGTTGGTTGACAAGCACAAGTCGAGCAAAATAACTACGTTGTATATACATATATATATGTATGTATGTATGTATATATGTCTGTTCTAAAGCCCACGTGTGTTTATTTAGTTTTAAACTGTCGACAATGTGACATTTCTTTGACTCTAATTTGGGCAACACCAGAACGAAATAAGCGTTAAAAAACAACGGTAAAATAAAGGAAACCAACAACAACGACAAAAAAAAAGGACTTCACTGTATAACAATGTTTCTCTTTTGCCACAAAATTTAATTATGGCTGCCGCGTGTCTTTTTGCCTGCCAGCCATTGGCGTTGCAGTCACTTCAAAGTGACTGTAAAGTGCTGCCGCACCAAAAACCATCTGGCAACAACAACAACAACAGCAAAACAATTTTGTTGACAATCAAGTGCAGAACTGTAAGCATCGTCGTGGAGGACAAGGACATTTTGCCAGCATACTACTGAACGAACTACTGAATAGGGTACAAGTAGAGAAAACCAGAACAGAACAGAGAGCATAATGCAACAAATTTCAATGAGGGACAGACAGACAGAGAGAGATAGAGATAGAGAGAGAGCGGGTGAGGGAGATGTCCCACCACCTGCAGCCTACCTACCCCAAATGCCTGCGGTATGGCCTCGGTCATAACACATTGTTGTTGCAACAACGATGGCATCCGCATCCGTCACTGCCAGGCAAGGAGACGAACGGCAGGAGCTCATCTCAAGTGCAGTCGAACATGAAGGGATGTTGTAAAGCCACGCCTCAAGGCTAGGATAGATCTGTGGCCAGCCTACTTACATTGTTTGCCTGTCTAACCATCCATCCATCCATCCATCTATCCAACCATCCATCCAACCATCCATCCATCTATCCATCTTCTCCATATCCATTTTCATTCATTTATTTTAGACAGTCCATCATACATTTTGGCGCAGCTGTCGCAGTTTTAATTCCGTAATTACAATCCGTTTGCCTACATCAGCATCTGTGGTCGCTGTGCCATGTTTTAAGTTCATTTCTTGGCCAACTGCCAAATGGCCCACTCCAAACAAAAGCCAGTCAGCTCCTCTTCCATCAGCCTTTCATTTCATTTCTTCTCCCCTTTTCCCTACATTGCTTTCATTTTGAATTTTTTTCCAATATTTTAGCAATGATTTCTGACAGCCCTTGCGGTTGGCCATGCCAATTATCATCATCAAGAGGCAGCCTCAAGGAGCTTTGATTTAATTAAAAACTCAAAACAAATTACGAAATTCGTCGTTCTGACAGGCAATTATAGACCATCGAGAGATGGAGCAATGGAAATGCCATGATGTGGCCCAATATAAAGGTTTTTGATCGAAGCCTGAATTCAAGGCTGATTTTTAATTGATTGAGTATGTTTGAGTATATTTGAAGGACTCTAGAACGATGCACCATTCACTAAATGCACCCACTCACTACATAATTGCTCAGTGAATTCAAAAGAAATTCGGAATCAATAACTATAACTTTTTTTTTATAATTGATTGATTGATTATAATTAAATTCAAATAAATGACATTATTTCCAATAATTTGCTGAAAATTGAATAACACGTCAAATATCAAATGGAATAAACACATGATGTTGATTAAATTTAAAAATTTAAAAGAGAAAAATTGGAGGTGTATATTTATTTAATAGAAACATGAAATTATAAGATAAAGAAAACTGTTGTCTATCAAGCAAAATGTTACAATTAATTATTTTTACAAACACTCAAATTAAATTTCTTATATTTACATATTTTTGTGAATTTTATTATTTTTTGTCTATGAGACTTAAACTTTTATTATTCTGTTTTTTTTCTACTCAAACTGATGAGTCTATTATTATCCTTTTCACACTTTTAGCAAACGGACATGTGTCAGACTTGCAGGGTTTGATTGCTTTGCTATTGTAAAGCTTAATAATTTGAGATATTTATTTTACAGTTTTAATAATCTTTTCTTGCCTTTAAAATTTAGCTTAGAAGTGGATTTTTCCCATTCACACAAACAAAGAAATATGAATGTTTATCAAAACAATTGTGTCAATTTAGTCATTTATGTAACAAATTGTTTTTGACGTATTTTATTATTTATTTTACTGATACTGAAACTTACCCATTTTTGGCTGATTTTAATATCAACTATTCATATAAATTAAACAGCAATGGAAGGTGTTTCAACGACTATGGAACCTCTTACATAATATTGGGGCAAATATTAGAGGATTTGTATTTATTTGTGTTTGTATGATTTACTCTAAGAATTGTACGAATTCTAACAGAATGTTCTTATATAATTATTATTATTTGTATCAAAATTCTTATAGAAACATTTGCCATTTGTATTTTGAGCATACACAATAAGCTAATTGTATTAAAATTAATAGAAAACTTAAGTTTAGTAGAAATTAATAGAGATGAAAAGTTTTTATCTTAAAACTATATTCGATAGATTTATAGCAAGTTTGATGTTGATGTCTGGAATTGTAGTTTCTCAAGAATAATTAATTATTTATAAAAGCACTGTTTTTGATGACTAATTACTGGACATACTTTAAAATTAAAGAAATATTATAATTAGATAGATAAATAAAATTAGGGCAATAAAGAATATTAAAAGGTTATATACAACACTTAGAAACCATATTTCATTGTGTCGTGAATACTAATATTTCTCATGCTGAAACTTTATTAAATACATAAAGCCAAGTTTACTCTTGAAATTCAACTATTGTGGAAATAGATAAGATCAATATATTTCCGAAATATTTATAGGTAAAATGTAAATAAATATGTGCGAAATGTTTGTAGGTTTATTTCTAAACTATTCTAAATATGTCCAAAAGCATTTATTTATAGATTTTCTTGAATTTAAATCATAATCACAGTTCACTCAGTCAGTTCAAGCACACCCTAATTGTCAGTATAATATTTTCGCAGTGTGAACTACAGTGAAAACTCCCATAAAGGCAACTTGCAGAAGTTCGAAAATTGAAAAAATCAAAAAGTATATCAAAATACTTTTGGCCGAAAATAGAAAAATGTAATTATAGAAAATTATAAAACCTATTAAAATAGTTGTGGTTAAAAAAAAAAATAAGTGGATAAGAATATTAATTTAATTTTTTTTTAATACAAATTGATTCGTTTATTCATTGTTTATTTATCCTACTCAGTCCTACAATTTAATTGCCAGTTTTCGTTCAGGTTTCCATACATTCAAATGGGACAGATTGTCTCTTTCAAAAAACGTTTTTACACTTCTCAACAAACTGTTCAAATTGTTGTCCAAATTTTTGGGTACATTTTTTTACCATTTATATTCAAACACAATGCGACATGTTGCAATATACATATATTTTTATTAAAATATTTACAATAACATAAGCTGATATTTTTTTCTATAGTTGTTGTTGTTGTTTCTCTTCTGACCCTTTTGAAAGGGGACTTTCCCTTTTATTTTTGTTCTCTTTTTTTGATGTTGTTTTCATTTTTTTTTTTTTGCTTTTTCTTTTTTGTGTGGCAAACTGCACGGGCCAACAATTTTTGCATGTACTTAGTTTACCTCTAAAAACAAGACGAACATTTGTATATTTCACAATTTCCGTTTCTGTTCCGGAACGTTGTCGTTTTCCCGTTATTCGTGTCACATATTTCTTGTTGTTTTTCCTTTTCCTTCTTTTTTTTTTGTTTTATTTTATTTGCTATTGTTGTAGCTGCAGCTGCTGGCCTTTTACCCGCGGCAAAGCTACCCCAAAATACAAAAAACAAAGCAGCAAAAAAAAAAAAGGAAAGGAAAAAGAGAATAGGAAAGAATGAGAAAAATGGGACATTCGGGAGCTTTCAACGCAATAGTAAGAGCCTCCCTCGCAATTTACATTGTTTGTTTCTGTGGCGACGTTGACGGCGACTTTGTCAGCCCTCGTTCCAAGTGCAACGCGCCGGAAACTAAAAGCACCAATAACACAAACACACACACAATGACACTCACACACACAATGGCACACACTTACAGTTATGGCCGACATTTTTGTACAAAAACAAAAAGAAAGTATAATTGTGAATTCAACGACTTAGAAATACTCTTATTCTCCGATTATTATTCTAGCCGTACTACTTGCGGACTTAGGTTTTTTATCAAATCTTCAACCTTTTTTATCTAATTTATGTAAATTACATTTTGGGAACAGAAAGATATATGTATGTATAAAGGTTAACAAGTCTGCCAACCCTTCGTTAATTCTTACAATAAAAATACATCAACATATCGAAAAACTCTTTTGAAATTTGACTTTCAAAACATTCAGATATTTTTTATTCATTTTTAAATTTAATATCTCTATATAGTTTATAATTGATCTTAAAGATTACTTTATAGTCTTCCGACAGTTAGAAATTGTAAAGGAATATCCATTTTTTTGTGTTTCTTGGAAAAAGAAATTAAATAAATGTTTTAAATATATATTTATATCAGTAAGTTGTTTTAACGAAAGTTTTCTCAAATGAAGTGATTTCACTTCTAATATTATTAAAATGATTAAGATTTTTTAATTACCGGATCAAAGCTACATACAAATATCAAAACTATACCTCTTTCAGTTATCTACTAACCTAATTTTTTCTTCGACAGTTAAAGGGTATAAAAACAAGTGAATAAGTCGCAATTATTTTTAGGTTTCTGTTCAGTCTATTCTTGTTAGTTCTCCTTGTTTTTGAGAAGCAAATGAATTTGGTTAACGAAAAGAAAACTCAAGTAGAAACATTCATATTTTCTTAAAACTTATTGTGGCCTGTCCGCTCTTTTTGTTTTTTTGGCAGCTTTGTCTAGGCCCAAAATGTCTCCTTATCCCACTCGTTCACCTTCGAGCTTGATTTATGTTGCCTTCCAATTTGCCACAGCATTTTGGAGTAACTGGCAGCCAGGAGAAGCAGCTCGACTCGTTCTAGTCTGGCTGAGTGCCTTTATTTTTTTTCTTTTTCCTCTTTTCTTTGTCGCGGGTTTCGCTTTTGTTTTCTATTTTTTAATGAATTGTTGTTGGCTCGGGTAAAGCATTTTGTAATTTATTTAATTAAACTTTTTACTTATTTTTGTGCCCTTTTCAAAACTCACAAAAGTTTCCGCAACATTGCGTTTTAGAAGCTGACGGAAATGGTAAATAAAAAAGAAAATAAAAAATTTGACAAGATAACAAACGAAATTTTTCGTTATACGAATTTTTTCACCCAATTCAAGGGTCGTACAATAAGCAGGGCTGCAAAAAGATTGCTTTTTATGGTTTCGGCTTAAGAGAAGAAAGAAATTTGTATCTTAAATGGAATCTGTTGCATTACTGCAAATGATTATTAATTAACCAATTAATACTCATATATGTATAATAATATCTACATACATTATAAGAAAATTAAATGATTAAGCTTAAAATTTAATTTATGAGTAATTTAAAATCAAAAGAGATCTTTTCTTACACTGACATAAAATTCGATGAAATGTAGGGGGTTCCATAAGGGAAATTCCAAATGAAATTACGTTATATTTGTGCAATTGAATGTGAGTTTCGTTACACTGCGCAAAACTGCAGCGTCAAAACAAAGCTTTAAAAATGAAAGTAACCCTTAATTTCTTTAGCTGCAACTGGATGTATTAAGCTTCAAATTCGCTTTATGTTTTATTTATTTAAAATTTTTTTTCAATGTTTTTAGATTTTTATATTTTAGTTTATTTAACCAGAAGTCATCGTAAAAATACTTTTGAAAACTGATGGCTAAATAATTTCATTTTGAGACTTAAATTTTTTTTAATTTTAACTTTAACTTGACATTAAACACTTTTAAATATTTGCCATAAAGGGAAAACCAATTTTAACAAAACAAAACAATTTTAAATTTTTTGAAAAACTAACAATTGTTTTTCATAAATATTTGATAATCAGTTCGATTTAGCTTGGTTTGCATTCAAATTTCTTGGTGTAGTGCCATATCTGTTAGTTATGTGGAAGCCCTCGTGCCAAATGTTAGAATTTTCAAATTCTATTCAACTACTACAATATGTAGGCTAATTCAGTATTCTGTATGTATGTAGAGTAGTTTTAGTAGATTAAAAGACATTTTAATTTCAAACAGAGATTTAATTTATTTCATTCTAAAATGGCAACTCGTAGTACAAACTGCAGCTCAAGGATTACGAGAATTCTCTCTCCCTTTTTCTCTGTCTCTGTGTATCTGTCTTTCTATCTCTATGCTATCTAAATTTAAAGGCAACTACTAAGCAAGCACAAATGAAATTCAATTAAAATGCAACTTTAGATGGTTGTTGGTTTTATTTTTCTTCTTTCATTTTACAAACTAAACTACATTTCTTGTTTAACTTTGCAACGAATTGAGAACTCTGTGTGTGGCACGTAGCACTGAGTGGCAAAAAATAACATTTACAAGTTGCACAAAACCGACAGAAAACCACACACATATACAAACTTAAACACACAGCTGACTCTAGCTGTGGTTGTGGCAGAAGAAGGACAACGGCGACAATCCTTTCTAAGATTATGACAAATGTTTTGTGCAATTTGTCTAATTTGTTGCCCATGTGGAAATTCATTTCGTTTGCTCCATCGAAAAGCTTGAATAGGTAATAGAAGGAAAATGCTTTTCCGGGTTTGGGGACGAAAATTGATTTTATGTTGAGCGGACAACAAAAGGAAATTACAAAGGCAAAAGCAAAAACTTAACCAGACGAGGATGTGGATGCCCATCCCGCTGATTGTTGGCCATGGTTGGTGGGGCAAGAAGTGGTTTTTGGTAATTTCACCCGTTTTATGCGGCCAATAAATGTTTTATCTGTGTATCCAAATTGCCGCCAGCTGCGTGCATGCGTGCCGATAAGCCTTAACTCCATTGCCACAGAACATTGCCATGGGTATAGCCATTGCCATTGCCACCATCGTCAACTCCCCAGCTAAAGTCTCCATGTGACCCAAACGATTGGTGAACTGGGCTTAGGCATATTGTTGTCGGTGCTTACTCACTCTCGCTGCCTTTGCCCCGAAAAACCAAATCGATTTATTGACCATTAAATCCTGGCATTTGCCTCTAATACTTACATATTTTTTAACCCAATTGCATTTTGCCACTTTATCGCATTTCGTCCTGGCCTTGCTGTAAATGTGTAAATTATTTCATTGTCCTTTTTTGTTTCTGTTTTTTTTTTTTTTAATGGATTTGATTGTGCGTGACTTTTGGCATCTGCTGCTTGCATTTAGATTACGATTCCAAATGGCCTATCAAATTGAAGAAATTCCATTGCCCTCCTACTCCCACAAAATGGCCATCCCACACAATTTCCCTTTTTGGTCACGTTCTGGCCTTTAATTTGAATTTTAACAGCCGAGAGCAACAAAACTGAGCAACAAATGTGCAAATGCAATTAAATCATTGTTATTGAGCCATTGATTTAAATCCAACCATTTGTTATTCAGCATTATAATTATTATTATTATGACGGCCATCAACTGTGGAAAATCGAAAATCCCTTGACACTTGCTTATTTTGCATTTTCCCCACAATGAAACAAAATACAATGGAAATCTATTTTTAAAACATTGATTTGGCCTTTTCATTCAATAATTGCATTTCAAAAGGTCATACTATAATTCGTTTAGTTATATCAAAATCTGTATCATATTATTTTTCGATCTTAAAAAATATATATAAAAAATTTGAATTTTATTTGACATTGTAGCAACCAAATCTAATTAGACAATTAAGCATTTAATATCGGATTGTCTTTATTTAGTTAGCAAATTCAGCTAATGAGACAACTTGGTAGTTCTTTAAAAAGCTATACAAAACGAACTGCTCTCTTTTTCAGATGCTCTAAAATGTTTTGCTAGTTATAATACATTTATTTTATATATATTTTATTTGTATATATATTTTATATTGCTCCCGAATAGAATATAAATAAAATAATTGTCATAGATTGTAAATGTTGTTAAATTGTTTTTATATATTAAATATATGTACATATATTCCAATGCAGAGCGGGCAAATTTGCAAAAATAGAGGATGGTGCAGAAACTGAATTTAAATTTTCATATGGTCATAATTCTGACAAGTTAAACATTAAACATTTTTATTTAAAAAATAGATTTCCAGACTAATGATTTTGTTTCAATTCAATTCTTAAAGAACTGCGAGACTTCGGACTGTGATTTCTTCTTATTTACATAGTATTGCTCTGCAGTCTTAGTCTTAATACATCAAAAATTAATTTTTTAAACAAACTAGGTGGTAAATTTTCAAAACTTGAATACCATCGATATATTTTAGTTCGGATTTCAATCCGTTTTATTCCCAAATGGGCTGATATTTATAATGCTACATTTGTTTATGAATAAAATTTGAGTGATTATTCTATTTGGTCTTCTTCCATTTGCCATAATTAGGCGCAAAGCAGCATTTGGCTTAGGCTCAAACACAAACATTTGCTGAATTAATGCGTCAACTTAAAAGCAATTTGTCAGACTTCTATAAAACATTGTTGGAAGTGCTACCAAATTAAGAAATTAAATGTTTTCTTTAAATTTAAATCGTTAAACGGAAGCAACAAAAGGCAAATCAAAAGTAAAACTTCAAATAAGAAATAAATGAATGCAAATGTAAACACAGAAACAATTATAATGCCTTGTCATTTAATTGAAACCCAATTGAGATGTGCACAATCCACCGCAATGCCCGCAAACACCCACAAAATGAGCTTAATCAAATAATGGTACAGAACCGATGAACAACTGGGGAAATAAAAAGTTCAATGAGAGCGATTTAAGCCAACAAACACGACCCAATTTATGGTAGTTAATACACATACATTGGGAAAAATTATAAACTGACCACCCACCCACAAGGTTCGTGTTTTATGTTTTTTTTTTTTTTCATTTTTGTTCGCAGTTGAATTAAATATTATCGATGCGATTAAGTGTATAATTATATGGCTCAATACACTCGAGTTGGATGGATGAAATTTTCCACATTTTGCCTTATGCGATTTATGCCAGAGCACGTACCGACATTTGAATTGGAAAATGCGATGCAAAGTGCATTTTGGTGTTAAATAGACGTGCTTATAGTCCCGCATAGCGGATCAAACGTGTGTGGGGAGGGGATATGGGAAATAGTGTTCTTTGGCTTATCATTGGTTCCCATACTCATCAATCTGCTTTAGACCTTGTGGCACGTGTCGAAAACTCATGAATTCACAATGCGCAACTTGTCGCCAGGGCAATTGAGAGAGCCTGACGCTAAGTATCCTTGTCTCCCCTCTAATAATTTATTAACTTGAGCACAACAAAAAAAAAAAAAAAAGAACAACAAAAAAAACTCATGTATAAATGTTTCAGATTGAAAATTCAGCAACCGATGGTACACATCCGTTTCCATTCTTCTCTCTTTCTCTTTTTTTATAACGTGTCAATAATTAATGGTCCAATGCGTTCATTTTCTTCATCAATTTCATGGCCCGGTCAACAATTTAAGTGGTCAGAATTCGATCGATTGGCCAAAATGTAACAATATGACAACTTCAAAGTTGACCAACTTCATTCTGTTTATTTATTTTATCCTGATTGCCTTGATTAACTTTAATATATCCGAAATTGTTATTGTTTTGCCAACATTAATATTTTGTTATAATTAACAAACAAAAATATATATGTCTTTATTATTGTTGTTGTTATTTACAATAATATTTTATTATAATTAGCAAAAGGATTTATTTTAAAATAATCGAGCACTTGGAACATTTAAATTGAAAAATTTAATAGTAAATAATATTTTTCCTAAAATTTTAAACAATAAAATTCAAAGAAAGAAAAATAACATAGAGAAAAGGGAACGAAAAAAGAAAATTATCGACTTGCGCTATCGAATGCAGTGACTTATAAGTAAACTAATGTCGAATTTATCGATTCTTAATTAATTGAATTCCAAACAGTAGATTATGCATAGGTTTTACTTTAAATATTTCCTACTTTAAGGACATTACTTAAACGTTTTTTAACACCTTGGTTTTGTCCAATTGTAAAAGAATCCAGAATGCTAATTAAATATCAACAAAGCTCAAAATTTTTATTTAAATTAATGGCCACTTCGAGCTTTTTGACTTTATGAAGTACCTCTACTCGGTACAGGGTATACCTAATGTCAATAAAATTTATATTCCAAATCAAATTTGTTTCGAAACGATTTGACCAAAACAACACAAAGAAAAACTTTTCCGATAAAAACAATTTTAGAAACATTATCTAATTCGGATGAGTGTACTAGAAATCGAATAAAAAATTATTTATCTTATATTTTAAATACATATTTAAAATTTTAAGATAAATTTGGATGTCTTTAAATAGTATAAAATATATATGTATACAAAGTCTAAAATTAAGATTCGGTTTTGGCTATTTTAGTTTAATCTTGGTTACTATCTTTTTATTAAGATATAAATACACAATATTATATCTTATTATATATGTATTTTATTTATTCTTATTTATTTGCCAAGTTTTTACCCACTTTTTAGTGGGTTTAAACCATTTTTTAGCCGGCTAAATGCATTTAATTATTAAATTATTTTATTTTTATAAATTATTTAAATTAAATTTTATTATTATTTTATACATATTTATAATTTAGTTTAATGTTTGTATGCAGAAATACAAATATTAATTTTTTTTAAAATTAATATTATTTTTATTACTTATGTTACTAAATAAGCTTTCGAAAACCAAAATTTGCTTTATCAAATATTATTATTAAACTAACTTTTATTTAAATAACAGTTTGAGCAGCAGCTGAAATTTTCCCCAAAACTCTTTTAAATTTCTCTTCTTATTATAGTAAATGAATCTTAAAGTTATTTTAACTATATATTTATATTATAGGATAAGTAATTAGCAAAAATTACAAATAGTTGTCCAGTTAGGATAAATCGTATTAATTGATTTGTTGGTACCTGTCTCATATTTAGATGCTGTCAAGCCTTCAGCTTAGTTCTTCTTGTCTAATTGACATGTGTATTTATCTAATCATCTAAAGCAGACCAAAAATTTCTATATATATATATATCTATAAGCAGATATATACACAGATATATGTATGTATATATAGATGTAACTGTAACCAAAATAGAAACTTCAACTGGCTGGATGATTTTATTATTTGACTTTTGCTTTCAAGGAAATCAAGCAAAAGAAACGAAAGAAGTATTATGGCCCTTATTGTATAAATCCCTCTCTCTCTCTCTCTCTCTCTCCTTTATGTGTGGATTTGTGTATGCGTGTGTATGTATGTAGGTGTGAGAAAATCAATTTGTATGGCCTATTCGTCGACACACACGCAAAGGGATAAGGGGCATATAGAGGGAAATGGAGTTCTTGTTGGCTACTTAAGCCCGTAACTCTGGCAAAGCCTCACACGAATTGAAATTGCCAGGTGGCAGTTGGCTTTTGCTCTCGTTTATGGACATTCGCTGTTGTGTTAATGAATCGTCCGGCTTTCGCTCACGGTGACGGTCCAAAAAGGAATTGTAGTTGCCAGAGTTCACTTGAACTGAATTGGTTGCCAACACACACACACCCAAAATGAATGAACGGGAGAGAGAAAAAGACCAAGTGGGTGTGGTTAGCTAGGTGGCTCTGACCGGATATGGCCAGTCATATGCCGTGCAAGAATTTGACATGTGGAGTGACTTACAATTACCTCTCTCCCCGTCACATATATGTATGTTGCCTGATTTATTCGTTATTCACTTTAATTGGCAAAGCGCAGGGCAAGTTCTGTGACTGTTTGCAGTTTGCTCCGAAAACAAATATTTCTGTATTCCCCACTGCCCGATATGCATATGTGTAAAAAAAACAACAATTTACAAGGACACTTATCAAAGTAGTCGAGTTTGTTCTCAAGGGTTTTTAGATTTTCAAATTCCTACTTTGAATAATGCTTAAAGAAACTGATTATCCTAAAACAAAAGTTGTCACTGTTAACAACTAGTATGACCGATCTGATACCCTTTTCAGCATGGTACTTATGTGTGTATCAGGTATGTGTTCCTTTCAAAGAAATCCTTTCCAAAGTGCGCATCATGCGGAATAATGTTTTTCCTTTCCTCGATCTAACAAATATAAAGCAGGATAAATATCAATGACAGCATCGATAATTTCAATTTTTTTTATTATTTGGTAACCATAAGAAAGCTAAAATGTTACTTTTTGTTACCTTATATATGCATGTACTTATATCACTTGACTTACATGTATAAGTTGTCTTAATAAAAACGGAGCAGACTCTTCGAGGTTGAAGTTTTTCCTTAAAATGCACTTCATTTTTTTTATAAGAATCTCAATATACATGTTCATGTAATATACTTTATCTTGTTACTAACTTATCATTCCTAAAAAAAAACTTAAATGTATATTTAGTATGATAGTTTCAACCTTTCAAAATTTGTACACAATCTGATGTACATTTTCGTAGATATATCTGAATTATACCTGAATACTTCTAAAACTTTTAACGCGTCATCAACTATTTTCCAAGTCGGTGATCCCAATTTTGGTCTCAAATATTAACACAATATTTTTAGAAATATTGTTCTGAATGTAGTTATTACTATTTTCTTTTACTATTTTATAACTTTTAATAATTTGTTTTGAAAAAAGAATTAAAGCAAAAGAAAAAGCTCTCAAAATACCAAACTACTGTTAAATATAAACTGTATCACATTGAATATAAATATTTATTTAGGAGCTTAAAATCTGTTGCCAATAAGAAAACTCATAAATAAACCATTTGAGAGCTTTTACAGAATTTCAAGCAATTTTTTCTGCGTCGTTTGCCATTTGGCAACATTTTGCACTTTAGATTAATGATTAAAAAACATAGATAAAACATAAAACATATAATATTTACAATTAATTATTAGGTATACTAATTTCTGTTTTACTGAGATGGTTTTTGATCCTTATATTTATACCGTTGCAAAAAGGGTATATTAAATTTGATCAGAAATTTGAAACGCATTTTTATACCAAATTTTATATCGAATGTATTTTGGGAATGTACTTTGTAATGTATTTTGGAATGTATTCTAAAATGGATAATATATTTCTTTGAACTCTCTTCAAGCAATTTACTTTTTGTTTATTAATTGTTTGATATACATACATATATAATACTATTATATTTTTTAAGCTTGTCTAATACATCTACCTATATATACATATGTATATCAAGTCTGGTTTGTTCTCTAAGTACCTAATTAAAAATGACATAAATGACAATTGTATTCATGTATGTATATAATATCGCAATGTTTAAGTATGATTCGAGGTGTTTCGTTTTTATTTGTCTGTGGCCTTTACAAAAAAAAAAAAAACAATGCCTTGGACATGGCCAAGAGGGAGACCAACGAGAGAATGTAAAGAAATGGACAAGCATAACAAATAAAATAAAATTGTTGTACAATATTTGCTTTGCGTAATAAGTTTTGCTATGTTTTGATGCCGACTGCTGGTGCCCCCACCTTCACCACCACCCCCTCTCTTTCCTTTTCCCCCTCTCTATCTCTGTCACTGTTTGCCTGTGTTGTATATTCCATTTGTTGTCCTTATAAATTTCACATAATTTATGCAGATCGACGTTACGTGCAGCCGTCGGCAATGAGAGACATGGGTGAGGAATAGGAGACGGGGGGGTTAGGGTTGGGGTTTTTTTTTGGGTGAGATGTAGGTATGGAACATAGAACATTGTGTGGGCAGTGGAGCATTTAACATAGAAATAACAATAACAATTTAACAAATTGTCGCCATCGCTTTCTCTTCTTCTCTCTCTCACTCAGTTACATTCTTTTTTTTTCTTCACTCATTCTCTCTCTCTCTCTCTCTCCCTCTCTCATTCTTTCTCCTATGTATTGTAGTCATTTTGTTTGGGTCATGCCATCTCTTTCCATTTTGAATGCGACTAAACGTCTAGCAGAGAGCAACAAAAGAAATTTACTCGCAATATATTTTACTTGGCTTCCTGCTATATATTTTTTTGTGAATTATTTGCCTGCCCCACAGTTTTCAAATGTATATGTATATGAGTATGAATGTTTGAGTGTGAATATCTGTGTGTGTGTGTGTGTGTGTGTGTGTGTGTGTAAGGGGCTGCGGAAGTGCCAGAACAGCAGCGGTAGCAGCTGAGGAAATGGAGACGAAGGCGTCACCCACGCGACGACGAACGCCCCAATGCTCGACCCTTGGCACAAAAGTCGGTTTGGTTTGGTTTGGTTAGTCAGTCAGGCGACCATCCATATATATGTACATATATATATATATATATATACACATACATAGATATATAACAGTGTATATGTGTGTGTGTGTGTCTGTAAGGGCATGCCGTTGTGTGTGAATTTTTTGGTAACCATATATACAAAAAAGCGATGAACTCATAAAAAACTTATGAAACTAATTTTGTTTTGCTTTTGCTTTTTGCCTTTACTTTTGGCTTGTCGTGATGCTTTTTTTTCTTATTCTTCTTTTTGTTGCTTTTATTTGCTGTTGCTTTTGTTTGGCAACCCACTCGCCGAAAAAAAAAATTATGGCGCCCACAAACTCTCATCCACCAATACCGGCGCTGTCATAACGGGTATATTCAAATATTGTCACAGCATGTAACACACATAGATAACAAAAAAAAGAAAAGAAAAATGAAGCCGGTATGATATCAATCAGAAATTGTTAACAGAGTGGCAAAATGATTTCCTCTTATTTTTATTACACTTTCTTATCACAAATTATATTCTCTTGTACCATTATAAAAGTGGGTCTGGCGGCATTCCTCAGCTGATGCTCCCAATTGAGCTTAGATCAAGACAGTGAAAGAGAAAGAAAAAAAACGAAAGGAAGAGAGAGAGCAAAAGGAACAGAATGCGTAAAGTGAAAGCTAAAAATTTAAGTTTCTAATGCGTGTTTAAAGTCCGAGAACGCCAAAAGTAACAAATCATAAGTCGACTTTAATTGTATCTTCATTCAATTCTTAGTTTTTAAGTTATAATTCACTAACTAAAAAGATTTAAAAACGTAATATAATTAAATCAGATTATACTTTTTTATTGTTAGAAAATAATTAACAGAACTGAAACAAGCGCATCTTAACGTGACTAATGCTAAATTACTTTATATTATAAAAAGTTTCATTTAAATATTAATAATTATAATTTTTAACTGTATCTATAGATATACATATTTTAATATTTCAGCCACAACAATTTTTTCAAATTTATTTATGTATATTATTCAATATTATATTACGAAACTTATAATTTTGTTTCGAGCTATCCACTATCCCTTGATATAATAATTTCTTTATTAAAATAATGTTTAAAACTACTTTATTAAGTAAAAAATTAAAAAATAAATTATTTTATACTATTGTATGTACATAAAAAGATTTATAAATTAATCTCAAATAGTTATAAATGATCTCCTTTTAATTATCTTTCCCTTTCTTAATTCTCCAATATTTGCTTGACCTAAAGAACTAAGAAAGATTTCTGTAAATAAATTATATAAATCGAATCCCAATCTTATTAAAAGAAATCCTAAAGAAAATGTTTATAGTACTTTAACAAAAGAAAATTGTCATGGAAAATTGGGTGACTTTTTAATAAATTGAGTATAACGAGACTTATACAAAAGAATCGCCTATCGTCATGGCCAACGTCGTTGTCCTTTAACTATTTTGGCTGGCCCATAATATTGCCCATTCGAGGGCGGTGTGTGTGTGTGTGTATTTGTGTATGTGTGTATATATATGTATTTATATATATGTGTTGTAGTGTGCGTGATAGTTGGCTCATCGTTCACATTTGCACGGCATGGACACACGACGGACATATGACCAAGTCAGCTCAGTTCGGCTCTGTCCAGACCAACCCAGCTCAGTTCAGCCAAGGCAACAATAATAAAACTCCAAAGCGTATTTTAGCCAATTTTCATTTTGGCCTTTTATTGCTTTTACCCCGTGTATTTAGTTTTGGTTGGCAATGAAACCGAAAATGAAAATGAAAAATCAATATCATTGCAAATTGGCCCTGCGTAAAGGCGGTAAGGCAAGTGAACCAGGATAGCGATAGGGTGAGAAAGACATGAGGCAGAGATGAGGCAGAGGCAAAGGGAAAATGAAGAACAAGTTGATGATGGAGCAGCAGCAGCAGCAGCAGCAACAACAACAGCAGGGTGAACGCGATTCAACTTGGCTCCAACTGCTGCTCGTTGCTCCTTGTTGCTTCATGCCGTTGGGTCGGCGACGTGTCAGAGTTTTGTTAGTCCATGAGCTGAATACCAAGTGAAGAGGACGAATACATAAAACTCTATGAAGCGGAAATATTGCCATACGCTGCGTATGAGCAATGCGTAATTTTAAATACATTTATGCGCAATATTCTCGATTTATTTGCCGATTCCTTCTGATGTCCTTTTTATTTTGCCCTCCGATGCCATTGTGTCAGTTTATAGTTTGTGGGCAAATTGCATTTGCAGTTGGAAAATACGATATGCATACATAATGATCGCAAAATATAAAGAGCCTACCATCAAATACAGAAACTTAAATTGGAATTGTGTATGGGAAAATTTTATTTCTTGAAATGCAACCGATATATTAATTCAGGAGAATACGAGTATGAAAAGTCTTAACCTTTTAGTTTAGTTTTTAAAGGTTCTTAAAGTTTTCTTAAAATCTAAATTACTAAGTGCAAAAAATCTATGTTAAATCAATCAATAATAATAAAAGTATTTTAAAACTTTTGAATTTGGTTATGGTTTTCATTGTAAAATTAAAAGTATTGCTGTCAGAGTTAACTATTACTATCCTTATTTCTATTTGTATCTTCTAACCTAGGCCTGATTTCTAATAGACTTCTTCTAATGAGTTCAAACTCTTGAAACTATATTATTTTTTTTGTTAAAACAGAATCATTTCTATTTTAAACGTAATTATTTATAATTTACTGTAACATTTAGTTTTAAAAATGTATCAAAAAGTTCTAAATGCAAGGGTTCACGAACTCAAGATGATATTAAATATAAAAACACAGCCGAACTTCTTTATAGTGAACAACATATGTATGTACAAATACATATATGTATGTATATGTGTATGTATATATGTATGTATATATGTATGTATATATGTATGTATATATGTATGTATATATGTATGTATATATGTATGTATATATGTATGTATATATGTATGTATATATGTATGTATATATGTATGTATATTGACACATAGACACAACTATCTTATTCTATTTTCAGTATACATATATACATACATACATATATAGTTTCTATATAATGAAGTTTTTTCTAGTCCCATGCGATTTCGTTATAGAGAGGTTCTATTGTAATAATATTAACTAACAGAACGACTAGTTACTCCTACCACAAAACCAATAACATTATCAGTACAGTTAGCAAATGCAGAAATTTAAGTTCACTTAAAAGTATGGTCACTCTGAATTAAAGTATTTGCTATGCGATCTTCTTCAAAAGTAAAAGATAAAATACAAAAATTAACAAGAGACACAAATTATTTAATATTTCACAATTATAAATTAACCAAAAACTAAAATTTGTAAATTTATTTAATCCATTCCCAAGTATTTAATAGTTACAGTTTTCATATAAACTAAACGATAACGATATAAACTACATAGTTACGAAAATTGACTTATATATTATTGTTAAACTTCTGTAAATTTAAAAACAAAATGGAATCTAGATGCATTGTTAATTTTTATCAATTTTTCAATTTTCTTTTTCCATTAAAATAGTTAATTAAAAATATAAAGACAGACACAGAGATGGTTCCGGAATAACTTAAGCATCTCCTGGCTTAAACTTTGAAAAGTTTCCTCAATTAAAAGATTCAGAAAACTACATGCATACACTTTTTGCCATACCTTGACGTACTTTTTATGCAGAGTCCGGCATAATCTTCTAAATTAAAATTTGCTCTATCCTTTGTTCTAGTTAACAAGTGAAAGACCAAAATCCAACATTTGATAAGGGTCTACTTACCTCATAATCCAATAGTATGCAATAAGCTCTTCACTTTTTCTTCTCTAACTCCAACCCCCCCTTCTTACATCTCTGAAAGCCCCAAACTCTATTTTCAGTTCTAACAACAAAAATTTCTTATTGTTTTACTCGCCAAGTTGATAATGTAGCCGGGCAAACTTTTTAATTAGCAAATCCCAATTAAAATGCAAAATATAATATTATCAGCATATAACGATGAGGCAGCGGTGCGGCCCTTATTTTCCATCTTTCCCTTTTTTTTTTTGGGATGTTGGTTTGAGAGTTTTCCTACTTTTTCTATGCCAATTATTCTTCAATTTGCTGATTGGATTAAGAAGCAAAATTGAATTAAGTTACCGCGAAAAGGAATGAGCAGAGGAAGATTGAAAATCGAGATGTAGATGAAACTGTAGATGTTGGAAACGCAAATCATTTCTCAACAAAATTAGAATATTTAATAATTTATTTTTCTTGATAATTCGTTTAAAAATATTAAACATTGGAGGCTGATGAAATCAGTTTACCCCAACAGCAGCAGCAACAACAACAACATTAGGGTAAAACATTACCATACTTAGCTTCGTCTTTCTGACTGTCTTTTTGTCTGTCTCTGTGTCTCTCTGTCCTGCTGGCTGGCTGTCATGAAACGTAAATTCAGTTAGATAGAAATCAGCAAAAACTGCTCAAAACTTTTAGTCGCGGAGAGTATTTTTTTTTCTCTTCTGGGGAGCGGAGTGGAGAAGAAGATGAAATAAAAAATAAACGAAAAATCTTGAAATTTCAGTGCAAAGTGAAGCACAAAAAGCAAAGACATGCTCGGCACACACACACACATACACACGCACACACAGGACACGGCGGCTGCTTTTAAGCACTTTTATGCTGATGCTGTGATTTTTTACAGCTGCCATTTCGAATGGGAGTGGGTGTGGCAGATGTAGCAGTAACCTTCTCTTCCATTCCCCATTGCTACTGTTTCTTTTTGGGGGGTGGGGGGGTTTGTCATCTGTGCGTGCGGCATCAGTCGCCGCATCTTCGACGACATCGTAGAATATGACGCAAGGCGGTCTGGTCTGGTCTGGTCTGGTCGTTAGGCAAACGAGTATGCCAAATGATGTTTGGCTACCACTAGCTTCAGCATCAGCAGTAGTAGCAGCAGATGTGGCAACTGCTCCAAGAGCAGTAAGAGGAGACGCCACCACAGCTATGAGTGTATATATTGAATTTTGTGGTAATTACAAGTAACTCACTTGGGTTCATTGACAACATGACAGTGTGGGAGTAGACAGACACAGGGCCTACATAGACCTACAACCAAAATCAGAATCAAACACACACCCAAATGAAACCCACAGACTGAGGAGACGGAGAAGTTTCGGTAGATTGTGTCTAGTATGCGTGCCAAGGCACACGTACAACTTTCCATACTTTTTGGCGCCCAATCTGCTGACTGAGTTTGTTGACTTTTCTAGTAATTGGCAAACGCAGCAACCAAATTTTTGTTTTTTTTTTTTGTTTTTCCTGTTGTCGTAGTAAAGTTTCTACCCACCAACACACAGTAACTCTCTTTCCACACAATGTTTGCATACATTTTACAGCTGACAAGCGGTCTGAATTGATAATGGATAATGGCTTAAAGTTGCCAGAAAATGAAAATGGGTGAGAACGTGTTTTCTTGTTTACATAGGCTGAGAGTAGCGAAACTTCTATATAAAATCCTTAAAACACTGCAAAGTTTATCCAAATGGCTGGTAACCAAATTGGCATTCTTAAACAAAAATGAAAATGTTAGTAAAAATTTTTTAATGCAAAACTTAAAAAAGAAATATAAGTTCTTGTTCAAGTACTAAAATGTTTTTAATACAGTTTTTTAAACTTAATGACAAAATGAAAAAATAAATATATTAATTTTATATACTTAAATAACGTTCAGGTTAAGAGTTTATAAGTACATACTTATAAGTATAAGTATCTAAAAGAATTCGAACAATTTATCAGGAGTAAAAATAGATTATAGAGTTTTCAGAAAAATATCAGGAACTGAAGATTTAATAATTTTTAAGAAGCTTAAAGAACTTGATATATTTAATGTTAAAGTCAATTTAAAGAACTTTCAAACATTTGATAAATTATATATTTAATGTTTGAATCCATTTCATTTACAAAATCAAAAATTTGCGAATAAAATTCATACAAACTTTTATTTTATATCAAATAGCAAATTGCCTAAAATTATAAAAATAACAGCAGATAGATAAGATATAGAGATAACAATAGAAGAATTATGGAGAATTATGGAATTATGGAAATTTAAAATTAATTTTTAAGTGCAAGGGTTTTATCAATTTTAAAAAATATTTTTTTTCATTTGATTTGTTAAAAACTTTTTATTTTGGATTTTTGGATACCACAAAACAGTTAAGATTTACTTAGTTCGGTTAGCAAGGACTCTCTTTCAGGTGACAAAGTATTTTTGCCGACAATGAGTTCTTTTATTATTGGTTAGACAGTGAAATGTTGTAAATAACCCACTTCTCAATTATAAGGAATAGAGCTGAATTGCATTTGGTTGAGTATACAATAAAATGCACTTTACTGAAGCTTAAATTGTTGGAAATGCAACATGGTAGTTGGCCCAGACATAATCCTCTAATGGCTCCCTTCACTTTCACTCCGTTTATTCTTTTTTTTTTGTTTGGTTATTTGCTGAAAGTGCCTTCAAAGGAGTAAGCCGCAATAATTGAGATAAAAATGTGCAATTAGTAAAGACTATGCGGTTACTTGGGTACAAAGTTCTTCTTCATTTTTTTTCTCTTTTAACGCTTCGCAACAGGATTCCACGCAATTTACGTCAAGGGCTAGAGGGATATTTAAAAGAGAGTGTATGTGTGTGTGTGTATGTGTACATGTGAGGAAGGGAAGGGATATAAAGGGGTTTCAACGTTAATGGCATGTCTTGACTGACTTTCTGGCAACCATTTGACTTGGCCATTTTCATTGTGCGGGCTACAGTGTTTAGTGATGTGTGGGTAGTAGTTGGAGATTCGTATTTCGCACTCGTCAAAAACCCATGTCGAGTTGCAGAACTTTACATTAAACGCTGCTTAGGTGAGTCTGGATAACCATAACAACGCCAACTGGAACAAAAAAAAAGGAAAAAAAAGTGGTTGCAATTTTTCGCTTTGACTGCATTTAACTGTGGAAAAGGAAAAGCGAGAAAAAAAATGAACAACGAATTTCCATTCCCAGAAGGACGACCAACAGCAGGCACTACGCTGCGGTTGGTTGAATTGGTTTTACTTCCTACCTACCAACTTTACCCTTCTTTAATCCACACTTTTACACTGAAAGTTAAGCCAAGAGAGAGGTTAAGGGTTGGAGGTCGTGAAGTGCTAACGATTGTGTGTGGAATATTTTTATTTATTTGCCGCTTGAAATAATCCCGATCGCAAGTGAGAAAGCAAAGCAGAAAAATATAACCAAATATGGCATAGACTATAGCCACACAACCACCACTCCGGGACTATGGAACCATGACCGAAACACTGGCAACGGCAGCAGTTATGAAAATAAATAGTTGTTAATGTTTTATTCACTCAACTGTTATGGCAATTCATTTTGAAAATATTTCGTATTTACTTTTGTGCCACCGAGTATCTGTAGTTCCATTATTTTTATCCTTTTTGTTTTAGCTTTCATACATACACCTACATACATATATATATACAGATATATATATATATATATACATATATATAGTAAAATGCCTAGGTAGAATGGGTGAGTCAAGGGAATGGATAGCTAAAAATGTAGTTAAAGTTTGTTCAGCCAAAAGTTGTGAAAAGCAAACAGTTTATGCAACTCAAAGTTAAGGCCTTTTTTCCCCTATCATGTTTGCGTGGCATGCTGGGGATCAACTGAAAGCAAGCGGGGGTGTAGTTTTTGGCTAGGGGTAGGGGCAAGTTGGTCTTACCACACAAAATGATTTGATTTTTATAGTCGTGTTTTTCTGAATGAGAGGCTTGGCATCAGAATTTACTTTGAAAGAATGTGCAAAAGTGGAAAGGAATTTCATTTTTGCCACAGAGTTGTAAAGTAGCAGAGCAAATATAATATTTTACAAATCCGGCAACATTGACACAATCTCGTTAACTATGTATTTAGTTTTAAAATTAGTTTAAAATCAAAATTCAAAGCAATAATTGAAATAAATTAGTAAAAAAAAATCATATGTATAATATCTTTAACTACACTTAGCACTAATTTTATTTATGAGTTCCTTAAAGTATGTTACGAATAATAAATGAAGCAAGCAAGTCGTCCCTGCCGACATTGAGTATACCCTGTACCAAGTAAAAGTACTCCATAAAGTCATAAACGATCAAAATCGGCATCAATTCACAAAAAAAATTCTCTTAGCATCCACTGCTTGCCATGCAGCAACACTAAACGCATGCTATCTCGCTCACACTTAACAGCCCATTTTGCATGGGGCGTTTCAGTACAAAACGGAAATACGTATATCTCCGATAATTATTGTCCGATTTCGACAAAATTTGGTCAGCTGGTGCATATTGGCTATATTATTAAGTGTGCCAAATAAGAATGCGATATCTTTATTATAGCTCAAGTTATAGTTTTTTCTAAATTACGGGGGCGGAAGTGGGCGTGGCAAAAATTTAAAATAAACTTGAGTTGCTTATACAATAGACGGATGTTGACACCAAATTTGGTTGCTCTAGCTCTTATAGTCTCTAAGATCTCGGTGTTCATACGGACGGACGGACGGACGGACGGACAGACGGACAGACGGACATGTCTCAATCGACTTCGCTATTGATACTGATCAAGAATATATATACTTTATGGGGTCGGAAAATTTTCCTTCTGCCTGTTACATACATTTTAGCGACTTTAATATACCCTTTTACCCTATGGGTACAGGGTATAAAAAGTTTGTATGGAGCTTTCTTCTATATGAAGCAGTATTCAATCGAAATTCCACTGGGAACAAAGAAAGAATAGAAAATGTTTTTCAACTCAAACGATATCATCAGCTGAACAAAATTTTAACAAAGAGTTAATAAACCGTAAACCAAGTCGATAAAATTTATTATCTAACTTAAAAGCAACTATCAAACGAAAAGTCCTTAAATTAATTTGTTACTGAAAACATTTTGTCAAAACCTTCAAAATCTACTGAAAACTTATTCTTAAACTTTGTCACGAATCTCCAACCTTAACTTACACATCAATTTTGATTGCTTAAAGTTCATCAAACTATTAAAAAACAGGAAAGTAAATGAAGGACAATTTCCCTAAAGTAAGCTTGTCAATAAGGAAAGGATTTAACAATTTAATTTTAAAGTTTTTCCTATTGAGCAATCCAGGTTGAACCTTAGGCAATAATTAGTTGAATGTGTTTGAAATTTTCTTACTTCCAGTTTAAAGTAAAATGTTTTTATAAGATTTTTTATGTATGCATATAGCAACTTGAACTTAATTAAATAAAAAGGTTTTATAATAAGATGTGCTAGTAATTATAATTTAATTTAAATTACTATTTTTCGAATTACTTTTATCAACTTAAAATTGATTTTAGCTAACGAAGAAAATTTAGCTTAGAAGTTCTCAAATGGGTTTTAAATGTAAAGTCAATAAATTAATTTTTTTTCAGCTATAAAAATGTATTCAAATCCATAATTATATTCCCAATATTGGCTGACTATCTTGAAATAAAAAAAAATACAGTTCTCTTATTGAAATTTGATCTGGCAACTGTTCTTAGCTTGTGTTCCGCAGCTCAGTAAAAGAAAGGTGTTGCCAAGTTGTCGAAAAAAATAATCCTGAAAAGCAACACAGAGAAATATTTACTAAAAAAATAAACATTTTTTTTAACGAACCCTAAATTTAATAACAATTTTAACATAAAAAGTAAACTTTTTTCATAGTCTTCAATTTTTTCAATTTAGGCTTGTATATCGAATCGAATTATTGTTTTGGAATAAATTTTTACTTTATTATCAAAAGCAAGATCATAAAGCATTTAACAATGGAACATTTAATATTAAAAGGAAAGTGTTCTGATATAAATAGATCGGGCAACAATCGAGACAAGTTCATCTAATTAACCTTCCGTTTCTATGGGTATTAATACATAATTCCAAATAACTGAAAATGTGTTCGATTGTGATTTGTTGTGCGTAATTGTCATTTGGTATATGTCTGTTTAACAATGCAAATAAATCCAATTAAAATACAAAAACCTGATTCCAATCAACACATTTCAATAATCGCATTACACATACGCAATGTTGTCACAAACGCACATAGACATAGACATTGCTTACTGGCCAAACACGAACAATTCGATTTGACAATTAAGCAAGGACAATGAACGAACACATGGAGAGATAGACAGACACAGAGACAGTCAGACACAACAGTGGACAGAACGAGGACTGAGTGTCACGCAATGATTTCATTAAGCAAGTATCACACAAAAGGGGACGTACGGGGATCCGGCCAAACAAAACAAAAAAAAAAAACCCAAACATCGAAATAGAAACCAAAAACGAAATCAATGCCAGGATAAGGCAAATAAATTATTTGACCAACAAGCGACCGTTTGCCAAACATGATCCAAAAATAACAAAAAAAAGAAATATATAAGCAAAATTAAACCGCCAAAATGGAAATGAAGCAATCTTCTACCATTCCCTTAATAAATTCCGGTTCAATTTTCATCTGTCAAGCGGCAAAAAATATTCAAAAACAAAATCAAGAAAAATGAGAAATCAAAAAAAAAAAGGGCAAATAAATAAAAAGAAAATATCCGAAAAATTGTCAATGGCAAACGGTGGCCGAGCAATGTGAAACGTGATGATTGAGCTGTAAGCGGAAATTAATGTACGGAAACTAAATTTCAGAGTAACCAAGGTTTTCCCGATTTCCTGTCACACACAGTCAAACAACTCGATTGAGATTCCTGTTCTGTTTTCGAACATTCAAAGTATTTATTTACATAAATCCTTTAGAGATTTCGGTTTTTCGTTTTCAGTTTTTCTTGATTTTTTTTTTCTTTTTTGGCCAAAAATGTATCCACAATGGACATCACGTATAGATGGGTTTGAGTTTGATTAATGGCCGCCAGGCGGTCGTCTTCGATTTTGTGCCGAGAGGAATGACCAAAACAAAATAAAACTGAACCGCAACCAAACGAAGAACCAAAAAGAAAAAAGGAAAAAATAAAACTTTTCACTATATTTTGGCCAAGACAGATGATGAATTGCCCACGCTTCGCTAGGGCTACTTACTGCACTAGCCAACATCATTTTGGCCCAGAAAAAACTTTACCCAATGGCCATAGCAGCAAATAGTAAAAGAATTTTTAGGTAGATGTTGGCTATCATTAAATAAAGATTTAGATCTCAATTAAAATATAAAAGTGTATAAAATATATAACTGTTTTATTTAGAAAAGACCAAATTTTAACTATTTAAATTGTTTATTAATCAGTAATTTTTAAGGTTTGGGCTCCTAATCCTTGGGTATACTTATTTTTTATTAATTTTTATTTTAATCTGATAATAGATCTAAAACATTATCTGAACCTGTTCTTATTGAGTTCTACACTTTTTTACTTGAGATATTTTAATTTTGTATAAAAAGCTTTCAAATATTCGAAACGAGATATTTTTGGCTTTGTAAGGTTGCTGCTCTCTGATTGATAGATTGATTTATTTCATTGTTTTTTTTTTGTATAATAAAAAATATTTTTTAGATATTAACCCTATCTTTCAAAATTAAAATCATTTTAATAAAATATGTATAAAACTTTTTTAAAGAAACTTAAAACTTAAAAAATTATTACATTTCTTTTATTTAATATATTTACAAATATTTATAAATCTAATTTTGGTTAAACTTCTCTCATATAAAAATCTATTTCAACTTTTTTACGACGTTTGTACTAAAAGAGATTATCTGATTTTTGTTGGACAGTGTTGTAAACGCCCTTGTTGACTTGACCATGGCAAGTGAGTGAGTGTTTTTTTTTCTTCTTTTATTTGACTTGAATGCAAGTTGGCAATTGAATAGGCAACGCCCACTCACAAATACAAAAACACAGAAAGAGACATAGACAGAATAAGAAAACTTTCTGCCGCCCTACCAATTCTAACTGTTGTTGTTCTTATTGGCTTCAACGACAAATGTTTAAAAATTAAACTTTATTTGAGTTTTGATTTTGTTGAATGAAAGTCGCGCATTGATTTGTGGCGACCTTCTGTAATTGAAGTCAGAAGCAAACAACTGTGTGCACAAGAGGCAAGGCCACCAAATGCTCAACAAGTAGGTATCTCTGTGTATGGAAGGGTGGGTGTGTGGAGGTAGGGGGATACTGTATCTGCAGCTGCTATGGCTGCTGCAGCAATTGCAACACCTTGACACACAAAAGTTCTCGCAAAGACCCTGACAAGACCACGTGATACACCAAAAAGCCTAACCGAATATTCATGCTAGTTTAGAGCTTTATGCAAATTCGCCTAACATCACTACCAGCCGCAGACCCGCACCCTTCTTTTTACACACACACACACCAACGCCCACACACATAGAGTGGGGTAAAGAGGAAAAGAGAGATAAAGAGATAGAGACAGACAACAACAGAAAACACTTCTCAAAATGTAAGCGACCTCGACGCACATCGCCATCGCCGCAGAGGACAAACGCTCAGCGCTTTCATTTGCATTTAAAGTGCTGCCATATGGCCAACAACAACGACAACAACACTAACACTATATTTCCCGTAGCCCAAAGGCGTGGCATACATATACATACATATATATGTACACACATATACATATAATCAACAGTATATATACATACATATATTTGTATATGTACGTGCCTCTGCATGCAATAACAGTTACAACAAAATTTTATAAACATTTATGGCATATATTTCAATACATTTTTTTATTTTTTTTGCTTCTGTCCTTGGGCAAATGCATATCATTTTTGACATTTAAAAACTTTTGGTCTTAAAAACTTTCGTAACATTCTGAATTCAGATCTGTAGCTTTAAGAGCAGTTTTTTCTTAAAGATGGAATTATAAATTAAATGAAATATACATACATTTCATTTCGAATTTTATCTATGAAAATAGTTTTTACTTGTCTTTTAGCTTTAATATTTCAAAACTATGTACTAACCAAATTGCATAGTTAATGCTAAATATCTTTATATCAGTCTTTGGAATACGTTAGAATAATCTGATATCGGATTAGCTTACAATGTGTCATTGTAGTGACAAAGTAGAAATAAATTCGTGTACATTAAATTTCTATAATTTTAATTTAAATTCTCTTAGGAGTATTATTGTATCTTTAACTCTTCATAGTTAATCCTTAATATTAGTATTGACGTCCAGTGTAAAAGGAGAGAGAATAAAGTCTTCCTTAACGAACTTTCATCATGCTCCAATTTTAGTATTAATTACTAGCAGTAAAACTAAAACGCAAAAGAGTAGCAGAGTATTATAAAAATTTGAAAATCAAATCATCGAACTATGAATTTTGATATCTAAACATAAATTAATAAACGAATTTCGACAATAAATTGAATTATGGTTTTAATACTGAAAACACTTTCTCAACTATTGAACTAACGTCATCTTGTTATATATAACCCGATAAATTTTTACACATATAACTTTTCATTATTTAACTTATCCTTAAAAAAAATCCAATCGATTTTTGCAGAACAAAAGGCTGCTACCACAAAAAATCCATTAACCGATTATCTGGTTAATTATTTAATGGAAAAGAGCTATTAATTAAATTTAAAACCGATTTATGAAACATTTTCCAATGCGGTAAAAAAAATTACACACCTTTAAATAAATTGATCTTTTTAAATATGATAAGCAAAATAGTTTGAAAATATATAAAATCAAAAGGTTCTTCAACTTAAACCGATTTATGAAAAAAAAGTTTTTAATAAATTACTTTTTTAAATATTAAACACAAAATAATTTTTAAATATGTCAGTACAGAAGGTTCTAATCGAGAACTATTCTAAATTTGAATAAATATGTTTTCGCACAAACATTAAAAAATAATTAGTATATTTAAATATTTGGAATAAATAAATTTTATGATAAAAATACTATATTCATAACAAATGAACATTGAAATTAAAAATTTAAACCAAATAATATAGTAAGAAAAAAAATAAAATACAAATGTATTTTTCTGTTATCTTAATTATTAGCATAGACTAAGAAAAAATTATCTTTTTATATTACTTGCCAATTTAAATTCATATTTTAACACCTCATCTCCTTTCCATTCAGCTTCCCCTTTGTTGTTAGCATATTTTAAGATTAGAATGGAAAACTAGATTATTGAAAAAGGAAACTTAGTTATATTTGCATTTAAATAGTGTTCCAGTACTTTTACATTCCATATTATTATTTTTTTTTAGATGCCTTTTTAAAACGCTTCAAGTTTGGGTAAATCCATGAATGGGTTTAAACCAGCGTACAATTTAATATTCAAATGGTAAAAGTTAGATATAGAAATTAACTGATTGGCAGGGCCAAGTGAACGCAACTAAAACTAGGGCAAAAAGGTAAATTGTAAAGTCAACGCGATTGGACCGCAACTTTTCAAAGTATTTAATTTGAAAATGCGACACTGACACTGCAGAGTTGAACGTTTTTGGTGTAAATTAAATTACACACCAGACACCGTTCACACGCCAAGAGCTGGGGAGAGGGGAGAGCGGTTAAAGGGGGTTAATGGTGGATAGGCAGCGGCTGCCACAAACTCGGAATATAGTACATTAAATTTTCATTTGGACCAAAAGTCCTGCAAAGTTTTTGGGTAACAAAATCGCAGTCATAGCCGCAGGCTCATGAAACCAACACACAAACTACTCTGCGGGCATAAACGGGGACACACTTGCAGATGCCTACATATAAATTTATATATATACATATTTAGTAGGACCCAGGCATTTGAATCTTCTAACTCCAAATGCAAAGGATGTATGCGAAAGCAAAACGAAAGCACTGACACCTACAAAAATCCGGTACCGGAACAACAAGACTTAAAAATACTTACACACCGGCTTAAAAATGTCAACAAAAACGAAAATGAAACCAAGAATAAACTTGAAATCTTGTCACCTTTAAAAAGTTTTTTCTGGGCTCTTCTATTCAAATTACGGAAATGCTAGGCATTTGATAAAAGTTTATGGCGCTGATTTTGCATAAATTAAGTAAGTGAAAATTTTAAGTTAAGACGTGCCGTATTGAATGCAAAATAAAGCCTTTTCAAATTATCTCTGTATGGCACCAGCTAAACTTAAGTTTTATGGCATTTCTATAAAGGCAAAAGAAATATGATCAGAATAATCAAAGAATAATCAGAATAATCAAAGTTAAGTGAGTTTTAAATTCAAAATCAATTATTGTGGCATAGTTCAAAAATAAGTTGATTAATAGAAAACAATTTTAGATTATTTTAGATTTTTATCTAAACGGTTGAATATAAAAAAAAATATTAGTTTTGGGTTATGCAGATAATTTACTTCCTTTATAAACGTTTCTTGAGTCCGATCAGTTAATTGAAAAATTGAAAAATGCTTTAAAGAAAACAATTAATCTTCTAATCGTCATACAATTTCTTCATTAATTTTGAAACTTGACCTGATTAACTTAAATATTGATTATACTTAATTTCTTCACTCAATTATCACAAATTATTTATTTTAACATTTCGAACAATATCGGAATCCGTTGAAATTATTGAAAATATTTTCGGGTACGCAGGATGGTAAAAATAAAGTTCCGAACCCATTTCTAATATCTAATATAATTTTTAATGCTTTACAGTAGACCAATCTGTTGCCCTAAAATCTTGTTGTATCAAATATACTTAAAATGTTGAAGCTAATTTAAAAATAAATATTACAACTAAAGATCTAAAGTTCAGAAAGTCATCTAAGAACACAAGTTCAACCAATAAAATGGTAGACAAAGGCAATAAACAAATTTAAACACCTGCCACTTAGCATTTAATTGTTAAAGGCTTAATAACAATTGCACATAAAGTACTATTAAATACAAATGAACAAATTGCATTGGCATTCTAATTAATTTACTGTTTGTTACATGTGCTGTCTACTACCAATTACACAAATGTTGACGTCTTTAATAAACCCTTTTTCACACTGCACCCAAAAGGACACAGGGTATAATTACCTTACTCATTCGTCCTCAAACATCTCTTCATAGGGACTTAAGGTTATGAATTTGTTTCAATCAAAATATTTTCATTTCCGTTAGTTAAGTAAAAAGAAAAAATTTCAGGCATTTAAAAACTAGTTCTAAACCAGCATAAAGATGAAAAATAAAGTTAACTTTATTTGAATTTTACTAAGTATCTAAATGTCTTTGAACTATATTTCTATTCTCTATCAAAACCTAGATTTCGTAGACTTTAAGATTAAGAGTTAACTTGATAAATATAATTAATTAATATAAATCTTTCCATGAATTAATTAATTAATATAAATCTTTTCATGAAATATTCCAGAATTTTTAACTGTTTTTCCAATAGTTTAAACACTAAAAATTTCTAATATACATATTATGGGTCTTAGCAGATTTTTACACTGAATATATTTTATTAGATTACAAACAATTACTTCTTCAACATTGTTTACTACCTTTATTAAGAACTTTGAAGCAAAATGTAATTGGTAATTTTAAAAATTTTTTTTTCTTGGCTGAAAAAGAAAGACTGAGAATTACCAAAATTTATCAGTTCAAATCATTAGTTTGCCATTATCATTAGTTTATATATTATAAAATAGTAGTTTATATATGTACATCCTACTTTATATATAATTATAGTCCAATTTTAAAGCAAATTTATAAATTATTAAAATTTATGAAATTTGATAAATGGGGGACTAAAAGAACGTTTCAGTAATTAACTAAGTAATTACAACCTAACCTTTCTGGTATACTTCTTATTCTATTCCCTGTCCTGGCAAAGGAATTAAGCAAGTAGGTTCGACTATCTTGTTTACTCTATTTATTTAATGCCACTTTATATTATTTTAAGTATGAGGCACAGTATTAAACATTTTTTCCACCAGATATGTACCGGCGTTTTAAACAGGGCAATTTAATATATGTAATCTTAAAATCAATACCAAAATGAACAGTAATAAATATAAAACTTTTTTTTATTAACTTTAAGTTCTTTTCGTTTATTATGTGTTGCTGGATTTGTTTATCATAACGGTTTTTTTTTTATTATTCTTTGTTTGCATTTTGATTTTTAATTATTCTGGCCAAGAGTACTTGGAGAGGTTGTGCCGACACTTGAAACTTTTCATTATAACTTTTCTGCAATTGTTTTATTTGTTTTAGTAGCATGCCGGGCAAGTTCCTACTTTCAGCAGACAAAGTCAATATAAGGGGCGTGGCAGAAAAGCAAATAAACTATGCACATACACATACTTTATATGTATGTATATGTTTGTTTGTATGTATGTATGCATATGGTGCTAAATATTTGCATTACCATTTGACTTCTATATGCAAGAATGTATCAATATCTGAGGTGGAAAACTTTGTGGCTTTATGGCTATTGTGACACTCAAATGAGGGCCTAAAGTTCATGCTAACTGAATGAATACTTAACTTGAGTCAAATAAACCGCAATGGTTATTTACTTAATTCAATATGCGTTAGTTAAGTGCATGAAATAATCATTTAATATATACATATATGTATATACATACATACATACATACATACATACATTTATATGTACATATAAACAAAAGTATATATTTATATAAGTAGAAAGAAAGTAGAATGCCAATAAAGAGAGCAATAGACAGAGAATGGGGAAGCGAAGTGAGTGGGTGGGTTTATATTACATTGAAATAGTAAGGAAGAAATGCGATTTTTGTCTTGTTTTGCTTTGTTTTTCGTTTCGTTGTTCCTCTTGTTTCGTTTGGCGCATGGAAATCCCCTAAATACAATAAATTTCACATTTCATTTAATTCCATTTCATATACTCGTACAATGCGAAACTGAAACCAAAGAATAGAGATCCATTTTGTGGGTGGTTGGGTGGTTTATTCCCCCATAGGGCAAAAGAAACCAAAAAGAGAAAAACCGTTGAACAATGCTAGGAAAATGTGTATAATAAATAAATGTAACAATTGAACTGAATAAATGGAATGAAGCTCATAAGTGGGCAGTGGACTGAAGCCAGTGGGGATACATTTTGGTTACTTCTGGATATATCGGGATGCAATGTTGCTCACATTTCTGCATCTATTCAAATACACTTCAAGAAAATCACAAGAAATATTTAATGTAAAGTGAAACGAATGAGCCTACATAGACATCATCTGTAGTTAAGTTGACATTTTAAATTAAAATTTATAGGATTAAATTAAGTTCTGCGAAAATCTGATATTTAATCCAGTTAATGGTTGGTTTCAATTTACCTAAATTTGGGGGAAAAAAATAATAAGATAACACATTTTTTATTCATTAAAAGTTTTAATAACCATTAACCACACGAACATTTTTCTTAGCCTTCCAGTTAGTCATTGTGTGCAGATTTTTATTCTTTGAGAGATTCTTACAATATTTTTAAATCATTTTTATATATTAAGAATATTTTTAAACCATTTATATATATTAAGAATATTAAATTTTGTCATAGATTGTTATCTTTCTATATACGCATAAGAATAGTTGAGATTTCATTTAATGGAACTTTTAAGCAATATTTTAAGAGTATATGAGTAAATAACAAATTTAAAGCTTTGAATATATGAAGACAAATCTGTTATATACACATTGATCAAAAAACGTTATAAATACTTAGATAAAACATATGTATGTACTTAGGATCTGTTTTTAACTTAATCCTGTTTATGTTAATTCATTAAAAGTTTTGAAGATTCTAAATAGAAACTAATTTTGAAAAAGTAACAAAATTTAAACTTATAATTAATCTATTTTAAGTCAAAGTTAGTTTAAATTTGAAACTAAATAAGTAAAGTAGCAAAAGCTTAAGTTATAATAGTAATGCCAGTAAATCGGTTTTCATAAGGACAGACAGACATTTCTCAATCGATTAGCTATAGATGCAGATTGAGAAAATATATTTATGGAGCGAAAAGCTTAAAATTATATTAAGCAGAACAAGAATTGTATTGTATATAAAAATATAAAAAATTGTATTGACAATTTGACAAATCAAGGCAAAAAAAAAATCACTGATCATTAGATAAAGGATAAAATGATGAATCAAGCTACGGGATTCTGCGCCGTTTAGCTAGATCTAAAGACTTATCTGCTGCTGCTTAACTAACATACTCCCTGACCTTTAGCTCCTTTAATTTAAGTTTATTTTAGATTACTTAAGATGCAATGTTATAACTTTTACCTAAACAATCAATCATCTCTATGCTTGCAACAATCCCAGAAGCGCTCCATCATGCTCATCTCATTTTTATATATCCAAAACCATCCATTAAGATGAAACGTTCTCGATTATAGCCCAATAGAGATTTAATAATCATGGTTTTTTTTAAGTGTATACTTTGGCATTTTGACTATGTAGTCTCGTTCAATGGTTTCTTTTATTTGGATTTTGGTCTTTTTCATTTTTTTTTTTTCTGTGCCCAGCATCGTGGCCCATTAAGTATGCCAAGCTTTCAACTGAACGTTTTGCAGCCAGTCAAAGTTTATTTAACTTGATGCCTCTGCCCAGAAGAATGAAGAATAAAATGGAAAGCAAAAACAACAACAACAACAACAACAACAACTACTACTACTACACAGGATAACCCCTTACTTGACCCTTGTCCCTTTTGTTATACCATTCTCGTGATTTTTGTAGCTTAGCATGTAACATTTACTGACTGACGACTGAATATTGTTGCTGCTGCTGATGCTGTTGCAATTGCCACTGATGCTGCTGCCGATGCTGCAACCGCCTGCTGTTCGTGCGATAAAAGTTGCAGGACTTCAATTTCCAATTCTTCTTACTTATGGCATTACTGTTTTTTTTTTTTTTTGTGTTCGTCCTTATGTATTGGAATTATATTAAACAGTTGCCTGTCTTTGATGTGTGTTTGTGTGTGTGTGTGTGGGGGGGGGGGGGGCGGAGGAAGACGAAAGAAAAAAAGATAAATAAACTTTGGCCAACAAAGTTATTGGAAATTTTGTTTCGAGAAAAACTTTTAGCATAATTCAATCATATTCGCTTGTGCGCAACGAGATTTCCAAAGAACATTTCTGAGAGAGATGTTTTTTATGGATTGCTGTACAGCAAATGGATTTCCGTTTTAGTGAATGGCCAAAAGTTCCTGTTCTTATGTATATACATACATACATAAAAAGTACACATTTATTTACTTTTTTGCAATTGAAATATATATTTATTTATTTCTTTTTTCTCGTTTCTATTTACAGTGACACATCGATATCGACACGGGTGGATATGCTCACGCCTGCTATTGAAGTCTATAAACCGCCTCTCTGACACAAAGATGACACTGTGGAGAGCAATTTAGGGAATCCATCAACGAGTAGTGATTTTTAGCAGAACCTAATTAATAGACCTGCTGAATTACCAACGGATAATCTATTTGTTCTTCCATCATAGTGTCAATCCAGAACGAAAAATTTCTAATTTTGCAACTAAAAATCGAAGGCGGCCAAAAAAAGAACTCATCACGCCCCTCGCATCCCCCATCATGCCGATGACACTTGGCCACTTGTCTTTTTTTTATATGACAATGAACATGCGAGACAAACAAACAAACAGACAGACAGACAGAGAGAGAAAGCAAGATAGAGATAGCGAGAACTCATGCATAAATGAACAAAAAAAAAAAAAAAAAGAAGAGAAAAAACAGAAAAATACTTATAAAATAATTGATCCAACTGAATAATTCCTAAGATTGATTAAATTTAGTTAATTTTTAGCGTACATGATTTTTAAACCTAGCCGAAAAAAACATGAAACATGGAACAGCAAAACAAAATGCTAAACAAGAGACGAAAACCGTATAACAAAAAAAAAAAAGAAGAAGAAGAACGGATAAATGGTAAAATTGAAGTGTAACAATCTAGCTCTTAAGTGTAGGGTATTCAATCTAGCCGCCATGCATCGTTGCATATTTTCATATAGGGGTCAGAGAAGAAAAGGGCATCTGTGTAACTCGTATTTATATTTGTAACTGTAGTTGAAAGCAAAACAAAACAAAAAACGAAACTAAGAAAAAGAAAATAAAAAACAAGAAAGTAAAACCAAAGACAGACAAACACAAAAAAAAACAAAAGAAACAAAATCCCATAAACCGGAAATGTATAACTAACATTGTATGAATAAATGTATATGTAAATTTATTTAAACAAAACTAAAACAAAATCATTATGAGTAAAACAAAAAAATAACTGCAATGAATAATTTTTGTACTGCTGAAACATTTACGAAGAAAACTGAAAGAAATTATAAAACCAAACAAAAAAATGTAAAACGTTGATTAAGTGTACAATTTTGCATAGGTATTCAATAAGTTTGTAATGGAAAGAAAAAACCGGATTCAAAAACAAAAACAGTAAAATCGTTCTGCTAGAATTATACAGAAAGCCCAGAACTCTAATTAATATCAATAATAACAAATACATACATAAAGACCCAAAAACAAAGAAAATGCCATAAATGTTAATTGTTAATCACAAATACATCAATTCGCATTTCACATTTTGAGTTTGAAATTGAAAATTGGCCAATGGCTTAAACCACACATACTCACCTTCATATACATACATATGTATTTGTATACCAATTAATACCCACACACATACATATATACAAACAGACGTACCATACAAATGCAAATTTAGATTATATTTGTTATAGAGAATTTAGAGTTTTATGTAAATTGGCCTTCACAAAGTGCCCCAAACCAATTTTGAAGAATATTTTAATAGAATTTCAATTTGTTATTAACAAATGTTCTAATAAATTACACAGGCCAACAGATCCCAAATTCTTTCACTTTTCTAAAGCATTAGAAAATCAATCAATATTCTTTTATGTACATATGTATATTTCCATTTCTATTGCACTGTGCAGCAAACAAAACTAACTGCACAAATTTAATTTAAAATGGAGATACTAAGAGAGGGAGAGAGAAAGAGAAAAAGAAGGTAACGAGATGAGCTATCAGAGCCGACCTCTTAATCGGCTTTTCTCCCACACACAAGCCGAACGCTTGCCGAAGATGATCGCATAATAGCTGCACCAAGTAATTAAAATTTGTTTCCCCCCGGCAGAAGTACCTACACATGCAAAAATAAATGCTTATCTTATTTTCTCTTCCGTTTACTTGCGGTTTGATGGTAAAATGTGCTTCATGTGTCAATTTCGGTAATAATTGTTGGCATTTAATTTTGCACAGTGTAAAAACTTCTCTACTATGATGAGTGTATGTATAAACTACCTGTGCCAGGCAAACAGTTTGCCGCTGAGGCTTCGTGTATCGCCATGATCGACTTATTAGAAATTTTAAGTATTCGGGAACTTTCCACAGAGCTATAGTCTTAAAAAGGTAAAGACAAATTGATACCTATTAATTTGCAGTTAAAAAAGATTTTCATTACTTGAAAGAGAAGATTTATATTACTTGGAAATAGAGTTAGTCTACACATTTAGTAATGTAAAATGCATTAATTTTCAAATATAAGCTGTGAGTTTAATAACTTTCAGTTAGTGCAAAAAGTATTGCATAGAAAATGTTATTCAATTTTTCAATTTTCATTAGAAATGTCATTTACAGATATCGATTATTTTGACAAAAAAATATTAGTATAGAATACCAATTACCCTTATTAAAAATTTTAATAACCCAATATTTGTTTGTAAAATTTTATATCAAGTTTCTAATAATAATTTAATTTTTGTAAATCTCATGTTTGAGTTATACATAGATTTTGAAAAAATGTTAAATGGAATTTGTTGTTATACATCCCATAGATATAGTTTAGTGGTAAAAGTCTAACAGTTCTAAATTAAAAAAACAGAACATGCAATAGGAGAGTCATGAGTAATAAATTTTGGGATAAATCAGATTTATGTTGGCCTGTATCTTTGTCCTGCTTTGTGGCCGATTTTGTTATATATTTCTATTATTCCTTAATTTTAGTTTGTTTCAAAAAGTACTAGTAAAAAGATAGAAGAACGAAAACAAACAATAAAATATTGTTTAAAAATGTTTTTTGACTGTGATCGTTTTAATGATAAAAAGAAATCAAATAAGATATATTATGAAAAGCAATTGTACTTTGCAGTTTAATGCTAAAAATGTCCTCACACACATACACACAAACACACCCTTACCCGCACAGAATGTGCATTTTCATAGTGTGCCGACAGGGTTTTCGATATGCACAGCTGATGTTTCAGTTTCTGTCAGCTGGGTAAAAAAACGATTTATTCAAAATATATATACTCGTATATATGTAATTGTGAAACATAATATCTAATGTATTGTATTGTATGTCATATTCTATTATTTAACTCAAAGTTTTCCCAATCAATTAGCAATCACTTATCTTTAATATGTAGTCAAAATCATATTACCGATTATTATAATTGTTGTGCATTCACCGATAACCAATTACAGAAATTGTGCTTGACAATATATAATTTCTATAAATTAGGTCACAGATATGGATTTTTCTTTACATGTTTCTCTTTTTTGCAGAAGAACTAGAATTTTATCGAATCGAATTTCAATTATTACAAATAGTTTGATATTTGAGTTTTCAATCATCTCTTCTTCTTTTTCGTCGCACAACACAAAACTTATCATCTGGAAATCAATAAACTCTGCTCCGAGCTATATACATACATATATGTATATACATATATATACATATATATATTTAGCATATTTGTGGATTGTGGAACGCGGAACTAAGTAGATGGAGATATTGAATGTTAACATTTATATTATATAAGCTGCACAGATTTGGGGCAGAAAATTGTTGGATTTAGACGAATAGCAAATAGAACTAATGAAATGAAATGAAAAGAAATTAAGCAAAACCCAGCATAGTTTTTGATATTAATGTAGATAAATGTAAAATGCCACTAACTACAATTAAGTATGAATTAAATTGAAATGAACAAAATGGCATAATTTAATAAATTATATCAAAACAAATGTTCATAGTTAAGAGGCAATACAATAACAATAATAATAATATAATTACCATATAATACTAACTGTATATAACCGCTAATGAAAATCGAATTCGAATACCGAGGCATATAATTTTGATAGTTAAGCTAATTTTAATATATATATACATACATTTTTAAGACACATTGCCCAGGCAGAGAATAATGCAACTAAATTCGATGAACAGCCTAGAAATTTCCATTTTTTACACAAGCTTCATGTTGAACATGCTCGTTAATCGATTTTGTTATTATAATTAAAATATGTATTTACATATTTATATATACATATATTAAATGTGCGAGGAAACTTTATTAAGTAATGTAGAGCATACAAAACTTGAACTTCCTTTCAATAAGATTTTTTATATCTTATTTTTCTATAGAATCCCATACTATGTTCTCATAGAGCCTCTTCAAGAAGTCCATTACAGTAAAAAAAAAAAGAGAAAAATAAAAATTGCGGAAACATCCCTCAATCAAGTTTTTAAAGTAAAGAATTAAATTACTCTGATGTGAGTGGAGAAACTTACAATTTTAGTCCATAGTCAAAGACTTTGAGACCTCACTTTACGAGCATAGCCCTATAAACTGCCTATTGAAGGTTCGTTCGTTGAGTAGCCTTAGAGGATTCTCCAAATTTTCAACTACGATTCCCAAAAAAATCTAAAAAAAAAAAACAAATATTTCTATTGCAATTTTAACTTTCTTTAATTTAATTTAATACTTCATTTAATTCTTTCTCCCTAACCTCAAATAGCTGATGAGAAATCCTTAATAAAGTCTTTCTCATCAATTTCTCTCATTACTTATCAAATGACCCTCGTACAAAACTACATACGCAATAAAAAGAAGAAAAGTTAAAAAAAAAAAAACATTTGAATAATTAACATTTGCACACATTTTTTTATACACCGCAAATTGGCTTTGAATAAGAGAGAATGTTTAATAGACCTTGTTTGATATTTAAAAACAAAAAAGAAAAAAATGAATAAAGAAAAATCAACAACAAATTTTTATTTTTTAATTGATAAAATTAAATAAACAAAAATGTCGAGCATTGAAATGAAAGAATACCAAGAGAGAAAAAAAAAACAAAAAACAAACCGAAAAAGAAAAATTTAAATGGCAAAAACACGCAATGAACAATGAATTAAATATATTTATATAATATTGAAGAGTAAAATTATTGAAACAATAGAACTAGACGCATATTGAATAATAAATGAGACATACATATTATTGAAAACAAAAACGGAATAAATGAACATTCTATTGTTTTACTTTTAAATATGGCGACACTAATAACAATGGTAAGTGCAAAAGTTTTTAACTCTTTAAATTGCTCTTTTTGAAAACATATTTCAGATTAAAGTAGGAGTGAGTAGGATATTTGCCATAAAGTAGGGGTAACTACATAAGTTAAAACAATTATTTGTAGGCCAAATTTCTCTATAAATATGCAAAAGAACCGCTGGAATAGTTACAGCAATGCATCATTTTGCCATACTGGTCTAAAACTTAAATTTACCTATGATGTCTTCTGCAACTTTGAAAAGTTTTATCTTTTAAACTTTTTAAGCAAAAAGGTTTAAAACTAATTCCTATTTAAGTAGAACCATCATCTGTCTTATTTTATCATCGTTCAACATCATATCATTTGAAAAAAAACATGAAATTTATATAAATGTAAATACAATGGAAACTCTCTATAATGAACTTCTATGTAATGAAGTTTTTTGTCAAATTAATTAATTTCATTAATTAATATAATGTTTTATGTGATGAAGTTTTATATAAATAGGGAAGATCGACTATATTACATTAAACAAATCGACAACTCTACAGCACAGAAACATTTTAAGATGGGATGACAATTTCATTTTTTGAAGTCAAATATTATTTAACAAATTTCATTAAATACACCATTAAAAGTTTTAGTTTCTTGAACACTTTCTAAATTATCATACTCCATTTATTCAAGAAAATGTTAAAAAAAAACAAACTTTATTATTATTTTCAAGAGTATGATTTTTTTCAATTATATTAATTATTTTTCAGCCTTTGCATTATAAACTGTCTAAAAATGTTAAAATTGTAACTAACAGCTAAAACTTGTTCAATTTGTTAGAACCTTTTCAACTTGGCTTAACCTTTATGGCTAAGTTGACGTCCGTGTAATTGGCAAACCTTTGTCTCTGTCACAATTTTACTTAATTTTTCCACCAAAAACCCAATTCAAAAACAAAAGACCAAAAAAAAGAAACAAAGAACGTTAAAAGAAACGACAAATGGTAGCTTTTACATATTCGATGAAGTAAATTACAAAAGTCCCATGAATTTTCTATACACAAACAAGAAAACAAAAAAAATGATCTTGGTCCGCGCCATTCCAGACCGTTGATTTTGTTAGCATGACAACAAAGAGGTGAAGGGCGGTGGAGTATACATATGTATGTGTAGATATGTCGCGGTAACAAAATGAAATGAAGTGAAATGAAATCAAAGGCATCTATGTATGTATCTACATGCTAGCTAAAGGCAGAAGCGAAAGCACCAGCAGAAAAGCAACGCATAGCCACGGATTGTCACACATACCACACCCACACACGCACACAAAGGGATGTATGTACGTACATATACATACACATGTCAAGTCAGGGGGCATCACAGATGATGTTTACAGTTGAGCTGCAACAGCATAGGCAAACACCAATTTCAGTTCCCTTTAGTTTATGCGTTTGTAAGACACACTCAGAATAACATTTCGCTTAAATCACATCATTTTTATTTTTGTAATTTAATGAGAAATTAACATAAAAGAAAATTAACTAAATAGTAGAGAATAGTTAAGAGCTTTTCCGAGTTAAAGTACTATTTAAAATTGATCTTTGTGTCAATAAATCAAAAATCTAAGGTAACGGAAAAAAGTTTTGAAATTTTGAACTATATGGGAACAAATAAAATTGGAACATTTTTCATTGAGTTATTATCGGTGTTATGCTAACTGTTATACATATATGTATATATGTATATATGTTTATGTTAAATATTAACAGTTGTTGAACTTTTTAAGGAATTTCTTTAACTAAATTGCTGGGAATGATTTCTGTTACAGAATAATGATTACAAAAATAATTGGAAAGTTATAACAAATTTAAAATGTATTTAAGTTAGATTTTCTTCAAGTGCACAAATATGTCGTTGTCATACATATGTAAAGCCAAGAGTAGATGCCATGGCTTTTACTTTGAAGCCACCACAGACACAGACTGAACTTGTTTGCATCCATATATCTGCAAAAGTGAGTTAGCTTTGGGATTGTGGTCGTACTTTGTGTGTGGCAGGAACTCAAACTATAGACGCAAAATGGTGCGGTTTAGTAAAATCTAATGCGGAAGCATAGGAAGGTTTCAGGATGTCATAACCATAAGGCAAGTTGATAGAGGCATCGATTATCTAAAGGACGGAAACGAGCCGTCGTTCATAATGAAATCCTGTCCGCAAATCGAGCCACGTAATCGAACATTTGAACGCAGCCCAAACCTTTAGGCTATACATCTCTCAACAGGTACGCAAATTGCCGACCATGTAAATTCCAAAAAATAAAAAAAAAACTGAAGGGAAATGTGGATTGATGGGCGGTGGAATCTAACGCCACTTAAGGTAGCAATTGAGAGAACAACGAGCTTAACAAGTTGCAAATGCCGAAGGGCGTTCCTTTCTGTTCACTTGTATCTTTCCCCTCTCGTTTTTGGAATTCTAAAGCATTTTGTGGGAGGAAGTTATACATATATGTACGTATGTAAGTTATTGAGTCTGGGTGATGTGGGTGTCACTTTGGTTCAACGCAATAATGTGTCATTTACAGGCGTTTTTGGAAGCGAATTTAATTGCGCTTGCAATGGCATAAATCAACACTTGAATAAGTTCATTGGTATGAGAATATCGATTAGGACCAGTAGAGAAAGAGAAAGAGAGAGAGGTAGAGAAAGTGAGGTAAACTCAAACAAGAAACATTTCTCAGCTGTCATTTGCACCAGTTGAAGCGGTGGCTGTGGCTTGATTTCTCCTCCCCAGTCACGACTGCCATATGCTTTAAAATTTATGAACTTAACTTTTGGTTAGCCAACAACAGCAACACTGAAACCCTAAATATTCCCTATCCCGAAAACTCTTAACTCACCCACACCACAGCCCACACACACATACACACACCAATGGGCCAGTCACGGAAAGTGAAAAGGCTTGCATGTCTATGGGATATTACCATAATTTCAATTTAAGAAATTAAACGAATTCCGTTGGAAAGTAAGCAAAAAAATATATATATGTAAGTATACCTGTTTTAGCAAAAAAGACCATCGCCTAATCTTTAAAAGGTAAACTGATTCTAAATCAACTAGAGTATAGCTATTATTTTTTCCTAAACAGTCAAAGGGATAAAATAATAAATAATGAGGTCAAGGCCAAAACAATAAAAAGTTTAGATGAAAAAGCTGCCTGTTATGTGATTCCGAGACTTCACGTTTACGGGAATACCCTAAGCATATTTAATATACGTAATATGACTTTATTTTCCAGCACTGATATTTGACACGATGTCAGAGTTTGACAAGATGTCAAATATAATTTTTCATTTACTTTTCACAATCAAAGCACGGAGCAAAATGAGTCAACGGCAATTAAATCCACTTTTTCAAGTAACCCAATGTGAAAAGTGCACAAAAAAAGCTACCAACTTTTTGACCGGCCTATGCAATAGCTGTCACTCCATTTGGTCCAATAAACGTCGTTTGGATGATAAGGTTAGCCTAAATCAAATGAAGGCTGCCATCGTATGTGCGATTCAGACGGATATAAATTTCGCCGCTATGGATCCGACTTTCCGACAAGTCATCGAAGGAGACCGTAAGAATCGTCGTGAGGAAATGGAACACTTTCACGGAGAACGGGATAACTTCCAAAATTCCATTTTGCATTTCGAATCGGGATCCACAAAACGCTTGAAAAGGAATGTCAATTATTGCACTGCTGCTCAAGTAGAGGACAGTGATATTGCAAATTTACAATATGAAATTGAATTGTTAAACGATCTAACAAATTATGAGAAACGTTCGTTACATAAATAATACAGAAATATAGGAAATTGTAAAGCAAAGTGTCATTATTATTTTTCTCAAAATTACATTTGTTAAATTTTGGAAAAGATTTTCAGATAAAGTAATGTATTTTTGGTATATTAATTTAAATTGGGCTAATGTGTTAGTAAAAGCTCGAATTTTAGTGAGTTTATTGACTTACTGGTTAACTGACCCAAGGTGACAAGCAAATGAACGCATGTTAAACGACCTCAATTATATCCTTAAAATTAACTTTCTTCGCTTTCTAGTTAGTACTTTAAGAACCAACTATCAAATTGGTTTTTACTTATACGAAATGGAAATATTTTCTTTTTTTCTTTTACAGTTTATCTCTCTTTAATTTTATCTTTTCTGTTCTCGTTATTGCACTCTTATCCATTTTTCATGGAGTTTAAACCATTTTTCATCGATGTGTATATTACCTGTTCACCTGATTTATCACTTTTCTATTGCGTATTTCATTTGACTATACACAATTTAGCCACTAGCTAAAATAGTGATTGCTTTAATATATTCTTAACCTTTTAAACTTGACCTAACCTAACTTTGGTCTTGCCAAAGTTTTTATACCCTTGCAATTTTAGACTATTTTATTACTTTTTCCGTCACATTAGGTTCAATGGAAAATTAAAAATAATTTTTGTACATAAATGTAAAATTAAATTAAAAAAACTATATCTATAAAAATTAATAGAAATATTGGATATGCAGATGCTTTAAAAGACTTTAATACAATATTTCCAACACTGTTAAAAAATAATAAAATAATGAAAAATAATAATAATAATTCCAATAATATTAAAACAAAACTATTTTTTTTTTTTCCACATATGGAATTACTTTTGCTAGCAATAAATTTAATATACTTTAATCTATTCCCTATTTATACATTTCTCTCCGATATCCAACAATTGGAAAAATAGTTAATCGAAAAAGGATAAGTTTTCCATTAGTTGAGCAACAAAAATAACAACAGGAAACCAAACTAAAAGTCTATAGTCATGTCACTGTCATTAGAAATGTTACCTGCACGTAGACACATGGATCAATCGATTGGTGATAGGACCAATTAACTATTTGCCCCCAATGGTTATTATTGAGAAAGAGGTGAGTGTTACTGCAACTGGTTGCATTTTGGTATACTGGGACATTTGCGGCAGATGATAATAATTGTCACTCCTGGGCATTGCTGTAAATTACCAAACCGAGACCAACGTACGCATATCAGTAGAAGGACCAGGACAAAGGCAATGCTGTCGAAAACCAATTGAACCAAACTGATTGCTTTACTTGATGGGCCATTGTCTAGCCAATTGCTGTCTCCGGGGGCTCATGTACATACAATACACAATTTGGTAATGAAAATGTTTATTCAAATTTGCGTCAATGAAAGTGTTTACTTGGCTCTATATACATAAGTACATATATGTATGTATATATATATATACATACATACATATATGTATATACATGTGTATAGCTTTGGGGCCAGGGTAAATGTTCATGTTTGGACATTGTCCAAAAAGTGTAATTTGTTTAATGACTAAACTAATAAATCAAATGCACTCAAATTTTTTTCTTTCTTTTTTTATATTTTTGGAGGTGGACAAATTGAAATTGTAACGATAATACATAAATAAAACAAAAGAAAAGCCACACAATGACATGGCAAAATATCGATTGATCGATTTCACTATCGATTAGCGTTTGCCTCCATTTGAAGGCACGAAAAGCCGTAAAGCATTTATTTATTTACACCCATAAAGTCAACTGAAAACAAAGAGCCAGATATACAATAAACCAAAGGTATGTTTAATGATTAATTTATTGAAAATTGTATTAAATATTTGCGAGTATGATTTTTTTATTTGGTTTGTTTAACAGCCGACCCATAAATGTGTTTTTAGTATAAAAATTTAATTTGATTTAATTGTTTGGGAAACTGAAAACTAAATTCTATTTTATTTAACAATAATTGCTAAATGCTCAGTTAAACAGCTGTGAGTAAAAAGTAGATAAATAAAGTTTATTTGTATGTAAGAGGTATTAAAAAATCATTGATAAATATAATATATCACTAAGATGTTCTGAGAATATTAATATTACTAATAATATATTATTTAACAGAGCATTAACTGTTAAGGTTTTTGGATCATTGTAACAATTTTGGTTTTTATATATTATAATTTGATAGTATCGAATGATCGGTCAAACACAACTTTATTTTAAAATAGTATTATTAATAAAAATAAAATAACAAATTTTTGTCTATGTTGTCGTTTTAATTCAATATTAAAAAAACGAAACAAATTAATATCTATAATAATAATAAGATTATCGCATGATACTCTTATTATTGCAAGAATGGAATAATAGTTATTCATTTAATTATTAATTTTATTTAGTTAATTGACATATGCATATATATGTATGTATGTATATTTTTAAACTGGTTGAAATAGTTATTAAAGAGTGCAAAATAAAATCATTGTTATTTTTTTTAGGTAAAGATCTCTTTAGTGAAAATGTATTCATATCGTCAGACGATACGCGTTAATTATTATTCTGAATTTTTTATACCCTATCGGGTATACTCATTTATTTCCTATAAAAATTACATAAAAAATTAATTTGGCAATTTAAGCAAAGAAATATACTTTAGGAGATCGTTCTTATTTAACTGTGACTTTAATATACCGTTAGCTAGAGCATACCTATAATAACCAAGTATAAAATTACAAGTTCAGTTTCTGAAAAAGAATTTATAATAAACATTACCATAGCCAGCATTTGCAGCATTTGTTTACAATCACAAATTTAATTTTCACTTGTACCTAAAATGTTTACACAATTGAAATAGCTAAAGTTTCAGATTTCTTCCGACTTTCAAAAGCCTTTGCATACTTTTAGACTTGGAAATTTTCATAAAACTTTGTGAAAACAAATGAAAACCCATTGCAACAACAAGGAAAACAAGTTGATTTTAATCTGCCACACACACACACACACAAAGACACACACTCAAAACAATTGCAACAACTGATGGCAACAGGCGTCACTAATCACCGGGCAAGATGTGGAGCCAGCTGGTGGTCAATGTGTTGCCCAGCAGGGACCAAGCCAAGGCAACGCAACGACAATACAACGAAAAGAGAGGAGAGAACATTATTCAAGTGCAACAGCTTTCAAATAAACATAAATTGAGTATTGTGAGAATGAGGACACAGTTACTCCACTTTGGTAAGCTGCTATCCTTATCCCCGCACCCTTTCATCGACCGGCACTATTGCAGGGTGTCGTAATTAAAGGCAGCCTTGCTATAACGAAGAGAAATGTTCGCATTCATGGCAACAACAAATCGCAACAAACAAAAAAAGAGAAGAGCCGAGAGAAGAGCACTACCACCGTTGCATTCGCGTCTAATTTATTTGTTTTTCTCACTTGACTTTTATTTACACGTGCATTGGCAGGCATGTGAGGGGCATGCCAGCGAAATACGTGGGGGGAGTGGAATAGGTGGGCAACAACATTTGTTACCTTTGTTTGTGAAAGTTTTTTGGGTCCCTCTTCTGTTCTGTGTTTTTTTGATTCTTTTTCATATTTTTTTTTGGAAGATGGGCAAACTGCCAAATTGGCCTAATGGCGTTAATGCGAATACGAGTCCAGACTAAAACCAGCAACAAACATCAAAAGTCCTTATACATACAAATATACACCCAGAGAGAATACTGCCAGTTGCAGATACATGTGCCAAGCATCCTTCAATGCAAATCAAAGGCACTTAAAAGTTGGCAAAATTTTGGCAAACGCCAACAGAAGTTTCGCTTTTATTTCAAAAATTTTTCATACCTATTTAAGGGTTTTGGCATTGATTTTAAAATACTCTGTACCAGGTAGAGATATAGAGTTAATTCAGATCAAGAATGTGTATAAGAAACTGAACAGTTGCCCATTTTTTAAACGTTTTAAGCCATTGTGTGTGTTGTAAAACCCTTTTTCCAAACGAGTTGCCAAGGTTTAATTAAAACTAGAAGGATGGGCTAACTTCGGCCGTGCCGAAGTTCGTATACCCTTGCAAACTGTCTTTTTGATGTATATATAATTTGCCAGAATCAAAAGGAAGTATATAAAACCCATCAAATATAAATTTGATGTCCGTGGCATAAAAAAAAAAATTAAAACAAATTTTTTTTTCCACGATTGTTCCTATGACAGCTATAGCATATAGTCGACCGATTCTGATAAAACTTAAAAGATATATTTCTTTTTATATAAAACTGTCAAATAACAAATTTTGTGACGATTGCTTCAAAAACACCCAAGTTATTGATCAAAAACTATATTTTTAACTGATCGTTCCTATGGGAGCTATATGATATAGTCGACCGATTCTGATAAAATTTGGTATATGTCTTGAGGATTATATAAAACTCACAAACACCAAATTTAGTGACATTCGATTAAGAAACAACTGAGTTATTGATGTTAAACCCTATTCTTGGCCGATCGTTCCTATGGGAGCTATATGATATAGTCAACCGATTCTGATGAAACTTGGTATATATGTTGAAGATTATATAAAACTCACAAACACCAAATTTAGTGACATTCGATTAAGAAACAACTGAGTTATTGATGTTTAATCTTATTCCTGACCGATCGTTCCTATGGCAGCTATATGATATAGTCATCCGATCGGGATGATTCCGAGATATACAATGCCTGCAGCAAAAAGAAGCCTAGGTGCAAAATTTCAGCTCTGTAGCTCCAAGGGTCTCGGAGGAGATTGCGTTGATCCAGACAGACGGACAGACGGACGGACGGACGGACAGACGGACAAGGCTATATCAACTCAGCTCATCTTGCTGATCAAGAATATATATACTTTATATAGTCGGAGATGCTTCCTTCTATGCGTTGCAAACTTCTGACCAAAATTAATATACACTTTTTGCAAGTGTATAAATATATGAAAGGAAATAAAATTGGTGAGAAAAAATAATAATATAAAATCTGTTCTCAATATCAATTACTAAATATTGTATTTCATGATTTTTGTTTTCACTATTTTAAATTGTTGAAAAAATCGAATAGCAATACTTTGCAATACTATTAACTTTTATTTGCTCTTAGATAAGAAAACTTTCTAATACTGTAAATTCCTTTTTGTCATTAGACAACCCTGATTGCACGTGCTTTTCTTTTTTTCCTTTCCAATTGCCATTTAAGTTTATCATTTGCCATGGCGCCATTTTCCGTTTGCTCAAAATGCAATGTTAAAACCAGAAAAGTTGTTAAGGATCCCATTACATTAAAGATGATCTATTTGTGTCCGGTAAGTAAAATTTAAAATATGTAAAAAAGCTTTTAATTTAAATGCTTTGCTCCAGCTATGCTTCAAGAACAGAGACACGCAGCAACAAAAGAAACCCTTGGCAAAGGATGAGACTATCACAAAACGAGAATCCGAAAATATAAAAATAAAGGAAGCTCCCACAAAAACTATAGAAGAATCTTATAAAAAGACTGAAACTGAAAGATTAGACTGGAAGAAGCAAACCATATTGGAAGACCAACCCTCAAAGGAAAATCAATCTAGGCCACATATTTTTAAGCCACCATTAGCACCTTTGCAAAGAATGAGTAAACTAATAACGCCCCCAGTAATGCAGACTGTAGTAATCAATGGACGCAAATATGTGGCCATTAGCGAAACTGCTGACGATTAAATAATTTGGCATAAATTTACAAAATTCAAATTAAATGTAATTTTATTATAAATGGCATTTGTTTTCGTACAAAACTACGAATAATAAATATTGCACTTTGTACAAAACGGAAAATTTCACAATTAAATCGAAGTGCATTACACGAAAGAATTTTCACAATATTTCCAATTGCAACGAAAATGCAATACTCTGCCAAGGGGGAAAATCATTGTGATTTTCTGATTTGAATGAATAGATTTTCAAGGTGGTAAAGTTGTAAGTCTAATACATTTCTAGATGATAAGTTACAATGTTATTTATAACAATGTATGTATATTGTACTTTAGAAACAACTTTACAGTGAATTAATTTTTTATTAATTTATGGTTCATGTCTGTAAATTTTTATACTCAATTTTAAAGAAATAGTAATAGTTTATAAAAATATAGGTGATAAATATGAATTTATTTTATTATTATTATGAATAACCGAAATTAATCAATATATATTTTATTTAATACTTATTAATTTATAATAAAATAACAAATAATATAAAAGTATTGCTTTTGTTTCTTGAAAATAATTATAAAAATTCGAAGCTTTTAAATAAAATAACTAAACTAATAAACTAAATGCTAACCGGAACACTTTTGATTCATATCTACATACATTTAATCGGTTGTTTTTGTTAATTACTTGAACACGCCACATATTTAATAACTCTAATTACCTATTTTACTTACCGCACGGTTGCATTTAGTGTTTAATTTTTCATATACATATATTGAAAGGGTATGCATTTCGAAACTCAATCGACAACACCAGAACTAGCAAAAGGATGCGTGTCCTTTGTAGTTTTAAGTGCACATTTTTTTTACCTGCGTGCCTCAAAATGTTTATTTCTAAATTTGTTTTACACCACCTTACTAACTCCTTCCAGTTAGTTGCATTTTAGAAGTTGTTGTTGTTGCTGATGTTGCAGCAGGATGTGCGTGCTGATACCATATTTATTTACGCCCCATTTCCGTTTCCGTTTTGGCTGACTGCAACTGCATTAGGACCAAATAACTCGATTTGGTATATGCGTGATAATCAAACATATTTTTTTTTGTTGGTTGGCCCCTAAAAGTTTTAATGGAATTTTCGCAAAACAAGTGTAAAACTATCTGAGAAAATGAATTGGATCAATATGGAAATGTTACAAAATTAACAACAATTTGGTTATACCGAATAGATAAGATAGTGAAACTGAAAATTGGCTTATGCTTGTTTCGCTTTTTAATGCTCGATCAGTTTCAAATCAACAGTTCTTCAAATTAGACGAATGTTTGAGGTATTTGATAAACCCTATGCTGATCCTATCCAGCTACCGCTGGCCAGCGGTCCTCAGCCAATCCTTATCATAATCACCTTGTACCTATTATTTGTACTAAAATTGGGCAGACAACTGATGCTCCATCGTCAGCCATTTCAGCTACGTGGTGTATTAAAGGTCTATAATATTATGCAGATTATATATAATGGAATTTTATTTATATGGGTAAGTAAACTTGGAAAATAATTTATCTTATTTTAAAATATTAATCTCATTTGCTCTCTCTCACTCCTAGGGTTTGCATTTAATATTCGTTGAGAAACCCTACAGTCTAAGCTGTACGATTGTCCTTCCGCAGGATCATAAACTTAAATCAACGGAACGTACAGTATCTTATTTGTATTTTATTAACAAGATCATCGATCTACTTGATACCATATTTTTTGTGTTGCGCAAAAAAGACAAACAGATAACATTTTTGCATGTCTTTCATCATCTTTTTATGGCCGTAACAACATATCTTTTAATACGTTTCTATGGACATGGTGGTCAAGTCTTTTTGACATGCATGTTCAATATATTAATACATATTGTCATGTACAGCTATTACTATATAGCGTCTCAAAATCAACTTGCCCAGCAAAGTATTTGGTGGAAAAAGTATCTAACAATAATGCAACTAGTGCAATTTTTCTGCATGTTCACATACAATTTATATAACTATATACAACCCAACTGTGAGACATCTGATGGTGTCACCTATCTAATCTGTACAATGTCTTCATTTATGTTTATAATGTTTTCAAATTTCTATATTAAGGCATACATTCGACCAAAGAGCAAGAATCCAAAGTCAAAATAAAGTCACTAAATGCAATGTTTGCCTTTTTACATGAATGCATAAATTTGATTTAATTTCATGAATTAATTATCGATACCCCTGGACGTGTATTAGGAAAACGACTTGTAGTACTCTCTAGATACTCTATTTTATATAATATATAGTTGAAAATAGGTGTTTTAATTACAGGGAATTATCAATTTGAAACGATGAATATAGTGCGGCAACCTTTCGGTGGAAAGTATACGAAATCTATTTTTATCATAAGGAAGTCTTTCCTGCAAAATCCATTAAACGTCAGCCGCAAGTTTATATTATAATTGATTATTTTTACTTTTCATTGACAAATTGTGCAAGAATTCCCCGATTTTTGGTACATTAATTCTCATTATCTAATTCTCAACATCTACTCATAAACAAAAAACTAATTAAACTAAATTTAATAGTTATATGCACAAAATAGAAATAAAATATAAAATATTCAACGTTTAAATTGAAACCTTAAAAACAGTGCGGCATTCCATTTCAATTCTATGATAAATATCAATAAACAATATCTACGCTTACACATAAGGTATTTGCTACCTTTATCCCCCTTTTTTCGTTTTTATTTAGTTGTAATTCGCAACTGGTTCTAGCTGTGACATAGCAAGACAAACTTAAGAAAAAGTTTAAAAAATTAACGCTAATCAGAGAATCCCGTTCACCTTTCTTTGCACACCTAAAAAATAAACCTTGAACTGGCTTTAAATACTATTATTATGTGAAATCCTAAGCAAAACGAGAAAACTTACCAAGTAAATAATATTTATCTTAAGTGTATCCACCTAATGTTAGCTTGTAAAACTAATTCCACTAATTATAAGCGCAAAGTGGAAGGGCGGGCAACACTACGCACAATGGTAAATATGGAAAGTTAAGAATAGTGCGACACTAGTTCAATGTGCAATATCTATCTTTAGCGTATGGATTTTTTTTATAATAATGCTCTAACACAGAAGGTTAAACGTGATCTGCAAGCATTTCTGTACGTGGTTGAACACTTTCTCTAGTTTCATGGCGAAGGTTTTAGTTAGATTTTTTCTTTTCTTGCATTTTTTTTTTAATTAGAAAATAAGGCTCATGCTTGGCAAACGATTTATAGCACAGGAAGGAGTCGCCTTACCCTGTCCTTATTCCTATTCCATGCATCATTGTTATTTGCCCCCATGCATTTGCATGGGAATTGCATGCGAGCCAAGCCAAGCCAAACCGAGTTGGGGCAGTGCCGACTACCAAGTGCAACTACAGTGCTGAATAATTGTGGCCATACAATGACATTAAAGCGAAGCCACAGTCAAGTACAGTCGGCTGAGAGTGTGTGTTTGTGTGTATGGTTTGAGTGCAGAGTTTCTCTTTGAAAGAAGGGGTCTCATTTCATAGACACAAACAGAAAGCGTGCTGAGTAATTGCAGCTTTAAATGACGTTAAACGTGCATCGTGTAGTTTTAACCCATACCCTTACTTTACCCCCCAAGATTTATTTATTTATGCATTTATCGTTTTTGTTTTTTTATTTTTCTTGTTTCCTTGTTACGCTTGTGCCCATTGTAAACACTATATATATACATACATATGTACTGAAAACATTCTTCACTTTGTCGGATAAACACTTTGACGTAATTGTTTGACTTCATTACACGATTGAATAAATTCCATTTAATTGGATGAAGATTTAGTAACTGATTTTTATTAATACAGTGCATTAAATATCGGTTAAAAATTGTTTTATATTAAATTAATTTCTTTGTGATAATAAGATATTTTTCATTTTGGTTGCCACAAACATTTCCTTCATCTTAAATCAATTCAAAAATATATCCGAATTTTATTTCTGCTGTGTTGAAGCTTATATTCCCTTCCAGTTCTTGACTAATTAATGAGAAAACGGTGTTTCAATTACTTTTTCTCTTATATCGCTGTGAATGGAAAAGTAAAACAGGAAGCTATCTCGCTTTTGCAAGTTTTGTTCTCCGTAAGAACACAAAGCAGATGTCTTTTTCCCCTCTCACACAATGCTTGAGTTTAAATTAATTTATTGAAAATTCTTCGGTCTTAATTATCCCATCAGATATGGCGATTACTATTTGAAGAGTTTTATTTTATAGGAGCTTTATTTTATTTCTATGAGATATGCATATATTACATATATACTTATGCGAATCTGAACAAAGGGCTTTGGGTAATTACAGCCATGTATAAAATTTATTGACACCAAGTCAAAAAGTTATGACATAAACTTCATCTTAAACCAACTGTTCCTATGGTAGTTCTATAATATAGTAGTCCGATCTGTAAGATTCAAGAACTAAATCTTTCTACATAGATAAAAAGATAAAATCCAACATTTTATTATTATAGGTCAAAATCTACTATAAAAAAAAGCAAAGAAACAAACAGATGATAAATGCTATTTGATGCTATTTGTTCATGAATATATATTTAATGGGATCGGAAACGCTTTTATCTCTGAGTTAGAAAGAGCTGACCAGTTTTTATAATAAGTACCTTCGGCATAAGACCAGACAAGTTTTTTTCTTTATTTATTTACATAATTAATCCTCGATTTATTGTGTTTGGAACAAAGCAATTTAATGAAAAATCTATGTTTAGTTTTTAATCACAAGATGGAGCTCTTTTTTTATAAAAAAAATCTTTTTATTTTGGGGAATTCTACTGTTTCTTTTAGTCGTTGACGTTTTTTGTTTTGTTGTCCAAAAGGCGCCTGTGGCAAGCACATTTCTCACAATGTCGTGTGTTGCGCGCCTTGGCTGTTGTTGTGGCACGTATGTACGTGCCATGCAACCGAAAGTCATTTGTCGATGCAGAAAATGGAAGACATTTTACTTACATATAAGCCAAGTCATTTCCACTAACTATCCAAAGCGCAACGAATCATTTCTTATTAAACACCAGCAACAACAAGACCAAGGTAAGAAAGAAGGTAAAAGGTGACCTAGAGTTAGGTTAAAGGGCAGGTCGAGGGTGGCCAATTGCAAATTGAGTCATTTTTCATTTTTGGCTTAAGTCAATGGAAAAACCAGCAAAACGACTGCAATTTTGGCCTCAATATGTCACGCATTTTTCATTACCGACTCGAGACACTAAATATTTAAATTGAAGGGCAAAAACCCTTTTTACTTTTATAATGACCAATGGAAACAATGGAAGGATTATTCAACAAAAAAAAAAAAAAAGAAACAAAAAAAATTGCTATTTAATGCCAAACGGTAAACAGAGAACATAAAAACCGAAACGCATACGCACATACATATTACATTAAGTTGAAGGCAAATTACAAGGTATAAAAATGGCGTCTCATTATGGTAAAGTTAATATTTCATGGGCAATTTGCGGGGATTGAAACCGACACACTTCAAAAACATCGCAGACACACACACACACTCACACACACCCACAACCCATAAACATGGACATTTTCACACTTATGTATGTATGTGTATATAGATACATATGCAAGTATGATGGAAATGTATAAATGAGACGGGGTAGGATGTATTCCAACATTTTTCCGACAAGATGGCAGATACATATCTCTTTCTATCTCTATCTCTCTCTCTCTCTCTCTTTCTCCATATCGCTCGTTTGCCTCGTTTCTTCATACAATTTTAAACTCAATTAAAAGTTTTGCGCATTAGACATACTTGTGCTGTCATGCCGCCCCTCTGACAGCTCCCACAACCCGCCAACGCATCATCCTGCCCACTTTTCAACACCTACTCCATACGCACATACATATGTATATATGTATATGTATATATGTACATATATAGAGAATTGGAGGGCAGCAACTACTCGCTCACCAACTCACAGAACTTGAATGAGATTTAGATTTAGTTGTCATTAAAAATGTAGACGATATATCTAAATGACATATATATACATATATATACATATTTTGCGTGTCAATGTATATCCTTATGTACATATATTAGAGAAACATGTGTTCAAGTACACGAGTACATATATACATACTTTCAATTGAAACCAACAACCCATTGACACACATTGATACGCTTTTTAGTTACCCTTTACCCCCCTCCCCTTCGCATATGTTTTTTGTGTTTTGAGGTTTTTTTTTACATAAATTTCAAGTGGCTTTTGGAGATCAAAAAAGACATCATCTCTTGTAATTGCTTGTATATATTTTTATAGATCTTAAAGATTTACAGGTTAGAGAAACCTCTAAAAACAAATTTCATTTTGAAAATTATCAAAGTATGTTTCTTTCATTTGGTTTTTTAATGTACTGCTGAGTTTGAAAGTTAAATTTTAAATTACTTCCATTTCATAAATAACACAAACCAGATTAAAAATTGTACAAATTTTTCAACAATGTAAAATATGAGCAATCAACTAAGAATAAAACTCACTATACAAAATAGATCACAAAATTAATATATTCCATTTTATATCAGACTTTATAATTGGCTTTCTTAACTGAACAACAGTAGTTTATTTAGTTTAAAATCAATATTTATATTATTTTTCTGGAGTTTTTAAAAAGTTATCTTTATCATTGTTGGAAATCATTTAAACAAATCAAATCAATCAAATTCTCCAAAAAGCGCATGTTTAGAGTATTCACAGATATGGTGGATATAATTTTGAAAATATATACATACCCATGAACTCAAAACATTCATTCAGATTCGATTCCACCTGAACATAGAAAATTTTATTAGCAGTGAGAATATTTGTCTCCATTTTTATATAAAATTTTGTTACAAAATGATAGATAAATAAATGCCCATAAATAATTGTTGGTCTCTATAGCACGATTATTAGATTAGATTAGATCCAAATAAATAAACTCATATCATATCATCAAATTAATTCCATGGTATCAAAAATATATTGTTTATATAAGTTTCAGGTAACATAATCTAACAAATTTGAAGAATTTCATTTGTTAAAATTTATTTGATATAAATTTAAATATTTGATTTATACATCCTTTTGCGAAAAAAGAATTCAAAAATTTCATTTAATCAAAAGTATTTCCTCAAAGTATCTTAAGTAACCTTTGAGATATATTGAGATATGTAATGCAAGGAAAATGTGTTTGCCAATGGTTACCTTATTTTTTCTGCACTTTATTTTGGAATATTTAATACACTCTTTATGTACACAGTATATAAAAACGTTTCAAAGCTAAAGAATATATGATTGGAACGTGGTGTCATGGCATTAATGTTAAAATAATAATCTATTCCTTGTCGACATACGGACTTAATGTTTGTATGTCTTATTCCATGAGTCCCATGTGATTCAAAATGACGAAAAAAATAAAAATTGATAACATGCAAAAAAGTTGTATAATAAAATAACCTATTAATTGAAATATGAATTTTTATTTTTTTGAAGATCGAATATTTTGAAATATTTAAAGCGATTTAAACTCTAAATAAAAGAGACTATAGAAGAGACTTTATTGCTGTTTCGAGAATATTTAAGATATCATGTGTAAATTGGTATCAAATTTATCGAATGTTGTCTTAATATCCCAACTTAATCGTATCAACAATATATATGTACATATATTTGTACTTACCTTACCTGACCCTATTCAGAGCCTTTTCGGTGCAAGGACATTGTTATGGTCGCACAAACTCAAACTAGTTCACACACTAAAAAAAAATAAAACTCAGTATCATAAATTTTATATGATTATGATATGTTATTTGCAAAAACTTACCCATTGAAAGGATATTTTTAGGACACTTTATAAAAGCCACCTGGTAATAGAATAGAACAGAAAGAAAATAAATGTTTAAATATTAAATCAAGTTAAAAATTATAGTTTGCCATGGCAGTTATTAGTCATGGGTATAAACTCTAAAATATTCAGTTGGTTTGGTTACTATTCCCCCTCACCCTGTTGCAATAGCGTGAACTCAAATTTATAAATGCTAAACCATTTTCTTTTGTTGCTGCATGACCAATTTGCCACACGGCCTCAAATTGCAGAGCCATGAATAATGTAAGCAAATCGGTGAAAGGCAAAATAGCAAGAAGTTAAATACTTCTAATGACACAAAATGAAGAAAATGACGAAAAATTGCGCAAAACAAAAGAGACAAATAATAACATTCCAAAATGGCCGGACATCTGCCACCCACAAGCCATAAACCCACACTTATACATACATACATACATACATAAACGACAAACACAGGGGAAAGGGAAAGGAAGAATGAAAGAAGCAGAAAGCGAAGGAGCGGAAGAATGGAAAGAGAATGGGGGAATTTGTGAAGGCGTAGTGAATTAGCAACAACGGTCGAATCAAGAAAGCATGTGCGCGGCATAATTACGAAGCAATTAGACGAAATTATTATTGAGGTCACCGGCAAATGGGCTAAGGGTGGTGGTCAGATAGACAGACAAACAGACAGGCAAACATATGGCTCTAGCCAGTGTTGGTAGTAAGCTATTTCTGCGGGCGGCATATCCAATGGGATGCGGTATCCTATTATCATTCGAGCCACAAGGGTGTTAAAGATGGCAACCTGATGGCCACTAAATGAAAAGCACAAAAACTAAATACAAATATAATATATATATGTACATATGTACAAACATACATATGTACATACATACATGGAACAACAAACAACCAGTTCGTACGACTTTCATATACCTAAAAGAAAAATCGTCGAAAAAAACACTGAGACTTGGAACAATTATTGAGTTTAAGGCTTGGATTTCTTGATTTTGTTAGAATAAAGATTAAAATATATGAAAAATGACACATATAGAATAAGTAATGAGAAGTTTTAAAAGTTTTTTTAACAAGGTAATTAAAGAGCATTTGATCACCTTCAAGTTGGAATGAATCATAGTTAAATCTATATCTCTCCGACAGTAGAGTATTTCTTAATGTTTATAAAATATAATAATCAAGCTAAGCAGCTCGGAAATTAAAGGACTCTACACTATTCACATATACTGGGAATTAGAGCTCTTTGAAATTCCTATATTTTCTATAAGATTCTGATTTATGGCATCAATTCATCAAATGATATGAATCCAAAAAAAAAGCAAATACCAATTCTTTTTGTACGAATAAAAACTGAACGAAAGTATTTTCAATATTATTTATCTTATATTAATTATACGTAAAATAAGATAATTGAAATATGTATGTATATATACAATATATATTTACAATTATACGTAAAATAAGATAATTGAAATATATATGTATATATACAATATATATTTACAATCTTTTTTTATCGGGATCGATTTTATTTGAATAAAAAAACAATAAGTTTTTCCTAAATTCCCGATATATATTAATCTTCATCGGAGACCGTGTTTATGAAATGCTTAACAGGTCATCCTCTGCTTTATTTAAATGTTTGAATGAACTCAAAAAGGAAAAGCATAAATATTTAATATTTTGTTTCTTAGTCAATTTAATTTTGTCGTACAAGATCAAAAAAGACTTTCTATGCATAAATAATTCCAAAAGAACATGTGAAAAGAAGTTTCTAAACTTTCTTTGAATATATTTCCTTTAAGCTGTGACACTGGCTATATTGTAAGTCCCGGAAAAGACTTCAAATGACTTCGATTGGCTCCAAAATACATATTTGAACATCGTTAGATACATACAGTGACTCAACCTTTTAATCACTAAAATTCACCAAAGTGCTATTATAGAGAAAATTTGCAATGTTATTGCTTTTCAGTCAATTTTTTTAATGCAAACAGAAAGATTATATATTTAATATGTTATAAATCATATTAATAAGAGATTTACCTTTTAATAATGATAAGATTAGACAAAATCGAAAAAATATATGAATGTACTAGGGGTATGGGGGCATCCGAGGCAACTAAATTGAAAAATAATTATAAAAAGTATAAGAAAAAAGTAGAAAAAAATTCAAATATTTTAATGATTTTAATCCATGATACTTTTCTTTCTCAACAACTCTCTTTTTTGTTTAGTATAGGGGAAACACTATTTTCTGTATTAATTTGAAATATGAAGGCAACTAATTTGATCAAATAATAAAACCACTTGAAAGAAAAACTAGACAAAAGTTGATATTCAACAGGATGTATTCTATAGCTATGCCAAACAGTAAATCAATATTGTTAATGCTGTCACCTTTTAACCCGCTAACTCGCAAGTTTATGCATAAGTTTAGTAGATTAATAGTTGCCCTTCTTTGTTTTATTCTGTGTGCAGGTCATTAGGGTACTTTGGTATGTTTGAACAGCTGCTGTTGGGACAAAAAAGAGAACTAAAAATCGCGTGTAACAATTCATTTATGACAATATGTTGTTAAAGCAGCGGAGGTGTATGTATTGCGGAAATTGTTGCATTTAAAAGCCATTGCCATAAGAGCCATCATCTACATATGTATTTAGTCGGTCAGTGGAAATTTCAAAAACCTTAAGGTTCGCGTGTGTAAAGTTCAATGTTGGGAATTGAATAAAGCAGTCAAAATACGACGAACAATGACAACGACGAACAGCTGTGGTAAATGCTTACAAGCGCACACACAAATATACACAAACATACATACACATGTGCCAAGGAATTGAGTCTAGGGTCTAGGGTCTGGAGAGCCGACTTATTCGACCTTAATTCTTGTTTGGCAGGCTCGCATGCTTTTGCATGTTTGTAGTTACCTGACTTTTGGGTTGGCAGGCGCTTCAAAAAAAAAAGAGTTTGTTGCATAGTTTCAGCCGCTCAAGTTTGTAGGTCGTCAAATCGACGGCAGGTGCAAGGTCTTAGCATTGATTTTGGCAATAACATTACTTAGAAGGTTATCAATCAACAAGGACTTTTCGCAAAACGATCCTTACAAAAGTTATAACGTAAGCAATAAAACTAAATTAAGCAAAATTAAATAAGTACCCTTAATAACGAAACTTACCAGGCTTGCTGACGTCCTACATTAGATACACAAACTAACGCGCTGGCAACGCCGTAGTCGAAACTTGCCGCTTTTTTCTATCTAAATAGAAAATTCTTGTTAACACATAAACTATATAATTATTTGTTCTTCTACTTATGTACCTGTACAACGATTGAGAGTCCTTACAAATTACTCACAACACAAAACAAATTACACTTCCACTTGACACTTAAAATTATTAAAAAAAAAGACGACACAACGATCGCGCATGAAGTTTATTTCACATAAATGAACTAATTAAATGAACTGGTTCAAATCTTGCTAAACATGTGAGTCATGATCAGGCATTGGCGCTTCTTAAATGTACTTAAGACATTTTTGAATTCTTCAAAATGTTATTATTTTATAATAAAAGTGGTTTATTACTCTCTATAAAATTATCAAATATGTAGATTTCAAATTTGTCAGTTAATTTTTAAATGTTGAAACCCCCATCTCAGTGGCGCCACAGTTTGGCGCCATCTATGACTTGTTACAATTACATTTAACATAGCTCGCAAACGATAATGTTAAATTTACGAACTGTTCAAGAAATCGATTAATATTATGTGTCATCGGAAGAGTAAAATGTAATCGTTATATCGCTACACACATACGTATAAAAAACAAAGGAGAAGGAGAATGAGAAACAAAGGATAGAGATAGAAACCGAAAAAAACTCCACATATATATTCAATAAGAAGGATAATTATAAGGAATAAAAATGGTAATACTTTAGGTGAAACGAAATTGATTAAATACAAGGAGCAAAAATTTATTAAAATAGAAAACCTGTATCGCAGAGCTGAACATTGCTGTGATAGTGAAAGGAGAAAAAGTTGTCGTCAATTGTGGCTCTGTGTGTGCGTGTGAGTGCGAGTGTGTGTGTGTATGCGAGTGTGAGTGCATATGCATATGGGGTTGGAAAATTGTGAAAACTCAACGAATACGGAAGTGAGAAATTGGACATAATCTTTCCAAGAAATTAGATTACTGCTTCTGCGACAAATATGCCCAGCGCCTCGTTTACATCTTCCCGCACCTATGTGCGCCGATCCCGACGGAAAGGAGCCAATCGTATAGCCATGCCCAATCGTCCCGCTGGCAATATAATGGATCCCATGCAGCAGCAAAATGTAACAAACGGGGGTGGGGCAGCGGCCAGCAATTCGGCGGCAGCCTCAGGCTCTGGCGCTTCATCGGAGTACTTTGATAGCGGCCAGTCCACAAGCGGCGGAGCAAGTGGATCATCGGGATTCTCAGGCAACTTTTATAATCCATTGCAAATGATGGACACTACAGAAAGTTCAGGTGGTGCAGCAGGTGGTAGTAGTAATGGTGGTGGTACCGCCGGATCTGCCACATCAACCAGTTCCAGTTCTACACCAGCAGTTGCAGTGGCTGGTTCCTCATCAGGCACAACGGGCTCAGCTGGCCCATCGGCCGCTGTTGGTGCCTCCACATCTGCCACCGCATCCTCGAGTCATCAATCTCCATATGACTTGCGTCGCAAAATCTCTGCCAGCAATAGCCACGAACAATGGTGTTCCAGCGGACCATCGTCTTCCTCTGCCGCTGCTGCTGCCGCCGCCGCCTCAATACTCGTCGGTCCATCGAGCAGTTCCCCACCACTGGTGAACCCCAGTTCGTCACCATCCAGTTCATCGTCATCGTCCTCCTCGTCGTCGTCGTCATCATCATCATCGTCATCCTCCTCATCGACATCATCGTCCTCGTCTTCGTCAGCCATTGTGCAAGCCCCATCGACGAGTGCTACTTTCCCAGTGAACAATGCCCCCACCACGGGAGCAACTCTCGCCCAACCACCCAATGTGCATAGTTCAGTACCCCAGCAGCATTGCGGTGCCCTTCCCGTCGGAGCAGCCATTGAGGATAATAACTACATGCTTCCGGCCAGAAAACGTTCCCGCCGTCTATACACTCAGAGCGGTGGGGACACAAGCGGTGCCGTATCTTCAACGGAAGTGACTGCTAGCGGATCAACTGGGACAAATGGTTCACCCACAGCAGCCCAGTATTTACAATACGAACTGCCCGATGAGGTCCTCTTGGCCATCTTCTCATACCTTATGGAGCAGGATCTGTGCCGCTTGGCTTTAGTCTGCAAGCGGTTCAACACAATAGCTAACGACACGGAACTGTGGAAACGTCTCTATCAGTCTGTCTTCGAGTACGATTTGCCACTCTTCAATCCGGAGCTATGCAAATTCATTTTTGAGAAGCCCGAGGAGTCGGAATATGCAAATCCATGGAAAGAGAGCTTCCATCAGCTGAATAGGGGAGTCCATGTACGTCCCGGTTATCAGGAGAAACGTTATTCCGGCCGGAGTATAGTATTTTTCAACACCATTCAAGCTGCCCTTGACTATCCCGAAGAGCGGGCCGCTGCAGGCGTTTTTGTATCCGGCGCTGGCGCTGGAAATGTCGTCTCTGCTGGCCTATCTAATACAAGTGCCGCACCTGGATCCGCTGCTGGCGGTGCCAGTGTGAATGCTCTGGTTAATATATACGAGGAGCAGGTGGCACCTACAGAACACCCAGGTCCTTTAATATTCCTGCATGCTGGCCACTATAAAGGTGAATATCTATTTATCGACTCTGATGTGGCATTGGTGGGTGCTGCTCCCGGTAATGTGGCCGAATCTGTCATTCTCGAGCGGGAAGCCGGCTCCACAGTGATGTTTGTCGAGGGTGCCAAATATGCTTATGTTGGATATCTTACGCTCAAATTCTCGCCGGAAGTCACATCGACGGTGTCGCATCATAAACACTATTGCCTGGACATTGGTGAAAATTGTTCGCCCACTGTTGACAATTGCATCATACGTTCCACTTCCGTTGTGGGTGCTGCTGTCTGTGTGGGTGGTGTCAATGCCAATCCCGTTATACGCAACTGCGACATCAGCGACTGTGAAAATGTTGGACTTTATGTGACTGACTTTGCCCAGGGCACCTACGAACACAACGAAATCAGCCGGAACGCTCTCGCCGGCATTTGGGTAAAGAACTTTGCCAGTCCGATTATGCGCGAGAATCATATTCATCATGGACGCGATGTGGGTATATTCACATTTGAGAATGGAATGGTAAGTGATTCTATCAAGTTAATCAAATAACTTAAACTTATAAATATTTAGAATCATAAATTCTTAAAAGAATAATGTAGGTAAAAATATTCGTTTAAAATAGACATGTTGCTGAAACGATAGAACGCTAGGTTTCATATATAGTACATTACCCAGTGACGGCAAAGCTTTGTAGGCAAAATTTCGGTGAATCTCTCTTAGTTTAATTTTAGACTCAAACTTTGACTTTATTAGGGATCCTCCAGCAATTCGACAAGGCAACAAATGGGAAACTATCCTGAAAGTATCCTGAATCTGCAAACAACATGGCTAACCACTGAGTCGCTTCGCTACTGGCATTACAACATTACAGAGTCTTTTTATGATTTTATCTTATTATGCTCTCTTTTTAATTGCCAAACTCAGTTGATTCGGGATCAATTATTTTTTACTTCTAATTAATTTAAATGAAACTTCATTAAAGTACTTAATACTTATTTTTATTGTTATATACATTATTGAAATTTCAGTAATGTAGAAGATATTTTCGTACAATTAAAAATTGAATACGAATGTGCGAATGTTTTTTTGCGATCCAATTTGATCCAAAAATAATCATAAAGATTGCGTCATAATTTCAATTTAAACCAAAAAATGTTGGAGAATATTTTTTATCAGTTGAGGACTGTCCATAGAGATTTTTGGCACACCTTACAACTGCTTAAAGGTCACACCCTTGATTAGATATTCTTATCTTTTCTTACTTTACTTTTGTTGAGTAAAAAAATTTTTTCCAGTTAATCGACTGCAAAATCTCTTTGAAGAAATCTGAATACATGTTCAAAGTTGAAGATTTTTTAGATTAATAATATGTATATTTTTTATATTTTAATAAGTATTAAGATATTTACATAAAAAATGTGTCATTCCTGAAAATGATAGGGTATAGATGTTATAGACGTGGAATTAGATACTAAGTAAGAGGCTGCAGTCTTCAGATAATTCGAAATTAAGAGTTGTTGAAAAATACATATATAAAATAGTCTGCTTAATCTTTTTAACTTTTTAATGATCCAGAATATTCCAATTTAATCTTGTAATTGTAATTTTATTTTTATAATATTTACATTTTTTTACATTGCAGGGTTACTTTGAGAAAAATGATATACATAATAATCGGATTGCCGGTTTTGAGGTAAAGGCTGGCGCTAATCCCACAGTGGTCAAGTGCGAAATTCATCATGGACAAACTGGTGGCATCTATGTGCATGAGAATGGTCTGGGTCAATTTATTGAGAATCGCATACACTCAAACAACTTTGCAGGTATATTATATATATATTTATCGCTCTTTGTCTTTACTCACGTTCTTGCTTAACAATTTATTTTTGTTTTGTTTGTCACAGGCGTTTGGATAACCTCGAATAGTAATCCCACCATACGAAAGAATGAGATTTACAATGGTCATCAGGGTGGCGTTTATATTTTTGGCGAGGGACGCGGCCTCATTGAACATAATAATATCTATGGTAATGCCCTGGCTGGCATACAAATTCGCACAAATAGCGATCCAATAGTAAGGCACAATAAAATTCATCATGGCCAGCATGGTGGCATCTATGTGCATGAGAAGGGTCAAGGATTGATTGAAGAGAATGAAGTGTATTCCAATACGCTGGCCGGTGTATGGATAACCACTGGCAGTACGCCGGTGTTACGCCGTAATCGCATCCATTCTGGCAAGCAAGTTGGCGTCTACTTCTATGACAATGGCCATGGCAAACTGGAGGACAACGATATTTTCAATCATCTGTATTCGGGTGTACAAATTCGAACCGGTAGCAACCCGGTGATTCGTGGCAATAAGATCTGGGGAGGACAGAATGGCGGTGTTCTGGTCTATAATGGCGGTTTGGGTCTGCTGGAACAGAATGAAATCTTTGACAATGCCATGGCCGGTGTGTGGATCAAAACAGACTCGAATCCAACATTAAAACGCAATAAAATCTATGATGGTCGAGATGGCGGCATCTGTATCTTCAATGGCGGCAAAGGCATCCTTGAAGAGAATGATATTTTCCGTAATACCCAGGCTGGAGTATTGATCTCAACGCAATCGCATCCGATACTCCGGCGTAATCGTATATATGATGGTCAAGCGGCTGGTGTAGAGATTACAAACAATGCCACGGCCACATTGGAGCACAATCAGATATTTAAGAATAAATTTGGTGGCCTGTGCTTGGCCAGCGGTGTTCAGCCCATAACTCGGGGCAATAATATTTTCAATAACGAGGATGAGGTTGAGAAGGCCGTGTCCAGTGGCCAGTGCCTATACAAAATAAGCAGCTATACATCCTTTCCCATGCATGACTTTTATCGTTGCCAGACCTGTAATACAACTGATCGTAATGCCATATGCGTTAATTGTATTAAAAATTGTCATGCAGGACATGATGTTGAGTTTATACGACACGATCGGTAATTAAACAGAGAACGAAATCAATATATATATAGTAAATATAATCTATTTCATTTTTCATTTACAGTTTCTTTTGCGACTGCGGTGCTGGCACCCTGTCCAATCAGTGTCAGCTACAGGGTGAGCCCACACAGGATACGGACACCCTCTACGATTCTGCAGCACCAATGGAATCGCATACACTGATGGTCAATTAGGAAGGCAGTTATTAACCTTTATTCTCGTTTAAAACTAAGCTATAGACTTTGTAGCCACCCGCCAAGCTCTCAAATTTCTCTCTTGTTCACAAACAAACACACACACACCCCCCCTCCACACACACACACGCACACTGAAATGTGTTGCTGTAAATATTGAAAGAAACACACAATAATACAATTAATTGTATGTAAATAATAATTAATTAATATTTGCGTTCAAAATTTAACATAATGTGCAATTTAGTTTAGCCTGAAAAAAACTCACGGTTTTTTATTTATTCTTTTTTGGTATAATTTTAATTAACTAAAAGGAAACAGAAATGAAATTCAAATTGCAAGTCATTTCGATTACAGTCACAACGAATAAGTAAACAAAAAAAATGAAACAAATTATAAGAAAAATAAGAAAGAGAATAGAAACGATAACGGTAACTTTTTGTAATACGCAATGCATTTGTTTTTGTACGACGAATTGTTAAAAACGAATTGGAGACAAAACCCCAGTGAAGAACAATTTTTGTAATGTATTTTAGTAGGAGAAGATTTTAAAATTACCACAATTAACACAAATATATAGGTATATTACAATATAAATATCATATAAGCTATAGATGATAAAGCAAAATATAGTGACCATTTTGGCCACTCAACAAAAACAAAATACATAAAAAAAAAACAACCAACAAATGAAAAAATTAAAAGCAATTCTAAGTATTAATTAACAAATTAGTATAGCAGCGGCTTCAATGCTTCAACAACAACTAACAATACATGCATACATATTATATATAGATAACATAACTACATATAGTATATAACAGCTAAACTACATCATATACTAAATAGCACACCACGAGACAAGTTACAAAATCAAAAAAAAGCCTTTATAAAGCGTCAAATACCAAGCAATATTTCATGTCTAAATGTCGTCGTAGAACCAATTTGTAGAGCAAAAGAAAAAAAAACACTAAACAAAATGGAAAAAAAAAACAAAAATAGATAAAAACAAAAGCCATGTGTCATTTTAGTCAAGTAAGTTGAAAATCTTTTTAGTGTCTACAATCATAATTATTTAGTTTCGAATTGAGTTTTCTTTAATTTAAGTACAGAGCCTAAGCAAACACCAATTATATAAACAATATACATATATAACTTAACTATCTCTTAATTATCCCTCTCTCGATATATGTATATACATATGATGTGTGTTTTAAGTATTTTTGTTTAACATTTTTTTTATTTATACATACATATTAACTGCAATGCATATTTGTTTTCCTGTTTCTACAAATAAGTATATACATACATACATCTATCCACTATATACCTATATATTTATATATATATATATATTTTTTAAAGCTAATGAATAACTTTCTGTAGGTTTTAACTTACTCTTACTCTATGAAATATATATATATAATCAATCACACATCAAACATGAATATGAATATTTGAAAATATATACAAATAATTATAAAACAAAAAAAACAAAACACAATCCTTACTAACAGGAGTATCCCCTTTGATTTGACACGCCTACACACATTAACACACACAAACATACACGAACACAAACGCATAATAATATATAAACTAAACTATGTGTAGAAATTGATTTTAATGTGTTACCTATGCAAACTAAATACTTCATTGCCCACAACTTGGACAACTAACTAATTATACATACATATATACATAAATATATATGCATATATATATAATTCATACAAGGTATAAGTAAATAATATTTGAAAATTTCAGAAAAAAAAAACACACACCATGTGCAAAAGTCTTTATTTTTGAACTCGAGTGTCTATTTCATTATAAGACTCAAATGTACCCTTATATGCATACACACATATGTCTGTTTGATCGTCATCGAGTAGATTCTTTAGATAGGATATAATATTATTTCGGAATCCTAACTTTTGAAACTGTTAATCCGTTTTCGAACTAATTGTAGCCCATTGTCAATGCATTCTTTTACTTGCATAGTTCTCAATAATAAGTAGTATTGGAAAGTTTAATAATTGGTACATGGATCTGGAAAATCTGGCTTTTCACGACTTCGCAACAATGTAACAATATGATCTTGATTGGCCGCCTTGGCATAATCCATGGGTGTTAAACCTAGTTCGTCTTTTATTGAGCGATTACTATAGTGGGGTAAAAGATAATCAACCACCTCATGGTTACCCAATTGGCAAGCATAATGAAGAGCTGTCCGTCCCGTGCGATCGGGCAGTGTGAGATCAGCTCCAGCTAATCTAAATGATTCCAAACGGTGAACTTTGTTACGCTCTGTAAGAGCTCGCAACAATTCCGCCTGCACCTCAGGCGGATCTTTCAGAATGGCTCCATTATTAAGCAGAACCCGAATGATTTCATGATTATCTGTATCAATCGATTCGTGTAACGGAGTACGATTAAAGCGATCATGGGCATTCACAGAACATCCAGCCGCAACCAGGTAGCATACACAATTTAGTTTTCCCAAGTAGCAAGCTAAATGAAGGGCAGTACGACCATCACAGTTAGCATCACAGAGATTGGCTCCATATTGCTTTAAGTCGGTAAGTCTACTGACATCACCCTCCAATACGGCAGCCGATATGAGAGCTGGATAGAATGTTGAGCACATTTGCTCGCGCTCATTGAATGAAGATAAATGGAGAGTGCGTGCCACGCCCTCGATTAGATCAATGTCATTAATCTTTGCTATCTTATTGGTGGTCAATTCGCCGCGTATGCTTAGATGCATAACCTTCTTTTTGTTGGCCAAGTCCCATTCCGGTTTGCCCAGGACATAAGCCAATTTAGCTAATGCCGCCTCTTGGGTCATATCATAGCCAGGAACAACACCAATTTCCAGGACATTCCCAGTGGCAATACCATTTGGACACTGTGTAATGTTAACCAGTAGGACACCTCTGTCGACTGCCTCTCTCAAGTCATCAAGAATATCCTCGCGATTTGTCGGCACATTTCCTGTTCCAAAGGATTGAATGACCACACCTTTCATGGGCTCACTTAGAAAACTGCGTACGATATCCCGACTTATTCCTGGATATAAACGCAGCAATCCCACATCCTTCTCCATATTAGAATGAACATTAAATTTTTCAAGACTACAAGGTCTAAATATTTGTCGATTTTCGATATCAAAGTCAACTCCAATGCGTCCCAAAGGCATTTGATTTGGCGAGTCGAAGGCATTAAAAGAACCAGAGCTAACTTTAGTCACCCGACAGCCGCGTAGGATTCGGTTGCCAAAAAAGACCACCACTTCGGGTATATTGTAATTGCCTGCCAGTAGCAAAGATCCCACAAAATTGTCTCGTCCATCGGTGCGTGTCTCAAAGATGGGAACCATAGATCCAGTCACTACAACAGGCTTGCCCAAGTTTTCTAGCATAAATGCCAGGGCGGAGGCGGTGTAGGCCAAAGTATCTGTTCCATGGAGGATAACGAAACCATCATAGCGATTATATGATTTCTGAAAATCATAGAAATTATACATATATTAATCGGTGAATCGGTATTTGGATTTCTGATCAACATACTCCCACATCATTGGCAATCTTTTTCCAGTCGTCCATCCCAATGCTACCGGAGTCCAACAGCGGACTATACTCCAAGAGTTCATATATTACACGATACTGATGATCTGACACAGAAGGCAACACTAGAAATGAATCATCAAATTTGCAATCCACACATTCAGGCTTATAATTTGGATCATGACAACTGGGATATTCAAGAAGCCGTTTGGCCAGTTCATTGGCAATAGGAGCTAGTACTGTCAATAGACAGCAATTAAGTGAGAAAATTAACAATGTTGCATTTGGATAGAATACATGATACCCACCTCCCGATTCATTCCTCACCTTGCCGATTGTTCCGCCCACATATAGAACATGAACAAGAACTTCCTTCTTTTTGCGGCATTTACAAGTCACCTTGGCCATTTTTATTCGGCTCGGGGACAATACAATGAATTTTGAAATGTGTCAAAGAAAAAAAATTTTAATAAAATGATATACATACATATCTACTATATAGGCAAGCCGAAGCCTACCTGTTCGTTGGACATCTTTTTAATTTCACCATTAAACCAATCATTTACCACATGGAAATCAATTGTTAATCTTCGGTCCTTGGCATTCATAATCATATTTAAATTTACGCGGCAATGCGTCTCCAAGTCTCGTATAGTTCTTGTAAATAGGATAGGAAATTGTTATTTAGGAGACTAAAAATTCATGTTTCACTTATTCTTAATCATGAAACAGACCCACCGTATAAACGGTGTTCGCACTGCAAGAGTTTGTTACGCGTTTTGGCTATTTTTAGTACATTTTACGTGTTGTCGTCGTCGTCTTCGTTGCTGTCGTTCAACTTAATTCTCAATTCCAAAAATAAAGGGCCACATATTAAATTAAACGAATAAATTGCACCCAACAGCGATTCAAGTGGGACACAGATACGCTGCAGCCGAGCCCGAGCGATCACTTGTCGTTGCTGTGGCATCCGTTGCCATTCGGTTGCAGTTGCAGCTGGAGGAGACACACAGAGCTAGCTAAATTATTATTATAGGGAAGCCAGACAAATCGAAAGCAATTGTTGTTGTATTGTCCGCCTGTGCTGCGATTAGTGCAGCTTGGTGGACAGGGGCATGTCCCACTTTATGCATAACGCCAATAGCGATTTAGTCCATCTCAATGTGGGTGGCCAACGGTAAGTAGATGCAAACAAAGAAACAGTTAAATGGGAAAAGATAATGAATTTAAATGGAAATTGATGACGCATGCAAAACTCAATATTGTTTACCCTTTTATTTTTCCCTTCTCTTCCCTAGCTTCTCCACGTCCAGGCAGACGCTTACCTGGATACCGGATACATTTTTCACGGCTCTGCTCAGCGGACGAATCTCCAGTCTAAGGGATGAGCATAATGCCATTTTCATTGACCGTGATCCTACTTTATTTTCCATCATCCTAAACTATTTGCGGACCAAAGACATTGATATAAAGACTTGTGAAATTCGTGCCCTGCGTCACGAAGCGGAATATTATGGGATCACTCCATTAACTAAACGATTGGCCCTCTGCGAGGATCTCAATCACTCGTCCTGCGGAGATGTGCTTTTCTATGGTTTTCTGGGGGCTCCTTCGATGCCAACTAATGAGGCGGTACAAGCTGCCATGGATGATTCGATGCTGCCTTCCACATCGGGAAGTTCTGGAGCACCACGTCCTGGTTCCATGGTAAGAGTTCCAGAGCCATCGCGCTCACATTCGCGCAACTCGTCGTGGGATTTGCGTTGTGGACGTGCCAGCACCAGCGGCAACAATGTCTCCAATCCTGCCGGAGCACCCATGATGCACTCGAGAAATCCTTCGTTGGATTTTATGCGACATTCGCGAAACTCATCCGCTGATCTGAACAAGGCGATTAGGAACGAGGTGGGTTTGGTCTTTAGTCCAACTCAAACATCCCATTGGGTGGATCCATTGCGTGTACAGATAATCAAAGCCCATCAGAATTGGATTGCTGTGGCATATGCCCATTTTGTTACCTGCTATCGTGTTAAGGACTCCAATGGATGGCAACAGGTATTCACATCTCCACACATTGATGCCACTATCGAGAGGATTGCAATCAATTCCAAGGTGAATACATCGACAGCTGAGTCGATTCCCAGCTTGGCCATTTCCTATGGCAGTCAAATTCGTTTGTGGAGCATTCAAGATGGTGGCCAAAAGACCGATATTGGTACATTTAATCTAAATGTTCGAGTGGAATATCTCTTCTTTATAGGTAGCCAATTAGTGGCATTATCCTCATCTGGTAAAATTGGCGTCTGGCACGCCATGACCCAACACTGGCAGATCCAGGATCTGGTGCCTGTCCTCTCCTTTGACTCAGCTGGTTCTTTCTTGCTTTTGGGTTGTAACAACGGTTCCATCTACTACATTGATATGCAGAAATTCCCACTGCGAATGAAGGACAATGACTTATTGGTCACCGAGTTGTACAAGGATGTCACCCTGGATCCCATCACTGCTATTTCCGTCTATTTGACCCCAAAGACATCAAGTATTAGTGGCAATTGGATTGAAATAGCCTATGGAACCAAGTCGGGAGCTGTGCGCATTATTGTTCAGCATCCAGAGACTGCTGGTCATGGTCCCCATCTTTTTGAAACATTTTTCGTCCATCAGAGTCCAGTTACTAAGGTTATGCTATCGGAGAAATATCTAGTGTCCGTATGTAGCGAGTATCATCATGTCCGTACTTGGAGTTTGACTCGTTTTCGGGGAATGCTCTCAACACAGCCTGGGTCCACGGCCGAGGCCTCTTTTAAAATTGTCTCCTTGGAGGCCACTGATACCAATTACAGCTATGCGGCCGGTAATGATTTTGGCCCTTATGGTGACTATGATGATATGGTCTTTGTCCAGAAAGTGGTCCCCGAAACGGATCAATTGTATGTGCGACTAGCATCCAATGGAGATCGTGTCTGTGTTATACGGTCTGTGGATAGTTCCACTATATCCTCATTTTGTGTACATGAATGCGAAGTGTCCTCCCGTATGGGATCACGTTTTATACTCACAGGTCATTGCAATGGCGCCATACAAATGTGGGATTTAACCACTGCTCTGGCGTTGTTATCCAAGGATGAACCACAGCAGAAAACCAATGGCGGACCCGACACCAATGAGCTTCTCCGCCTACTGGATAGTTGCGAAATCTCAAATTCGTCATGCTCAACACCTTGTATGTCACCATGCCTATCGGCTTTGGGCAACGGCTCTGGATTGGCCTACACTTCCATAGCACGCATGAAGGCCAGCAATATTGCTTTGCTGAATCGGGAACACCAGATGCCGCAACCACCACCACCGCCAGCCCAAATCCAAATGCAGGCAATTCAGCAACAATATCAGCATCCACAACAGCCGATGGCTGGTGCAGCGCCAGCAGGAGCTCCTGCTCCGTCTGCCTTGCCGCCAGTTGTTATTCCAATGGTCGATGGCAATAATGAATGAAACGTGGAAGCGGCTGCTTCTTCAGCGCTTGTCGGGCGCGTTTCATCAGTTACATTTCATAGGTGTGGCATGATCTACGATTATCAAATAATATTCCTTCAGTTTATGCTCTGTGCCCTCTTTTATGTTTGCATTATGCGACTCTGGCGAGGCATAGCGCAAAACAATAATTAAACTGTAACTTAGCATTTAAACAAAAAAAAAAAAATAATCAAATAATCTCCATTTAACTTGTGCTCGATGTCCTGGCAAAATACCCGAAATCTATCCTCGTAAAAAAAAGATAAAAATTGTTAATGTATTAAGATTGGATCGGTAACGGAGATTTTTTTCATTTCTTTTTCCTTTTTTTAACTTTGTTGTAGTTAAATGTTTTGAAATTTAGTTAAATCAATATATAAAACCAGGGTATAAGACTTCCGTAATCGATCTATATATATATATATATATACACCATATACACATATGTTAAAGGTAAGGGATTTTTGCACTAGGGAATCGAAACGATTTCTATTCAATAATATTAGTAAAAAAAAAACTCTGAGAAAATTCTAAGAAATATTAATAGATTTTGCATCAAATTAATAATTCCTTTCATTAGATTATTATTCAACTATTGACATGAATTAGCTAACGAATTTACCTTAGTGCAACATATCCCATAAACAATATCACATCAGCCTTGTAAACCAGAATTCAATATCCATAAATAAATTTAGTTATACACAAAATTATATTATCGATGTTCTTTTTGTTATAAAATGTTTGGGAGTGTCTCTGTAATTTAATACAATAATTATAATCATAGAAACTAGAAAGAAAAATTGTCCTTGGATCTACTCAAAGAACATTATTTACGGTTATTTGGGTGAAGGATTAAAACCTAATCTTAATCTTTAAAACGGAGTAGTCTAGATACCACAAGGATGAGGTTGTCTTTTCTAATTTCTTTTTAAAGAAAGAAAAATTAAAAAAACTTAATTTTTTTATCGAAAAGAAAATTGAAAAAGATCAGTTTAGTTTAAATTATTATTCTTTAACCGAGTTCAACAATTTAATTTTTGGTTGAAATTTCAATTTTATTTTAAAGATTAAAATGAAAATTTTAATAATTCTACTTATAAAAATGCTATAAAAAAATCTATTTTTCAAATCGTATTATTATACTTCTCTTTAGATATGTATGTATAGAATATTTATTTTTTTATGCTTGTCGAAAGAATACTTAGGATTATTCAGTGACATTTTAAAGCTGAAACCCATCTTACCATAAATACACGTTAATTGTGTATCATATTATAATTTTTTTTGTCTTTCTTTTTAAACAATGAATAACAACAAAATGCAATAATAATTTGTGAGTCATCAATAATTTATTCAACCATTTAGTTTAGTTTCTCGATGCTTGGGAATACTTGAAAAGTGTTTTAACATTTATCAATTTTATACGGATTATAATTGTTTTATCTTCCTGGATATTATAATTTTGGGTATGTGTCAATTATCATCAATAAAGTAAAAAGCAGCAAAAACGCCAAAACATACAAAAAATATATGTATATATATAAATATATGATTTATATGTATAGTAAATGTACCTCTTCGCTATATACTATATATTTTGTGTTTCCTTTTCGAATATCAAATGCCTTCTTAATTAAACCCGTCACAATGGTGGAACGATTGTGGCTTATCAATTTAAACAAATGTTTTGCGTCTCAAGAATGGAGAACGCTTTGTTCAGTTTAAATACAATTTACCTAAAATAGGACGCAACGAACGCACTGGTAATATTTGTTTTTTTTTTTTTGTGTTTTGTTTTTTATAGATTATATGATACTGCGAGGGGTGATCGATAACAATTGGAAATTATAAGTATTTAATTACTGGAAGTTTCAGTTGCTTTGGCTATTCATTTAGATTAATCATGCTTATAGTTGTAAAATTGTTATTAGTTTCTTAATGAAAGTAAGGTAATCTATTTTCAACGGGAGCACCTATGCATCGTAGAAAATTTAGGAAGAAAATGTTGTCAAGTTTCAAAGCTAAATAAAAAAGAGCCCCTCGCAATCATATATTATACATATATAGTATGCATGTAGCTATGATTTACACTTCTTGTCTGAAAGTAATTATCGAATTTAACATACAAAATAGTTTGTACACAAAGTTAAATTTAAGCCTAAGAGCTAAACGATATGGAAGCAGTATCCATACTGTGGATACTTGTTTACTTAATATGCAAGCTTATATATTATACGTAGATATATATATATATATATATATATAAATACATATATATAGGTCTATGAACTCGTAATTATCTAAAACTGTCGCTGAGCGAGCGCTGTGTGTTTGTGTGTGTGTGCATCCAATGAATAATGATATGTGCATGAAAGATTGCTAAGCAAAAACTGATGAGAGCGTTGGGTAAACGGTTGGGGAAAAGGTAAAATATAATAATAATAATAGTGGGATAGTTAGAGAGAGATAGAGGGAAACACAGAGAGAGATCCAGCTCATTACACCTGAAAGTAATCATCTACTATGAGTTGCTCACTTGGCGTGGAGGTGGTGGCTCCACTCAATGGACTGCTTGCCTGCGTATCCGTATCTAGATCCGCTTGCAGGCGTTCGTATGGATGTTCCAAGGTATCGCCACTACTTGTACTTGTTATAGTTGTTGTGGTTGTTGTATTTAGATAGCATACGGACTCATAATTTGGATCCGTTTCACTACCCGTACCCGTTAACGATTCATATTGTGAGGAAATGGGCGTTGTTATCGATGAGGATGTCAGCGAGGTGGGCGATGTTAGAGCCAAATGGCTACTACTGGTACTTGAATTGGTGGTCGTCTTTTCCGCTATTCTTGCATAGTGATCTGTATCCATTTCTGCAGTGGCCTTTGTCTCCAGTATGCTGGCATAATTGTGATTGGCATCGGCTTCTGGTATGGTACTATAACCACTAGTATCACCTGGTGGACGTTTCTTTTCTAGGACCTTGGCATAACCATCATCCGAATGGGCACGACTCTTCAGCTCTTCATAATTTGGATCATAATCTGATTTCTTGCCATCATCTTCGGTAGCAGCGGAGTGTGGATGCAATTGCTCATAGCCAGGATCATTGTTGCTGCTAACAGGTGGCGCAGAATGCAGAGGCGGTGGCATTGGCTGATTGCTAATAGTCTCATAATGCTTTGTGCTATTATTAATTGCATTTGTTGTTATTGTTGTTGTTATTGTTGCTATTGTTGTAACTGCAGCTGGTGATGATGGAAATTATAAATCAATTAACAAATGGAATAAGTCAAATATATCATAAGTAAATTGGAAAGGATATATAGAAGAAGCTTTTCTGGTTATATAATGCTGATGCTAAATACTAACCATGGCTACTTCCAAACAAAAACTCTCGAAATTTTCGCTGTTTAAACTCAACAAACGCAAAAATTTCTCATTTTGGCATTACAACTAAGTTGGATTTAGGCATTTTTTGTTTTGTTTTTGGAGGCACAAGGAGAGATAGACATAGATAGTAAGGTAGATTAGGCATTAGGTAAATAGATTGGGTCATCAAGACAAGGACAAGGATATCAATGACATTTAAACATATTAGAGCTTTTAATTTGGTTGAATTAGTAAACTTTAATTGATAATAGAACGATATATTATATATATATATTTTCCAAGCAGAATTATTGGTTCTTGAATCAATAAACTGGATCTTTTTGAATCTTGATGACAAGATTTGAAATAGTATTAATACTAGATCTAACAAAAGGATAAAAACGAGTACTCTGGCTAACTAAATCAATTCTATTATTATTATACCTTTCAAAAAATCGCAGTGATTGTTCAAAATTATATCAAATTGATCACTTATTTAATTTGCATGGTTTGTCAAAAAAAATTGCTCTAAAAAGGTGTAAAAAAATAGTTTTTACGCTGTTTTCTTGTTATTTAACCCAGAATTGTATTAAAAATAAGTTTCTACTAAAAAATAAATACTTTATTATTAAAAGCCAAATATTCAAAAAAATAATGGAAATTCTTGAGTCAAAAATCTTAACTTGTAGCACTTTCAGTCGCTAACCCCTTTAAATAAAATATGTTACCAAAATAAAGTAAGTACCAGTAGTACATTTTAAAGAACGTTCGTGAATAATTATGTTAAATGTTAACAAATTCGATGTAAGTCGTTAGTAGTTGGATTAGCTTTTATAAATTATATTTATAGATATACTTCGGTATATATATATATCAGAGAATTATCTTTTTTTTAAATTTTTAATTTTGGCTTGCATTTGTTTGCAAATATTTTTAGTCATTATGTTTAAAAGTCATTTTAAGAGGAATGTTTAAGTACAATTGATAATTATTTGTGTTACCTGCTTCCTGTTGTCGCTCTTTTTGCAGCATATTGGCCGCATAGCAATCCGATTTGCGATTCTCGTGAATCACATGACTGTGACCATCTGCTGGTATGGTCTCATAACCATGATCCTTGGCGGAGTAGCTATTGCTACGTACGCGAGTCTTTTGGGGATCTGCAGAAGCATCCAATGGACTGACTCCTAAAATGTCCTGCTGTTGCTGTTTTCGAGTCAAAATGGGTGAATTATTTTGCGAAGACGGTGAGTTGCGCGAAAACTTGTGTTTTTTCATAACCTAGAGAAACAATACAATCCAAATCTCGTTTAGAAGACAATATAATTTGATAGAATCAAATTGATTTCTTACCTTGGCATACATTCCTTCAATATTTCGATTGCCCTCGCCGTCTTTTGATGGACTTAAGCTTTTGCTGTGCTTACGCTGTGGCGATGAATCACCAGATTCCAAATCATTACCGTCACCGCCCGCTTCAATTACAGATATAACTGAGTTGCGGCCAGAAGTAAGATTACTGCTGCTATTAGTTGCAAGCAGATGGTGCGGTTGGGCGACACTGGATTTTGGTGTGGGTGGTAATGGTGAATTTGCCTGACGTTTCTCTGGCTTTGGTGAACCCAGATTACAAACAGAGGAGCTATTGTTAGACGAGGATGATGCCTGACGGGAATGCATTTGTGCACGAAGACTATCCACTGGCGGAGGAACGGGCAAAGGATGATCTGTGCTGCTACTGCTGGGTCTATGGGTTGAACCAATCGGTACACTGGTAGCCGCAACTGGACTTGTTGATGGCAGACTGCTGCTGTTGTTGATCTCGACGGCCACCACAATGGGATTAGCCTGCATGGGTTGAATTTGTGCGTAGGTTTCGGAGCCACTGGTATAAATATCAGTGGCATTTGTTAAATGACGATTATTGGGATCCTCAATAGCGGCATATGTTTCATCTGCTTTAATTTGAACAAAATTTATTATGTAGTAAGTCAAATATAATAATCCTCTTTCAGCTCAACTCACCCGAATCATCAGAGACGGTTGCATAGTGTGAATCATTGACATCCCGTGATAACGTAGGATTCCTAGTTGGAGCTTTACCGGGTGGCTGCTGTGCCAATATATTAGCCAATGGCTCCCGTACACTGATGCTGGTATATCCCTCTGTCAAAGGAATTATAAAAATATGTTCTAACAGATGATAAATAATCCTTGCTTACTGGAAGAATCCTGCGAATCTCCACTAAAGTGCTGATTAGCAATTGGTGGTGTCATATAGGGCAAATCCTGACTGGCCGATATCATGCCAGCAATTGCCGAAGCAGCTGGAATTTCGGATTGCGGTTGATCTACATCATTTTGGTGTTCTCTGGTTCCTTCATGATGCTGCTCAATACGATCAGCGGAGGAGCCGGCCGCTGTAGCGGCTGCAGCAGCTGCTGCTGCAGCTCCCTGGGCGGCATTGGAAGTGGACGGTGCATTTAATTGGGCATATGGATGCTCGGTGGCACGTACTTTGGCATAATCATGCGGCAATCCTTTAACCCTCGAGTATGGAGAACTAACATCATCTGCCTGACTGATGGAACTGTGCTGGGACACGCTTGTCTGCTTCTTTAGGCTGGGTTGCGCTATAGAAGTAAAGGAATTTATCAAGAATTAAATTATTGGCGTTAAATTTATCAAATTGACTTACGACTTTGGCTGTGAGCATTGCGCGCGTCCACCAACTGCTTATCGGCCACGGTTTCATACAACTCGGAACCATTGTCGTTTATCTCGGCTACTGGAATATCCGGCAGACTTCGATGAGCCGCGGTGCTTGATCTAGATAAGGACATACAAAACTGATCTAAATGTGCGAACCCTTTTAAATGGATTTGTTATCACTTACCGCTTTTCTGAATCAGCGTTCGATACTGTGGAGGCATTTAACTCGGCCTGAGATTCACTATTGCCAACCAGATTGGTAACAACAATTACCTCGTCCGGATTCTTTAGCTTGACCATGCCCTCCAGTCCAAGCAAATCATTTCTGTGAGTGTAATATTTTTCAAATGGAATTATAATTAGTAGCTCGAGTGCATCCAACTGGAACTGGTCAGAGTTAGGGAGATTTCCGAGATTGTGACTTTCACTCTTTCTCTGCCTCTCTCTATATCCCCCCTCCAGCAACAAAGTCCCTGCACATTTTTAATTGCATCTTATCGAATCAGAATGGTAACTTACTTTGGTATTTTCTTTTTGCAACAAAGACAGGCGCCCAACATAACTATGAAGCACAGCGTCAGATTTGCAGTAACCAGCAAATACGTGTAGGTGTTGGCTTCCAGGAGATCCACCGCAGCCGTGTCAACCATGCCCATACTAAAATCTATACATATGCACTATGTACGCTAGGGGAATACGAATCTTAATAAAAACCATTGCAGTTTACAATAAATACAACAAATAAAACATTTTTTAGTAGTTTCGAAGTTTTGTTAAACTAGTGGTGGGCATTACTGATACTTTCGAGTCTGCGTGAAAATATCGAAAATTTTATTTGTTATCGATGAATCGTCTTAAGTTTTGAAAAACTAATATAAATACGGGTTTTCTTACGCAAACCTTTTTTAAAAATGTTTAAAAAGCAAGGCGGATTAAATTGTAACTTCATTAGCATTTATTTCATATATAATTGATATTTGGTATCAAAAAAATAATTAATTCTATTAATTGCCTTCAGAGATTTTTGTGCTGTACACAAACTTTGGTACTTAAAAACTAATTTATTCGTTTGGCACTATGTTGCATGTTCTGCTCACAGTTCAGTATGTTTGAAAATAGTTTTCTCAATATTTTCCTGCAGTTTTTCAACCTTGCGAGTTTGTTTCTTAAGTTGATCCTCCATATCGTCAAAACGATTACTTTTATCCTTGTGCTTTTCGTCCTGTTATAAAATAGGAATACTATATTACTTTCTGAAGTTAATTTACAATTTTCAATTGCGAACCTTATACTTCTCCTTATGCAGGGCATGCTCTGCATGCAAATGACGTAACTTTAATAAGCGACTCTCAAAATGATGCAATTCAGTTTTAATAGATGTCAGTTCCTTTTCGGTAAAATTATTAGCTTGTGCCACACGCCACAATCCCTGGACTTTAGGTTCAATAAAATCCTGGCTATGTGGTCCGGACGATACTAGACGTTCCAATCGATCATAGTGATCTTTAATACCAACATGATGACCACGTAGAGCATTTAAATCGTTCTCAAACTTCTTGACATTTTGCTCATGGGTCTTAATTTCATTTTCGTTGGCGTCATTCGAAATAAGATTGTAGTTATCCAAATCTTCGGTATTGATGGCGTCTAAGTAAAAAAGTCGATTGTATTGTTGAATTCGTTATTTCTGTAAAAAATACGTACTTTCATGCTTATCGGTGTCTACGGTACCAATGTTCTCCAATAGGCTATAGTACACATCAACCTTATCTTGATGATGTTCAAACTCCTGTTTCAGAGATTTCAATTCTTCAGATGTGAACCCGGAGATTTCCGCCTTTTCCCAAAGCCGATTCAATTTCTTGTCCTTAAATAGGCTCTTATTTCTATGGCGTTCCTCGGGATCATGAAATTTCTGTAGAAAAAAAAGTATTTAATGAGTTTTTGCAATGGGTCTAAATAAACGGATTTGACGGTCTTGCCTTAAAAGGCTTAATCTTCTCCACATCTTGGGTATCATCGAAATGCTCCAACAAGTCGTAGCTACTCATGATACCAATTAATTTCAGTCGCAAATCATTTGCCTTGAGGCCATCTTTGTCCTTGTGCTGAGAATTCAACTGCTTCCATGCAATCTCTTCCTTGTCATGTATTTTTAGTTCCATATACAAAGATTTGAGTTTGGGCTCCGTCAAACGCTGTGGCAATTTGGAAAGTGATAAATATATCTTTAATTAACTCATAAAGAATAGAGTTTAACTCACGTTTTGCGCCTTTGACCAGAGAAGATTCAATTTAGCAATACGAAATGGTCTCTGAATGTTCTTAAAATCCGGGTCATATTTTTCTTCAACGACTTGTTTAAAATGTGGATCATTTGCCTCTCGGCTGTACTTTTTACTTTCTTTTTTGTCAGCGGACACACATTGGAGGGCAATAAGGACAATAATAACTGTAATTGTAATTTTCGCCATTTTTTTTTTATATATTAAGTTAATTCCAGTTTCAGATTTCTTTGGCCCTTCCGTGTTCAACAGGTTAAGGCCAAAGCATGTGTAAGAAATTAAATTTCCAGTTAATTATTCTTTTATTTGCGATTCTAAAAACTTATTCTGAACATTCAATTTGGATTGCTGACTTGGCCAAACAGCAGAGCTGAGAAAACTGCGATATATCGATGGAAATTTTCCGATGTCGATATATCTGTGTAAGTAAATTGCACTTTTTAAACGATGGAAAAAATATCGAGTAGAGCCACCATCTGTGGACTCGCACCTGGTAATAGTTATCCTGAAATAGGGGGCTCGATAAATATTTTTTATTCGTAAAGTAACCTTTTTAAACTTCGAGAACAGCTTAAACACTGATATCGACTTAAAACGGTTTAAGTTTCGTCCTTTCCAACACTGTTCCATCCCGCTCAATTTCGTCAGCTGTGTTTTATCTATTATTAATAGAATCGTTTTGTTTATAAATTTGTTTTCGATTTGCGACTGTCAATAAGCATTAACAAAATGCGGGTGATTGCTTTAGTAAGCTGGCTTTTATTCTTATCTCAAACCGTTTACTGCGAACATGAAGATCAGGAAACTTGGGTGGGTTCCCATGCTTCATGGTCGAATTGGGCTATAACGGAGCCAAACCCAGAATGCCAATGCCCAGCAACGCCCGAGACAACATCTTCCAAGGAGGATGAAGTGGCCTTGGTGTATTTTAAAAAATTTGTTAAACATCTATTTCAACGAAAGCGTCTACAGGTGTGTAAAAAGCAAATGCCCGAATATAGTATTGCATGACGTCATGTTTATTGCGCCTTGTTTATCAACTTTTTTACAATTATTTTGGTCCAGTACGATGCAACGTCAACGCTTTACAAACGGTCGCTTTTGTTCAGATTGCTTCCGTCGCAGCTAGAGCAGCTGGAAACTGCAAAAGATGCGCGAGATCTAGATGTAGTGCTGTCGAATATATTAGAGTATGCGGAAGCGGCTCCATTGTTTCCCGGTTCGTCTGGTTGTTCCTATGCTCAAAAGTCTTGGATACCGAATATCTTCCCTAATTTTATGCAATTCTTTAACCAACCCGAAGTAAGTAATGCTCACTCAAGTAATAATATGTATATTGGGTAAATGCAAAATTAATTGTCGTAGGTTCGTCTTTTTTTGAAATTCGTACTGGTCATTGCTCTTGGTTGGTTAGTACACAAGCGCGCCGGCGTGGGAGCCCTAACTATTATTATATGCGGAACACTTCTATATGGCTACTTTATAACTTATTTGGAATGCAACAGGGTAGGTTGTCCAACGAAAAGGAAAATAATGTAACAAAAATTTTAATTCTTTCTTGATTAGAAACTCGAAGTTGATGCTTTAATTGATGTAATTGATAACGATTATGAGATAATAGATTACGATTCAATGTCGTGGGGAATGCGTGCCTGGAACTATTTGAGCAAAGGTTCCCAAGCGACTCAACAAAAAAACAAATTAAGGTAAAGATTGTTAATTGATTTTGTTAAAAATTTCGATTAGATATATGTACATATTATAATGTTGCAGAAAATCGGCTAAATTGAATATGAACGAATGCAGATTAGATCATGTCTTTATCATGTACCTTAATGATTTGTTTATTAAACAATTAGAAATGTTGCTGGAGAAGGTAGCACACACAATGGGAAAACTATCGTGTAAGTGTAAATCATATCCCCCACATGAAAAATTAATAATAAAATTAAACCTTTTTCCTTAGCTGAAATGCCGTTCCCCTTTAATCTGTTAGCTCCAATTGTTCTTGTGGCTTTAGTGGGCTACATTGTAAAGCTTACATTTAAGTATATCATTAGTCCAAAAGTTTGGATACCGCTGATCCACAGCAGACCTTCGTCTGCTACTCACCAGCCTTCAATTCAACATCACGAAACTATTGGGGATCGCTTATCGGGTGAAAATCTAAAAATGCTGATAAATGTGATACATGGTACAAATACTCAGCAAAAGCAATCATTGCCTGCCGTATCGGGAGTACAGGATGTAATCGAGGGACCATCAGCTCCCGCAATAGAAAATACAGTAAAGGGAAGCAACGAAAAGCTGAATAAAAGTACCGGCAGCAACAGTGATATGAACACATCCACAGATAATCCAGCTCTGGCGGCTGGTTTTACACTGATCGATGATCCCGATAATGAAGATGTTGTAGATAATGTCGATCATTTTTAGAGCGCACTTAAATATTTATAAGTTATAATTTAAGTATAAATCGGTCATTTTTTTTATCGGCTATGGTCATAGAATTTGTAATATAAAAATGTGTCCCTTTTTGGTTTTTAATAATAGTTAAAGTTTCTTTATTTAAATTATTTTGCGTGTAAGTTATGCTCTTGTTGCACGATAATTATTATAAGTTAAATCTCCAACAATAAGATCGTTAGGCCTCTTTTACAATTATATGATATTGTTATTATACTCTGCCGGCCTTTTTCAAAAATTTGTATATATATATACCATTATGTATTCTGTTGAACTTTAATATTTACAGTGTGATCGCTCATTGAGCGACCATTTTCGTGTGAGTTGCATAATAATTAAATGTAAGCAATCATTAAATATTTTTTTAAAAACTAGTTCAAAATGTATACAATATATATTTGTGTGTGTATATAATCATAAGAGAAAAATTAAAAAATTAATATTTATTCGTTGTATTTTAAATCATTTTAATTACACTTTTTTATTATATTCATTTTAATTATTATTAGGCAAATGCAACTAATTGTATGCATATATATATATATATATTATATATATATTCACTATATTCCAATGCACGGCACATTTGTATGAACTTCACTGCTTGCTGTCGTCTAGGATTAGACCTAAAACTAGGAAAACATTTAAGCAGAACCTAAAGCACAGGCAGGCTAGCAAAATTGAACGAATTTATCTAAAAACTAAACCAACAACAGAAAATCACTTCACAAATCTTATACGCAAATTGGTCCGCTATCAAAAATCTGATTAATAAGTTCACTACACGAATTCAACAATATATAGTATATATTTTGTTAGCACTATGTAATAATTTCATCTCTTGATTTGTGTGTCTGTGTTCTTTTCTTCTTCGTCTGGTTATCGATGTGTTTAACAAATGAGCAAGTTTCTAATTAATGTAATTATCTTTGTTTCGCTGCCATAAATAAAAGTTTTACAACAAAACACATAATAACTAATTGATATTAATATCAAATAATAGCAAAGCTAGGCGAAACAAATGAAATAATTATCAATTTCGATATATGTATATGTAGATCTTTACACAAATACAAATCAAAATTGTAAACATTTTTGAAACTCTTTTTAACCATTCGGTCTTTCAATTTTGACACCAACTAATCAAAACATAACAATTTTTTTTTTGAATTGTTCATTTGATTTATATAACATATATGTAATTATGTTTGTGTGTGTGTATATTTTGTTTTTTAAAAACAGGCAACTGATATAATTTCTTACTTCAGGCTCTTCGATGTATATGTCAATACATTTGTAACGATGTTTTTTATCTTTTTTCTATCATGGAAATTGTGCTTAAACTTGGACTTAACTAGTTTATTTTTGTTCACGCAATTTCTCTCTTTCGTTTGTTATTATTGAAAATGTTAATAACTTCAGCAAATAATTGTAAATTTTACCTAACCATTATTATTATAATCTACATAATTATACATAATTTGATCTTAAATATAAAATAAGGATTGCGAAAACAAACCTAAACAATTTAGCTGGCGGTCTCGATGTGAAAGTGTTATTTTGGGTGGTGTGTGTGTGTGTGGGTAGAGTTATATTCTGTGAGTATTTTATACATTTATCTTATGTAGTGATTTAGATTTATGTCTGTGTATATATAGTATTGTTATAATTTGTTAGTTCTGGTGGTAAATAGTTAATACAGCAAGTGATAGTCTGATGGACCCAACTTAATCAATTGATTGGATTCGAAATTTCCCATTTTAGATTTGGATAAAGTCTTCAGTTTATGGGATTCATGTAAATATTGTAATATATTATATTGTAGAGATTAAGTTGTTTTTGTTTTTTTCCATTTCTTTTAATAGGTACTTTGGCTTTTCATTAAGAGTTATTTATGTATGTATAGAACATGATATATGTATGCGTGGGTGTATCGGTTTATTTGGATCTAATCTGCATTTTACTCCACTACATTCAACTATCCTATACAATCCTCTCCTGCGACTCTTCGCTTTCTTCTTCACTCTTGGTTTTAGGTTGTATGTATGTAAGTATTTTTGATATGTATGCCGTTACGTTTCAGATGCTGATTTTCGAAGTGCCAGAGTTTTGTATTGTGCAATTTTCAAAGAAAAAACTGATTTTGCCGATTGAAAAATAACTATGCAAAAAAAAATATATCTACTCGTAATCATTATACATAATACATATGTCTAACAGGCTGCTCTCCTTTCTGATACCATCAGTATGTAAACTCTAAATGTATATGTGTGTGTGTGTGTTTGTGTTGGTTAGTAAAGGGGAAGGTGGGGAACTACTATATGTTACTATATGCATGTATGTATGTAGGGGTGAGAATGTGGTGGGTGTGATTGGGTGAGTATCTGAGTACTCTGCTCAACCCATCTCTACTATCCCAAAGCGAGTATTTGTCTGTCACCATTTCAATTTCCATTTCTATTGTAATACGACTCTTACATAATGCGACACTTCTCTTTGGCACCACCACCACCGCTTACGCCCGCCTCCCCATTCTCTGGTATGGAGCCATTGGTATCCTTGGACTTTTTCTCCTTCTTTTGTTTCTTTTGCTTTTTCGTATCCAATTGCAGGGAGACAGTGCGTGTTTTCTCCATATTCAAAAGCTCTTGAAAGAGTTCTGTAACATTGTGATTGGTTTTGGCTGATGTCTCCATAAAGGATATGCTCCAAGTGGTGGCCTGAGCCTGACCCTCAATTTGTGATACTTCACGCAATTCGGCGGTCTCGTCACACTTGTTGCCCACCAGCATGACAGGTATATTGGGTATATCCGCACCCTACAACAAAATTCTTATTCATCTGTTAATACACATTTAATATCGATAGATCTCACCTTCAGCTCTTTGATTAATGCCCAGATGGGACGTAACTCCTCTAAACTTTGCTTAGAACATACTGAATAGACCAATATGAATGCATGTCCCTTCGATATGGACAGACGCTGCATCGCCGGGAACTGATGGGAGCCTGTGGTGTCCGTGATTTGTAACGTGCAAATATTTTTATTACAACTAATGACCTGTATTGGAACAAGAATACACAATTAATACATAAAAACTTTTTACGGATTATTTTTACTGACCTGCCGGTAGGTGTCCTCAATGGTTGGTATGTAGCTCTCACGAAATGTTCCCTTGATGAAGCGCAATACCAAAGAACTCTTGCCCACACCACCGGCACCAAATACCACAACCCTATAGTCGTTGCTCTGTTCCGGTGCAGCGCGTGTCACCTGATTCTTTTGCTCCGTCATCTTGTATAGACTGGTATTAGTCCTTGTCCGAGTATGGTGATGGGGACAAAACTTCAACTACGGATAACGAAGCTTTCGCTTTGGTCTTGTTTGGCTTTGCTGTCGACGACCGCACTGGGTGGAGTGTTTTACTTGAGCGCCATACTTTGGTTTATCTGGAATGATTAAAGAGCAAATCAGTTGGCCATAATGCCCACGCACGCACCCAACTTATGTTGATTGTGACTAGAGGTTGGGGGCACGGGAATACTTTAGTGTTCCGCATGAGTTGTGGGCCTAATTTTAGACGTGTGCCGTCAGGTTTAAGGAAAGGATATTGATTTTTATGCCGATTTGTTTTATTTTGTTATGATTTGTTTTGTAGATCAATTTTTGGCAACAACATTCTACTGATTACAGTGTATAAATAGTCAAGCTTTGAAGTGACCAAAAACAAAAATGCAGACAACAACAACATGAGTGGGTCGTGGCCTATGCTCAGTTCCTTCTTCCGTTTGAGCGCCACAAACAACAGGAAAAAAAGAAACTTTTAACTGCTCACTTCCGCTTGAATGTCCTGCCACACTTTTGTACCGTTTTGTCGTTTCACACTTTTTGTTTTCCTTTCCTTTTCCTTTCTCGCTCACACACTCTCCCTGTCTGTCTCTCCCGCTTTTGTTACACACCTACACACCTTTACCTATCCACGCACTTTGCTGTTGATTTTTTTCTCTTATTTTATTTTGGCTTGGATTTATCGATTTTGTGTGTGTTGCAGTTTCACCTACACAAAAACAACTATCTCACTCTGCCTCATCTGCGTAAGGGAGAAAATCGGCAAGTTCGCGATTTGAAGCTACCACATTCAGCAGCGATTTCTATGGCTAAAGGATTTCATAAACCGGAAATGCGTCGCAATATTTACTTTCATTTCGTTGCACTTTAATTCGTTGCACACAAACTTTGTCACCGTCAGCCGATAATTTTGCAGTTGTGGTTGCTGCTGCAGGCCGCACTCTGATTTCGGAAAAACACTGACTCTCCCACGTACTCGGTACGGACTCGCACGATAAGAGTCCCGCCCACCAGCTGCCTAAAAAAAAGTATGAAAAGAAAATTAACAATACTACCCCAGCACCGTATGCGGATGCCAAAGGTATTTCTTTTTTTAAACGCTTGCGCAGTCTAACGGTAAAAGCTTATAGCAAAGTTATCAACCAAAGTTTTAGCGCTTTGCACACGGACCCCAAAATACGAGATGACCGCAGAGCGTGTGCAAATTGGGATTGAAAACGCCGGCTGCCCGTGTGGAAAGCCGGTTTCTAAACTGTATAAAATCGTGGCGCATCTTGTTGAATGGCATCAGTTGTGGTCTTGCAGCAAAGACAAAGTTAAAGAAAAGTTTTCTCCAAGTCTCTTCGTGTTTTCTAATTCAAATCTCTCATCAACATGCCTTGCCCATGCGGAAGTGGTAAGTATAAGAAAAAATTAAGGATTGCACTTTGATGCACCAACTAATTTTCATTTGGTTGGTTCAACTAGGTTGCAAATGCGCCTCCCAAACCAACAAAGGATCCTGCAATTGTGGATCTGATTGCAAATGCGGTGGCGATAACAAGGCCAAGCAGTGCGGCTGCTCCAAGTGATTCCAGGACGAAATGCATCGCATAGCTTCTCGCAGTACTCTTGTGTATTAAAATTTTGACTGTTCCTTTTTTTATATTTTCTGATTTATTTTTCACTATGTCCAATTAAAAGTAATTGAAATTAAAGCTGTGTCTGTGTTGTGTAATTGGTACGGTCGTTGAACGATTTCTAGGTTAGGTGTACATGTATGTATGTATGTAGATATATGCAAAATAGCGCGGTGAAAAAAATAGCACTAAGCACATGTTGTCTTAGAAAAAAAGCATTTGCGCGAAAATTATCATTGAGAAACCCTCTTGTTTATCAGAAAAAGTTATTTATTAAAAGAAAACATAGTTTAAAAACAAAATTAATAGCTATTTTTTTAATATGGGTCGCGGAAAGCACTGCAGTGATGAGAAAAGGAAAGTTATCCAAAAAATGCTAAAAGAAGGCAAAAAATTCGCCGAAATAGGTCGCATTCTGGGCTGTTCCAACAAAATGATCAGTAACGCCAAGAAATTTGTCCCAAAAGTGGAGTCTCGTGGGCGAAAATCCGTAATGTCGCCATTACTCGTCAAGCGATTGGTAAGAAAATAATTGGAAAATAATTTAAATGCCTGTAGTCCGAGAAAAGTTCCACTACTGACCAATAAACACGCAGCTAAACGCATGAAATTTGCTTTGCAACACTCCAAATGGCCAGTGGAAAAGTGGAGGAATATATTGTGGACAGACGAGAGCAAGATCGTACTATATGGAGGGACAGGTTCTCGTACTTTCGTTCGGAGACCACCAAACAAGGAATACAGACCAATGTACACAAAAAAAACGGTGAAGCACGGGGGTTCCAATATTATGATATGGGCGTGCTTTTCATATTATGGAGTAGGTCCGATTCATTGGATTAAAACGATCATGGATCAGTAATGCTACCACATATAGAGGATGAAATGCCATTAGTTTGGGTCTTAAAGCAAGACAATGACCCCAAGCACACGAGCAAGAAAGTTAAAAAGTGGTTTGCGGACAACACCATCAACGTCATGGAATGGCCTCCACAGTTTTCGGACCTCAATCCAATTGAGAATTTGTGGACTGATGTCAAAAAGGCAGTTCACACCTGCAACCCAACATCAAATGAAGCACTTTGGAAGGTTGTGAAAGAAAGTTGGGAAAGGATTCCTATTTCTAGATGCCAGGATTTAGTGGATTCCATGCAAAGGCGCTGTGCGGCCGTAAAAGCCAATAAAGGATACTCAACCAAATACTAACACACTAGTTAAATACCATAGTTTTGAATTAAAAGTATTTTTGTTTTACATTTTTAAGTTAATTTTTTGTTTTCGCCATTATGATTGGATAGTGCTATTTTTGTTACCGCCTTATTTTGACCTATGTAACTAATATGATAAGTGAATATATTTCGATATACTCAAGATATATGGACTCTTTTCTTTTTACAAATATTTTAGTAGATTAATTAGTTGAAAAAAATCATTTTATGTTCAAAAAAATTCAGTTATTTTCAAAATTTATAACTTTGCATTTCGCAACATCCTATGGTGCTATTATTTTCACCGCAGCTGTATATATGTGTGTGTAAATCTGAATACTAACTTTCAAATGTTCTTCTTTAGAAAATTTAAGACTCATAAAATATGCCAAAAGCTCAGTTCAAACTGCAAAGTTAAACAAATTTCTAGAAAGAAAGTGAGTCAAGAGCTAAAAAATAGAACCTTGGGTCAAGGGGTAATGTGAGAATTCGCAACCTTATTAAAAACTATAAAAAATAAAGTGAAACGCAGTACAGTGAGACCTCAAAGTTGATAAATTGCTTTTATTATTACTTAAGGCTACGTGTACTACTACATACATACATATCGAGTGCGCAATTTGTAAGTATGTATGTAGTTATGTATGTATGTGTGTATATTTCTATTTTCTTTTTGTCTGTTATCAAACCCGAACAAATACAGGAGATATCACAACGGTAATTTGTAAAGAATGCTACATAGCACACCCACACACAAATCCATAAACACATATGTACATACATACATACATACATGTGATGTTTGAGGCCTATTTGATAACAATATTCTGAGTCAGTCGCTTTACAAAGTCAACATTAAGAAAGTTTGCCATCAGTGTGAGCACAGACTTCTTAGGTGGACGACAGTGTCTCAGGCCGGCCTCCTGGCAGCACACATTTGGGAAACAATCCAGCGTGGAGGTGCAGGCTTTCGGATGCAAATCAAATATCGGCGGAGGTGGAGCAGTGCATTCAAGGTACTCAGTAACTGTACAAAAGAGAATTAGCCAAATTTCTAAAAAAAAAAGAAAGATGAAAAGTTTTTCTTACGGTAGTCAAATGATCGCTTTACTGGAACTGGCACCGTCTCGAGCTCCGGCTGCGAGGTACGACAATATCGACGACGTCCATCTGGACAACAAACACGCGGCCAACAATCCATATCTGTTACGCATTCCTGAACATCCCACCAAAGCTCAGCCAAAGGACGACTGGGACACTTGCGTGGTATCAGACCAAGTATGGCTGAAACATGGAGTAATCATTAATCAACGATAGTCTAACACAAAATCGAATTTTTTTAACCAACGTGCATGAGACGCCTCTTCCAGCGGCTTTGCCACTCCCGATACACAGCTGCTGGACCCAAAGATGTCGCAGCATAACTCATCCCTCTGCCAGACAGCGCAATCTCTGTCGGTCTGGCAGATTTTAGGAAACAACTGGAACCGAACCTCATTCTCTCGAGGACAATTGAAGCGTAGACGTAATTCTGCAGTGGCTCTCTTGTCCTTTTCCTTATCCTTACCCGTTGCACTTGGAAAATTGAGGGTTGGCAGAGCTATGCGAAATGGTCCATCAGTGGACGATCGTGTGGTTGTTGTAGAAGGTGTCGTCGACGTTGTTGTTGAGGTTGTGCCAAGTCTTGGCTTTTGTGGAATTTTTGCTTGCTTGCGATAGCTAGGAACAGCATCTTTTGAAGTAAACTTCTTTGGTGGATGCGATGCCTTCACTGGCGGCTGCACCGAAACCAAACTCTGTTGACCAAAGCTCCAAAAATTTGGATTGAAAAAGTTGAAACCATTCGCCAAACTGGGACGTGGTGCTGTATTTGGGGTATTGGGGGAAAGGCGAAAAGTAGCTGCGTTACATGCATCAAAAACATCATACTGATAGGTATATACATATAAACATAGGTAGGTGAATATGGGGCTTTAATGGTCATTAGTCATTTCTGCTCTAAATAACAAACATTACAACCACAGCAAAGAGACGCAGTTCCCGCCACCGCTGGTAATAAAGACCCATTGTAACAACTGTTTCCATTTGCCAATGCTTCACCAACGCTTTCAATTCGCAAAACACTCGACTCTACTGTAACAGATCCCATTCCCATTGCAATTATGCGGCCCATTGCAACAGTTTAGTTTTAGACTCGGACTCGTATAGCAATTACCTTACATTTTCATTAGTTTAACGAGCACAGAGGCACATCTTCTCAAATTTCAATGACATCACTACAAAATGGTTCCGTGTCATAAAATTTGTTAATTATATGCCAAGTTCATGGCGTTGGCAATTGACTTTTCCGAATAGTTCCCCCCTATAAAATTCTACTGAGTAATACACTTAGTAAGTCACCTTTAATTATTACATAGTTCAATATAATCTTGAAGACCTTGGATATATTCGCATATTTATGTATGTATATATCTTTCTGTTTCTTGCCAAGGTCTCCTGCTGCAAATATGAAAGCCCCGCTGCTCCAGTTATTAACACCTTTGTCATTAACCTGTGCACCAACCACTGTCACTATGTTTTTATTTTTGCATACCAAGGGTATATTGGTTTTGTCTTTCGTTAAGTTCGTAGTCTAGAATTCCTTTGGTATACAAATATTTAAATATAATTGGAAATTTAAAATCTTTAAAATTATATCCTAAATTCCAACATTCATTAAATTCCAAAAAAGGTAATGATCAAATTTTGACTAATCTTAAACAGTTCAATGACAAGATAACACACCGCAATAACTTTAGATCATGTTCCTAATGTTGTTGGCTTAAAAACTATTTCATTACTAATAATCACAAATTATTTTTTCTTCTAAAATTCTATATATAAAAAAGGGTATCAAGGCTATGGTGTGCTTTGGTTTTACAAACTCAGACAACTTCTTTAGGCGCTGCGATATGCCAAACTCAATCTTTGAAAAAAAAAAAAATCGAAAGCTAGGTCAGTGCCAGCATCTTGTACAAGTTTGTTTGACTTTGCTGCAGTCACCAAGAGCACAGGTGTTGCATATGGACATAAATCGGTTAAAGTGCAGTAAATGCAACTCACTTGTTGTTGTGGTCGTTGTAGTTGTCGTTGATGTTGTTGTGCTAGTGCTAATCACTGGCCTGCGTCTCATTACAATTTGTGTACGCCTGCGCTTGGACGAAGACTCTGTCCTTCTGTCATCTCCTGACTTCAATTGTAGAGCCTCGTTTGTGGGAACTGAGATTGGCAGTTTATATTGTGCAACACCGCGGGAATTTGATGTGGTGGTGGTGGTAATGTTGTTGCTGCGCCTAGATGCTGCTGTTGCATAACCAATGCATAGACAGAAGCTGCCCAGTAATGACAGAAGCAGCACATACACTTTCATCTTAGCTAAATTAAAACCAGGTCACGACCTTTAGATTTAAAGCTATGCTGAATAAAATTAATCATTTATCTATTGTAGTCCGATCGAAGTATCACTTTTTGTCGCACATTTTTCCTTTTATTTTTTTTGGGTTTTTTATAGAGCTTCAACAAAGTTTTTATATTTTAATTTTACAGCAATGCGAGCACTACGTTGTTTAGACTTCAAGCGACCGCGTCCAACTCCAAGCTCAATTGGCGAATGTGCAAAATTTGTAATTTTCGGCGGCGCCAGGTGAAGAGGCGGCGTCGTGAGCGTGTTTGTCAGGTAAGAGAGCCAGCAGCAACATAACTGCTGAAAAGCTGTGGGCTGACCTGCTCTTTAGCCAAACAAACTGGTTTCCAATGTTTTGTTTTGTTAGTGATTTAAATTGTCTTTGGGGTAGTAGTAACCAATAAGAAATGAGGAAATGCTTGGCCTACAAATGATGTGCTTCCGGATTGTCAGTAGGGACCCTGCTCCTTCCAAAACAGGTTCAATTTGTTGGATATTTAAATATTATGAAATAATAAATAATGTTTTATTGCCACGAGTTGAACCCCAAATGTTAATACAAATTTTGAGAAACTAATCCAAATTTGAATAGGATATTCCTACCAAAATGACTGAGTCCGCATCTATGTATTTGCATTTCAAAAACATCTAGGGAAACAGAAAATCTGTCAACGTTGACCCCTTTTTCCTTTCGTCTGACTTTACAAAGGGCATAATAATATACGACAAAGTTATTTTACATAGCTTGTTATGGGTTTAATCAAAGGGAGATTTAAACAAACTACTTTTCTTTTGGACAAAGTGTGCAACTTTTTATAAATTATATATGTGTGCTTGTGAGGAATGAATGCATTTTATTTGCACAATTTCTTCGCTTTGTCGTCATTTAAATCCCCTGATGATTATGTTGTTGTTGCTGCTTGTTGCTGTTGCTGCCGGCATATTAATTTAAAAAGTCCTCAGTAGACGACTTCTTACATTAATATGCCAAGATGTTGCTTCTTTTTTCTTTATTGTAGACATTTAGTCCAGCTGTAATAATATATAAAAATACCATTAGTAAGGAACATTCATTAGGATTAAGAATTTAACCGAAATGCTTACCTTCTTGAAGCCAATGTCGCCGGCGTATTCTCTGAAGCACTGACGGCAAATGTTTAGACCATATTTGCGGATCAAACCGTGACGGTTAGAGCAGGCGCGGCTGTTAATTCAAAAAAAGGTTTTATAAATCAAATGCGGTTGTCATCTACTTTTTAAATTCGCACGAATTCAGGTTTATGTTGCATAGTTGTTGATGCAATTGGCAGAGTGTGTTACATTTTCATCAAAATGAAACCTCCGCCAACTGCAACTTTTGCTTTGGCCACCCTTTATTAAGGAAACTGTCAATAATTGTTTCAACACACATTTCCGTACTCAACCGGGGGCAGGAGCGGAGTGCACAAAACAGTAAATACACAAATAAAAAGGCATGAAGCAACAATTTCGCTAGGTTCTAAAAAAAAACTAGGGGCTGGGTGAACGTGCATAACCTCACATTCTACAAAGCATGCAACTATGCAACATAAACGACTTCAATCAACAAGCAGTGCAGCGATTAAAATACTATTCGATGCGCAATTTAATAAGGAATATGAATCTTACCAGCTCCTGGATCCTTGGCCGTATTTGCGGGGATGTGAGTACCAGAGAGTAGCGAAACCCATGTTAACGTTTACACGAGATAAAGCGAAAAGAAAGAAGGAACTAGAGAGGTGACCAGAGCTTGTAAAAGCTAAAATACCAAAAAAAAATCACAAATTTGGTAATACTTATATTTGATCGTTTCTTTAATCAACACTGGTTTGTTTTATTAACTGTCTGGCAACGTGACCCGAACATTCAAATAATTAGACCAGACAGGGCAACTTAAAATAAAGTTCAAACAAAGTAAGTACACTGTCATACAGAATGAGTATGACATTGATGTGCATTAAAGAAAACCGATCACTGAAAACATAAGCAATATACGTTAGCGAGTTTGCTTTTATTTAGCTTTCATTTAACAACCAATAAAAATTCACAAATAAGAATCTGAAAACATTGGCTGTGAGGGATTATTTTTGACCACCACTACTTTGGCATGATCACTGGTCTGCAGCAAAGGAATGCTTTCCAAAATGCTAGATTGACTTGGCTCTGGTACAGGATCAAAAATAGACATCACAATATTATCATTGGTGTTGATCGCATCCTGTACCTGCATCTGCATTTGCATTTGCATCTGGTTTTCGTACATTATATTCTGCTGAATAGCCGGAGCGGTCTCCACCATAATGGTAACTGGAACATAGTCTTCTTTAATGGCCATAGAAGCCAGTAATTCCTGCTGCTCCGACATTTTGGTAAGGGCTACGGCGTCAATTTTGCCATTCTCATCACCTTCCGCTGATTCATCATTTTCCTTGGGACGCTCTGGTTGAGTGCCATTTCTTTTGGCCTTGGCAGCCGACTCTAATTGGAATTTTTGCATTTGCATCATGAGGCGCGAATTGGCATCCAGATGCGAGTGGCGTGCACGGATATGTTTGTCGCGATCGCCACGCTGGCGGAATGTCTTGGTACAAAAAAGACAGCTATATGGCTTTTCACCCGTATGGATACGCTGATGGTTCTTCAGGGCATCGGCACGATAGAATCGCTTGCCGCACTCCTCGCATTCATAGCGCCGCTCCCCGCGATGAATCAAGCGATGCTGATAAAACACGGATCCCGTGAGGAAACGCTTGCCACAAACCAGACAATGATACGGACGCTCTCCAGTATGGCACTTCCGAATGTGATCGTTCAGATCTGGACGAATAGTGAACTTCCTGCCGCAGTTCTCCTCCTGGCAAACAAACGGTTTAACGCCCTGATGGAAACGCAAGTGTTGCCAAAGATGACTGGACTGAGTGTAAGATTTGCCGCAGATGTCGCACAAATATTGACGAACCCGACCGGGTCCAGTGTTGCGTGCCTCCTTCTCACGTTTCTTTTTATTCAGATGCTTCTCCTCGTTGTGTGGTGAAATCTCATGAGCAAATTCAAAATTTACTTCACAGAACTCACAAGGAAGGAGCAGACGTTTACTATTCTCGCTGAGACGAGGAAAATAATGATAGGAGCTGGATCTAAAAGAAAATGAGATTAAAATACTGTTAGAATAATGGATGGAGGGACTGTCATTTTACCGATGCTCCTGCAGTAGCTCAGCATTGGAAAACTTTTGCTCGCATACATTGCACACAAAATAACGATTTAATGAGACATTGAGAAGTTTAAGTCCTTCACGCATAAAAATGCAGTCGGTCTGAAAGTGAACACTAGCCTCCTTAGCCGTATTCATGGTAAGATCACATGCGGTGCACTCAAATCGCCTCTCAGCAACATGGGTTGCTGAATGCAGGAGTAGTTCCGATATTCCCGCAAAAATATATTCACAGAACTCGCACTGCAGGACGCTGCCCACAATTACGGTCTCGAATAAATCGGTCTCCAAGGGAGATATAACATTGCAAATGTCTTGGGAGAGGGTGGCGAGTAGTTGGTCACCTTCCAGCAAAAACTGTTCCATATCAAAGCTATCCTTTATGGTGGCTTTGGGCTCACTTAGCTTCGGCTGCGGTGGATAGTGAATCAGGACATGTTCATTGGCAAACTTTGTGTTATAAAAGATACGACCACAACTATTGCATTTGAGAACTACATGTAATCCTGGAGCTGGTGGTGGTATCACGTGTGGTTGTATGTTATGTGTGGGAATTAAATCTAAAGCATGCTTCTCCAAGTGACGTACCAAGCCTGAAGCATGTACGAATTTACGCTCACACATGGTACACTCATTCGGCCCCTTTGCCGCCTTCTTGGACCGGGAATTGACCGTGCCGGTGGTCAGATCGCATTTCAGTTCATCCTTCATGTAACGACGTAACCGTATTTGGTTCTCCAGGATGACGCGCTCATTGGCCGGTTTAATTTGAGTTGGTGGTGTTGTCGAAACCACTTTGGATGCTGGCGGCTTTTCTTGCTTTGCAGTTGTTGCCTTCTCGATCGGTTTGCGCTCGCCTTCGCATTCATGTTTATTGAAAGAATGCACATCACAGGACATATCACAGCGGCTACATTTGACGGTGCGACTTGTTGGTGCAACACTAGACGATGTTCCCGGCCTAGGTGCTATAAAAGCCATATAGTAACGGAATGAAAGAGGAAATAAGAATCGTACTTACCCAAAAAGACGCTTTCCTCCGTGGTCATTTTGCCTTTACTAACGCCAGCAAGAAAGTCACGGATTTTAATCTGCTCAGCCTCTGGATCGAATCCTGCCTTGCCATCTGACTCCTGCAAAATCTGCTTCAGTGCCGGATCCGCTAAAGTACGTTGCACCACCACCTCAGTGGGAATTTCAATGTTGGCTTTTGGTGCCGCTACAAAAAATCTCGACAACTCTTCATGACCAAAAATGCGTTCCATGTTACCATCACCCTCATTGGCCGCTAGTACAGTGGCCCCCGATTGCAAATCATCTATAACAAATTGTGCTCCATCTTCAACCTCAATTTCGGCAACTGTATATTCGCCAGTTGTCCCATTCGACTGTAAGTTCCATAAATCTGAGCCACTCATGATTAATAAGCCAATTTTAATTTAATTTTAGTTCTCTGTTCACCGATACAACTGAAAATGAATTTTTATGATTGGAAATGTCGCTGACAATGTCGATATTTTGACAAGTCCACTTTGACAACCAAGTCAAGGAACAATCGATATGAAGTAAAGTCTAACGAAAATTGTAATGACGATCATGTCAGGGACTTTTTTGGAAATTTCAATGTTTCAATTCTACTATTGATGGGGAAGAGGAATAGATTTATATAAACATTCTGTGAAGAAAGGAAAGATTGGTCAAGGTATTCTATTTATATTGAAGAAAGGAGAAAGTATTATGCCACAAATTGTATTCTTTACGAAGTGTCTCTTCTTTATTTTCACCCAATTTCGAGAAATATTAGATTAAAAAATTAAAAAATTTTCAGGTAAAGAGACAGTGTTTTTATGGGAATAAACTTCCATGTATATATATAGCTTCGAAATATAAGCTTTTTATCAATAAATGTATGTTGTATACCCGGTTCGGATCTTTATATTATATCAATCGCTCGTAAGGTGTAGTGAAAACAAACTTTTCAGCTTTCCAAGCTATACCAATCAGACTTAATGCTAAACAATTCATTATTTTCCAATTTCAGGAACGCGTGGACATCCATCACTCCAATTGCCTTGAGAATTTTCTGCGCCGTGTGAAGAAGTAACAATTGGCGAACCTGAAACGTTAACCCGAACAACGAAACAAGGCCCATTTTGTTAAGAAAGCGAAAGAACCTATGGAATCCATTCCATATGAGTTCAATGCGTTAGCTGGTGAGGATTAGACTTGAACGTGCGGAGAATAGAATGAAATATTTATATCTCATTGAACTTATCAGCTATTTCAGTAGTGTCTCAAAGAAAGAAAGATATGATAACCGTTTACTGATTTAAGTTAGTTAAGAATTGTAAGGGTAATCAAATTTTACGAAGATTAAATTTACCTTCAGATATATTTTTAAATTTTCTATTATGTTTGAATCTTATCTATTGTTTGCAGATTGTGGTATTCGAGTTTACTATCGCCGAAACTAAATCAATCAACCCTATCACAACCACTAAATCGCTGACCATTTGGATTTATTGTAACTTTACTATTTGGAGAAGCGCTGGAGCGCTCGACCAGCAGTTCAAGATAAATTAGCTAAAAGTTATTTTTTGAAACCATTCGTCATTTTACATATATACTTATAATCTATTCAAACTACCACTAAAAAAAATCAATTAAAATAAATACTATTATATATTGTTTATGTTTTCTTTTTGGCTCAAACTGTCGATGTTTCTGCCAACGCTCCAAGTGATTACTGGGCAGGCAGTTATCAATGCCTCCGTTTCTAGATAAGACGGCTCCGGCTTCGCAAAATGAGTAAACGGCTGGGCCCATTGGTGACATACCACCGTGGTTAATCAGTCGGACAAACAGCCTTTTACCGTGCAACTCGGTCCAGCTTTTTCAGCTAACTATTGGACTGTTCTCTCACTCTTCAATTGGATATTATTTTAGACTCCTTCTTGTAAGGTAATTACCTGTTACCGAAAGTTTAGTTTTTTGGATTTTCCTTTGCCAAAATGTGTCATTAAATTATGACTCATTTCAAATATATAATCTTATCTCTTCAAATGGCTACAAGATAATGCTTTGTGGATACGGATATGGTGGTGTACATCTAAGTATATTGCTAGTGGGTGGCGATTTATATTGCAGCCATATTAATGCAGTCCCCCACCTACGTATCCGTGCTTTTCAGTGCTGGGCTGCAACATGAACGATTACCGCATGTACGCGTACATCTCTGAGCCTGTGGAGTTTCGCCAGCTAGAAGGCAAGGCTGTTGATTTTCGCAAGACTTTTGATCTACGTGGTAATGGAACCGATGAAATGCTCCAGTTGTATCTACGTAAAGCCAACCTGTCAGATGACCTCGAACGACTGCCGGCCCTGCAGAGAAGGGCCTATGTTTACGACATAATTAGGAGCCATAAGGGTCCCGGCTATTGGGTGGTAATTTTTAAATGCAATGCCATAAGGTCGCTGAATCACATCCGCTTATATCAGTCCCGCCCCAATGGTGATTTACAAACAACATCAAATATATTTGCGTTCTTTTTTTTGTTATTATTCCATTCTAGCCCTCGTCTATGCAAGTGGACAGAGACGTATTTGCCCATCCGCCACCAGCAGTACGCCCACCGCCTCAAATTACCAGAGTTTTGCATGATAATTCCAGTGACAGCAATATGAGTAACTCTTCCTCCTCGAACAGCTTGCACAGCTATGGGGGAGCTCCACCAGCAGGTAGTGTACCTGGTCCCAGTTTTGCCACTAGTGTAGTGGTCAGTAATAAGGGTTCAAAATATGAGATTAGTGGACCAATTAATTTCCAACATGTGGCCGGTGATGTGACCCGCGATAGAACACGGAATGCCTTCGACCTCAATGCTAATGCCAACGACAATGTGTTGAAGAAGTATATGATGGAGCGGGGCATAACAGAGGATGACATTCGTGGTATGAAACGACAGGATGTGGTTAAGAAAATTGTTCATTCAAACTTCACTTGGATGGTATGTAATCTGTTTAAAGTGTAATTGGAATAGGTATTACCAAACTTACACTTTTGTTACTCCAGCCTACTAAGCAGGAGCATCCAGCGAAACCAGTAATTCAGGAACGGCCACTTCTTTATGCTACAATATCTACAAATAATCAAATCACGCCGCCACCATCACCACCAGCTGCCACAATGCCACCATCGTCTTTCACCAATTATGCTTCGCTTACATCGCGATTTGTAGACATCTCGGACATGGATTTGGAGACGCCAGGAGCAGCACAGTCATCACATGTCAGGCCGCAGGAAATGGGTTCTGTGATAAAAGTAAAAGTCCAGCAGGACCCACAACAAATGAATGGGCCCAAAGTGCCTCCGCCACCTTCGACCGTTAGAGCGAACAACACTTACGGTTATCCGGCGGCCATAGACCCACGTCATGTGCGACCTTCTGCTGCTCCAATTGCAAGGACACCTACAGATACTTATGCCACAATAGCACCTCATCGAAAGGCAGGAACAATGCGTATTCCACCGCCAGCTCCACCAAAACCAACAATAGTCCCCAATTCCAATTCAACTCCATCAGTTCAGTATGCTTCTTATGCCAAGCCCTCACCATCAGCAGCTGTACCTAATCCGCCGCCGCCGCCGATGCAAATGCCAAAGAATGCAAACCCAACATCAACACCATCAGTTGTACCTCCTCCGCCGCCGCCAATGCAAATGTCTAAGAATGCGAACCAAACTTCGATGCCAGCAGCTGTACCTCCTCCGCCGCCGCCAATGCAAATGGTAAAGGTAGTGAATCCAACAGCGACACCAGCAGGTGTACCACCTCCGCCCCCTCCAATGCAATTTGCAAAAGGTGTTGCATCAAGTGGTCAAGTACCTGTTCCTCCGCCACCACCACCACCAGGACCACCTGCTGGTGTCGGCTCTACAATTCCACACCAAAAATCGGAGACTCCAAAAGCTGCCCCTGTTGCAGCATCCGGAGGCGGTGATCGCGATGCTTTTCTGGAAAGTATTCGCTTGGGAGTAAAACTAAAGGTAAGCTTGAAAAATTTTATTAATCTCCTACCTTTATAAAATCCTCGTAATGCTTTACAGAAAGTCGACCAGAAAGCAGCCACAATTAGTGGTATTAAGCCTCGAGCAGAACGAAAACCGCCAACAACCGATTTCTTAAGCGAATTGAAACTTGGCATTACCCTAAGACGAGTTAAAAATCCTGCTGACAATCCGTATTCCGAGGCAAATACGGGAGAGTCCCAAGCTTAAGCGGTTTAAATTTAAATTCCAACGTCTACGCAACACTAATTCATGTGTAGCGTTACCAGACTGCTGGAAAAACTGACGCAAATATTTTAAATTAATATTAAGCCACAAATGACAACACAATTATATCTACCCTATATTTTATTAATAAATTTGCCATGTCATGATAACATGGGAATTATCGCTTTAACTTCGATTATAATTATTATTATCACACATACACACCGGCACTTTTTTGTCATTGTGGGAGTGAGAAGCAGCCTAATCAGCTGGTGGCATTTTTGAGAGAGCTGGAATCATTTCATTTGGCATTTGGTTTAGGTGCCTGATAACTGCCAGGTGTTTGGGTCCAGTAATATTGCATTTCTAATTGTAAGAGTCGCATATTTAAGTACAAATACAACCTTTATTTTTGATTTCATCATATCCAAGTAACATTATGCAACGCATTGCAATTATTGGGGGCACCGGAATGACAGGGCAATGTGCCGTTGATTATGCTCTGGAGAAGGGTAAGTGAACTCTGGAACTCTTCAGTCACAATAAATTAAAAACAAATTTTTTTTTGTAGGTCTCACGGTGCGTTTACTTTACCGTACAGAGGCCACGGTGCCCAACCGATTCAATTCCGATTCCAAAGTTCAACAGGTGAAAGGAGATGTTACCAACTACGACGATGTCAAGCGTTTGATTGAAGGTGTAGATGGTGTTTGTGTGGTTCTTGGTACACGTAACAAACTGGAGGCCACTACTGAGCTATCTAAAGGCACCGACAATGTCATCAAGGCTATGAAAGAAGCCAAGCTCACTAAATTCTCCATTGTTATGTCGTCGTTCCTGTTGCGTTCGCTAAAAGAAGTGCCTTCTGTGTTCCATCGTCTAAATGAAGAACACCAGCGCATGTTGGATCTCACCAAGGCATCTGGATTGGATTATATTGCCATTTTGCCACCACATATTGCTGATGAACCGTCTTCTGCCTATACGGTTGTTCATGATGAGGCTCCTTGGCGTTTGGTGTCCAAGTATGACTTGGGAAAGTTCATTATCGATAGCCTGGATCAGCCGGAGCATTACGGCAAAGTTTGTGGCATAGGAAAAACTCCACCCAAAACTACATAAATCAAACAGAACAAATTGACGGTGCCGTTGTGCATATAAATGTGCCTCTTATTGCAGTCGGCGCCTTTTGAGGCATATATACGTATCAAAAAAATTGATATTCAAGCTTATTATAAGCAACTCTATATATAAATGACTATGTAAATACCTATATACATACATACATATATATGTATGTATGTATATACATAAATTTGTATTTGTTTCTATATACATGTGTAATATTATCGCACAATTAAACTTTCCATTTCTAACAAGATAAAAACAAATTGAATTTGTTGATACAAAAGATATCCAATTGGCATTGGTACACCTGAAATTTCAACCCATTAGCACCTGTCGCATTTGAACGCCATTTAGGAATTTTAACAATTTGCATGTACAAATGATTGCCATACAAAAAACAAACCAAATTGAACAAAATAGATAACGACAAAAACATAAAAGCTTCCGCTTTTATATAAATGACAGAATCAAACGGCAATTTGGCGTGTGCCCGCTCCCTATAAATACTGAAAAATCGAGAGCCTAGAATGTTGTAAAAATAAAATAAACATTCTTATTCTATAATTGTTGCATGCCTGCGTAGGGAGATTTGTATATTTTTGACAAAACAAAAATAAGGTTTTTTGTTTATGGTTTTTTTTGGAAAAAAATTCAAAGTAGATGAATTAGTTTTGAAGTTAATAAATAAAAATCCCAGTATATTTCAGAAACAAGTGTTGGATTAAAAATATTTCATCATGAGTAAAATCGCGGATCAGGATCATATGTTTATACATAGATGTGCTGTAGAAATTTGAAAATTAAAAACACTTGCTTTCAAGCTAGATTCTGATTTATAAGAAAAGTTTTAATTTCAGTAGGTGTTTTTTTTATTTAAAATTTCAAGAGAATTTAAGGTACGTAAACAAAACAATGTTTTTTTTTTTTATAATAATATAGTAGTGGTCAACACACTGCGACACTCGATAATTCTAGATAATGTAATCCCTCTTGTAAAGTTTTGAAAGATTTTCTACAATTTAAAATCTTTAAAATTTCTTTATTCAACCTGGGTGTTTGTATAGGGAGACATCCTTTTCCAATTATATTTTTTCTTTTAAGAATCGGTTTTATATTTGAGGAATTTTGAACATTTTCCATTTATTTTAAACCTTTGAAACTTTCCTCGCTTATCTCTTTGGCAGCCAAATTTTATCTTACATCATTTTGTGGTTTATTTTTATATGTCGCTGTGTCTGCTGCTCTGCTGGGCAACCGACCGACCTGGCGGCAATGCACCCGTACCCGTCTGTGTCTACGTCTTTATTCCCTTTGCCCCACCACTATCGCCACTACCAGCAGCATCTCAGCCACATCACATCAGTCATAGGCTGCATTAAAAATAACATTAGCTGTCGCATCCGTGAACTTGAACTTGTCATCTGACTGAGGCAGATGTTTCCGTTATGCCATGCTGGCTGATGTGGGGCCACATCTTCCGCCCGGGAGAAATAACGATTTTGCACTTGCTTGTTCTTACTACATATTATTGATTTATAATTTATTGCCATTTGTTTTACATTATTATTTGTGGGAGAGTTGTTATTTTACCTAAATATTTGTGTGTGCTTAATGCTATGCATCGATATGTTTTTCTATGCTATGTTTAGTTTCTGTTTGGAAGATAATTGAGCTAGCTATCTTATTTATGTTTTGGCCATTATGCACGCATTTGAGCAAACACTAGAATAAATTACAAATTAATTACGTAAATAGGATAAACGATGGACAACAATGTCTTATATTGCTGGCAATATATGAAATGATTTTAACAACTTTTTGTCAGTACAAAATGAACCAAAAAGTTTAAAAAATACATGCAGAAAGTAATATTTAAATATCAACACAAGCGTATCAAATGAATGTTTCGATTATATCTAACTTTATCATTATCGGTTGTAATGGAATCAATCGAATCGCTTCTCCTCCAAACTAAGGAAATGCATTGCAGGGGCAGATCTTCTATAAAGCTTATTTCTTTTTCCCATATCGGATTCGACTAGTTGGTTAATTAGTTAACTGCCACATGGTGACATTGCTGCTGCTGCTGCTGTTGCTGCTGTTCGGCGCAGTTCAATGTCGCTAATCTTTCAACAACTGGCATTGACGTCTATAAGACTTTCTTCATGTATTTCTTTTTGGCATTTTGTAAGCTGGGCAACTCGCAATGACGTGGACCGTACATGGAGATGGGTGCACAATACTCATAGCCTATGCGTTCGTAGAACCCATCCTGATCGATGGTCGATAAATAAATTGTTTTTAAATCGAGCACAACACGGCAGTAGTCTTCGGCAAATTTCATGATTAGTTTTCCAAAGCCCTGACCCCGATACCTTTTGTCCACGACAACGGATTCAACAAAGCAAGCCTTCTTCTTGGATGTGATGGGGCTTAGCTTTAAATGGGCTATCACACGGCACATACCTTCTGTGGTCAGCACTAGACTGCATGGCAATGAATCGCAAGATGCCTCCAGTGATCTCATCCGCGCTGTTTCTGATCTAGGCCATTCGGCATTGATCAGAGCGCAGGTTTCCTTCATTAGTTCTGGATAGTTGTGTATGGGCACCACATTGAATGGACTCCCAGTGACATTGAATGGTGGAAGCCCCTGGAAAATAGATTAGAATTCATTAGTTTATTGAAAACAATATTTAGGATAAAACGCGTAAAATTTTCTAGATCATCTCGTTTACTTCATAGTACGGCTCCGGTTTTATATAGCGCATATTGCTGAAATTGACAAACTCGACTTGGACCTGGATCTGGGCCACAGAAGCTACTACTCTCGTGAGGCAAGTTTGCAACGATCTAAAAGAGAATAGGAGAGTCATCTGTTGGCCATTTATCGGCACAAAAACATGGATTTTGGAGTATTTTACAAAGGAAGTAAGGATAGAACTATGATTAATTACAACGCCGAGACAGTCATAAATTGGAATAAACAATGCTATAGACGAGAGCTATTACAAAAGTTTCCGGAAATGATTATATCGAAATGTTTAATTGTTGAACTCGATCGAAGTTCGAAACCATTTTGAAACCAAAGCTATATTGTTTAAGGAAAGTAACCATTCGTAATATATTTAAATAATTGAATCCCAGAACATTTTTTCCACTACAGGAACTGATAACGAATGTATGTACATAGATCCTAATGAATTTATTATTTTTTTAACATCTTTTCCGGAAACTTTATGGTAAACCTCGTCCATAGATATGGATTTATCTACATGCATATACAATATACACATATACAATTTCGTCCGCGAAAATCAAGGTGAGGCATAAAAAAAAAACAGAAACCCGCTGAAAACAACAAATTTGTTCGGCCTTGACTGGCCACATACAGAATTCTATATGTTCATAATACATTTATACATACATATTTCTTCACACAAATGTTTATAGATATGAGCAAAGTTTAGATTGGGGGATAAGTAGAAAACTAAATGAGTTTGTTCAAATGCAGATGGGAAAATAAAGATGATTGTGTTTGACCGCTGGAGCAGGCATATTACACTAACACAGAGAAACAATTAATTCATTGATTTTTTCGAATTGTTACCATTGCGAGAGCTCTTTGCTGCTGTTGTTGTTGTTGTATTTCCTCCCGTGCGCCACGACGAAGCGTACAAAACGAACTGATATATTTACCAATTCTGACTGACGGGGTAACTAGACTGATCCCCAGGAAATGGGCCAAGTTTATAGAGCGTGAGAGAGCGCGTTAGAAATTTGTATTTGTTTTCATTAATATGAAATATGACTGCTTGTGTACGTTTGTATGTACTTGTATATGTATCAACGGTGACTTGCGTGGGAATGTATTTAAATTAGTTTGATATGTAAATATCCCAGACTGTGCAATATATTGTTATTGAAATATCACTTGATTTTAAAACGGGCGCGCGATGCCGTTAAACGTTGTTTTTATTTTTAAACTTTTGTTTTAGACGCACTCCCCGCAACCCTCGCCCACTTGTTTATCAGCTATCTTTTAACGAGAGTTGCCATATAGCTAGAAAAAAGCCACCCACATTGAAGTGTGTTGTGTAGCAAATTACTATCAGTGTTGTAAACCGGTGAAAACAAAAACAAAAAAGGGAAAATATAAGCCACAGCATAAACAATATAACAACAAGTACATTATATATAAAAATAGGCTCTTGACCAGTTTAGGAATTGCAACAAAAAGAACTTACGGAATTATTGCAGTTACCTCTGCTGCTGCCACCTGCAGGAAGCGAAAAAAGGGAGCAGCGAACTTTTCCTTCGATCCCGACCTGACGACACTAAGTTATTTATTACACAACAAATAAATCAAATAAAAGACATATCGACAGATGTGCAACAAATATAATACTATAAATAGATAGTAAACAAACCGCCAAAGAGGAAAGAGACGCCGACTGCAACGCCATTGACCTACTAAGTAGCCAGCGTCATTGTCATTGTCAACGAGGCCGAGACGAAGTGCACAATAACTAACCCGCCCGTTTTCTGCAATCACGTGCCGGTATGGCGAACAGGCAGATGGCCCAGGGCAATAGCAATGCCCCAGAGAATCATCTTCGCCTCTCCTGGCACGACACCCAGATGATGGCCACACTGAGTCCACAAACTGTTATGGACTACTTTTGCCGGAAATCAAATCCATTCTATGATCATGTCTGCAACAATGAAACAATACGTATGCAGCGCCTTGGCCCCGAGCACTTGCAGTAAGACTTCACATTTACTCTCACATTCAACAATTCATTAATCTGCTTTTACGAATTCTCAGCAACATGATTGGACTGGAGTACATACTTTTGCATGTTGCAGAACCCATTCTATATGTGATACGGAAACAGCATCGGCATAATCCCTCAGAAGCTACACCTATAGCGGATTACTATATAATTGGTGGAACCGTTTATAAGGCGCCCGATTTGGCCAATGTCATCAATGCCCGCATAGTATGGAAGAGAAATATGCCTTTATATAGACGAAGCTAACATATTTCCAATTTTATTTGCAGCTTAACACTGTGGTTAATCTGCAATCTGCTTTCGAGGAGGCCAGCAGCTATGCCCGATACCATCCCAATAAGGGCTACACCTGGGACTTTTCTTCCAATAAAGTTTGTAAGTGGAATACGGTTGGAATACTTGGTGCATTTTTTCTAACTCGTCTTTAATTTCTCTCTTCTAGTGTCAGATAAGGCTAAGGCCGACAAAAAAGACTCGAATGCAGTTAAGGATGAAAATAGTGGTACTCTTTTCCAGAAGCAGCGCGTGGACATGTTACTAGCAGAACTGTTACGCAAATTTCCCCCGCCAATACCACCCATGCTACAGAATCTTCCACATCCTATGCCCGGGGGCGATGATTTAAGTCCGCGGGACAATAATCCCTCAGATGCAACAGGTCTGCTCGACATTAAAACAGAGGGCGTGGACATGAAGCCACCTCCCGAAAAGAAGTCGAAATGATTACTATATATATTTTGAACTCAAGAAAATTAAATATGAACTCAACTTAGGTTAAACGAAATGCTATTTGATTATATAGTAGAATGACTCTAGCTGCTTCAGCCTAGTCTTTTCGCGTTTTGGAGTGCTTGGTCAGGCAATGGTCGGTATACTCCAGGACACTTTTAAAAGATTGCTTGCATGTGTGGCAAATCACGGATTTAGTGGGAGTGCGGTAGACACCAGCATGAGCAACATTTTTGGGTACTTTCGCTGCCGATGGCGGTGCCATATGAGATCCACTCGAAGATGAAGCTGAAACAAAAAAAGAAATCATGAATTCTCTGCCCCAAAATCTGTTTTAGATTGTGCACTTACCCTTTCCCAAAGTTGTGGGTGTCTTAGTAATAGGACGGGATTTCTGGATACCCTGCTGCGGTATAGTTCCCGCGATTTTAGGTAGTTCTGCCTTTCTTACGTGATTTAGATCGGTAAATTGCAATTTCCGCTTCTCGCTTGGCGGTATTTTGTCACAATTCTGCATCAGGTGAATGTGGAGTGCACGCTCTATGGCAAAATTTTTGTCGCAATATTTGCACTGATTTTTATTTAGCCCCGAGTGCGAACCCAATCCGATATTAAGCCTCTTTAAAGGCTTTATCCCGTTATCGTTTAGTTGATGAACGACTGGAGCGGCTTTGTTCTGCGCTTGTTGAGTGGCCGCCTTTATAATTTTAGCAGTTGGATTCACAGACTTACGTCCCTTAGAAGCAGGCAGATAACTGCGACGACTCCCTGCCAGGCCACCGATTGAACTTAGCCTCCGAGCAGGACTATTTAGGGTGGTCTTAACCACTACAGACATTCGTTGCTTTACCGTATACCCTCGCAACTCCGTACCAGATGTGGGCAACATCGAGCGTCGAGGGCGAGGCAATGGTATGCTCGATAGCTTAAATTTCTCAGTTTGCGAATTCGGTTTCGAAGTTTTCGTTTTGACCGAATCTTTGGATATTTTTAGTACTTTGGAAATTAATTCAGAAACTTCGTCGACCACTTCTTCTACTTCAGTAGACTTTATTCCCACATCGACGAGAGGCACCGACGTATTCTCCTCATTTGACACTGGAAAGTCTACAAAATTATTTACTGAAATAAAAGTTTTTTAATAGAGTGTATCGGTACTCACCCTCAGTAATGTTCTCCAAAAGAACATCGGCACACAATGGATAAACATTGTTTCCATTGGTCTTGTTGTGCTGCACAGAACTATCTGGTGTTGCATCAATCCTCAATGTATTGGCTTTCACCGTGGAGGCAGTTATGTCCACAGAGGACAGAGTTGAATTGTCTTCTGCATTGCCGCTGCCCGATTCCTCGTAAGGAAGTGCGTTTTCCTTGTTTGACTGTATGTCAGCATGGGTGAGGTCCAGTCGAATTTCCGGCACTGTGACATTCTTGGAGGGAGTGGAACTCAAGGCGTTGTGTCTATTTAGAATGCTTTTGTCAAAAGGTCTCAAAGGCGATACATGATCAGTCTCATTGTCCATTAAATTGGCATCTTTAAGAATATTTCGCTTATCCTCGAGAGTTTTATCCAGTTTTGAATCCAACTGAGTGCCCTGCACTTCCATGTACTGACTTTGACTTACAATAGACTGCCATTTGCTTATGGATGAGAGAGTATCATCCGTGTCAAATGACAAATACATAGTTATGCTGTCCTCGTTAGCGGCAATCGATCGCCGTGAATCATCCATAACGCTTATGTGTGGTAAAATTTTTATATAAAAAAAAAACAAACAGCAAATAAAATTTTAATTAAAATTTTGATCGTAACCGCAAAGGACGCCGCACTTGAAGCGTTAATATTTGAAATGCATTAACCAACACTTAGCGCGCGTGAAAATTGCAAACGGCGTTGGAACGAAATTTGTGGCCTAGCAATTTTTTTCTCTATATTTCTATATATTTGTTAAGAATAGTCTCCTTCTTGTTAAGCAAAATGAATATGTTAAATAAAATTTTACGTTTGTACTTTTATGTAGTCTATGCGTTTGAAATTTCGTTTTAAATAGCTTGCTGATTAGAGACTTTTTCTAACACTTTTATTATTTACTGAAAATGAATTAAAAGAACCAGAATCAGTGAGCTGGGTTTGTTTGTTCACATCCCTGTTTATATTGCGAACTGTGCAACACTACATATATATACACAAATTCGGATTTTATTTTGGGTAGTTAAAACTCCTCTTGTTCCAAAATTTTAGCTATTGCGAAAATCGGAATCAAGTTCCTTGACCAAATAGAAACGAGCTTAAATCAATACTAAAATAACATATTCAACTTACACTTGAGCACAATTACAATATACATCTGCTGCAACAGCCACATCCGCTTTCATTTTGGAATTGTGAGTCATTTGCCCACATACTTCCCATTCTCAATCGCAACCACTTGGTGAGGTTGAGATAATCACTCTTTCCCAGTGAGATAAACTAAAAGCATTAGGATGGCTGCTGTAGAAAACGAACCGCGCACTGAGCTTCAGGAGTTGCAGCTCAAGTCAGCGCAGGTTGCCGATGAGTCACTGGAGAGCACACGGCGTATGCTAAATCTGATGGACGAAAGCAAAGAGGCAGGAATTCGAACTCTTGTGGCCCTGGATGATCAAGGCGAGCAACTGGATCGCATCGAGGAGGGAATGGATCGCATTAACGCGGATATGCGAGAGGCGGAAAAGAATTTAAGCGGAATGGAAAAGTGTTGTGGCATCTGTGTGTTGCCTTGGAAGAAGGTGAACATTAAGGATGACGGTGATAATGCGTGGAAGGCTAACGATGATGGTAAGGTGGTTGCTAGTCAACCTCAGCGAGTGATTGATGAACGCGAACGTGGCGGCATGGGTGCTCCTCCACAATCTGGATATGTGGCTCGCATAACCAACGACGCACGTGAGGATGAGATGGATGAAAATCTTGGTCAGGTCAACTCCATGTTGGGCAACTTGCGTAACATGGCCTTAGACATGGGATCTGAGCTAGAAAATCAGAACAAGCAAATTGAGCGTATCAATGCCAAAGGCGATGCCAATAATATACGAATGGACGGTGTTAATAAGCGCGCAAATAATCTGCTCAAGAGTTAAATTTGCACAAAGTTGCCAAACGATCCCAACACTCACTCATTGATTTCTCACTTTCACTCTCCCCTACCCCCATCCCCCCACTAGAGGGAAGAAAAACAAATGTTATGGGCACAAAATGCATACATATACTATATATGTATGTACATACTTGCATATGTAGAACCGATGACTGGTGGTATCTGAATTTGAACTGTTTTGTTGTGGTCATCCAAAACTCTTTATATTATATACAAATACAAAGTGAATGAATGTACTATACATACATATATATATAAATAGATACATTTATATATATATACAAACTAACTAAACCCATCTCAACTCTACCTAACTTTACAATTGTATACAAAAGAAAAAAAAAACAAACACAATTTATTATGAGATTTATATCGTATGGATGTACTCTAATTTTTGGTACAAAACTTTTTGAGGCATTTTACGTATACTTTGTGAAATCAAATCTAAGTGAACTACATATATATATAATATATATTTACAACTACAAAAAAATTCAAGTCAGTTAGTCAGAGATTATGACTTGCACGATTTACTCGTACCAGTCTAGAAATAGAGATTTATGGATGACGAAAGAATGAATAGAGAGAATAATGTTGTCCATATCGTAGCAAAATTGATGTTTAACCGCTTATCCCCTCTATACCTATACATATAGCCCAGTTTTGAATTAGCTTAAATTAAAATGAGTTGCTTAAATGACCCAAAAAGGACTCTAAACCCGAAACACAAAATGTTTGTGCGCATAAATTTAAAATATTTGTTGTTAATTATTAAATGTGTATTATTGTATATGTGTGTGTACGTTGATTGTTAGATTGTATACTTTATGATCATTAATTGCTACTATTGCCACTTTAGTTTATATTCATTTAGTTCTTAAATTGCAATTATTCGAAAAAAAATAGATGAAAGACCTTGAAAATAAGTGTTTCATTTTATGGATTTATTGCACTTTACATTTAATTTTAAATAAACCTTTTTAGGCAATTCTAAAGTAGTTATAAGTGGCTATGTAGGCAGTGAAATCCTCACCGCAATCTTCGGCGGATGCAAATTCTATTTCCGGAGCTGCCTCAACTGGAATGTAAACAATGCTGCCTCGGGTCACAGCTATCTCTTTGGCACCATTCTTGGTGTTTAGGCGCAGCGTGCGTTGTCCGCCCAGACATAGCAAAATGGAACCATATGCTTTGATTTCCAGTTTATATGTGTCGACAGTGTGCTTAATGGATACATTTATTACGGCGAAATCATCCACAGGCGGCGCATACACCTGCACTTTGTCGTCAACTCGACACGGTATGAACAGTTTACTGTGAGGAGCACCACCTTCAAATATAACCGAGGCTATCAATTGTTCGACATCTTTGTACTTCGGTGTGAGGCCGGCGCGAATCACATTATCGGAACAGGCCATGCACTCAACACAATCCCCATCTAAATAGGCATGGATCTCATTGGCTCCCAAATAGATCGCCTGGCCGGGCTGCAGGCGCACAATATTTAGGAAAAATATGGACAAGACACCAATATCCCCAGGAAAATCACTGCTGATTGTACTGAAAACATCCAAAAGTTCGTTTTCCTTTAGTTCTGAAAAATATGCGGAAAAATAGAATATGTCTTAATCTACGCCTAAAATATACTTACCCTTCTGATAGTTTTTCGCTATATCTTTGATGCATTTAGCAATATCAGCGTCTTCTGATTTCATTAGCTTCTCGTATGTCAACTTAAGCGATTCTGCATTGGGATTTGCATGCAATTGTTGCACAATCTCTTTACCTATCAGCTTGGTTATCGGTTGAAACTCATCAATGAAGTCCTCTATATCTGCCACAGGCCGGAATCCCACCAGAGCAAGGAAAGGTGTTAGGGCAATGGCCAACTCTGGCTTATGATTGGGATCTTTGTAAATCTCCGGCCGCTCCTTATGCAGTCGCTCTGCTTCGCATTTATTTGGATGGACTTGAATGCTGAGAGCTTTTTTAATGCTTAGTACCTTGAACAAATAAGGTAAATCCTTTTTTAACACTCGGTCAAGAGTCTGGCCCGTTTCTTTAACTATAGAGACGCCGCACAGATGAGTGCCCATCCACATTTCAGCGTAGGATTCCTCTTCATTTAGTTTGAAATCTGGATCGTTGGCCATGGCTAATTGTGCCACAGCTGAATTGATGCCAACTCGACCCCATTCGTAGTTTTTTACCCATCCAGTCAATTCCATTATGATAAGCGGTTCACCTGCAGCAGCCCAACTACGCTAAGGTCAACCTGAAGGTGATAAGCGAACAGATGATAATGATTATTGGATGGGGTGGCGTTGTGTGTGGTTGAAAGGCACAAATAACACTAAGAGATAAAAACCAAAACACGCTGGTGCAAATTTCAGCAAATACGAAACAACGTAATTAGTATTTTATCAGTTTTAGCCACGTTTATTACCAAAAAAAAATAAGATAACAATAAGCCGCAAAATTCTTAAAACAATTAATTTTGAGTTGCCAGACAAATGATGTGGTAATAATATGGCGTTGCCATATAGATTCCATATTTGTAGATTCAAATTCAAAATTTCTCAAGACTCTATCTAAAATAACTAATTTAAGAAATCCCATTCAATACTCGAGATATTAATCAGACCTTGAAACATTTTTTTACATTTATTTGATACACACTTAACAATTTTTTTGGTATTAGTATTTCATTTTGTCATTTCGTTTTTGAACTCTCGCTATCGTCAATTTTGTCTATGACCTGTTTTAAGCAGTCCTTTGTCGATGTCTTTTCCAAATCGCATATACGTGTCAGATCCATGGTAGCAATCTGTTCAATCATCTCTTTAATTTTCTCTTGTTTTATAATAGACTTGACAGACTGGCGTATGCCAGAGCTCTTTTGGTGTTGCTCGTGCTCATGGGAATCGTTCTCAATATGTTTACCCTTGGCACGGTAATGTTGCTCGATAATTTTACGGATTTTTAATTTTGTTGCAACACGTGACTTGCGGTTAGCCTGTCCTAAGGCTAAATTACGCAATTCTTGAAAATTAATTTCCTTGGCAGGTACTTCTAGTGCTTCAGCCTCAATATCTGTTCCAGGCTCACCGTTTAGCTCTAGCGAAGTTTCCTCCACAGTGGACACAATGCCATCGTCTTCATCCGCAAAAGACTGAACAAATACAAGTGGCTCGGGTTCACTCAACTCAACCATAATCTCATCGGCTGCCTCTGGAGATTGGGCTTCTTCTGAAGGTAACTTTACTTTTGGCAATGGTTCAGGGTTCTCTTTTTTCCTTTTCGGTTTTGCCTGCTTTGCTTTGGACACTCGTTTTTTGAGAATTCCAATGCAAGGCTTAGTTTTAATTCGGACTGGTAATAGAGAATTGTATTGAATGCCTATACTATTAAAGCAATCGACAAACTCTAAGATATCAAAATGTTCCTGAAGTACTGTCCATACTTCAATGTTCTGCTTATTTTTCGCTTCCACTAGAAGATGACTGTATCTGGCTATTTCCACTTGGGTGTAGTTCATTGTTTCATCCTTACTATATTCCCATTCGCTTCGTATCTCCATGAATCTTGACACACCACTCTGGGCGGCCAAATTGGCAATGTGTACCGAAACGTTGCCATTGCTTACCTCTAAACGGTGAAGCCGGGACAATGCAGCTCCGCCAGCATAGTTTTTACTCGAAATAAAAAGAAGAAAGATGGTGACAAAAACATTGAGTATCAAATGGCCACCAGAGATTAGAGCGAGGAAGCTGTGCCAGGTCGACTTGGCGCTATTCATCCATCTAAGGAAATAATTATGAAAAAGATTAATCAAATTGTGCAATGTGAAGACATTAACATACATTCTTTGACAACCACAAGCGGCAGCTATGTTTAGCACTGGGAATACGTAGATGATGAACCGCAGTTCCTTATGTGGCAATATGGAGTACAGAAGAACAAACCCTAAAGCAGCCAGGGCCAAGGGACGAATACGAGGCTCCAAATAAATGCCTAATGGCACAAATGCCAGCGATGCAGCCATGGCTCGAGGTAGAGCCGAGTAAAAATACCAAAGGAATGGCGATGTGCCCCAGTTTGAGCTTTTATTGAGTATAGTGTTATACCAAAGAACTTCTCCCTCGGGCCAAAGTAGGCGCCGCCAAAAGAACGAGTCCACTAGTACTGTGGCAGTTAAAATGCCAATACCCGCCGGTATAGAAATTTTAAGCAGCCTAAAAATGAAAGTAAAATATAAAAAAAAAACTTTGAAAGGGCCAATGTACTACCTATCAATGGAGAGGTTTTGCTGCACCAAGCTCAGGACTAACAGGAGACCTAAAAACAGAGCCAATTCTGATCGAAACACGAGAATGGCTATCCCAGAGCAGATGATAAATTGCTTGTGTTGATTACGTAGCCAAGATGCAACGGCATAGAGAACTGTAAGACATAAATTGGATGTGTGCCTAAGAACTTCCAAAGAATTCTTTTCCGAATCTTACCTATGGGCAAGGCAAATACATTTGGCAATGGCCTGGTCATGTAAAACATAAAATGAAACTGCGTAATAGTGATGGCTGTGAACCACAGGCGCACTTCGGTGCCATAGATTTTGGTCACAGCCTGACGTAATTTATCCCATGCCACAGAGATGGCACCAGCCAATACCAGGCGAACTGTAATAATATGACGATTAATGTATTAGGGAAGAATACACTTAAGAAGCTTTATTTTATGTTTACCTACATATTGTGCCCAGAACTTATTGATGTTCAGCGCCTCGAAGAGCAGTACAAATGGAGCAGATACAATGGAGATCACTAGGGGACCAATAAATGTTCGTGGCACCACTCCCGGATATTCATGATGATCGTACTAACAAAAGGGAACAAAATAGCTAAATTTTATGGTTGATAAAATTACATGAACTATATCATATTACCTGCGTGAAGTTGTTCCGTAGGTATAGAATGTCGTGCATGGCCTGTATATTGAAGCTCTCCTCCACCTTAGTAAAGGGAGTGTAAACTAGGTGGGCCGCAGCCGTCAAAAATATCAACAAATCCATGACCAAAATAGAACCCTTGGAATTGTAAATGAGTCGGTAAAATCTGGACGTACGGCAGGCCTGTTACATAATTGTCGAATTTGTTTGGCGACACCAATAATTATATATATACATATATATATATATACATATATAGATATTTTCAATGGATATTTGCTACTCTTGCTCCATTCAATATCAGTATCCAGCCGGCAAGTTTCTATCACTACCAACTCAATATTCTAAGAGTGGCTAATCTGAGATCTCAGCTGACCAATAGGTACACGTCTGAATATTTGTCGTCTATGGAAAAGAATATGTAGTTTGCTCCAAAATAAAAATAAATAAAATATAAATAGAATCCACGCAAACACACAACAGGTTTCTTCGCTTTAATGCTGCCATATTTTTTCGAGAAAATAGAGTTGCCATAAGACTGAACGAAATATCAAAATGATTTTTTAAAATTACAAAACAAAAGCTTAATTAATTAAATGTATTAAATGTGAATTCATCTTTAAAAAGACTTTTTTTTTTACAAATTTTTACTAATTGTATCTCTACTTAATTGTTTCTGTAGAATCGTACAATATTAAATTTTTAACTCGAAATAAATAAAATTTAAATAAAAGTCAGTATATCCTTCTGGGACTCCTGTCATATTCGTAACAGTATCAAATGTTATTCCAGAGTTGTCATTTAAAATCAGTAACTTGCGGTAACTGTCGCTTTGACAAGCACAAATTTGAAAGTCATCTTCGGAAATTAAAACCTCTTTTCTTTCTTTACAAAAAGGAAATTTATATTGGAAAATTTATAGGCACTATGGACCATCTTCAAGAAGAGATTGTAGACGTAAAAACAGTGACCAAAGCTGACACATTACAAGAAGAGGATCTTTATATGATATTCAAGAAACTGCAAAGGGAGTTGGAAATTATACAAGTGCAGGAGGACTACATTAAAGAGGAGCAACAAAATCTGAAAAAAGAGTTTACTCACGCTCAGGAAGAGGTGAAACGCATCAAGGCTGTCCCCTTGGTCATTGGACAATTCTTGGAGGCAGTCGATGAGAAGAATGGGATTGTAGCTTCCACTACGGGTTCCAACTATTTTGTCCGCATTCTGTCTACAATTGACAGGGAGCAACTCAAGCCCTCGGCTTCGGTGGCACTGCACAAGCAAAGCAACTGCCTTGTTGATCTGGTGCCCCCCGAGGCAGATAGCACTATTACCATGATGTCGCCTGACGAGAAGCCTGATGTGTCCTACTCGGATATTGGTGGTCTTGACGTACAAAAGCAGGAAATACGTGAAGCCGTTGAGCTGCCACTGACTCATGCACAGTTGTACAAGCAGATTGGTAAGATTGTTAGACTTCTCATTTTAAGATTTTTTTCTAATTTTCAATCACAGGTATCGATCCACCACGAGGAGTGCTCCTTTTTGGGCCGCCTGGATGTGGGAAGACCATGCTGGCCAAAGCAGTAGCTCACCACACCACCGCCTCATTTATAAGTGTTGTGGGATCTGAGTTTGTCCAGAAGTATTTGGGTGAGGGGCCACGAATGGTGCGTGATCTTTTCCGCCTGGCCGAACAGAATTCGCCTTCGGTTATATTCATTGATGAAATTGATGCTATTGCCACAAGACGTTTCGATGCCCAGACTGGAGCCGATCGTGAGGTGCAGCGCATCTTGTTGGAGCTGTTGAATCAAATGGATGGTTTCGATGAGACCACTAATGTCAAGGTAATTATGGCCACCAATCGGGCTGATACCCTGGATCCAGCCCTTTTGCGTCCTGGTCGTTTAGATCGCAAAATCGAGTTTCCCTTACCTGATCGCAGGCAAAAGCGTTTGGTCTTTTCCACTATTACAACTAAAATGAATCTGGGAGAGGATGTGGATTTTGAAGACATGATTTTACGTCCGGACAAGATTTCGAACGCAGATATTAACGCAATTTGTCAGGAGGCTGGAATGCATGCAGTACGAGATAATCGCTATGTTGTTAACTTTAAGGACTTTGAAAAGGGGTACAAAGCGAGTGTTCGCAAGGATGAAGCAGAACATGAGTTTTACAATTAGCGCGTTCAATAAAGATCCAGTTGTAATGAATAATTCAAGTGATTTATTCTTTTTGAATGGAATTTGTGCGCGCCATTATTTCTATCGTTAATTGTAATTTCTCCTATCGATACTTTGTCCACCACTACGCAAATCCTAACTGTAATGAAAGTATATAAACAATTCTATTACAAGTTGAATTAAAATATACAATAGAAATGCTCCACCTGGAGAGGTATGTGACTCGCATAAAGCCTGCAATAGAGGGCTTTATACAGCAGCCAACCAAGGACACACTGACGAAAGTTGAAGAGGAGATTGATGGGTTTAATTTCGGTGAAATGCGCTTCTACCAAGTGCATACATTGGTGCCTCTGGTAGTAAAGCTAGACGATTTGAGCGGGTAATAAAAGTTAATTTTTTTGTTTGCTACCGATACTGAAGTTACTAACTTGTTTTAAAGGGAAAATCAGGAACTTCGTACCAGTTTGATGAACTGTTTGACGAACATAATCTCTCATATGTACCTTTCGGATGAGAAAGGATTGCGCTCCATATTGGTGGTGGTGCTGCAACAAATTCGTGACTCCAAAGCGGCGGTGATGAGATCTAATCTCTCCGAGGAAATCAAGTTGGCGGCAGTTCTTTGCATTGTGGAGTCATTGCGTCGGTCCACAACAGATGTTCTTGAAATATTTTATAGCAAGGAAACAGTTGTGATCATAGGACAAATTCTGCTTACCCTTCTAGAGCTAATTGAACAGGAGAAGTATCGCCAATTGGTGCAATCCGCCCTGGATTGTCTGATGGTACTATTTTATGTCCACGACGAGGCAGATCCCGTTGATGTGGTGCTGCGCAGTCAGGTGGCCAATACCATATTCATATTTCTACCTAAAGTACTAGTGGTATTGTTTAAGACTTCACTAAAAGATGACAAAGTTGGTGAATCCATTAAATCGGTGAGTTCACGAGCTCAAAACTAAAATTATTTTTATTATACGTATATTATATATTTAATTTCAATTCCTATTGTCAGAGTGCTGTAAAAGCCTTGGGTCGCATCATTTGCATCATGTTTGAGGAAACCACAGACGAATATAACAAACTCCGTTACGATGTTAAAGCCTTTCGAGAACTTTTCAGTAATTCCGCAGATAATTTAGATCAATCAAACGATTATGATTATTTCGGTAGCCATAAATCTGTAGAGCAAAATGAGGTGCGAATTCAACAGATGCAGACTGAACTGCGGTCCCCGCAATGGATTTCCGCCACCGCAAAACGTCTTCGCCCAATCTTCGCGGAAACAAGCATTCTTCGTGCCCACAGCAGTCTCAGGGTGCGGACAGCCTATGCGGATATGTGTTGTATGTTGCTCACACATTGTGCCCACAATTTGCAACACAATTTTATCCATATTCTAGAGAGCGTTGTGGCCTTGTCCCAGGATGAGGATCCTACAATTTCCGAACGCTGTAGACAAACCTTGATTGCTCTGCAACAGCGGAGTTCGTGCCAAGGAATCTTTGAAGAAAATGCGGAACTCTTATTGGATACATATCTTAACAAATGGCCAAGAATTCTGCAGCGCTGTGAAGATAACGAGCAATTCGCTTTGTTGCTTTTTTTCAAAGGTTTCCTCAGCAATATCGGTGAAGAGAAATTACAGATTTACCTTCTAGTACCAAAGAATTTGGAAATGTTTATCACCTGTTTGTTAATGGGTCTGCGTTTGCTTACCTCTAGAGATCTTCTCAAAGAAGAACACTCACTTCTTGGAGCAGACGAAGATAAGTTCACGAAGGTGATCAAATTGCCATGGCGGCAGTATAAATACCTATCTACTCAGCGCTCTATCAATGCTTTACTTGATATCCTCAGTATTTTGGGTACTAATCCTGCTCTAAACCGCCTAATCTTTGACTATGGGATAGAACTAATTGAACAGCGCTCTGTATCTATGAATGAATGCATTTTAATGTTAACTGTGATGATAACCACTCGCCAGAATCAAGCACGTGAAAGTCGCTTGGTATTGGCTGATCTATTGTTGCAGCAGCTGCTAAGGGATGAGCACTGGTACTTGGCTTTACAGCCTGATGCGGCTTGGCGACTGAAAGTCGATAAGGTAAGTAAAATATTTGTGACTATACAATTTAAATAATATTTAAGTTTTCCGTCTTTAAGCCCTCCCATTGGTTTGAAGAACGTACTCCTGGTCTGTATTCATCAGCCGTGGAGGTGCGTACCCAAGACTGTGACTCTGATGATGAGGGGGAGCAAGTGATTAGCCGTGTGAGCATCTTGGATGCTCAATTTAATGTACTGCATACTTGCCTAGTACTGGATGCAGTTGGAAATTGTGCCATTTTTATTGGCGATACTTTCGATCGCCTTATATTCCGCAGTCTGTATAAAGTTCTTCTAAAATTGGCCAATAACAATAGTCACGTCCACCAGGCGGCTACTTTTGCCTTTGTATCCATGCAGACTGCTCTAAAGTATGCAAAGCCCTCACATTTCATCGAATGTTCCACCGACTATCTTACTTTCCATCTGAATGCATTGCTTAAAAGGGTAAAGATGTTTCTTCAGACTTAAGAATTCTGAATATCTTATTTTTAACATTTCTTGTAGTCACCCGAAGGCAGTGCGTCCGTTGATATACTCACTGTCATTCTACAGTATAGTACAAAATCTAATGTACCTCATCTGGACAGCATATTTCAGACCATACAAGAGGAATGCTCAAAGGTTCATCAGTCGGACAATGTTAATTCGTATCTTCGCGTCTTTAATGCATTTCTCAGCCACGTGTCCAGCTGGCAAAATAATACTACCGAAGAAATTAGTCAGGTGCCTATGGAGATGGATGTAGAACACGAGCAGGAACAAAATATTTTAAACACTTGGTTAAATGTGCTTAAAAGGCCACCTGATCTATTCGAGCCAGCAGATGGTGACATAGATATAAATAAAACAGAGAAAAACAGCAGTGGCGAAGCTTTAGGGACGGATACCGATCCAGAAGTAGAACCTATTAAGCCTGTTCTATCTCGTCATATTGAGATGACTAAGGAGATTTTAAGCCAGGTCATAAAATTCCTTCCGAACTCAGAGCAAAGTCAACAAATTCTGGCATTGGAATGTCTGTCCACTGGTATACCCATTCTCTCAGAATATGAGAACGAACTGTTACCTCTGATACATCTCATCTGGCAGCCATTGATGGAAAAATTTCGCCAAAAAGATGCTTTAGTGTTAAATCGATGCTTCTCCTTACTACATTTAATGGGGGTCCATGCCAAAGATTTCATACTCAAACGAAGTCTAAGGTGAGAACAATTTATCGTTTACAATAATTCCCAAATTTAATTTCTAATCTTTCAGTGATGTCGTACCACAATTGAAGCAGTTTCTAAAAGCAGCCAGTTATCACAGCCATGGGACTACATCCAAAGCAAAAACCCAAGAATATAAATTGCAATTAAAGCTATTGCAGAGTTTATCGGATTTTATACAAGGATTGCAGGTAGATGGAAAACATTTGCATGAGTTGCTAGAGACTGTGGCGCTTTATCTGTCTGAGACACAGCCCCAGGAGCTGCAATCATTGGCTGGTCACTGTTTTCAACAACTAGTGCCATACAATGGACCCTTTATCTATATAACGCTGCTTCAGAGAGCTCATCTTAAGGAGTACAAAGTAAATGTGGGCAACATTTTAAAAAGCATGGGATTCAATACAGAAAGTGAAATTGAAATCGATTAATAAAAATATTTTGTCGCATTTTCATTAGTGTTACAATATAAATTCGTAATTTTAATATAGTTTCTAAAAGATTAGATCCAAAATATTGAATTCCGTTAATACAGATAAGAAATTAATAATTCTTTATAATTTCAGTTTGCATTATATTCATCCCTTTTTTATTGAAAGTACGATTTTTGGACATTTTATATTGCATCCAGTTACCTAACGAACGGTATGTTTAAGAGTACAGAGCCAGATAAACTTTAAAAAACAATGGGGTCTTTGTATAGATAATGCTTTAATTCATATTTCAGTCGCACAACAAAGATCTTAACACTATATTGAAAGAACGAGCGTTATAAAGTAAGTTAGAACCTTTTCGAAGAGTTGATATCAACAATCCTAATGGTAAGCTGTCTTTTTAATGCATTTTGCATATATATTATATACGTATATTCACAATAGTAGTAGTTTATAATGATTATTGATTCTCAAGCGCACAAAGGAGGAAAAATTAAAATATCTAATTGAGGTATTTTGTTTCTAAAATGACTTTATTTTTTTTTTTTAGGTTTTTTTTTGTTTCCTATATAATATAAACAAGGCAAGGGCTGAACGAAAACTATACACATTTTGAAAAAAGTATAATTGAATAAAGTAATAAGAAACTAGAATTGATAGATGTATGGAGACTTGGTGGCCAATGACTAAATGCTAGGCATAAACAAACGTTTGACTCGCAATTTTCAAAATTTCTTTTGTGGATCTGGAACAGCAGATGCTTGGCACCATTTGAAACTTTGCATCCCGACTTCTAAAGCCAAATATATATATATATATGTAGATTTATATATATGTATACCATGAACATGGTTGCTCTCCTTCTGTATCAAATATACGCTGAATTTAAAATTTGAATGGTTCTTCGCTGCTCCTCTCGCCAGTATTGAGACAGAATACCTGCAGAATACTTAAGCAGTGAAATAACTCGCTGTGTGCACATGCATAAAAGTCTATTGAGCATCTCGGAATTCTTTCTGTTTGTTCGGTTATGGGTTCTCAAGCTGTGTGTGTTTGTGTATCTGTTCTTAGGCTATTGTTATTTGTTGGAAATTGCCGGTTGCTATGACTACGTCAGCCAATTCATTAAACTATTGGCATAGGCCATGGGCTTGACATCGGGATGCGGCTGCAAGGGAACATTGATACGATAAGCATACAAATACAAGAAAGAGGCGACTCAGGAAGACTTACCACTGCCTCAAAGGACTTGTAATTTGGTTGCAGATTGTTGCCCGTTATTGTTATGAATGCTCCCATGTTTCCCATGGTATCACTGGAAATAGAAAGATTATATCATTTGGTAATCCCTAGTTTTATTTTTAATTTCACTTACCAATAGTTTGGCGCCGAAAAGACAGTTATGCATTGACCATTGTGAGCCACTTCATAGCCCATATCCTTAACCTCATGGCTTCTAATGATGTAATCCAAGTTGTTTAATTTGCAGAAAGCTTCGGTCACATCTGGTCCAAACTGTATGCCAACTCCTCGTTTAGAGGGGCCACGTCCCATCCATTGTTGGGGATCAGACCACAGCAGTTCACACATGAGTCCCTCTTCGGGTGGCTGGCAATTGCGCTCAATGCGTCTTATATTATCTAATGTCACATCGTCCGAAGAGAAGAGTCCTCCATGCATGACAAGAATTTTTTGATTGATGCAGTGACATAGTGGCAGCCAATTAAACACCTGCGTGAATATATCCGCCATAGTGCTAGTATACTTGGCCGTTACTTCGCCAGTAAATCCATACATTTGGTTCATGTTAATGCTCTCGTGGTTACCTCGCGATAAGAAGAAATGATTGGGATAGAGCAGCTTAAAGCCAAACAGTGTGAATATGCATTCCACTGAAAAAGACCCTCTGTCTACAAAGTCGCCGTTAAATAGATATGGATTTTTCTCGGATGGAAGTCCGTTTATCTCAAAGATGTTCATCAAATCGTAGAATTGACCATGTATGTCGCCGCAGATGGTAAACTTATCTTCATCAGCCACAGGTATATCTACCAAAGATGGCTGCGCCCGCATATACACGTCAATTTCACAGAGTATCTTAAAAAAAAGAAGAGAATTATATGTCAAATCGATCGATATGATCACCAACACATCGCCAACACTTACTTTATAAGCAAACTTGCGATGCAGTCTCTTTTGTGCCTTATAGTGCTCCATTAGATCTTTCATAAACTGCAAGGTAACCTTTCCATCCTCCAGTTGTGGTCCCTTGTAATCATCCTCAATGGCTAATTTGAGGGAATGAGTGAGAGATTAGGACATTCGACTATGTTCGACATACTTACTTATGTTTTCAAGATCTCGGTACATTTCAGAAAGGGTCTTCTCTGGCTTATCCACTGCGATTGCCCTCTCAAATGCCCTCATTTTTACAATTTTGCTGCATTCGGTGAATTTCAGTTTTGCGTCCTTGTCATTGGGTCTACACTTAGCCACCTTACATGATTAACGGAAAGCAATTATTGGTAAGATAGGGGGAAATACAGAAATAACTTTTATACTTACAAATTCAAAATCGCACAACGCTTGTTTGAACTTTCCTAGGGACATATGAGCAGCAGCTCGCCGATAGTAACCCTTTAGATAGCTGGGATCTGCTTTTACTGCAGAGATACCGTCTTGTAGGGCAAAGCCAAAACTCTCCTGTCGCAAATGGGCCAACGATCGATTGGCATAATAGATAGCGCTGGTGGGTTGCAATTCTATGGCTTTGCTGTACATATCGATGGCTTTTGTGAAATCCTTGGCTGCAAACCATTGAATAAACAAGAAGCAGAGAAGAAACCCGTCATTAAAAGTTACTAATTAGTTTCAATTTATGAAACATTCATAGTTGGTGTTTTATTTCTGTCGCTCCTACTTTTTCTAGGTTAGGTTGAAAAAACCATCCGCAAACTTTGTCCACATCTTATTTTTCAACCGTTGGACACCCACACTAGCTTTACTCTTTACACTGCGATAACATGTAAATCATGGATATGTAAAGGTCACTTACTTTTAAGTAAATCATTTCCTTCATTTTTGTACTGCTCGGCCGCGGCAAAATTTCGCTTGAGAGTCTCAGCATCTGAGTCTGACCTCGCATCTTGTTTGCTGCCTGTTATTTCTGCGCTTGGAGTATTCTGCTGTTCCTGCTGATTTTCTGCTGTCTTCCGTTCTACTGCAAGCTCTGACGCCAACATCTTTTCTACAAATTTTATAATTTTTTTTGGATCGCCGATGTTATTTGTCTGCTCAAGTGTTGGGCAACGGCTACTAACTGAGCTCAGTATTGTGCAACGAGCAATGCACCAGATGTGTTCGAAAGTTTCCTTTTGTCTGGCCACATTATTTTTGTTGCCGTCAGAGTTATTGTTGTTGTTGTGTTGAAGAGTCGTTGTTGTGGAGCCTTAAGATCAGGGTGTGATTATAAGCGGCTAAATTTCAATTTTATTCAAAGCGGAAGCGTGGGAAAGTTGCTTACCGACATAAAGAAATTTCGTGACAAAACAAGCACAACTCCGAAAAATCATGTCTATGAGTAATCTTTCAATGGAGGGCGAGTTCCGTTATATTATTCAGTGGTTTTATGAGTGGAGCGAGTTGCAACGCGATGATTTTGTTTATGTGTTGGTGGAATACCTTACTAAAGCCCCCAGTGTAAATGTGGGCGAAGGCGGCGACGGGAGTGGTGTTTATGTGAATGGAGTCGCGAACTCGCTGGCTTCGGCAGGCGTGCAGGACAAGCCCATGAGTCTGTTCCAGTGTCGCGTAAGTATTAGCACAAGATTAGAAAGTATCTTGAAAGTGATTCAAAGTCACGTTAACGGTGCATTCGTCAACAGATTAAACTGTTTCGTGAATGGAGCCCCAAGTGGCCAATCGAGTTTAAATGCAAACTGCAGGAGAAAATCAATGAAATTGACGCCAATGTGGGGGAAAAGATCATCAATGAGCTAAAGGGGCCGACGGGGCACAGTGGCCACAATGGAGACATTGCCGTTCATTTAAATGTAAATGGAGCGAGTGGAGACAATGAATTGGAAGTTGAAGTCGAAATGGAGCACACGGTACCAGCCGCAGACACAACAGCACAGAACCAGGCAACAGATAATGATAACCATTTAGCAGAGGTATTGCGTCAAGAAACTCCAGTGGATGATGATGCTGGGACTGATGGCAATGCTGATATAAATGGCCATTATGTGTCGGCCCCGGCTGCAGTGACAACGATTGCAGTGAATGCATCGCCGCAGTCCCCCGCTCCATCACCCTCACCCCCTTCACCACAGCCTGCTGCTGCTGTTGTCGAACCTGTAGAACAGGTCGAGTCGAATAACGTTACAGTCTCTGCCGAGGTACCACCAGTGGCATAGAAAACTGAGCATGAACTAAGAAAGAAAAAAATGAACAAAAATGGCTTAATGAGTAGCTAAGTAGTTTTTTGTTAGTTATATGCCATCTCATCATCTTGAAGCATTCCATCTAAAACATTCCTAGCCATTTAAGTAAAAAGACTTTCGAATAATCCTAATATATAAGATGAAACTATCTATAAATTTTTCTACTCTCAAGCATACGCTGACAAAATAGTTTACCAATATGTTTTAGTAAGCTATTTTCTATTACCTATAAGAATTTGCAATTCGAAATATCGAAATATAAATCAAAACTTATTCCCACAGTTAAAGTTGCGTAATTAGCACATTTATTTTTATTTAAACCTTTAGATTACTCAGCTCAGCTTATGAATAATTCGACTTGCAATCATTGAACTATGTAGACAATCTCGTTTCGCTTCTTGTTGCTTTCTTGTTCTCATCTCATCTTTAGTTTACCTCCAAAAACATGTTATGTATTGTGTGTCTTTCCTTTCGTTGTTATTATTACTCACTTAGCCAGCATCGGGAATTGGTACGGTTCGCTCGCTATTTTCATTTTATACCCTTACAGAAAATACTCTAGCTATGTAATGAGGTTTGAAAAAAAACATGGTATTTATGTACATATGTACATATGGGAACATAAATTCAAGCTCTTTGGGGCCTTCTTAGATGTGTTCTTAAGCACAATTGTATATGCCAGAATTGAAAGAGTATATATACTTCGGTGCAACCGAGATTAGCATGATTTTGCCTAAATTAAGTTTATGGACTGATAATTGGTTTCTTTTTTATATTCCCTCTTTGTTTTGATTCGCTTTGTCGAAATCGAAATGGAAATGAAAATTGAAATAAGATACATACATATGATATGCTTGCATATTGAACCAATTTATTTCAATTTCGCACTCTGACGGCAAACGTTGTGTTCGCGGACTTTTAAACGGAAACAGAAATGATAACAATTCAACAGCTACTTGGATATATCCTACTATGGCTAGTGTGTTTAAGCTGTGAGTAATGCGAATTACTAGGACTGGTCACTGCGGCGAAAACAAAAGACTTGAGCAACAAACTCGAAAGGGGAATCCAATTAAAGAACAGACGACGGACCTGGCACTGGGTCAAGGTCAATGACTAGAAATTCCCAACAGATAAATGTGCTAACATCATGCTTGAAAAAAAAAAATAATAAAAAAACATAAAATACCAACAAAGCGAAGGGCAATAAACCATGAAAACGCTGACCAAAAAGTGAGTGAATAATAATTGCTGGTGTCTGCCATTGGATTGGTCTGTTGTCTGTTTAGGAAGGGGGTGACATTGACCTTGGGTCTGCGTCTGGTTTTGCTACATCACTGTGATAATTGTCATATTAATGCCATTTCAGCCGAAAATTTTGTTGCCAGCAGAAATGACTGCAACTGCATTCGCCTCAAGGATTGCAAACCATTTACCAGTCTCCTCTTGCATCACAGGGCCGATGAACGTTTGTCCGTGTTTGCCCAGGTTCATGAAGCTGCCTGTGGGTTTCAAGGACTTGATCCGTTAGTCTGTTGCCCCCAAGAAGCAGGGCGTATGTTGCGTTTTGCCCCGCCAGATAAGCCATGGATATGGGATAGTTTTGACCAAGGTTTTAATCATCATAGTGAGAGTCAACTGCATGACTATTGGGATGTTAAGGCTCAACGTAATTGCCCCCAACCTGTTGAACCAGATTTTTTTGATCATCGCTTTGGATTTCACTATCAAATCGATCACCCTCAACATAAGCATCACACGCCACGACCTGTACCGCAGGATAAACCAATTGTGTTCCCCGGAGATCTCCGATTTCAAATGGAGTTGGAAGGAGAACAGGAGATTAATGTAACCACATCCAAAACACCCCAAATTTCCTCTCTCTCCGTGGGACGGTCTAATCTGCCTAATTGTGGGATCAGTCTAAATAGTCGATTGCTTGGTGGTGAGGAAGCTTTAGCTGGCCAATATCCCTGGCTGGCCCGGATTGCCTATCGAAATCGAAGTAAGTAAAACTCTTTTGCTGGATTTCTACAAAATTTAGAATTTTTATTTTCGTGTTACCAAAACTTACTCCAAACATTAAAAGTATTCGTGGGCCTATGTGTCTGTGCGTAAGTGTGCAACCTCTCGAATATGTTGAACAACATTAAAAATGAAACATGAAAACAAATCAAAAAAAAAAGTAAATGATAAATAACTAGTCTTAACCCAGCTCACTGGCCACAATAGCTAATTTCTTGGTGAGATATACACCACAACAGAAAAGCACGACGGCTGCGCACAGTGACCAGGTAGCGTCATTCATTTCGAATCCTTTGGGACCCTCATCGTCATGTCTTTCTTCTGACGGTGTATTCGGTACAGGAGCAGGCTTGGGAGTAATTGGGCAAGGTCCACGTCCACACGGTTGAGGCCCACAAGGCGGTCCTCGGATACTAGTTCCACCTACATCTTGTGGTTGCCCACAGCTATGGCCAGTATTTGCATATGGGGAGGACCGTGGAGTTTTCCCTTTAGGCCCACAGTGGCAACCAGTTTTATTCATTTTACTGCAAATAATGGAAACAAAAATAGAAAACCAATCTTAACAAATTATATATACATTTAAGGTAGCAGTCGCATCGGCTACCGTTGTTCCGGTTCCCTTATATCGGAGAATTTTATTGTGACAGCTGCCCATTGTGTGATCAATTTAATCAGTGATCTGGAACTGTAAGTTTTTTTCCTAACACTATATCCACTTCTAAATGAAGGATTTTCCCTAAAGCTCTCATGTGCGTTTGGAAGATGGAGACAATCTATTTGCTATTAGCCAAGTTTTAGTACACCCGAATTATGATAAGCCGAAATATGCGAATGACATAGCTCTACTCCGACTCAACAATACGGCGGGTACATAGATTACTATATAAATGTTTAATTGCTTGCTTTAACATTGTGTTAACACTTCTAGGGAACTTTACACCTATCTGCTTACCTATGAACACCTCTGCTACACTAGCAGATAGACTAATTGGGCAAATGGGTGTGGCAGCTGGTTGGAGCACTTCAAATTCCGAAAGTAAGTTATGTGTATATGAAAGGAAACACAAATGTGTAACTATTTGTTAAGGAGTTAGAAGGTAAATGCAAAGCAATCTGAGATTATTTTTAATTCCATTTGCAGTAGCCAACCTAAACTCCAGCACAGTAAGATTTCTGCGGTTGCCAATAGTAAATACCACCAGTTGTGCTCAGGCCTACGCCACGCTAAGTGAGAACTTTCAGCAGCCAATTGTCATAACCAACAGTCATCTTTGTGCTCAGGGTCAAGCAATGAATGATGTGTGTCGTGGTGATAGTGGCGGACCGTTTATGGACGATGGCTCTTCCGGACTATTTGCCAAAAATGGCCAATACACTTTAATGGCCATTGTTGCCTTTGGTCCTACATTGTGCGGAATAACCACCATTCCAGGTGTATATACACTAGTTAGTAGTTTCTTGGACTGGATTTTAACCAGCATCAGCAGCAGTAACAGTAATGATGCGATGTAAGTGACAGATCAGTGTTCGGATCACTTTTCCAAATGCCAAAGTCTAGCATAGAGAAGCGTAACCAGTATAAAAAAATCAATCAAAAAGTTTAAGCTTGTTAGCTTCTTACTTCGATGCGACGCAGTTTATATGCCCTTGCAGTATTTAATCTGCAACAGTTTTTTACATAAAAAAGTATTTTTAATAGATCGTTTCAATGAAGGACATAATATATATATATATAGATATGCGAACCAAATAAATTGTTTTTAGTATATAATATTAGAATTATCAAATGCGTTTTGGAAAACGTAAGGTAGGGTATACGAAACGCATGCATATTCTACCAATATTCAGAGCTCAAAGCTTTTGGCCAAAGCTTTTATGGTGTTTTCAAGCTGCACATCGGCTACTCTTTGACTCTCTCTCTCTCCTCATCTCTACTTAACGGAAATTCCGTTTTAGTCATCATATTCACCCTATCTGTTGAAGATCAGCAGAAATTTTATTGCTGTGTTTATTTTGATAACTTCTTCTGTTTAAGTTAAATTTTACAAAATTTAAACTACTGGACGACGTCTTTACCAAGGACTAGCAAGCGAACAAAGAGATTCAAGTATTAAAGCAACAATTATGACATTATTAGTCGTATTCTATTTATTTGTGGCATTTTCTGTAAATTTGTCCACTGGTCGTAAGTATATAAAAAAAATAAAGGGAATTCTCAAAAAGTTTAAATAAAATCATAAATCGCTGAAAACCTGTTTCTCTAGTAAATAAATCTATAATTATTTATGTATAATCATGTGCAAATTTGAAAGCGTTAAGGAAAGAGAAATAACATCTTCGTCTTTGATTCCCCTTTCCGCAGAATTTTATTTTCCCAATGAGGCTGCTCAAGTGCCTAACTATGGACGTTGTGTGACTCCTAATCGGGAGCGTGCGCTCTGTATTCATTTAGAAGATTGCAAATATCTGTATGGGATTCTGACTTCTACGCCACTGCGAGATGAAGATAAATTATACCTCAGCCGCAGTCAATGTGGTTATTTCAAGGGCAAGGTGCTGATATGCTGTCCAGATCGCTATCGGGACAGTACTCCCGCTAATATGCAACCCGTCAAGCCAAACATCACTAGCAACAGTCTGTTGCCTCTGCCTGGTCAATGTGGGAATTTACTTTCAAACCGTATTTACGGAGGAGTGAAAACCAAAATCGATGAGTTTCCCTGGATGGCCTTGGTGGAATATACAAAAGGTAAGCAATGGTAATCAAATTTGTTTATCCTTGAGATGATATATTCGTATTTTTACTTTTAGCCGCCGGAAATAAAGGTCATCATTGTGGTGGCTCTTTAATAAGCACTCGGTATGTGGTGACCGCTTCTCATTGTGTGAATGGAAAGGGCCTACCGGCGGACTGGCGATTGACCGGCGTGCGTTTGGGCGAATGGGATACATTGACAGATCCGGACTGCGAGGTGGATGTGCGTGGCATGAAAGATTGTGCCCCGCCACACATGGACGTGCCAGTGGAACGTACCATACCACATCCGTCGTACGATCCCAGTTCTAAGAATCAAGTAAACGATCTTGCGTTGCTTCGCTTGGCCCAGCAGGTGGAATACACTGATTTTGTACGTCCTATTTGCTTGCCGCTAAGCACGAATCTCCGCTCAGCCACCTTTGATGGAATAAGTATGGATGTGGCTGGCTGGGGCAAGACGGAGGAGTTGTCAGCGAGTAATCTAAAACTAAAAACAACTGTTGAGGGCCTTAAATTGGATGATTGTCAGTCTGTCTATGACCGTCAAAATATTTTGTTGGAGAGCACGCAGATGTGTGCGGGGGGCAAAGAAGGTATAGACTCATGTCGCGGTGATTCAGGTGGACCGCTCATAGGTCTCGACACTAACAAGGTGAACACATATTACTTCCTCGCGGGTGTTGTTTCGTTCGGTCCCACACCCTGTGGTCTGGCTGGTTGGCCAGGAGTGTATACAATGGTAGGGAAATATGTTGACTGGATCCAAAATACAATAGAGGCATAGAATAAATACTACTAAATGTGCAAATAAAGATGGACTTCATTTAAATTTACAACTTGTGCGCCAAACTTTAAAGACAGCATAGCCATACCGTTCAACAAACTTACGTAAGGCGTTGCCATGCTGTTATATTGAACGGCATGTTGAAGGAAAAATAGAAATGTTGAAAAGTATTAGTCAGTTAAAACCTCATTTAAATCTGCTGAAAAGCGCAACCAACTTACAACAACAAGTTCGGGTAAGTCCCCATAGCCTATGCCAACCAGTTTTATTCATGTAATGTGTTTTCCTTCCAGACCACATTTGTTTTAAAACGCAAATATGATCCACTGTTGCACAAAACCAACGAAAAACCACGGCGTATGCGTGCTAAAAATTTCATTTACGAGCTCGTGGAGGATACCCAGGTAAAGAAACGGCCTAACATGGAGGTGGTTCTCAAGACTTTCATCGAAGGTGTTGGCGATAAGGGTGATATCGTGTCTCTGAAGCCTAATTTTGTATACAACAAACTTCTGCTTCCTGGACTAGCCGCCTATAAGACGCCGGAGAACATCGCCAAGTATACCAAAACAGATGCGGAGAAATCGACTGTTAAACATAGCTCAGCATATGCCCAACGTACAGTCAACGTGCTGGAGTCTATTGTACTGGCAGTGGTGATGAACAAGGATCAGCCTTGGATACTCGAGCCATGGCATATTAAAGCTTCATTACGCAAGGCAGGCTTTCATTGCAAAGAAGAATGTATCACCTTGCCTAAGGAACGCATCGAAGGACCTGATCTAAAGAAGGAGGGCAAGGACTTTTATTGTACCATCACAATTAACAAACTAGAGCAGGCGAAACTTAAATGTCGCTTGCATCATTGGAGCACTGATCCCAGTGAACGGTTGCCTTATGTGCTTGAGCATTGGAAAATAGAATCGGAACCGCTGTTGGGTGTCGGCCTGACGACAAAGCAAAATTCTTAAATAAATCTGAAAGATATAGATTACAGAAATGTTTCAATTTTATTTGTATGTGGTACGTAAACAGCGGATTTTGTTTTAAATGTTGCAAGCTATAAAAATCCTTAAATCCTAATATTTTAAAATAAAAAAATCAATCGATCATCTAGTTTATAGCTTTCAACTCCACATCAAAGACAAGCGTGGAGTTTGGTGGAATTTTTGGCGGAGAACCGCGACCACCATAACCCATGTGTGGGGGGCATGTAATGCGACGTTTGCCGCCCACTTTCATGCCAACGACGCCCACGTCCCAGCCTTTAATGACTTCGCCTCCGCCAATCTGGAACTTGAAGCCCTTACCCTGCAGGAGACTATCAAAGGTCTTGTTGTTAGATTGCAGTCGTCCAATATAGTACACGGACACGCGTTTGCCCGACTTGGCTTCTTCGCCCTTGCCTACAACAAGGTCGACGACTTTGACTCCACCCGAAATGGTGCGTTCACCGCCGGACTGCTTAGTATTTTCCTTTTTGTTGGGTTCGGCTTCCTTCTTCCCCTTTACTGGCTTTTGTTGCTGCTGTTGTTTTTGTTGGTCGTTCTTGCTAACGCCATTCTGATTTTTTGCGTTGGGGGACAACTTGGCCACCTTTGATTTAGGTTCGACGACATCGTCTTCACCAGATTCCTCTTCATCATCAGAGTCTTCCTCCTCCTCTTCATCCGAATCCAGTTCTTCCTCATCATCGTCGTCATCATCTTCCTGGCCGTTCTCATACTCCTTCAAAAGCTGGCTATCATCAATATCTTCATCGTCGGAGTCCTCTTCATCCTCCTCTTCATTTAAATCGGCATCTTTGCTGTTACGCTTAACAGCCTTTGCCAATTGTTCAATTGTGAACTCATCGTCATTCTCATCTTCGGAATCATCATCATGCATATAGCCCAACAGGGAAACTTGTGCATCTCCTGCAAGTCAATTAAACGTGTTCCCAACTCACAAATCCAATTATACATACGCATGATCGGTCATACATACCAGTGGTCTGGAAAACAATTTGATCTCCCTTGCTAAAATTTAGATCCAGTTGCACCTGTGGAATGACTTTGTTAACAGTTGCGACAGTATATTTTTGTTGTTCGGCAGTTAAGCAAAGCTTCGCCTCCTCCCCCTTGTCGATAGCAACACTAGAAATGTGGAAGGATTTCCCAATGGTCTGGGAGTACTTCCGGTTGGGTTTCAGGACTAAACCTACAGCAGAGCAAGAACAAGATAGAAATAAAAGATAGTAAAATTGGGGGAAAAAAAATGGAGTCTCAGACTCACGCGGTCCTGCCGGCGCCGGTTACGATAGCACGTGGCACGACCGAGTGACCGGTATTATACTAAAACTTCAATACTAAAAGGCTCAGGCAGGTTTTATATTGATTATATATATATATATATATATATATATATATTACTTACCCCAGAACATCGGCATAGCGATAATTGAATTTAAATAAAAATGTCCAAAAAAATTAAAAATGTAAGGAAACCTCACTGACGCTGACTGATTTGTAGTGTTAAACAATTTTTTCTCCTCTTTTTTTAACGTATTCTAAAGTGAAAGAATATTGGGTGTTGACTAACAACGTCAGCTTAGCTTAATTTGAGCGGGCGAATTTGAATACTACAAGGAAGCGAGTTTGAATACTACAAGGCCCTTAGAATTTTTGGTATTTATTTATGATGACTCTTCGCGCTCAATACAGTCTAAAGGGTAATGAATGTGGTATCAAACGAAAGGAAAGAAAATCAGAGCAATACCGTGCGCCCTGACGATTTATTGTTTATTTTTTGCACAATGATGGAAATAAAAATGACTTTTTAATCGAAAAAATATCGACTTAAGGCTAAATTTGGTGGTTTGTCGCTAAAAGAAGTGTTACAAAATTCAGAATTAGTGTTGAGAGATTTCTAAATAAAGTGCTGCCAGAAAACAGATCATATTGACAACTGACTGTGAATCGTTAAAAATTCAAAAATTTTCGGAGAAATTAAGCAAAAAATACTTTGTTTTTACCAACTATCCTTAATAGTGCATCTATATATGTATATTCTGCCGAAGAATTCCCGCCACTGTGTTGTGCAAAATAAATTTATTTTTGCTTCTCTGCAGGTATAGATGCGCTACAAAAGTTACTAAGACTTGTAAATTTGATTAATATTAGTCAAATTTGGGTCTGTAAAAAACCCGGTAGTAAAGTCCAACTTTCTGGCAACTATATATTTGGCACAGAACTATCGGTGGCACTATGGAACCATCGATAGTAGGTCTATAGTGATCAACCAACGATAGTGTCGAATGTCCTATCGATAGTTTACCACAACTTGTGCAGTGTTGCCAGACTGTCTTTTAATCTGTGTTTATGTATTTGTGGCAACGAGACGAAAAAAATACAGACGTACCGTGCCCCGCCCCGCCTTTTCGATTCTGGAATTTTTTAATTTAATCAGACTGTGCTAGTTTCGATGGTAGAGTGATGCTCAATTGGGGAACATGACGGAAAAGATAACGCTTGCCGATGCGCTGTCCAATGTGGAAGTGCTGGATGAGCTGTCGCTGCCCGATGAGCAACCATGTATAGAGGCCCAGCCCTGCTCCATTATCTACAAGGCGAACTTCGATACAAACTTTGAAGATCGCAATGGGTTCGTTACTGGCATTGCCAAATACATTGAGGAGGCCACAACGCACGCCAATTTGGTAAGTAATTGCCAAATATCTCTATATATTTACCCATATTAACTTCAACCTGCCACCCCTAGAATGTATTGCTTGATGAGGGCCAAAAGCATGCTGTCATGTTATATACTTGGCGTTGTTGCTCGAGAGCTATACCGCAGCCCAAATCAAATGAGCAGCCAAATCGTGTGGAAATTTATGAAAAAACCGTAGAGGTGCTGGCTCCCGAAGTGAACAAATTATTAAACTTTATGTACTTCCAACGCAAAGCCATTGAAGCCTTCTCAGGGGAGGTGAAACGTCTCTGCCATGCCGAGAAGCGAAAGGATTTCGTTTCGGAAGCATACCTTCTCACTTTGGGAAAATTTATAAACATGTTTGCCGTGCTCGACGAGCTAAAGAATATGAAGTCGAGTGTGAAAAACGACTACTCGACGTACAGGCGAGCGGCCCAGTTTCTGAAAGTGATGTCCGATTCTCACACGCTGCAGGAGTCGCAAAATCTATCCATGTTTCTGGCCACCCAGAACAAAATACGCGATACTGTCAAGGATACTTTGGAGAAAATTGTTGGTTACGAGGATTTGCTTTCGGATGTGGTCAACATATGTGTGCATATGTTCGAAACAAAGATGTACTTGACTCCAGAGGAGAAGCATATGCTGGTTAAGGTAATGGGCTTTGGTCTGTTCCTAATGGACAGTGATGCCTGCAATATCAATAAACTGGATCAGAAGAAGAAGATTCGTTTAGACCGCATTGATAGAATCTTCAAAAATTTGGAAGTGGTACCCCTTTTTGGCGATATGCAAATTGCCCCTTTCAACTATATCAAAAGAAGCAAGCATTTCGATTCGAGCAAATGGCCATTATCCAGCTCGAATGCCATTAGTCCACAAGCGGATTTAATGGTGCATTTGCCGCAAATACGGGAGGATCATGTCAAGTACATATCGGAGCTGGCGCGTTATACCAATGAGGTGACCACCACGGTCAAGGAGAACCCTTCAGATGCCGAGAACCGCATTACATCAGATTTGGCTCTGCGAGGTCTCCAGTTGTTGTCAGAATGGACCAGTGTGGTGACGGAACTTTATTCTTGGAAGCTGCTCCATCCCACAGACCATCACCAAAATAAGGAATGCCCTGTTGAAGCGGAGGAATATGAACGGGCCACTCGATACAACTACACATCGGAGGAGAAATTTGCCTTAATCGAGGTGATTGCCATGATCAAGGGCCTGCAGGTGTTGATGGCGCGTATCGAGACTGTACTATGCGAAGCCATTCGCCGCAACATCTATTCCGAATTGCAGGACTTTGTGCAGCTTTCCCTACGCGAACCGCTCCGCAAAGCTGTGAAGAACAAGAAGGATTTGATCCGCAGTATCATCATGTCTGTGCGAGAGACTTCAGCTGATTGGCAAAAAGGCTTCGAGCCAACTGACGACCCAGTGGCCAAAGGAAAAAAAGACCCCGATGGCGGTTTTCGTATCCATGTACCCCGGCTTAATGTAGGTCCCTCTTCTACTCAGTTGTACATGGTGCGCACGATGCTTGAGTCATTAATTGCCGACAAGAGCGGCGGCAAACGTACTCTGCGAAAGGACATTGATGGCAACTGTCTCATGCAGATTGACACGTTCCACAAGACCTCATTCTACTGGAGCTATTTGCTTAATTTCAGTGACACATTGCAAAAATGCTGTGATCTGTCACAGCTTTGGTATCGTGAATTTTACCTGGAGATGACCATGGGCAGGAAGGTAAACAAATGCATGGTTAGGCATCAGCACAACGAGGAGTGCAAAGATTTAATCACCATGGAGAAACGAATTCAGTTCCCCATTGAGATGTCTATGCCATGGATTCTAACCGATCATATACTCCAGACAAAGGAGCCATCCATGATGGAGTAAGTAGACAGTTAAGAATTGCAATCAGAATAAGTAGACAACTAACATTAAATTTTCTACTCCATAGATTTGTTCTATATCCATTGGATTTATACAACGATTCGGCACACTATGCCCTCACCGTCTTCCGCAAGCAATTCCTCTACGACGAGGTTGAGGCCGAGGTCAATTTATGTTTTGATCAGTTCGTATACAAACTGAGTGAGCAGATCTTTGCCCACTACAAACAATTGGCGGGCAGGTAAGTGGTAATGACATTAGCCAATTACATTTAATAAAGTCCCATTATTTGATTCATTTTTAATAGCATTTTTCTGGACAAACGTTTTCGTTTGGAGTGCGAAGTATTGGGTTTCAACTTTCAATCGTATCCTCGCAACAATCGCTATGAGACTCTTCTAAAGCAACGACATGTTCAATTATTGGGTATGTTGATAAAATAAATGGACTTATAAAGGCATTTCATGAAGTTGTATAGAAAAAAAACATTCCATAAATTTAATATACATGTGTTGTAATGAGCTAGTTTATATGCCTACTAAATAGTAAATAGAAACGATTATTATTTATTTCATAATTTTCATTTAAGGGCGATCTATTGACCTTAACAAACTGATCACTCAACGGATCAATGCCAATATGCACAAAAGCATTGAATTGGCCATTAGTCGCTTTGAAGGCAACGATATCACTGGCATTGTGGTAAGTAAAATATTATAAACTTATATATAGAATTTTTCACAGTATTTTACTAACTGATACTTTTTATCTTTCAGGAACTGGAGGGACTTTTGGAGGCGAATCGCATCTGTCACAAATTGCTTAGCAAATATCTTGCCTTAGATAACTTTGATGGCATGGTCAAGGAGGCTAATCATAATGTTTTGGCGCCGTATGGTCGCATCACATTGCACGTATTTGTGGAACTGAACTATGATTTCTTGGTCAACTATTGCTACAATGCAGCCACTAATCGGTAACGCATAAGCTAATTATTGAGTTTATCTATAATATGTATTATTACGGTTTCTTTGTTTAGTTTCATACGCACCAAAGTCAATCTGTCGTCATCGCAGGCTATTCAGCGCGAAAAGCCACCCCAAATGTCGCATTACTACTTATGGGGGTCAAAGCAGTTAAATGCCGCCTATTCCACACAGTATGGCCAATATACAGGATTTGTTGGTGCTCCGCATTTTCATGCCATGTGCCGTTTGCTTGGTTATCAAGGCATAGCCGTTGTCATGGACATTATACTCAAAGACATTGTTAAGCCACTAATCCAGGGTTCATTGCTACAGTTCACTAAAACGCTAATGATTGCCATGCCCAAGTCTTGCAAATTGCCGCGTTGTGAATATGGATCGCCCGGAGTGCTCAGTTACTACCAGGCCCATTTAACGGACATTGTGCAATATCCAGATACCAAAACTGAACTTTTCCAATCGTTTAGAGAGTTTGGTAATTGTATTATCTTTTGCCTGCTGATTGAGCAGGCCTTGTCACAGGAAGAAGTGTGTGATCTTTTGCATGCTGCACTCTTCCAGAATATTTTCCCCAGACCATTCTGTAAAGGTTAGTCTGATTGCTGATTAATATCTCTACGAGACCAATATTAAACATTTTATATTCTCAATTCCATATTTAGAAAATGAAAAGCCGGAGGCCAAACAGAAGCGTCTGGAGGCACAATTTGCCAATTTGCAAATTGTCTCAAATGTGGAAAAGATAGGCACTGCCAAGGTGAATACTTATCCAATTTAATAAACAAAACTAGCCACTTATATTAAGATTATTTTACCTTCTTAGCAAGCCATGATTGCCCGCGAGGGAGATCTATTGACACGCGAGCGTCTCTGTTGCGGTTTGAGCATTTTTGAGGTCATATTGACTCGTGTGAAAAGTTATCTGGATGATCCAGTGTGGTGTGGACCACCTCCTGCCAATGGCATACTTCATGTGGACGAATGTTCCGAGTTTCATCGCTTGTGGTCTGCCTTACAGTTCGTATATTGCATTCCTGTGCGCGGCACCGAATATACCATTGAGGAATTGTTTGGCGAGGGCCTGAACTGGGCCGGCTGTGTTATGATTGTACTGCTGGGACAGCAGCGTCGTTTCGAGGCCCTAGACTTTTGCTATCATATACTGAGAGTTCAGCGTGTCGATGGCAAAGATGAGGACGTCAAAGGCATTGTGAGTTAGCTTTTAGAAAGTCAAATTGAAGATATAATAAATATGATTTTCTACGATTTCAGCAATTAAAGCGAATGGTTGATCGCATTCGACGCTTCCAAGTATTAAACTCACAAATATTTTCCATTCTCAACAAATATCTGAAAGGCGGTGATGGTGAGGGCTCAAATGTCGAGCATGTGCGCTGCTTTCCACCGCCACAGCATCCGTCTGTTATATCATCTTCCTCGCACTACCAAGATCCGCAAAAGCTACGCCAGAGCATGAATAATTAAAGCTGGCATAAAGAAGGCACTAATGATGCATTTAAGCCAATCATAGATGGATAAGTTATAATTAACCACAATTACGAATTACAATACCTTTTTATTGGATCAAGAAGTGGCAAAATCGCTTCATTCTTTTATTACTATGCGTTTTGCAAATATCCTGACAAAATAATCAAACTTTGTTTATTTGGCAAAGTGTCAAATTCGATTTTAATCTAATTCTCCGTTACTGTTTTTTTCGGTATTATGTATTATGCAAGCAATTATATATCGTATATAGATTTATTATTAATTCCCAACTATGGCATTATATTTATCTCTATGTATGAACTATAGTATACCAAATAATGGTATTGTAAGAATCAAACGATATTATGTTTGGCCTGCTTATACTTTTTATTCTTATACTTTGCTCCATGATTTCAGAATCAAATTAGCCAAAGAATTGACAGCAAACGGCAAAAAAAAAAACAACAAAACAAAAATGAATTGGCTTTAAATAAAATAAAGCAAAAGTATTACAAAATAGAAGCAGCAAACTAAACAACAATTTATATACGAATAAAAAATAGTGGAAGATGTGAAACGGGGGGATTATGTAATCACCCCCAATCCCAATAATAGACATTACAAGCACTTAATACAATGAACTTTATCGAATAAACATTTTCATACGTATTGTATTTCTAACAAAACCCCAGAAAATTACAAAAATGTTTGTGTCTCATTGCCATTGGGTTGAATTATGGGAGGTTAAACATTGTATAAATTATTATTGTATATTAATTGAAAGAAGATATTTTCAAAAAGATTTTTAAGAGAAATCGGTGTACAAAGCCTCCCAGATTCATTTCTTAATTGCACCTTTGTTACGAAAAATTCTTGAAAATGTATATATTGTATTTGGATTGGAAATGTATGTATGTATAAATTTATTTACATTATCTTAATTAGGTATTAGACGCCTCTTTTGATATTCCATTTTGTCCCGAAGCCTTGCCTGGGACTGTATGAAGGACTGTGAAATTATCGGAATAGTTGCGCGGCAAATCAAAATTGGCATTATCCGCACCGAGATAGCAAGCCCCATAGGCGCTACTCTTGGTGATGCGAACCAGCTTGAGATTGAAATCGATGCTTCGTTTGGAAAGCTCTTTATTAAAAGCCTCTTGTAGTAGGTCCCAGCTAGACCACACTGAGCCCACGCATACTACACTTAAATCGCCCGATTTGACCAAATCGTTTTGGACATTAGGCAACAAGGATATAATCATGCGGGCCAAATGAACGCCTGCCTCACGAAACAGTCCAAGAGCCAATTGATCTCCCTGTTCAGCACTTTGTGACAGTTTCTTGCAAAGATTAGCAAAAAAAGGTTTATCGAATTTGGCATAGCAGTGTGTAAGCATATCATATCGCGTCTCAATGCTGAAATGCTCCTTGATCAGCGACCATGTTTTGTCCACTGGCGCCAATGACTTCTCGAAATTGTCCATGTCATCAAAAACAACTTTGACGGCGCGGTGCGATATATACCAGGCTGCGGAAATAGAGGATTTGTGTAGCACATGTTAAGGCAAAGTCGAAAATAAATAAAAAAAAGCGGCAATGAGTCAGGGCTAACCAACTCTATCAAGCAATCCTAATCGCCTCTAGCTAATCGTAACATTGAATTCTAGTTACTGAGCGTAATCTAGGTTTTTATTTATAATATGATAATGAGGCGGCCCCATTGATAGCTCAGCACTCACCACTGCCCTCGTCGCCTAGAAAATTTCCCCAGCCGCCGCAATTAAATGTGGAGCCATCAGGGTTACGCAGGAGACAGTTGGATCCAGTGCCCGAGATGAGCACCATTCCGCCAATTGAAGAGGCTGTAAACATACTGCCCATGGTATCACTGGAGACGGCATAGCTGTCGGCCAGATTTGGAAATGTGGTGCGTAGCTCCTGCTCCAGCTCCCGATTAGTAGCCTCCTACATTAAAAAAATTTGAATTAAGTTTTTTTTTCAAATTTCTGGGCATACCTGCTCACAGCCACTCAGGCTTAGTCCCAAACTGGTAAGTGGCTTTTCTTTAGGTATTTTTGCCTCCTCCTTGGCTCGTTCCACCATATCGGCAATACGTCTCGCACATTCTGGAATCCCAATACCCCAATGATTAGTCCCCAATCCACTGGTAGAGCCAACGGATTCGCCACTCTCATCACAGATCACTAGTCGAGAGTGCGTCGCTCCACTGTAATTGAGGGTTTGAAAGGAGAATGGTAAAGGGGGACCATTAAACTTCCGACGTGGTTTTGATTACTATACAATAGGTGTTGGTCCAGGGGCCATGACCGAAGCTAAATCAATTTAAATTGACTACAAATTGAAATCGTATGTGGTCGGTTCTATTCTATATTTGTCATCTATTTGTTAAATTAATTAATTTATTAAACGTGTGACACGCACAAAATGGTTTTGATAGGGAAGACAAGAGACATCAAGACATGAATTGATACCTATATATAGTTCAATTGCCATTGAAAAAGTGGTTGAACTTTAAAATTAAAGAATGCAGGAAAATGAAAAGACATTCAAGTACGTATATAGGGGGACATTCAATTGTACCTCTATGCTTATATTATGCAGGCTTGTAAAAATGCAGCGCTTAATGCGCTCAATTGATTTAAATCTGTGTGCATTGTTATCGCCACGAAACTATTATTAACTCAAATGCCTTATTTATTTCGTCTGTAAAAATAACTGACATTTGAAAAGGTAGCGCCCCATTCAACGTTACGTATGACGTAATATAAAGAGCGCCAAGTGGCAACGCCACACAGGGCTGCCAGTTCTGTTTCTTTTTATTATTGTTAACTAAGAAAAGTTCCCTTGCCTTCTCCCACTTCTCAGACCAATCGACATGCAATAAAAAGTTTAATTAATTAAAATGAAATTGCTGACGAATGTACAGAGGCGGCTATGGCTTCTACGCCGCCAAAGGTCAACCACAACAACTATAGCTAAAGCACATGACAACGTCACATCATCGGAACCGGCACTAACCAATACTCATCTGGATGAGCTTGAGAGGAATGTGACATTACGAAAACACAGAAATAACATTCCACGCATACGGAGCCTTCTGACTGAGGTGCGAAACGGTGCCCAAGAAAAGCAACAAGAATTGCGGAACGAGCTGGATCAGCTGCCCAATTCCACACATCCTCGGCTTTTCAACTATGACAGCGAACCACGGGAATTGGCACAGTATGTGCATCGACAGTTGGACCCAAAGATGGTAACCAAGGAGTTCTCGGAATTGGGACGCTCTCTTAATCTATTTCGTATGGACCACTTGGGCAATTATACGGGACACAAAAGCTACTATTTAACCGGCCAGTTGGCCACGCTGGAGCAGGCTATCATTCAATACGCTTTGCAGTCAGTCACAAGACACGGCTTTAAGTTAATGTCGGTGCCAGACATTCTGCCGCCGGAGGTAATCGAGTCATGTGGCATGCGCACCGAGGGCGAAAGGACCCAGGTCTATAAACTGGACACAGGTGAGTGTTTGTCAGGAACATCGGAAATGGCTCTGGCTGGCTATTTCATGGGTAAACAGCTGCCTGAGGAGCAATTGCCATTCAAGGTAACTGCTGTGAGTCGTTGCTACAGGGCCGAAACTTCCGGTTTGCAGGAGGAGAAGGGAATTTATCGTGTACACCAGTTTAACAAGGTTGAAATGTTTGCGATATGCTCTCCGGAACAATCTGAAGAGGAACTGGAAGAGTTTAAGAACATTGAGGTGACACTTTTCAAGGAACTGGGTCTTAATTTTCGCTTGCTCGATATGCCGCCCTGTGAATTGGGAGCTCCGGCGTACCAGAAATATGATATAGAAGCCTGGATGCCAGGTCGACAGATGTGGGGTGAAATCTCCAGCTGCAGCAATTGTACTGACTATCAGGCCAAGCGGCTGGACATCAAATACCGTCGACAAAACGATGGCCAACTGTTGCATGCTCATACCATTAATGGTACCGCAACGGCCATTCCACGACTGCTGATTGCTTTGATTGAATCGTATCAAAATGGAGATAACATCGAAATTCCCAAGGTGCTTAGACCCTTTATGGATGAACAAGAAGTGATAGCGAAAAACAAAAGAATTCCCGAAACCAAACTGGTGAAGTTCATAAAATCGAATCAGCGTTAATCCGTTTGTTTTTTGTTTTTAAGATATTATCTAAATGACTAATAAAATTGTTGTTTCCAACGAAAGTCGATCAATAGATAACTGTCATAAATCGTGATGGAATTATCTTTAATGGACACAATACGTACCCTTCAACGCCGCCAAAATATCTCATTTTCGAGTGTTAAACTGCGCTGCGAAAGCCAAAGTGTTTGTGTTCCCAGCCAAGAACTGCTGGTACTTGTTGATTATCAGAGCGCTTTCTCTCACACGAATAAGTCCTAAAAGCCAAAAAACAACAAGTATAGGCAATTAAACAATATATAATTGCATGATTAAGTTTAACAAACGGTAATACGATACATACATTATGGGGTTCGACCTTAAAATACCCTTTACCCATAAAATTTCCTGCCTCTTGAATTCAATTCAATTCAATTGAAAATATGATTTTGCATATAGATAATTTTTGGCTCTATCTTATCCGATGTTAACCAAATTATTTTGTTATACAGCTCAGGCTTACTAATTGGATATTTTGTATGACACAATTAATTAAACATTAAGAATTGAAAGGATTTTAATATTCCAACGCGGATTTTCTTTAAATACAGGTTTAAAGGGCATCATCAGAGCCCTAATCAATTCTTAGTCATTACTACACCTACTAACCAATTTAAGAAATCTTATCGAGTTTCATTAACCCCTTGTACGTAGAATTCGCTGAATGGACAGGAAAGTAAACTTTGATAATCTGCAGATCAGCATATTGTACACATATAGAAAATTAAACCATCAAAAAATTTTTGTTATTCGTTATCGCTGAATATTATTGTTAAAATATTTTACCGTTTTTTATTTACAGTTACTCAAAATAACCACATATTCTTTTTGTAGCTTTGCGCCAAATGCTTAGATTAAGAAACTTGCAATATGCTTTACAATAATCAGCTGTTGTTGGCAAACAATAGACGGCCAGGTAAAGCCAGGTGAGAGTGAAAACACGGTGTGTTGTTGTGCAATTCAAACAAGTTTATTTTATCCCGCTCGCTGCGGGAGTTCGACTGTTTTGCTTACGTTGTAAATATTGGCAAAGGGTTTGCAAAGATTTCATTGAAACTTGACCGCTGTATACACCCACACTAGTTGCTGTCCATGCCCAGTCCCCAAATCGCATATTCATTGCCATTGCTGCTGATTACAGAAGTAAAACTATTTTCTCTCTAATAAACACTTGCGCCCGCACTTAGTCACACACAGCACAACACACGTCACTTAATTGCAAACTCTTACCCAGAGCTCTGTTACTGCTGCTCGCGATGTGGGAACCGAACGCTGTGGAGCCCAAACTCAAAATATTGTTTTTTACCCGTCAACATATTTATTTAAAGGTTGCGCCCGATTTGCTCGATCCACAGCTTCAATAAACAAAACCAGAAGGATAGGCTAAGTTCGGCCGTGCCGAAGTTCGTATACCCTTGCAAACTGTATTTTTTATTTGATATATAATTTGGCAGAATCATTTGGAAGTACATATATATATAAAACTCATTAAACCTAAATTTAAAATCCGTTCCTTAAAAGAAATTTTTCCAAACAAACATTTTTTTTGGTCCGATTGTTCCTCTGACAGCTATAGAATATAGTCGACAGATTCTGTTGAAACTTCATAGCTATATTTCTTTATATATCAAACTCGTAAATAAAAAATTTTGAGACAATAACTTCTAAAATATTCAAGCTATTGATCTAAAACTATATTTTTGACCGATTGTCCCTTTGGGAACTATATGATATAGTCAACCGATTCTAATAAAACTTGACAGATGTATTAAGAAGTATATAAAACTCACAAACACCAAATGACATTCGACACATGTAAAACAACAGAGTTATTGATGTTTAACATTATTCTTGACCGATCGTTCCTATGGAATAGTGATCCGATCTGGATGATTCCGAGATAGGTGTTATATCAACTCAGCTCAACATGCTGATCAAGAATATATATTCTTTATATAGTCGGAGATGTTTCCTTCTATGCGTTTCAAACTTCTGACCAAAATTAATATACTCTTTTACAAGGGTATAATAACAATAGTGTGACCAAATTCCCAGATTACATTTTCCCTGAAGAAAAGGTTATTCGAAATGTGTGATATTTAAACGAAAAAATAATGAGCCCAATCTCTGGACAAAACAATTGGACTATGGTATAACCAGCATTGTAAAATATGAAATTTATTCTTTTGTTTATTAAAATTACGGTAGTCTATAAACTACTTTTTACTTTTATCTTTATCCTTAATAGTGTACTTATCATAGGATTTAGTGGGATCGTATGGCTCCCACCGACTGGCTGGAAATATGTGTTTATTCCGTTCGTACCAGGAACGTAATAAAACCTTGCCCGCATGGGATTCTTCCTTCTCGACAGAGGCATCGCTTATCATGCGGACATCATCGTGTACATCAAATTGGAAAAGCGGTCCGGACTTGCCGCGAGCCTTAGTCACAATGAAATCGTAAAAAGAATAATGGTGGGGCAGGATTAAATCCTCTTTGACATACATAAGCTGATCCGCCATAACAGTTTTCAGTTCGATGAATTCTTTGCGCAAGAGTTCTAGGCATTTCTGCAAAAACTGATAAATGGAGTTGCCCTTCTTCATTAGAACATTTCGCCGATGACCAGAGCCATCCCAGTAACTGAACGTGATGGAAATTTCCTCATCTTTTAATTCGGCTTGTTGCATGACCCACTCTTGACGCAGTTGCTCACGCAGTCGATTTTCCTGTTCTTCACGCTCCCGGTCGGGTAAAAACGAAGTGTCCACATCAGGATTTTTGCAAATTTTCTTCTTCTTGATTGGTACGGCTTCTGTCCACTTGGTTATTTCCGGTTTAATATCCTCATCCTCCGATTTAATTTTATCGATCTTAGTAACTGCATCCTCATCTTCGTCTCCGTCGCCTTCATCGTCATCTAGGTTAAAAGACAAGGCTTGAATTTGCCTTTTCTGTTTGTTCTTCTCCGCTTGAATAGCCTCCAAGGCGCGTTGTTTCTCTCGATCTTTTTCGTCTTTTTTTTGTGCCAACTTTTTTTCACGTTCGCGTACAATATCTTCTTGCTTGGCCTTCATCTCGTCCAGCGTAACCAGACCAATGGTCGAGGACTTGAGTTGCTGTTCCACGGCATCGTAGTGAGTGGCAAACTTGTTTTCAATCTTGTCCAGCTTCAGTTCCTCTTCAATCTTCTTCTTGCGAAATTCAATTTCCTGTTGCTGGATTTCGCGTTTCTTCATTAGCTGGGCTGCGCGGCCCGCTTCACTGGCGGCACCCTTATAGTGAGCCATGTCTTAGTCCTTGCAATTAGCAAACAATATTATTAATAAGTTTTAATTTTCTTGTGTTTTGAGAAAAGAAAACAGAACCAGATATTTGTAAATCTCTCAACACTAATTTTTAATTTTACAGTACTGTAAGCGGCAAAATATTTTTCGTATCCGCAATTTTGGTTTCTGTCTCTGCTATTCAGTGCCGCTAAAGTTGAAAATGATAAGTTCAATAGCAAAAAGGTTTTGTCATAGTGCAATTTCGACCGTTACACGTCTAATTTATACTTATCGCAGCTTTATTGTCCTTTTGGAGTCCTTTTCGTTAAGCTTTCATTCGCAACGTTCGCCGTTAGCAGTTTGCCATTTCAGTTACATCGGGACTTTCTAACCAACTGGATGAACGCGTGGAACTTAAGTATTGCCGCTGAGAAAGTTTCAAACAGATTTTTGAACTCGAAATTGTAAAGTTACAAGCAGTTGTGATGTTTAATTGGCAAACTGCAAAGGCTTTTTAAAAATTACACATGTGTAAACGTTAAATTGATTATGCAAATGTGAAGAGTGTGCGGACATGAATATGCATGTGTTTGCGTGTTTTGGTAATAAAGAAACATTTAGCATTGGGCAAGGACATCGGGGACAACGACAAACAAAGATGATGGTGAAGTCGTGCGGCGGCCAGCGGAAACGGAAGTGCCAAATTGAAATGTCATTTAAGCTAAAGGCAAAGCGGGCGAACCCGAACCATTTAAAGAACTTCATCTACGTCTTATCCGTGTTCGGTGACTGTGTCCGTATATCCGCGTCCGTCTGAATTTTAGTGCACTCTGATTTCAGTTTGGCCACTCTAGACGCCATTTGTCGTCTGCGTTGGCGTTGACGCCGTGCTCTTGACATTGATAATATTCATGAGGCCCAAGTCATAAATTCCAGCTCGACTGCCTGTTTATGAGAAGAAGATGGAGATGTCGCTGCTGCCGTGCCGGGAGGCTGCCAAGTCGAGTCAAGTGCCAATAAAATCATTAACTGTTGCAACGCATTAAATTCATGGCCTAGACGCACGCGTCGTTATTCAGTCAGAGAACATTGTCATAAAACTTAGATCCATCCATCGTAAATATGTGTACCCATCTATATGTATAATTCAATCTTCAAGCTCAAACCATTGCAACTAATTGCAGAGGGTGAAGGGCGTGCGAAAAACTATTAAATGCCCATTCTGTGCCATAATTAATGGCGACAATGGCTTTATCGGGCGTTAATTAATTTATCGGCTATTATAATATATTGGAAGATAAAAACATACACACGCTAACCGACACACACATAAACATATACGAATCCACAATAGGATTCGTTGACAGGAACCCCACGTAACGGGTCAACTCTCATGGGTGCTCCTGCTCGTAAATTGCCTCGCTGAATTCTTAACGAATCCCAGTGCCCAGGATCCACATCCCCAAACCTTCTCCCTTCGTAATTGGCTTTAATTTTTTTTTTCCGAGGGACTTAGGGTAAACTTTTCCACTGGCCACCCAAAACTGAATTGTCGAAAAACTTATTCACTAAGTTTACCCTTCGGCCCTGTTATGTTACTCGTAGTTCTATTGTATTAACTTGGGTTTTTGCGGGATACTTTGTGGGCAGTTGGAAAGTTCATATGCCCCTCATCTTTTCAATCCACACACACTCTCACACAAAATGAGGAGGGGGGAAAAAACAAAAATAGTTTATTCAAGCTAACTTTTTAGCACTTACCGTCGGATTATCCTTAGGAGAGGATATTTGCATTTTAGTGATGAAGCTTCTAGCGAGACTTTTCTAATTTAGTTAAGCAATTACGTTTTGTTTGCCAAGTTTTGGGTAAACTCTCAAACACATACAGAGACTCACTTGTCACCCACATGGACGTTTGCCAGCCACTCAAAAGGAATGCGGACACTAATTTTAAACATTTTCTAATTTTAGCCATGATTACTTTATGAGAAAATCATGAAACAAAGGAAAAGTCAACCAATTCATCGATGCAAAGGTTTTTTTTATATTAATTATAGATTAGAATTTCTTACATTGGCTTTTTATGTGTATGTAATTAAATGTTATTTCCTAGTTGGCCATTATCAAAGTTCGGTTTCAGAATGTAGCTGGTATCTAACGGAAGGCCCTTTCCAATTTTTAATATATTTTACATATATAGAAAAATCAATAAATTAAGCATTTTCTGACCTATGAAATGCAATTAATGCCGCTTCACGATTTCCTAATGAGCCAGTGGGGTCCTTGTAAGCGAAGCTCATTTGTTAAATTAAGCTTGGATATTGAATGGAGAGAAAAGTCATTAGGCCTACTCACCTGAAAATACATTCATTTATTTATGAAAGTAAAATTGATTTGGAATCACTGAATGACACCTCAAAATGGTATTTCCAAACTAGTTGGAGTTTTCAAAATGTAAAGTCATTCAAAATTATTCCATTTAAAAGCATTCGTCAACGAAGTTTGTTGTTTTAATGTAAAAGTCAGTGAATAATATATTTTCGTTTGACTTGAATCTTGTTTTGTTTTTAAATAATAATTTAATGGAAGTGTTAAAGAACAACTTGTAGATTATTAAACTTTACTTTTATCTTTGCTTTTATTTTGTTTGGTGAAATGATCTCTCCCGTTATGGCACTCATTCAAGTTATGCCATTTCTCCTACATAAGCCATATATCCTTTTTTTAATACTTTCCGCAAACAACAGCTGTTACAAATGCACACAGTGGGTAGTAAAAGTTTCTGCTAAGACTTGTTAATGGACTGTAAAATGAACTATGTTTTTTGTGTAAAAGAAATTTAATTTATATTTAAAATAGAAGGTAAGGTTGTTGTTATTAATATGGGCAAGGTAAAAACAAAAAAGAATAAACCTTGGACAGAAAAGTCAATAAAATCAATCTTGATTTAGAGCTTAAATCCTTGAAATTGTAATAAATTTTATTTGCAATTTGAAATTGCAATATTCTGCTCATTTGGTTTGTCATAAATATATAATCTCACCGATTACCCAATTGAATTAACTTGTTTATTGATTGCAGAAATTTCGAATGCGTTTGAAATAATACATTACAAATCGTTGTAATAAAACTAGGACAATCATTGAAAATATGGCTTAGAAATCATAAAACTTTTAATAAATGCCTAACAATTATTGAAGAGGCAAATTTAATAAATGACCGTAGAATATTTCTTAAATATAGTTCAATATAAGATTGACACAAATGTGAAATAATTCATCAGTCTTACAACTTCATACTGAAAAATACATATTAAATTTACTTTTTTCAATAATATATATATGTATATGTGATGGCAGTAAAAAAGCATGAAATGGACATATAATTGCATTTATATATCAATATTTTTGCACGCTTTCAAATAGCATTATATAGTTATTTTCCCATAGCAAATAACGTCAATTTTTATTTTGTTTGTTTTTGCCGATTCGACGATTCGCAGTTGAATGTTAAAAACAAGGACTAAACGATATAGAAAGGAGCAAACAGGAGTGCATTGCACTTTGATACTCCTTTACAAAGTGATGACTTTTATTCAATTATTTCCATTTTCACTTTATTGAATAGATACTGCAGGCATTTTGATAACCGAATCGCCATGAATTTTATAAATTCAATTGAATTTTCTGCATTTTGTGTGAACGTGGAGAAAAATGGCTCGAGGCAATTTAATAACAAATTGCCTTGAAATCATAAAATAAAATTGCACCTCAGCTAAGAAAAAATGTTTTAGTTTTCAAAAACTGATTGTATCTCAAAAAGAAAATCAAAATGATGCATGCAATGTGCTGAACAATTGTAGCTATTAGAACGTGATGATATCTTATGAAGACAACAAACCAGACGGGTTTACTCGGGGTCACTGATTATGAATCTGTAATAAAATTTAACAAAAACATTCCAAAGAGTGTCAATTGGGTCGTTTTTCAGTCATAAAATGTTTAATGAGGTCGATCACTTAATACAACTATTATAACAGAACATTTACTCCAAAAAAAATAAAAATAAAAACTGTTGGTTAGGTATTTGGTATATAATGAAATGTCACAGCTTAGTCAAAAATTGGAATAGATAAACAATTGGAAAAGGTTATGGAACTGGAATCAATGAACTCATGTAGAAAAAATAGCAAATCGTTTTTACTTTTGACATTTTTGAAGACATGACAGGTTATTAAAATCGGTACTGATGATTTATAAACTATCTCATAAAATAACAATGTTTGCAGGAGATTAGATACTTAGATGGAGACCTAACGCAAGTTAATGATTTAGTATAACATAAACGAATTACATTCATGTCCTTCGACATTGAAGCCGTTTAAAAACACTTTTTGATTCTTTGCTTATTTTTTCCAGTATAACAAAAATAAGTAAATTTAAATCCATTTAGGGTCATATTTTTAAATAAAATTGGATAAATATTGATGGGCCTCTCCAAACTTTCCTGTGTATTGTATATTATTTTCACGTAAAAACCTTTAAAAAAAACTACCAAACGATTCAAGTTGATGCAATTAGCATTTTTTAAAATGATGTGAAATTAACAGAAATATTTGAGTTTGGTAGAATAATGTTAATTTAACAGAGGCTTGTTAACTTAACATTTAGGAGTAATGTTAAATTAATTTTATCAAATGGGAGTAATGTTAACTTAAAATTATTTGAGAGTCTTGTTAACTTAACAGCGGATTCATAAGTTAACAGAGGCTTAGTCTTTTAACACAGATCTCAAAAAGTTGTCAATGATTTTTAAAACGTAAATAAAGGAAATACGTCCTGTAGTTTCAAAACACTATTCAAATATTCGATTTTATTTATGTTCTATTTGTAAGAATTTTGTTCAGTTTTATATGAATAATTCACTTGTTATTTTGTATATATTCATTTTCAATAATGTCGGTATATGTGTATGTTGCAGAAATTGGGCGTTTGCTTTAAACGTCAAAAGTAAATATTAATATCTCATTTTTGGCCAAATCTTTTAATATTTATTTTAAACCAAGTTAAAGTTACATGACTTAATTCTAAAAAATATTTTAAAAGGGAGAACACAAACATATGCTGTAGTCATTTTCAGAATACAAATTCAAACTTTCGTTTCATGAGACGTTCTTTTTTTAAACTATCACCGTGTGGCTCGTGGTGTCAGGTAAGGGGCGTTGCTATGGAGTCGTGATGCTGGGTAAAGAGTTAACTGCTTGCATAAAATATACTTTGTTGGTTTTATCATTTCTATTGTTTTCCTTGTTACTGGGTTTGCTTGTGATTTACGAAATTGTTTTTATCCACTTTTCATTGGCCCCAAAAAAAAAGTTTTCCTCTCTTCACAACGGACAACAAAAAATTGACACAATTTAAACTTTTCTATGAAACAAAGAAAAAAGGGGAAAAAAAGAAAGAACCCAAGCTAGCAATTTGTTTCCACTGCTATTTACATTCTGTTTTTCTTCTATATACTATACTATATATATGTATATATGTATATATAGATATATATATATAAATATTTATGTTGTTTGTTTTGTTTCCTTTTCGTTTTCTCTCTTTGGCTGTGGTTTTTTAGGTTTCTGGCAGTTTATTACAAACTCACACAGACACACACGCACACACTTCCGAAAGGTTGTTGGTTGGAAATTTGTCAAAAAGGAAACTCTTTTAAGGAAAAACAACGCAATTTTATATTTCAATTTCACTCAAGTAGCGCACATTTCAAGCAATTTTCTGGTAACACCAACATACACACACACATACACACTTGCATTTTTACACCCGGCTGCATTTTGCGGGCAAAGATTTATGCAATATTTTCATAAAGCTGACAACATGACGTATGATTAATATTGTTTAGCTGGCACTTGTTTCATTCCATTCACATTTAATTGAAAATGAGACCAAAGCAGCTAACGAAAATTGATTAAACGCTTATTTTTAGGCAGAGGCAGGAAGAAGAGGCGTTGCCACTCCCCCTTCTCTATTAGGGGCAAAAAACGTTTGCTATTTTTAGCTAACGATGCGTCTTGTCTTGGCAACATTCCTGACAACCAAGGATATAATAATATCATTTAAATTGCCACTAAAAATATAAACAACAGCAACAAATTTTCTTGGCTCCCTTTAAAATTATGTCAGACACATACACACACACACACATATATTGTGAATGAAATAAAAACAACAAAGAAAAGGATAGAGATGATGATGATGATGCTGCAGACACCAACACTGACACACGCACGCACACACACTTACAGACTAAAGTATCTGTGTGTTGGCAGTATTACGTATACGACATGCACTCAATAAATTTGTGCATTTCATGACAATGACGTCGAAAGCAACGTCGACAACACAGTTTTGTAAAGCGTTCTTTATATATCTGCGTATATTTATCTATGTATGTATGTATGGGTGTGTGTGTGTGTGTGAGTGAGTGGGTGGTTGTCATATCTTTCGCATATTTCCTTCAGTTTATTTTTTGTTGATTTTACTTTTTCTTTGTTGCTTTTGCCATATGTCAAATGTCATCATTCATTTGAATGCAATTAAGTAATAGACGCCGACTAAAGTAAAATACATGTGAATACATTTGTCTCGCTATGTGCTGAAATTGATTAAAATTATGTATAGCCGAAAATTTAAAACAGAAATGAAATTGAAGTAAAGTTTATGACAAAAGTTTTCCATGAAATGAAAATCAAATTCCATAGAAAATTTGATTTTAATAGTGACTAAAACTCTGGTCATTGACCTAATAAAAGGAATTTAAAAAGGATAGAAGAAAAAAATAGAAAAAAGTTAGTCAATAAAGAAAAAATGGTTTAAGATTTAAAAGCAGTTTAACTATGGTTCGGAAGAAATAAACTCAAGTGGAGAAATAAACATTTTTGCCTTTTTTTTTTATCTCCTAAAGCCAAGAGGCAGCAAAAGTTTTAATATTTTGCTATTAAAATGGTAATAAAACTAGGGACAGATTTTTCCAGTATAGTCCTTAAAGCAAACAATATGATAATAGTTAATAGCGTATATTAAAATCAATTAAATCAGTTCTCCGGATATTAAATGCAATTAAAATATGTAAAAATATTTGGAGTTGAATAACCTAATGGTTTTATAGACAATAATATAATATAATAATAAGAGAATAATTTTTACGGCATCGATTTCGGTGATAGAATCATAGAGCAGATAATTTGATGTATATCCATGAGAGATGATTTTTTGATTAATTCAATATAATATATATATAATATATAATCATATAATAAAGTGTTTTCTTATGTCTGGATTTCATAACTCAAATTATCAGTGAATTGTTTGAAAATTAACTAATCTCAGAGTAGTTAAAATTTCGAGTACTTCATGAGACACAAATTTGTGGGAACAAGAATATTATTCATGAACATCGTATTAAATGAAACAATTTAAACATAAAATAATTTCCTTTCAATTTCCTTGAAAGAAAATAATTCGATTTTAAAGAGTTTCTCTACTTAAAAATAAAACAAATAATCTAATCATTGTGTTTTTAAATTTTATGATAATACAATCTAGTAAATTGAATTATAAAACTTGAATTTTTATGGAGCAAGGTTAATTATAAACTTTCGATCGACTATAAATATAATTAAATAAATAAATTTAAAATAGTATTAAATTTCAAATCAAATGCAAAATTTGCCATTTGAATATGATCTAAAGTATTATATCAAAAAGTTAATTATTGCAATAAAAATATATTTTTTATTCACTTAATGGACTTCAATATCATTTTATGGTTTCATTTACTTTGCTTTCTCTATGCTATGCAAGTTCATTTAATGCATTTGACATTTTGTATGCTGCCATTTATTTTGATTTATTTAGTTCAATTTGCCTTTTTGTTATTTGAGTTGTGTAAATTGAGTTTTTAATTAAAGTCAGGCAAATGCGTAAATATTTGAAAGAGCTTCTCATTGGGCAATTGAAATAAATTGAAACAGTTGCTTTCGCTTGGTTTCACTTGCTCATTTTGATTACTTTCTACTTAAGTATCTGTAATTTCCGGTTAGTCATTGATTAAAGCCAGCAACTGCGAATGATTAGGGTGTGGGCTTACCATCAGTTTTTGTGATTACTTAAGAAATTACCTCTATGGCAGGATACAGTAGTCAATTAGCATGATATCCTTGGGGCTTATCACATTCTTATTACGATGATGCTAGCTAGTCTACTTTTATATTACGTTTACGTTTTCATTTATGCTTGATTGATGCTAAAAGATGCTTTGCAGGTAAAACAATACCAAAGCTAGAACTTGATGCCAAGCCACCTGGCTTGGGAATCGAGCAATCGAGAAATCAAGAAACCAGACGCATCGTAAATCATGAATGTGAAAGTCCTGGCAGTTCTGCTTCTTTCGTCTCCCACTCCTGTGACCTTCTGAAATCTAACCATTACCCAACTGCCTTTAGCGATTTTATTGCACAATTTTTCTTGTTTCGCTGTGAAATTTTTTTTCTTCTTCTTCTTTTTTTTTATTTCTTTTTGTTGTTGCTGTTGCCTTCAATTCGTTATTGGCTACAAATGGAAAGTTTCCGTTTGGCAAAGTTTGTAGGCAAATTTTCTTCTCCGCTTTCTTTAGCTGCCAAAAGGTGTTTGAAAGCAAATCATAAAAAGTTGGCTTATGCTTCCATCACCGCCTTTTGGCCATTATCCTGGACCAGTATTGTTCCTGCACGTGTGTTAGTCTGTGTGTGTGTGTATATGTTCATTTTTTTATTTTGTTATCGCCTTAACTTGCCTGAATTATTTATATACAAAAGGAAATATTCATTCACGCGAACTAATGAAGTGTCAAAAATGGCGGCGCCCAAAAAAAAAAGTATGCTACGGTTTATTTTTCATTTATTTTTTATTTTGTTTTTTATTTTTTTTTGTATTTTTTCTTTGTGTATTGCAGTATGCGCATTGACCTTGAGCAAGAACTATACCGAGTGTAGACTAAAATAGCTTAATAAGCCAAAGAACGAGCGAAAGAGAAAGACTTTATCATGCGAATGTTTTGCATTTGAAAGCGCAGGGAAACAAATAGAAAATTCAAAGAAGAACAAAAAAACAAAACACGTTACCAACTTGTTTTCACTGTCTCTCGGTGTCTGTGTCTACGGCTATGTGAGTGTGGCAACATGAATGGCCCTCGAACTGAGGGCAGTCAACACCCAGAAACTTCAACGCGTAATTTAATGCCTCGACACGCTATCGATTCGATTCCATCTCTATACAGACAGACAGGAAAAGGGAATGCATCTAAATTACAATTAGACCCAATTTCATTGTCGTCGTCTAGGTCAATTTGGGTGTATATATGTCTCTATACTTATATATTTGTCTAGCATAAAGGAAGAGTTCTCAATAGAAATTGGAAATAGTAATTGTCTAATTTCCAATTTCCCTTAAACAAAAGTTGTCCTCATCCCTTACATTTATATATATATATATACATACATATATATAGAGAGTTAGGGTGATTCAAAAACGTAAGTAGGGGAATTTTTGTATAGTAAGTGGCAAAATGAATTATAGAATAGAAACACTTTTAAGCTGGCCAATTCAGTCTTGATTGAGCTTAGCTAATTTGTGGAGCGGAAGCTATGATCACAAAGTTCATCAGTGCAAAATGTTTTAGCGGAAATACTGAATTTATCTATAGATTTTGCGCAAATAAAATCTTAAATGAACTATTGACACTAAAGGTATAAAAAAGAGATAAAGACAAATAACGAAAGCAGTGTTAAACTTTTACTTAATTTACTTGGCTTTTATTGACGTATAAAATTTTTAACTTTATAATTTTCCTTAAAAAATAAAAATTATCTTTCATAGTGTACTATCTGTTTTAAAATTAGTTACTTTAATCAACATTCTTAGACCAGAGAGTTAGAAATCTAGTTTTGGTACTATCTATCCCAACGACTAAAGATAGCTACGTATAAAATAATTTTATAGTTGCAAAAAAAGTCAATTGAAAAAATATATTTTTATATATAAATTATGGCGTTCAGCGAGTCTTAATAAAACGACAAAAAGGTTCTAGAATCTAGACAATAGATTCCGAAATCTATATCGCAAATAATTATAAAATTATTTTTTTTTATGACAGCACTAGCATTTAACAGAAGAGTTTTTAGAATTAGTTTTTAATATAACACCATAAACAAAAACTAATGGGCATTAGCAATGGAGAAATATATAATAAATTCTTTATTGTTGAATAAATATAAATTAAATATCTAATCAGCTTGTGTTGCAATTTGCTTTAAATCAAAACTTTTTATTACAGATATTTATATAAGTTTTGGCCACTAAATATTAAAACTTAAGAACCAAAACTAAAAGACAGAAATTAATTATTGAATGCTGAAACTAAAATTATAAATAAAATACAAAGAGAATTGGTACCCAGTACTTAGTACCACATGAAATTTTGTTGGTTGATGGCTATTAACTTGTATGGAACTAGGCTAAAATTCTTGGAAGCAAATGTTAAGACGTTTAGTTTTGAGCCACCCTAATGGGTACATACGAGTACAAAGTCGTTTATCTTTCGTTCAGTATGTGTTTTGTGGTTGATTTGTGTATCTATTTGAATTTTGGTTACTGTAATCTGGTCGTCGATTTGGTGGAGGAAAATTACATTTGTAGGTCGATTAGGCTCAACTATGTATGTATATATGTATGTACATATGTATAGATGGCTAGGGACGAAATGGCTGGCCACATTTCAATTGAACTGTTGTAAATTTTTCTTCTTGGCTGCCCAAACTCCACATATTTCCGTTTGTGTCAATATTTACAAAACTGAAAAACAGCCGAGCCCTTAATGTTTGTGTTATTCGAACAGCTTTAATACGGCCGCCTTAGTCAGGGATTTGTTTATTGAAGCGCTATTTGTATTATTTTGTATGAGGTCTCTCTCTCTCTCTTCCTTTTCCTTATTCCGCATTTTTTTTATTTGGGGGCCTCACGTGTTGGCATATTTGCCTTTGAGGGGATTTCCCCAATCATTTTTCCTTCTTCCTTTCCTGTCTATCTGTCTGTTGGATGTGTGTCTGTGTGTGTGTTTGTCAATTTGCTAAAGAAAACCATGGAAATTGCTGTGTACAGCCGACAATGCCAATCAACACGCATACGCCGTGTGGCAGCGATTTTGTAACGTTACTTTATTTCTATTTTGGTTATTTTTTTGCTTTATTTTGTTGTGCCCTTTGTGAATGCGCACGCGAAGGCTCTTAGTTACAATTTGGCTTTCTAACTGGCCATTGGACCATACCCCATGGCCGGCAATTTACGAGCGTAATCTGGGCAAAATTGTTACTTTGTATTTAGCATAAATATTCATTTAGTTTGTGTTCCGCAAATTGGGAGTGGTTGGCCATTTATTTAATTATGAAATTTGCAATATATTTGGCCAACTGAAAGAATTAATTTCAACTTTTAGCCCATATTGAAAATAAGTAATTGATTTTCGTAATAAACTAATATTCAACTAATTGAGATGAATTTTCCTTCTCCTTGTTTGTCATGTAAGCTCAGTTGGCATAAACTGCTGACCCAATCAACTTGGCCTGATGTTTACATGGCCGTAGATATCAGTTGGCAAGACAGTTGGCACCAATTTCTCATCATTGAAAGAGTTTCAAACTTTTAAATATTTAATTTTCATCAATAAAGTGAAGTTTATCAAGAGATTAAAATTGGTTTTGCGGCAACAATTTTTCAAGTTGAGGTCTGGTAAAGTAAAAAACAAATACGGGTTACTTTTTTATAAATTAATATTTAAAACATTGAAGTACAGGAAATCTCTTTTTGATTAATTCTTAAGATCAAGTTAAAAGAAAAATCTGAAGCAAAGTCTTCATATATAGTTATATGCACTATAAAAAATAATGTAGAGAAGAACAAAGAGTTTTACTTGATTTATTATGTATATAATATAGCTACATATATTTTTTTTTAACTTTGATCGTAAAAACTAATAAAAAAGAGATCATATTTGATTTAGGTATGTATTTAGTTTGATATATTCACTTTCAAAATCCAAATTCGTTTATTCTGTATAGCTGCTGACTAAAGGGAACACAAATTTTATAAAATTATTAATTCAAATATTTGCTGAACACCTCTTTCTGTGAGTTTAAGGGAGCCCAAAGGATATAATAAATATTAAAACATTAAGTGCACAAATCGAGTAATTAGGCATAATAAAAAAGTACAATAAAATATCGATTGAACCTATAAATCGAAATATATAAATTTAAATATTTCATTTTGAACTTATTCCTGCCAAGTCTACGTTCATGTTTAAATGTTTTTTTGGCTCTTTCTATTTTCGGAATTTAAAATTATTCTGTTTATGTTATATATTTAATTATCTAATTAAGTTGGGGACTTTACGCCAGAGAATGATTATTATTTCAGCTTTTAATTAACACCAATTTGCAAAATTTGTTCCTGACCTCAACTAAATAAATGATAATTTGCCGAAACTGTTCTCAAATCTTTTGAATCTATAGAGAGTTTAATAGAATTTAATTAAAAAGTTCAATTTATTGCACAATAAACTAGATAAATAAGTAGCCAAAGATGCTGCCGTGCCATGTGTAGAGAGCATTGCAGAGTATTTTGTTAATTATATTTTTCCTGCAGCTACATATTACAAGTTAACAAGTTTATACATCAGCCATGTCTATAATTTTGAAATTGCAAAGCTACACGCACACACATACAGACACAAACACGTAGGAGGCAACATAGCGTATACGCAACGCACTTGTAACATGTTACAGCATTTCAATGTTGATTAGCCGCGGCAAATTGTGGGCAAAAAATTGCTTTGGGCCAGTGTCCTGAATAATAAAGCCGCAAATAATAATAAACAACAAAGCATCCACATCTAGCATACGAGTCCTTTCTACATCTACATCCTCATCCTCAAGCTCCTCCTTTCAACTTTTTTCTCTTCATCCTCATTTCGGTTTCTTTCTATTTGTTGCGTTGTTTGCGATGCCACGGCTCTCTGCTGTCCCATGGCCAGTATTCTTCTATGTTGGCTTTGCTTTTCAAGTAGCTACTGCTTGCAGTCTGAAATTTCAATTTAAAAGCTAGTAATTTTTCAAGGCTCTGGCCAGCGATAGATAATGGACAGAGGGAGACCCAGAGAAGGAGATGAAAAAGTTACTGCCCCGCTTTGGCTGGTTACCACTTTTGTGTGTTGCCACACGACCTATGTATATATGCAAGAGCAGGCACTGTAAAAGCTTCCTAAATAGTTAAAAGTTTTTGGGGGATGTTGTACCAACATTTTTACCATTTTTTATTCTTACGAATATTAAAAATAAACCAAAATATAAAGCAAAATAAACCTTTTTAAAAAATGTTCTTGCTTGTTACGCAAATTGCAATGCTTTTCTTTTAAGATTTAGTCAAATTCAAATATACAAAATGGAAGTATTCATCACATATCATATAGTCATAATCTATCATATAGTCATAATCTTTTTCAAAATTCGTTTTGAGTTATCGATATTTTAAAGGTACAAGCGCAGGCGGAATCGATATTTAAAATTTGTTACATATCAGATTGTTTCCTTTAAAACTTTTATTTGCATGTAACTATTTCTAATATTTTTAGATATGTTTTTTATGTATTTAGGTATTTCTACTTGTTAGATCTGTCCATCTACAGAGTGATTACTGTTACATTTGTTTCTCATATGATCGAGGTCCTGTGTTTAGTTTGCCTTCTGCATTCGCTGGGGCATGAAATCTGTGCAGCTTTTTTTGTTGTATTTTATTCTTGTTTGCTTTTGCTTTTCTTGAGCTGCCGCTTAACTGAATGACTGACTGGATGACTGGCTGCCCCTGGCTAACAGATAGAAAGAGACCAGAAAAGGAGACGAGTGTCAGAGAAAAGGAGAAGGGGAGTGTCTCAATTGTCTTGTGCCCGAAAGCTATTTGACGCAGGCAAAAACAAAAACCAGACAATTGCTACTATATATATATAAGTGTGTGTGCGTGTATGTGTCTGTGTGTGTGTGTGTAAGTCTTTTTTTGGCCGTCAATGGCGGCATAGAATTTCCACTAAACAAAACACAAAACAGAAAAAGAAACAAATTCTAAAACTATTTCCCGGCATCGACTTTAAAATACTGTACAAATTGAAGCAGTGGAAAATAAAAATCGATATATTTCTGTAACCAATCGATCAACGGGAAATGGTGAAATAAACTTTTGTCTAAACGACAATCATTCATTTATTGGATTCTACTTTACAACTATGATTAAATATTTCCAAGTCCATGTTTATTTCAATTGTCAAAAAATATATTGATTGATTTGCATTTATTTATGGAGCTGCTTTTGTAGTAAAGTAGGTTATATACCTATCACTTATTTATAATTTCGAAAATCTATTTGTTTTGATGTTGCATTAAAAATGCAAATAGAATTACAGAGTTACAAATATTTTAAAACTTGTGTTATACCCTTTTATCCCTATGTATAAGGGATATAAAAATATAGTCAAAGAAAAGAAAAACTTGGAAACTTAAGCCATAAATGCCGAGCAAAGCAGACGAAAGAGCAGACTCACACACGCACATACAATCACACACACATTCACACAATCAGAGACACAGGGTTGGCATCTTCATGGCTGGTAGCCTAACAAAAAGGCAACAGAAATAAAAAACAAGTTAAATGCCCGGGGAATACTCATACGCCTAGTTGCCTTGACTGAAATTTGTTTTGCCAGGGGGATTTTTTATTTAGTTATTGTTGCACCCTTCTTTAAACACTGAGGTAGTTGATAAATACAGCCTTCACGTGGCCCATAGTCTGCGATTAGCCTAAAGAATATGCCCTTATACCTCCCCCCCACACACTTTACATTCCTAAGAGGATTTCTCTTAAGGCATCGCATTGTTAACACGTCGCACACTTTGCCATTATTTATGTACGCCTTTATTTTTACATTTTGTTCTATGGCTATTTACACTTCAAAATGTGGCTCAGTCTCTGGCTTCTAGACACTCAGTGGACTCTGTGGCTCTGGTGAAATTATAGTCAAGTGTTAATATTGTGGCCCATAAAGAGATAAGGCCATACATATTACTTAGCCAGGCAATTGCCGCCGGCATTTGAGCTACCAATGACCGGACGGTGCCTGGCAGCTGGCAACTGGCTTGATATGCCCAGACAATGCCAGTATCTGAATAGAAGTGACAGTGGCAGCCAGTTGGTTAGGGATGATGTGGACAGAGCACAACAACAATAGCTTAGGTACTTTGCCAAGTGGCAAGCGTAGAATTAGATTAAAAGGCAATGGGATTCTTAGTGTTAATTGTGACCATCCTGTGGATGCAGCTACTTATTGTTCTTGCTGCATGAGTTTTATGTTAGAGATTTCCTGAGAAATGTGGCAATGTTTTTGAAATATCTTTCATCTAGTTTAATCTAGCAAAAGGCAAACAGATATAAATTGTGAGAATATAATTGTGAATTATTATCTTACCATGTTCTAAGGAGAAACAGATTTAACGGTCATATTTTTAATTTAAATGTAAGTGACATAATGGCTTCTGTTTGATTTACCGCTTACAGACAATGTTAATGTTAATTTACAGTTAACAGATTCTTGCATTTTGATACAGTTTTTTCTTTTTTTACATTTTTACTTAAATGTGATGTTGCCATGGCGAAATCGTTTTTAAAGAGGCCTTTAAAATGTGGCTTTTGCACTCTTCAGTCTACTTTTACAATAATAATTTTGATTCCTAATTTTCTTTGACATTTGTCTAAGTCCTGAAAAAATGAAAGCTTCCAATTTCGTTTTGGAGAGGCTAAGACAGAGAAATAATGTTTATCATTAACTTTTTGACCTCTAATCTTTTTCATATTGCACAATATTGTAAAAATACTTAGAAATAAAAAGCAATACTTTATTCCAGGAATTGTTAAAAGTCAATGAAAGTGAACTAAGCAAAGGCTACTGCACTTGTCCACACTCTATATATATCAAATATTCTCATAAACTTTGGTTTAACTAGAAATCTGTGGGTTATGACTGTAATAAACAATTTCCCAATTGCAGTAGTTATTGCTTTTGAGCTATTTTAAACAGAACGACCTCCAATTTCAATGCCATAAGTTTAATTAAAAAATATAAAACTGTTGTTAAACATAACCCATTTAGCTTTGTTGATAGATTTGACTTTGAAGTGCCAAATGCATGCTAATTTCGAATCCTTCTGATGGCCAATAACAAGAACATTAATCGTGAACAAACGAAGGCCGGGAGCAAACTCGATACGATTTTGGAGAATCGCTTGCCGCATTGTTTAACATTGAGCAGGCACCGCATGTTGACAATTAGTCTTCAAATTAAGTGGGTGGACACTGGAGACCAATAACCAGTGGTTATTTGTGCTGTTGTACCATGTAGTGTTTATGTTGGCTTTATTCTCGCCCTGCAGCCGGGCGTGTTTCTGTTTCTGTTTATGTTTATGTTGGCAGGCTCCATCCAATAAAATTGATTGTCCTTTTTTGTTGCGGTTACTTTACATCTGGCCGTGAGAAACCCAAAAGAGTGTGGCAACAGAAAGAATAATGACCAAGGGAAGGAAAGAACGAAGCAGGAAAAATTGTGGTAGTGGCTGTTGAACAGGTCGTTAGCTTAAGGTGTTTGGTGTTTGGCTTTTGTGGGCAATGGACAAAGACGAAAGTCAAGTAATTAAGATAGAGACAAAGACAGAGAGATGGAAAGGGAATAGGAAAAGGAACCACTCGAGAAACCACTTAATGCTAAGGACTTCAAAGAAACAGAAGTCTGCCTCCAGGAGCAGACAGAAGGTTCGGTTTGTTGGTAAAACGGACAAAGGTCAGCGAGACGGTTTCGTTTGTGTTTATGCATCTTTTATGCAGCAACTTCATTAAATTTCCCTTTTACGAGCGTACACGCTACAAATCGTTAAAGTCATCTAAAACTTGCCACAGTTGTTGGCCACGCCCCGCAATACGAAAAAAAAAAGAAAATGCTTCCCCACCTCCATTTGGCCACTGGCAAAGGCAAACAACATAAACAAAAACGGAAGTGGCCGAGCAGCTGTAGAGGGAAATAACAGGACAACGGTACTTTTAATTACTTTCTGCATAAATTTGCACTCATTTCCCTATTTCGGATACATTCTCAACGAGGCGAAAGAGAAAAATCGGAGGTGGACGAACATGAAAAAGAAAACAAGAAAAACACTGAAAAATAAAGAAAAATAAAGGAAAATATTTTTCTTCTATACATCTAAGTAACAGCAGCCCATTCGCATCCCAACACAAAAAAAGGAAGACTTAAAAATTTACCTGAAACTGGTGAAGATGCCATTAAGGGACTCGTTCCTGGCATACAATTCGCTTTATGCCCAACACTTGAAGGTAGCTCTTAAATACGAATAACGGCATCTCCCTAAACGCACATGTGTGACGAGTGGCGGGCTGGTATCCATAGTGTCGTGGGCTAAAGTTAGCCAGCCAATGGCAATGATACGCATTTTTTTTTTCTTTGCGCTTGTGTAACTTTTCTGTGGTCGTTGTTCCTTCCTTGTGCTCCCTGGGAAATTGTTATTTAATTATGGTATCCTTGCTCTGCTCGAATGGCGGCCCAGGACAACAACTGGTCACGTACTACCATAATGGCAAATAAATCAACAGCGGAGGAGTCATTGCAAGTGACATACCATTGATGTGGTCACTGGGTCACTATTCCCCACCCGCTCAAGTACAGGAACACAGCTAAAAATGGGGGAAAAACGAGCTCACAGAGCGTAAAATGATTGACTTTAAAGTCAAATTGTACAATTTATGGTGCTGGCAGGCGGAAATAACTTTACGCAAGCCACCACCAGCCACACCACTCGCCAGTTTGTGTCAGAGGTTGGCATGACATTCAATTAACTCAATACCAGGAATCAGAATGCCATAAAGAAGGCAAATGTCAGTTACATTTACCACACGCTATGCATGTTTGTATGTGAGATTATCTATGTATCTGTCTGTGCGTGTGTGTGTGTGTGTGTGCGAGTGTCTGTGTGTGGGAGAGGTGGAAAAGCACTTGATGAAATGACTTTCTAATTGCCCAGTCAATCTAAAATGGGCACAAACATTGCAAGTCCGACAATGTTTCCCCTCAATTTCGTATGCATTTGGTTATCTAGGTATATTGTGTAGCATACTTTTAGGGGTCTACCTTAGTCATTCACTTTGAACTAAAATTTGTTATTTAAATTGCCGTTTAACACATAATAACCTTAACAAATGCTATAAAATCGAATTGAATCGGCATCTTCTATACCTATAGGATTTCAACTAGTCAAATTGGTTTCTTGATATACCATAATTTATCTTTAACTCATGTAACTTCTTTAAATTTTCTTTTTTGCTTGGCTGAGTTAAAATAATTCAATAAAGTTGTTTTCAGAGAGATCGAAATGTTTTTTTTTCGGGTTTGCATAGTTTTATAAATTTTATTATAACATTTTTCTTTGCAAAAAATTAGACAATTCTATGATAAACAGATTTTTGAGTGCTATTATACTGCCCTATTGTAAAATTTGCAGAATAAAAATATTTCAAAATCGAAGCAAAAGTTTTTTCCATCAATAATATTTAATTAATAATATTATGGCATTTAGACAAGAAATACAAACTTCTGTTTTATAAATCTGTTTTAAATGAATGCGTAAATGTAATTTTTTTTTGGAGTTCTTTGAATCTATGTAATCGAAACTTAGGATTATTATTTATTTGGTAGAAATGTGTGCTTAAAAGGCAAAAAAGGTACAAAAACCTAACATATATGTAACACAACTAAATCTTAATCGAAATCTAATAAACTTTAGTAAACCTTAATGAATAGACCGTAATAATGTGCTAGTCGTATCGTAGGTTGAATCTTTACAATTACTTTTGTAATTTCAGGTTAAAAATCAATATTGTGGCTTAATGATGTAGAAATGTTGTTACCACCAGTTCCTTTATTTTAATGTTAAGCAGATAATTACATTAAACTTAAATTATTTCACTGTGGAGGTGCGAAAGTTCTCTCGACTTTCTTGGACTTCTTCTTCCTTAATACCGTTAGAGCCGTGGAAACAGTTACTGCATCTGGTTCTCTTTGACCTACTTGGCCCCTCACCACTGGTGCCCACAATGAAGTGTTATTTATGTCTGAATAAATTTAATATCTTGCACAGCACCTTCGTATCTTCAATTAAATATCAATATTTCTTACGATTTAATTAAAGCTGATTTTTGGTTGCCTAATTTACCTTTGGTTTATATATAATAAGATTATAATATATCTACTTGGCGTACCAGAAACTATTGAGCGTAATGTGTCCTGTTCCAGTCATAAAACACAATGCGGAAAATTTACCGTTGCTTTTAATTATCATCGTTTCCATTGTTACTGTTCCGAATGGTAATGGAATACCCACTCGTTCATTCATATTCATTATGTTCGTATGATTGATGTGGACGAGCTCGTTGCGTTTTGAATCTATTTACTTGTCGCTCATTTTCAGTCCCATTTGAACTAATTTTGTCTATTGTTCGATGTTCAAACGTTTGGTTCTCTCGTCAAATATAAATGAACATTTGATTGATTTCAATGACCTTTATTAGATCGTTTTCTCCTCGGCATTGCAATAAACTATATTTCTAACAAGCATATCATTTAAATGGAAAATTGATTAAATAATCTGCTATTCACAACCATATCGCTTGATTGCTTTTATATTATTTACATAAAAGTTGTTAAGTTATTTATGGGATCATATGTCTGCCAAACTTATTATGTATGCTGTTGTATATAACAGTTATTAAATTAAGCAACTAGATTCCATTGATTAATTTCAATATCTATGTATTTTACTTAGTCATTCTGCTGATTAAATGTATTTCTTACTCAGCAAGAAAATGCAAAACCCGTTGTCTGAATGTGTTTGAATCCTTAGAAGTCCACCCAAATCTCTATTAGTTGTTTTAGGTCAACTATTTTGTTTAGTTATTTTCAGGTTAAGGTTTTGCCTAATTATATTCAAATGATTTGTTTCAATTCCTATTTCATTCAGAAGTTTTACTTTTTGCCCTAAACAAATGTTTCGTTTCATCTTGATTGATATTTAATCAATTGAAGGCATTTGTCTCTCTTTTCGGCCTTGATTCTGTGTCTATGTTAATTGATTTCTATTAATAGGACATTCCATTGGGACTGGTTTGCCATGTGTTTGCTTTGACTTGTATAATTTTATTTCCGATGATAGAAAATTAGAATAAATAATTATTAATAGATAAAGAACTGTTAAGTTGGATTCATTAATAAATTGTCTAATGCTCAACATTTTTTTTACAAAGTAGAATTAAATCAAATAATGTTAGTGGTGGAATCCAAAAACGTTCTTTACATCGATTTATAGAGCTATAGAGGACGATTCCAGTTACTCTATTTCAATTAAACAAAATATTATGTATGTATTGTAAAACTGAATTAAATCTTATTTTGTTATTATTTATTTAAATTATTATTTATATAATATTATTCATTCAATATTCAAAATGCGACTGGTGGAACAATTATTCTTCCTTTAATTTTATTTTCTAACTTTACAAGGTAAAGCATTTAATTTTCTGATCTTCCTTTTACATGTTTCTAAATTAAAAGTATTGGCCCAGAAATTCCAAGTAAAACTGCGATTATAATTACCTTGCAATATTCCTGTTTTAATCTAAATCTGACTAATATTATTTTTTGATCTGATAATTAGTTTCAGGGTATTGTTAAAATAAATAAAGAGCATAAGTATAATATTCAAAAACACACTTTTAATTCCACAAAATCAAAGAGAATTGATTGGATTTGATTCAACTAAAACCATAAAGGAATCTTTTAAGTATACAAACGTATTGAATAAACAGTTATACACTGATTACTTTTTTTGTCTCGTTTTTATATTTAAAGTATTTGTTAAAGTATTTAAGGTATTAAAGAAACCTTAAAAAATTCCAATAAAAGTTCCTAACAATGTTAACAAGAAGACTAAAACGTTTTAAAGCGATGTTTCCACATTTTAAATACGAATGTATTGAAACATTTAAAGTGCCATTAATGTCAGAAATCAGTAAGAACTATAAAAATTTAATGTTGTTATTTATAGGGAAACTTTTGTATGACCAATTCACACCCCAACTAACTATTAATTTCAACTGGCTCTGACAGTTGGCTCTCGGCAGTGCTTAAAGTCGAAATAGGAAAAGAATAATTGCTTTTGATTATTGCCCCATCATCGTTATAGCCGCAAACAACTTGAGCCAAGCACTTTTATCGAAAGCAAAGCCAAATAATTATATCAGTTATTCGGCTCATCAGCTCAGCTTACCTTATCGTTGACCTAAATATTGCTTCATAATCATTTATCACCGACTATCTTTAGTATTGCCATGTATATTGATTGTGCACGGACTTTAGCTTTAGGAGCTTAGCATTTAAGTGCGCTTCTTCTATGCTGACTCTAACAAGAATTTCAAACATAAAGTCTTATTCATTCTATTCGATGTTGGTCAAGGACAAAAATGGAGCAGTGCATGACCACCAGCATACGAAGGAGCAATAGCAGCATGTCACCTTTGCTTACAATCCTCCTTGTAAATAGTTTTCAACTGTCAGGATGTAAGGAGGCAGCGGGGGGTTTGAGTTAGAGGGGATAACAAAATACGTCAATATTAAGTTAACTGACAAAAACCACTAAGATGCTTTGCGGGATGTCTTTCAGTTCAGTTCAGCTGTGGAGCAATTGCTTATCCTTCGTCAGACAATATACACACACACACACACAGACACACATGCAGGTGTGTGTGTGTGTGTATGAGTGAGTGCTTAAAATGTTTTCAAAATCCACTCAAGCTCACAGAGAGTCAGTTGAAAAAGCTATTGCTGATGGCATGACAAACCCTCCGACAGAAGGGGAGACGGGCAGCTGCGGGGCATAAACAGTAGACAGCAGCAAAGAGATTCAAGTTTATGCGGGGATTTCAATTTGGCAATAAGATTTGGATTTGCCCTTGCCAGGGCATATCATTTTATCGTGCGCACACAAATGAAATTGACAGCTAATCCGTAATTGATCTGGAAAAAAGGTATGACAATGAGAATGTCACTGACAGTTGATAGACACCTTAAAAGACGGCATTCTGTCAACTGTTTAAGTGTTAAAAATAACACATAACTGAAGTTTCAGTCACGTGCCTCAAACTCTGCCCCGTCTCTCCATGGAGATGAAGTTTGTCACACATAAGCTTGAGTTGGGGCTAACCAACCAACCAACCAACTAACCAAACCAACTGACGGCAAAGCATGAATTTCAATTTTATTTTGCTTTTACGCCACATGACAAATGTCCTTGGGTATAACAAGAGTTGGAGCAGGAGTAGAACTGGTCTGTGAGTTGGGTTCATAAAAATTTTGTATGGAAATGCGTAAAACGCAAAAATTTTTGCAACGACCCAAAGCAGCAATAAGAAATCATAAATAAAACAATATCACATAAATGCATAGTAACCTTTTTTAGAGCATGATTAAATTTGCAATCACAACGAAGTCCTTATACTCTAAAACATTTTTAAATGACCTAGTTTCAGTGGATATTTAATGGGTTAAATGAGAAATTTGTATAGTTAAGTAGCAAATGTTAATTGCTTTATAGTTATTAGCATACTTTTAGGTGCTGTAAAAAGTAATTTACCAAGTAACAGAAAATTAGCAGTTTGCAAATTCTCAAATTATAATAATATCAATTCGTATTTTTTATCATCAGTGTTGTTCTTAACTTTATTTATTTATTTATTTTAAAGTAAGAAAAAATGTTAAGTGTAATTACTTAATATGTTCTATCACTTCCAAACTAAATCTGCATATCTAATTGATCTTTAAAGAAGATATATTTAAAAAACAGTGAAATATTTGAAAATCAATGGATCATATTATTGCTAAACATTTTGTGGTCATAAAACCATAAAGTTAAATGAGTTACAGAGAATAAAGTAAATACAATATTTAAAGAACCCGATATAAAAGTCGTTAATTTTTATTTCAATTTTCCTGCTTAGATTTTCAACTTCTAATGCCACTTTATGTTTTTTGTTGTTTATGGGAGTGAAAAGTTGCATATACCCTTTGGGTAAGTGTATAAATATGAAGTAGCAATTCGGGTGATTCGTGAGAGTTGGAGCATACCTAACATATATAAATATTAGGATGAGGGAAAAATGGCGGAGAATATCATTTGCTCCTTAACACGCAATTGCTTTCCGAAGGGTGAGGTAACACGTGTGGCATGTCCTGTCATGATATGAGCATGTTTTGTGTGTATATGCGTGTGTATATTAAGTGTGTTCCTTCCATAGCATAAGATAATAGTACAAATAATAAAAGCAAGTGTAACAAAAGCCCTAAAAGCATAAACCAAAGTGTATATATATGTATATGTATATATAAACATGTACAAAAACAAAAACTAACAAGCACAACACGCAGGAAGCAGGAATAAAAATTCAAGAAAACAACAAAGAAACAAAAAAGAAATAGAAAAGGGAACACAACGAAAACCCGCAAGGATAACGCAAAGCGCATACAAATGTCAGCCAGAGACAGAGAGCTGTTCGCCATAAACGGCGCTGTCAACGCTGCTGCTTAAACCTCCACGTCAGGCAATTGACATTTCAATACGACAGAATCACTGCTGGGCTAGAGAAGCAGAGGGGCAACAGAACCAGCAGTAGCAGCAGGAGCAGTAGCAAGGACAAGGCAATATGGAGGACTCTACAGCCGGACCAGGACCGGGGCCAACAACCAAGAAAAGCTCTACCACCTTGTCAGTGGATCGGGCCGCATTTCTCTTGCTGCGCGTCCGCAAGGCATTCAAGAAGAAGCGGCAACAACGCAAGGAACGACAGTAAGTTGAATGTTTGCATTTACTTTACTTGGCTATTCGCCTGCCCTTTTTTTTCTCTCGTTTTGGATTTAGTTGGCGGATTTACTAGGATTTCCCTTATTAAGCCAACACACAAAGATAAGGCGAAATTTCAATTCGTTATCCTAACTTTCAACAAACAAAATCAGCAGACTTTTGTTGGATTTTGTCGCAATTAAAAGTGATTTACTTATCATAAACCACTTTTTTGAAACAAGCAATTCAGACAGACAGACCGACAGACAGGCAGTTTGAGATTGAATTGGGGAATTGTAAACGTCGAAGAATGAATTTTCCATTGAAGCAATTTCGGCTGATGAATAGTGCAACGTTTTTGGTCGTCCTCAGGTACCCAGAGATGAAGCGCCTTAAAAGCTTCGAGTTGTTGTGGCAAGAACAGGTGCAATGTTTGGCAAAGGTAAACAACAGTTTCAGCATGCGGGCCGAGATGGCAGGTAAATTCAATCTCAATCTTACATTCACATGATAATCTGTCATGCATTGAGTGCATCTCATGGGCTTGGCACAAAATGTGCAAGTAGGAAAAAAGGTTTAAAAAAAGGAAAAAAGATCAAATGTATTAACTGTTGTAATTTTGGGAAAACTATGCAAAGTGTTTGCCCATTTTCATCACTTGCTATGCTCCGGATTTGGTTAAGGTTTAGGAAGTGGCAGTTGCCTCTGTGTACTCAATTTAAACTTCGAGGCAGCTCGTTATAAATTCTTCGACTTGTTCTTTTCATTTCCGTTTCTTGAGAGAATTTTCAAAATTTTTTGCTTCGCTGCACCGCCGTAATGAAAATGCTTTTTATGCTTTGGCATTTTCATGTTCAACATTTTCTTAAGCCTAAACAGCACAAACTCAATTAGGCGCAAGGAAACGGCATGGGCATAGCGGAGCAGTTCAAGGAGTCGCTGAAGTAGTGACGAAAGTTCTGCGGAACGTTTGTCTTAAGTTTTCTTTTTTTTGCCAAGTTAATGCCACGGAATTCTTGTAATTTTATTAAAAAAAGAAAAGAAAGAAAAATGAAAACAAACAGGAAGAGAACACTGGGTGTGGCATCAATGTTGCTTCGAAAGGGGTTAAAGAGAACCCAACATCCAATAATTTGATTACACGAGCAACATTTGCTCTAATTATGCACGCACATGTAAACACAGCGCCAAATGCAATTACATGAACCTAAATTCACCCCAACACACACACACACACACACGCGCATACACAAACACATACTCACCCATAAGATTACAAGGCACACAGTGCGTATGTGTAATTTGACAAGAGTAGATACAGAGATAGATAGATCCAGGCCGCAAATACTGTGATGATGATGAAGATGATGTTATTTTTCTATGTTGCCAATGGAAAAATACTATCCGGACACGGTCCTTTTATACATGGGAATAAAACTTTTGTTTGGCAAGCAAAAGTTGATTAGATGATAGACAGGTTGCTTTGGGACATAAGGAAGAGCTCCAATTGGTATTTATCTGTATTTATGCGAATGCAAAAATAATCAATAATAATAATAATAATGAAATGTGAGAGCAGTTGCTGCAGCCAAAAGAAAAAAGAAATTTTTAGAAATTCATATCTAATACATCATTTAATTTATCCTGTCAGCAATTTTTCATTGTAAATTTTGCAAGTTTATAATTATGAAATTTAATATGGCAAAAAAAACACGATAATAATCATTCATTTCTTTTATTTTTTTTTTCGTTTTTTAGTTGGTAGCAAAAGCCAAAGTAATAGTAAAAATTCTGCGGGATTGTTCTGAAGTACTTTTTCTTCACAACTTCTTAAACTTCTTAAACTTAAAAGCTATTTATTACTTTTTTATTGATTTTGTGTTTCTGGCAGTTTTATACTTGAGAAAAACTTTTACACACTCGTGAAAAGCGGAAGTTGAGAAGCGGAAAATAAAAGAAAATTGTTTAATTATTTGCAAAGTAATAGCAAAACGTTCAGCATTAGCGTTATGTATTTTAATCCATCAATTTTTATAACCGCTTTCATATTATTGCAGTCCCTCAAGAGCTATTATCTATATGTTGTTACATTAATAGTTGTTAATTTTCGACCATTAGATTATAGCTGGCTGATACGGAAGATTTTAACTGTTGTACGCAACGAATTTAGGTCTTAGCTAACACTAGCACTTTGCACTGATTGAACTAATTACTAACTCGAACATTAACAGAGCATGTTAATGTTAACATAGAAGAAATACTCGACCATTAACATACATAAACAAACTAAAAAACTTCTTAAACTTAAGTTTTGCAGACTATAATCAAATAAAGCAAAGACTAAGGGAGATTTAGGTGATACATAATAAATAATTAAGATACGGGCTTCTTGAAACTCATTTAAAATTCCTTAGAGTTTAATATAAATGAAATTCAGTGTGTTGGAAATATTTTGAAATAATGAAATACTAATTCACCAAGTTGACCTTTTGGCATTTATTTATTTTCGCATTTGATGCACCCTTACTCATTAAATAGGACCCCATTCTTAAAGCTCCATTATTTTGGCATAAAGTTTTATGTTGGTGCCCATCTTCAAGTATTTTACGGTAATTCAGGCAACATGTTAACCTTTTCCCCATTCTCTCTCTTTCTCTCCCTCTCTCTACCTATCTTTTTGTCTTTGTTTGTGTGTGGCAGCACCGAAAAGGTGCCAAGTGGTTGTTATTCTTTTGTTGTGTGCTCTTTTTTCTAAGGGGGGTAATGTACGATTTACGGTTACGAGGATTTCACGTCAATTATGTAGATCCGCTTTGAGTTATGCGAGTGGGTTGCGCACACACACTCCCACTTGCACACACACTCACTCATACACTCATATACTTATGGAGGGCGTCAAAATGGGCCGTCAGCTGTTGAAGACTGCCTGCTGTGACCCGTACCGGCGGCCTCTCTGACTTTTTCGTGGCATAATGTGTGCTTAACGCACTTAAATATGATTCTAACATGCCCCCACCTCATTCTATCTTCTACATCTAACTGTGGGTGTATGTACATATAAACAAAAGGGCGCAAAAAACAAAAAGGAAACAAAAAAAGAGAAAAACTTTAACTTGGCTCGCTAAAGCGTTATGTAATTTTCTTTTACAATACATTTTATTTATGTGTCGTTTCTGTTGCAGCTATTTGGCATTTTTGTTTCAGTTGCCTGAACTGGGTACTCAGTCCTTTTCCTCTTGCTGCTAGCAAGGACATATATAAATTGCTTACATGATTTTTTTTTGCTTCTTTTGCTCAAAAAACATAAAGAAAAAAAGAAAAAGAAAAATGCCAGTGGAACTTTGTTGCAACTTTCGAGTAAAGGGCGGGCGTCGTGGGATGCTGTTGCCTCGCTCACTGATGAGGCAGGGGAGGACAAAACTTACTCCATCCTCTGGGTGGCAGTATCATCATCAATAATGCGCACAATTTCGTGTTCTATTGGAGGATATGGAACTCTTTGCAGATTTTTGGGCGCCTTGGCAAAATGTCAAAGTCAAAGTAAATCAAATGAAAACTTTTCTGCAAATTCTCTCTCAAAAAAAAAAAAAAGAATGTTAAAATGGAAAACCAAATATGCGATTCGTTATGCGTGCAGTTGAGTATGGACAAAGGGCGTAGCTGGGGGATGGAGGGACGGATGGCCCTGTCTATCTGTCAGTTTGAGGAGACGCATCTGGCATAGGCATCGACATCAAGTGCCAGAAATTCAATCTCACATGAAGTTGAACAAATTCTATATGAGGCAATAGGGAGATGGAAGGACTGGGGAGCACCACATGTCGTCGACAGCTGCACATTGGGTATGAATGGTATGCAAACGGGTGAGAACGGTAGAGAAATAGGAAAAATAATTTCCAGGCAACAATCAAATGTAATTCGCATGTGTGAAAAATACGCAAATCAACATCTGACGAGGATAGAGACGGGCACAAGGATGCCAAGGATGAAACACAGGAAGACGAACTACGAATGTGTCAGTGAATGCGTCGTTGCTGCATACAAATGAAGTGGAAATGGGCATCCATGACAATGGACAGGGAAATGGAGCTTGGGCATTGGCTCGACAATGGGGAATGGGAATGTAAATGAGAAATGGCAACTAATTGCATTCTCTTGCAATTTCCCTAGCATTTTAATAATTAATTGCATTAACTTATTATTGTCAGTGAATCACACTTAATTTACTTCTCTTCTCTTCACTTATTTGTGTGTGTGTGTGTGTCTTTCAGGGCTCAGCAAAGTGGCGCCACATCTGCGGGGGGTGGTGCCTGCGGCGGTGGCGGAGGAAGCGGCTCTGGTTCACAATCGCGCACAGGCAGCCGCAAACTGCCGCCGCCATTGTTAAGGTCGCGCACACTGCCCGCCATTATTGTGCCTGGACTTCCGGTTGTCTCGCTCCATACGGATAAACAAACATTTCAATTGGGTGCGTATCATTTGGTTTCACGCCAGAAAAATATATTTAAAAATAACATTGAATGACTATTATACCCGGACAGTGAGCTACATTTATTTTATTATTCCAACCATTATCATAATCATATATAGTATATCTAAAACTTGATTAAGCTAATGTAGTTTTAAACATTTACTTGAAAGTACCCTCTAATTATTTTAATAACTTCTTTCATTTATCATTATTTTCTATCAAGTTTAAATCAGGTTAATTTTATTTATAATTTGCATCTTATCAAAAATTACTAAACGATTTTACTTAAACTTTACTTTTATATACAGATTAAATAAATTGCTAATTAACGAGCTTAAGTAAAACTTCTTTAAATATTCAATAATTAACTAAAAGTTTAATTATTATTTCCATTAACTTAATAGCAAAAATAGCATTCAAGTAAAATTAATATTAGATATATTATTTATTGTATATCTTCGAAACTGTAAAATCTGAAACTAAATTGTTTATGAAATTGAACTTATTTTCTTTAGAAATACTTAAAGTTAAAAATATATGACAAGTTTTCAATATTCAAAAGAATTCTTTCGTTTTGTAAGGAAAACCCCAAAATAGGTCAGCTAAAAATGATTTTCTTTTTAAATTTAAGTATTTTTAGTATTTGTAATAGTAGCAAATTTAGGAATTAAGAAAAAATTTCAAAGATTTGGTTTAATTTATTTTCTATTCGTATATTCTGAGTTGAAATATTTTAAACATGTAGAGTCTAACAACTTTTTAAGTTAAAATGAAACACAATATTCAATATAGAAGCAAAAGCAGATTTCTATTTAATTCCATTGAATTTAAGCATTGTTGTATTAGATTTATAAAAAAGTTTTTTAAGAGTATTAAAATTGCCTTGGTTTGAATTGACAATTCAATAAACTATTTTTTCTTTTTTTTGCTGCTGCTGCTTTTCTATAATCTGCTTAGCAGCATTGGCAAATGTTTAATATAAAGAACTATTTGAAATAGAGTTTTAAATAAACATTCTGTTTATCAGTTGTTTTTCATGTTCTTCCTAGAGTTGCACCAGAATCCATGGCCATGGAAATGGGAATGCCAATTGTTCTTTATATACATATATATATTATTTGTTATGGCTTTAGCAGATATCGTATATAAAATTCTCTATCTGACTGCGAAAGTTCAATTTATTTCAACTCATAAATTGCAAACAATTTTTATATCATTTAAACCCAACAGGCGCTGACATAATGGGTGTGGCATGTTTACTGAAAATAATTAAAAACTTTTGACAAGTTTCTCGTTTCAATTATTATCCAGATTGCACACACACACGCACACCCTCACACACACAGACACCACGGCAAACACAAAATAATGTATGTTTAATGCAACTTTATTTAAAAATCTATATCATATTTACAGATGAACGACTGTTGGGTAGCAAAAGCCGCAGCGGCAGTGCTAGTGGTCATCGTTGGTCATTGCTTACGCGTGGAAATGCGGCAAGTGGCAGTGGCAGTAATAGCTGCGGCAACAACAACAATAACACCCATTTAACCAACAACAATAATACACTAATGGTGAAATCATTGAATTTACCCAAAGATGACAGCTCATTGGTTTATCGACGCAAATCGTCAGGGAGTACACCTCATCAGCAGACTCAGCACTCATCATCAAACCAGCAACATCAAACGCAACAGCAGCATCAGCAGTTGCAACAACATCAGCAACATTTGTATACCCAGCATGCTGCAGACAGTTCGCTATTTCAGTTATCAGATGACTTTGAGTGCCACGCAGATGGTTCACTCTTACTCAGGTGAGTACATACAAGGGGAACTCTATTAGATTAGCAAATTATAAATTGTTTTATAAGAGTTTAACTGTTTTGTTTTCCCAACATCCTGTTAATTGGCTAGCAACTTTTCTCAGCAACATGTCGCACTGTTATATTAACAGAGTGCTTAAAAATTTGGTTTTGCTATGTAAAGATCATTCTCTGTTAAAAGATGTTTCACTTTTCTTCCGATTTATCGTTTAAATTTCATTTATTTATTACCCATAGTTTTATATATTTGTGTATATAGAAGTATATTTAAGCAAGTTTTAAAGTTAAAGCTTTTTAACTTTACTTCTTGAGTTCAGGAATTCACTTGTCAAATAGGTTTTCCAATTTATAAGTCGACTTTGTGGATGAGCGTATAGTGGTTTACATTTATATCTTTGTGGCTGCGTACATGTAATCCGTTCTCTTTCATCCGCAGGATACCCGCACCGCATGTTGTGGCAGCACGTGCCTACCGCCTAGCTGCCAGAAAACGTGCCGCAGCATCTTCAGAAGCCACAACGCCAATGCCAAGAGAGCATACACTTCATGAGCTGCCAGTGGCTGGTTCGTCTTCTGCTGGTTCGGGGACAACTTTTACGCGTCTCGCAAAATTGCTGCATCAATCAAGTGCCATCACTGGCAGGTCAAATCTGCAACCGCCGCCAGGCGACAATGTACACATGGAGGGAGCAGCAGCAGCCAACAGTAGTCTCGGCCTGGGCCTGGGCTTGGGTGATGAGGCGCCACGTCGTCTATCCTGGGAAAGGTGCGTAATTTATATCTTCCTCTTATATGTAATCCATGTGAGTGTGGTGTTCTCAACGCTGTCAACTTTCACCTTGACTGGCAGCGTTTGTGCAATTAGCTAATTTCATTTCTGCCCGCAACGATAGAAAGTTGATCTCAACCAGCAACTGCTGCAGGGAAGCACGTGTCCGTGTTCCACTAATTGCTGGTCACATGCATCACCTCACCCAGCTTTGGGATGATGACAAGCCTCTGCCAGTCCTGGTGGGTTGGTAGTGGCAAGTGTCAGTCCAGTAGTGTTGCATTTATCTTCATTCGCTTCCGTTTTTTTGTGTCCGTGTGCGGGTCAAGGTGGGCTAATGGAGACACATGTTGCGGTAAGATTAACTGAAGCTGCAAAACGTGAATGTCTCTCCTTTTCTCTTTGCGTCTGACACCTTGAATTAATTAACTGTGCATTCTCTTGCACATTTCCTCAACGTACAACCATCATAATCAACAAATGCGGCCATAAAAGAAGTTTTCGAGAAAAGGAATTTAACTTACTACTTCTTGCTCTCATTCTTGAACATAACACAGTTTTTGTTGGCAATGCATTCTAGTTAAGAGACATGAAATCTTATTTAAGGCTTCTTATTCGAATTTCAGTTTCTTTTTGCCATCATAATTGATTATTCTTTCTTTAATTGACATTTCTTCTTTAGTTAATCGTAAAGAAATGCTTTGCTTTACTATTATGTTCAAGCTTTTAGCATACTTAGACGCAACTGAACCATGTTCACGTATTAAATATTATACTGTTAATATATTGTATGCTTTATGCATTAAATATTATAGCAATAAACAAGCCAGTTTGAAATGTAACAAATTGAGATGATTAACAATTCGGTAGCGGATCGCCCAAGCTGAATTTGAATATAACAACCGAAGAAAATGTTAGTTAAATGTTAATTAGCATTAACTAAACAGCGCCACAATAATGTTAATGTTAAGAGACGTTAGCTACAGATAAAATATTTAAAATGAGTGCAGATTTGGGCATTAATTAACTATTGATAGATATATCATCAACAAAAACAAAAAAGAAAGACACTCAAGCGTTTTACCTAAAATTATTTGATTATTTCTATATAAAAAACTATATATTAAAACTATATATTATATATTATTATAACAATATTTTTTTAAAACGAATAGCAAACAAAGCTTTTTGCAGATCGATTTATTGACTCACTTTTAGAATAACGAAAAAAACTCTTTTCACACATTGCTGATGGGCTATCCACTTAAAAATAAACTGAAATAAATAATTCAATTTTAAAATGACCCTACCCAAAACGATTATAGGACGAGTGGTTTTTCATGTTGGACCTTAATGAAGGTCATGTTAATGCTAATTATTGAAATGGTTTAATTAGAGACTGTCATTTTTAATTAGCAGTCTAGTCTGATTCGGCAATAATTGAAACTATGATTTTATCTATTCATAATTTACGAGACCAATGTCATTGGGATTGTCATGCCCTAGCTCCTGCTCCTGCTCCTGCTCCTGTCCCTGTTTTTGGTCCTTCTGCGGATGCTTAAGCACTGATTGCATTGTCTCAGATTTTGGGATGCTGTTTTTATGTATTTAAACTTTGATATTTACAATTACGAAAACCAAATCTAACGAAAAGGAGTCAAATTCGCTTGCTCTCGCCTTTGTTTGCTAAATTTAGAAAACTTTTACCCAAGACAAACAACAATTCGCATAATAATAACTACAACAGCAATCGGGAATGAGGATTACGTCGGCTTCTTCTTACTTCTTCTACAACATTTTTTTTTTGTTTTTGGTTTGAGTTTGGTTTTTGGTTTATGCTTTTTTTTGTTGTTGTAGTATTTTTTTTTTGTTTTTGGACCAACTTGGGTCTTGCAGTCCTTCTCACTGGCTTAATTGTGAATGCATTATTCATGAGCTACCAGAAGCTGGGGCAAAAGAACTCGAAGGACAACAAGCAGTCAGTCGGGCCAATATATACAATATAAGAATACAGTATGTCTTTAGATCCTGTGCTGATGTCAAGATGTGGCGGATAAAGTTCGTTTGGTTTGCTGCTTGTCGCCATTCAACACAGAAAAAAAAATGGAAAGGAAAGAACTAGCTAAGACAACAAGCCGAAGTTCGAGCAAACGAACCATAAATGAAATTGCGCATACGTCATGTGGTACGCACACACATACACACAAATACAAACACAAACTCACAACAAAACTCATTACCTTTTCTAGCGGGTGGCAAGAAGAGGTAGGAAACAAGGGACTGTCGACAGCAATGGCGAGTTATGTACTGTAAAATTTTATAAATTGCATGCGGCTCCAACAAAATAAAAGCCACGTCGGTGGCAACAACAGAAGCAGCGAGCGGCATAATGACAATGATGTTGCCGTATGTATATGTGTGTGTGTGTGTGTGGCATCGTTGCCATTTTATTTTTGATTCATTTTCAGTTTCATTTTGCGTCGTTTGATGTCGCGTTGTGATGTGCCGATGTGCCAATGTGTATGCCACTGCCATTGCCATCGCTGCCACTGATGTGTGTGCGTCGCAAAAAGGTCACACAAAATGTGAAAATTTTGACTCCAAACTTACCAGTCCGCTCTTGCCCACATCACTTTGGGGCATTTGCGGAGTCATTATGAGCGACAGGAGACGTTCGCGACAGATGTTGCAAAGTAAAAAACAAGAAAATTCAAGAGTATAAAATGGAATTGATGAAGTGAACACTGCTGCCTGGTTAGCCATGAGAACTTAAGCCTAGACCACGCCCAGATATTAACAATGGCAAAGAACAATGTTGGTCTATACCTCAACTATACATATACGCATATATATATACATATGTATATATATATTTATACGTTAAATATTCATTAAGTGGGTTGGACATGAATGTGAAATTAGTTTCAGCAGACACTCCCATTCAATAGTTGAAAATGAATTATATTATAGAAAGTTTATATAGAAATTGGTGAAAACATCTTCACTCCGAATACAAGAAAATTTGTATAGAAGTTAGTTTTGACCTTTATTTAATGGATGTATTGAGAAAAAAAATAAACATATCCTAAAAAGAATTTTGTTATGGAAAACACAAAACTAAAGTAATTCTCATCTGGTTTCGACAGACTTTACAAATGTATATTATATATTAGCTTTGCATTAAAATTCTCCTTTATTCATGTTAATTTAAATAATATTTTACATTTCACAAAAATTAAAAGATTCTATGTATTTTCTTTGGAATACTTTTTACAAAGTACAAAGTTCGCAACGATTTTCATATATCCACTTTTTTTCTATTATTTTTTATTTATTAATTAATTATATTTCACAATACTTTTTATTTATTAAATATTAATTAAATTATATTTTACAACATATTCTCAAAATCTAATTAAATATATCGCATACAAAATATTTATGATCTTTTCGAAAACATTCAGAAAAAAGAAACCGTTGAAAACTAACATTAGGATAAGCAATATTATGTTACTTAACATCAATACCGTCTGTAAAGAGCCAATTAAACATACATAAACATCAATTTAAAATATAACCGCGTTCTGCTGCGTACAACTTACATAAAGAATCTAGAAGTAAACTTCTCTTCCTGATTTACATTTCTATTTGTCCTCTTATTGAATTTCTATAAATTTTCTTCAATGAATGCTTTAATTTAATATATTTTCCTAAATTTTAATGCTCGTTTCATTATATTGATTTCTATGCTAACCCATCTGCCATTTCTGGTTGTCTTCATTAGTAGAATTTGGCATTGAAATTGTCTCACTAAGTTGACATCAATTCCCTTTTAAAAGCTTCGAAAAATTCTATAGAATTTCACGCAAGTTTGGCCAAGAACACACGAAAAATTCAAGCGACAATAAAGAGGATTCATTCAGTATGTATGTATGTTTGTATGGGTGTGTGTATGGGTTGATATATATGTAACTGTGTGCTACATTTTGGCCACAATACATTCCCAAGAAATCAGTTGACAACTGAATATGGGATTTTGTGTAAAGTGCAAATGAGGTGAGGTGAAATGGAAAACAGGCTCAGTTTTTGGACTGAATAAGGAATCGAAATATCCGTACATATGTATGTATGTATATATAAATGCGTCCACGAGGACTATATTTACAGTTCCCGAATGAAACACATATCAGAGCTTTTTTATATCTTTGCAAAAGGAATGAAAAAAGTCCACAGTTTTCATAGTAAGTTTATACACACGAAGATCTATATATTTTTGGTTTGCATGGCGAACTGACAGCCTTTCTAAGTTAACTCAAATTATTTCCTTAGTTTTGAAGCACAAATATTCCCAGTTTTCATAGTTACAATATGGGCAAATTAAATAATTAATTATTAATTTAATTAGCAGGGAATTTATTAAATATATGTACATATAATATTTTTGTCGTCAAATGACTGAAAAGTATGTTTGGCTGAAGAACAATTTTAACAAATTCACAAACAAAGCTACAGAATGATAACAGACACTTAACATAAGTTAAGGGAACCCAAGATACGCCAGTAACTTTATAGTAACATTTTCTGTAATCTATTTTAGTGCCGAAAACTATGAATGATTTCCAATCTATTATTGAAACTTTTGTGGTAGCCTTCGGTCATATATCCTTGAAGATATATATATATGTATATGTGACTGCGATTATATGTGTGTATAGGTAGGTCGAGCCATTGACTTTTTGGCTTTGGGTGGTGTCAAATGAATTCGACCTTGTCAAGGGAAAGGCAATGTTGATGTTTTGGCAAGCGTTGCCTAGAAAATACAACTAAGTTCATTTCGTTATGCTGTTGACTTATTACTACCAGTTGGCAGTTAGTTAAAGTGCTTTCTAACATACAACACACACACACACAGTCACACAGACACTCAAACACATAAGTTAATAACAATGATTATTATTGACTTGGCAAGCTGCCTCGGTTTTGTTCCATCTTCAGTTCCATCACCCCCATCTACTGCCAAGATTCATCTGCATGACATGGCAAGGCATGTCACATTAACACACACACACACACACACACACACACACACACACACACACACACACACACACACACAAACACACACTATCAAGTTGACAACTGAGTACTTTTACTTGCTACAAACCACCGAGTCGAGTCTAGTCAAGTCGCATCGAGTCTATATATTTTGTTGCCTGTCGCCTCGCATGAAATGTGCCTGTAACTTGGAATCAAGCAACGTTTCCTCTTTTTTTTGCTCTCACTCCACCCTACCACCTCACCCCACTAACTTTCTTTACCCACAGCGGCAATAACGAGCACAACTTTTCTACAAACAATTCAGCAAAGGCGGTAAAGGATAGAGTATGGGGGATGGGGGGTGGGCAAAAAAAGGATTGGCGGGTAAGCACTTTGTTGGTTGCTTAAAAGCGTTGTAATTTGATTGAATTTGCGTTGATTAAGCGTATTTAGCTGTTGGCAAATTATGAATGTGTTTAATTGGGAATTGACTTAATTGTCTCTTAAGGGTCTCCAAGTTGACAGTGTCTGCTTGTTTATTATGATTTCGGATTAACAAAATTAGCGTGTGTACAAATGCATTTTACTGCGAAAAATAAATTCCATCATCTCTTCCAACATCAAACCTTATCCACATCTCGGAGCTAAGTTTATTAAGGGCGATGTTGTCGTGATTGCAAACAGCTTTTGCGGTTTTAATTGAAAATGTTGCGCATACGACATGTGAAACACACACATGCCATATACTACATACATTTAATATACATACGTACGAACCGACAAAATGACATATATATGTATGTATATATGTAAATGTTCTTATATTTCTAGGACAAATTGTTGACTTATGTTTATGTATAGAAAGTTTACACAAGGTTATGCCTGGCTCTTTGCCTGCTAGGCTTTAATGTGACTGCTTTTCGGTTATATACATATATAAAAGTATATATATATATACTACATATATGCATATGTGCCTGACACTGATTATGCAAATATACTAGAAATTTGGGGGCGTTTTGGGTCGAACTGATGACAGAAAGTTGTAAATGTAGTTGGTATAATTGCTTAAAAGCTTTGCGGCATTTGCTGAAAGTTAAGCAAATATAGTAAATTGGATTTTAGTCCATAGTTGCTTATATGAGAATAATACCGATTGAACTTGTGGTAAAATCCATTTGATTTAGATTCTTGATTGACTTTTCCCTAAATCAAATAAAAACATTTAACTATATAATTTGAAGTTCATACATTTCATTGTTTTGAACTGCTAAAGTGCAGTTAGCAATATTTGTTTACAGAGTTGCCAGAGTTTAAGTAGTTAAGTGTTAAAAATGCATTTGAAATTTATAAATATGAGACGTTGTTAGTACAGTGGGTAATAATTGATAACAGTTAGCATATTTAGTAGATAGATTTTCTTGAAGAATTATAAAGAATAATAAGTAATCAATCTTATTGTTAGACATATAATAAAATCAGGTTAATATGCCTAAAACATTATAATGATTATATTAAAGAATAAAAGAAGTTATTTTCGAGGGCAATCTTGTACTATTCTGTTCTATTTCTTAAATGTTTTTTATTTATTTGTATAATTAATTGTAAGCTAGAGCAATAAGAGCTTTCAGGCTGATATTTAGATTATTTGTTTTTTTTTATAAATTTATTATATGTGAGTACTCTGATTGTAGGATGTTGGAAGTGGAATTCTTTATTAAATTTCTCTGATCTATATTTTAATTATAAGTTTACAGCAGCTACAGTTTATCGATTAATATTTTTTTTATTAGAAATGTAATAATTTTAAGGTGACACTATAAACTGTAATATTCGTAATTTTTGTACGCTTTACTTTGCATAAAACAGAAGAAAATGCCATAAAAAAATTGTCTCATTTTGCCATGGGAATCCTTCCCAAGCAGAGACCAGATGGCAGATGGCCAATTAATCCATTACAAACACGCTAAGAGACTCGTAAATCTCATTACTCATTAAATTCTCTTACAGATGAGTATACATTGTGGTTACCATGGTTGTATAAGAAAGGAGCATTTATTTTTGGAAAAAGGGTTTAAATAATAAGCATATGTACGTATATTTCTCTAACGGAATATACATATATATGTACATACATACTACATTTATTATTTTTAGCAATCAAAGAGATTGTTTTTTTCTAGTTGTTTTTAGTCTAAGTAAATGGCAGTGTGAAAATTTACTTGTATTGATTGTATTTTACAACCATTTTTAGCAATCACCTCAATTTGCAGACCCATAAAATTGACAGTCATGGCAAAAGCGTGTCAGGCGAAGGAGTTGTCGCCGTCCCATTGAATAAATGAATGTATGATTGAGTGAGTGAGTGACTGAGTGAGTGAGTAGAGAAATGCTAGATGAGCAACTGCTGTCGACATTAATGTCAGCTGGCTATCGCATTTAATACAAATGCTTTCTCTACTCTTCTCTCTAATGACCATTAAAAACGGCCACAATATGGTAACTAGGCCGGCCACTGACCGGCAACATCATTGCCAACGACGCTGGCGACATTTAATGGTCTGTGTGGCGGCTCATTAAAATGTCCGACAGCATCAAGTAATTACGATACTTTATAAGTTTGCACTTGGCTGGTGCAACAACAACATCCAGTTATTCGTTCCTCATGGTTTGTCTTTTGATTCTATTTTTACAGGCGCAAGGATAGCAGTGCACTTCAACGCTCGGCAAGCATTGATTCCTTTGTCGAGATTGTGTTTAGTGACTCTCCACGCCCCTCACTGGATATACCACGAGGGGTGGCGGTTACATCAGGGCCAGGAGGAGCACCGTCTCCATTCAGCAAAAGGCCCTCGGCAAGCAGCCTATATTCCACCTCCTCATCTGTTTCGTTTAGCACACAGGCGCAAGCTCAACTGAATGTCAATTACAGTGACCAAGGCACTGGCTGCGGCAGCTCATCTAGCGGCCATCATCAACATCATCATCATCACCAGCAGCATCATCATCCAGGCAATGGGAGCAGTAGTAGTGCTGGTAGTAGCCGACGCGAGAGTATGCTGAGTCCATCGTCAACGCGTCGCTCTAAGCTGACCAGAATTGTTAATGGTAAGTCCAAAGTCTGTGTGGGATATACATAGATATTTTAGTTGGTTGGTTACAAATGCAGCAAAGGCGACGCGTGCCATATTGATAAGGAAGTTGGTCCATATCGTCATCATCAGTGGCTCATTGGCTCACTGGCTCAGCGGCTCAATAGCTCAATGTGGCTTATTTATTTTGCAACAGTGGAGCTCTGCTCTCTTGCCACCTGATTGAAATTCAAATGCGCACTTGACTTGCCCCGGATGCCCTGACGCTGCATTAAATCGATTGCCACTTGAACAAAGAACTAAAAGATTGCTTAGAACATCCCATCCCAATCCCACCACATCCCACATAGTGGTTCGTCAAAGTGAATCAGTGGTTAAATTAAAACAAGAGTTAAGCCATTGAAAGCTCAAAGCGACACTTAAATATTGTGTACACATGGTAAAAAGTTTTTCCATCAAAGGGAAAAATAAAACCCTTTAACATTAAAGTCCAAACAGTTTGAAAAGATGATTATTCAATTAAAAGTTTTTGTATTTTTTTACTAAATTCGGAGAATTTTATTATGAGATAATTACTGGGCATATTATTCATACTTTGCCTATGTATAAATAACGAAATATTGGGTCAAAAATACCTACGTTTATTTTCAAACAAAAACTGGTTACTTTTACGAGTAATTCCCAAAATGAAGTTTATGTTTTATGTAAATCAAATGGTTTTATCTTAAGATGACTCATTATATCAAAGCATTCAGTTTGAAGGGCATCGTTTAACATTAACACGTTTTAGTTTTTTAAAATTATAAGTTATTAACTAATGTCACTAGTAACGTGACAATCCGCTTTTGTTCCCCATTCGAACAATACAAAACTCTCAAATTATATATTATTATCGTATAATGCCTTCAATTGACGTCAAATTTATCATAGACCACGCCAGGAAATGACAAAAAGAGGGTATATAGTATTCGCTTGATCATAGGATTTTCGATATGAGAATATATATAGCTGACAAAACCAAATTGGAGATCGTTTCTCTGTTTATCTGCAAGCTCAGTTTCCGCGGAAAATAGCCCCTCCCACAGCCCCATAGCATCCCCTCATCGCTTTCTTAAACCAAAAGTCTTATCTCTTTATGCTGCGATAGCGCGAAAAAAGAAAGAAAAAGAACTTGAAAAAGGAACGATCTCCGGCAGTTATTTTTTTATTTTTATTATTATTATTATGTGTTCGATACGGTCGCTGCCGCTAACTGTGAAGCGCTGACCATTAACGCGACTGCTCAGTTTAAGCCGGCAGCGACGCTGCAGTCTCAGCCCCCACATTTTGTGCTGCAATAAAATAACTTCGTTTTCAGTTGACGAACGACTGTTGAGCAAGCGCGTCGGTATCGGAGATACACACATACGTAATATAAATGAAAATGCCCAAACCTAGCTAATAAGAATCAATATTCTTTAATTGGAATCTAATGAAAATTAATAAAATTCTTTAAATAAAAAAGAATTGGTGAATTTTCAATGTGCTAACAAAAGTGATAAGATCGTTAAAAATTGTTAAAATAGTGCGAATTTGATATAAAAAAAAAACGAAAGAAACGCGTCTCTCTACATTTTCATTTCTGCTTCGTTTGCTATGTATGTATGTATGTATGTATATGCATTAGTGTGAGAGAGTCGTTTACCTGCGACTACCTGTTTGCTATCGAATATATTAAATGTAAATGTGTGTGTAAATGAGAAACAGAGAGAGAGGAGATCGTGGTGTATGTGTTACCTGCGCCGACGCAACGTGAGAGCGAGAGTATCTTAAGAAGTGTCAAAAACTAAATTCGACGCTTTCGTTCGTTCAACCGCGGGGCAAAGAGAAATTTGTTTCTGAATAAAATAGCAGCAACAATAATAATTGCAATGTTAATTAAATATTACATGCCAGTTAAATTGCAATTTACAGCACACCAGCAACTTCAGCTCTAACAGTAATTGGATTGCATGTCCAACTTTTGTTGTATTTGTAGTTGTAGTTGTAACTCGTACGCGCAGCAACAAAAAGTATCTATATACTGGTGTATAAAACACAAAAAAAACAACCGTAAGACAATTGAAATGCGAAGGCGAGGGCAGCGAAAGTGAACTTTTGCTTTTGCCTTTTGCCAGCGACTGACAAAGACAGACAAGCGGACAGAAAAGTAAGGTAGAGAGACAGAGATAGCGAGAGAGTGAGAGAAAGAAATAAACTTGCCCAGCGGCTGCAATTTACTCACGTGTCTATCAACGGACTTGGACCCGTAGCTTCTGCAACATAATTACAGTCAGAGAGTGAAATGCCAACAGCATCTTGTATTTCTTTCACTCACCCTTGGATAGAGCAGCAACTGTAAAAATAAGCTTTTTTTGCACGTTTGCCTGGTTGTCTTGGCTTTGTTGCTGCTGCTTCTGCTGCTGCTGCCGTTGTTGTTGGTAGCAGTCAACGTTTTCATTAAAGTTGTTTGTGCTGCAATTTTAAATACGCTCACCGCACAATGAACAGGTAAGCAAATCCACACATATACATAGATACAAACACATACATATCTACACCCATACCAGCACACAGATACAAAGAGATACTCAGTTTTCTTACTATGTTGTGAAAAATATGCAACGACATGAACTAAAAGATAGAAAAGGCGAACAGAAAAAGACAAAATAACCACTAAGAGTCGGGCTTAAATCAACTATACCAACTGTTCTACACCCTTGTCAATTTGCAAAGTAATTGAAAAATAGTGAAATTTGGGAATGTTTAAAACTTTTCGTATAGAAAGTAATTTAAAACATTATAATTGAACGATATTTAAGAGATTTTAAGAAATAATTTCAAAATAAACTTTTTCGAAAATATGGATTGTATCCCAATGTATATTATATTTCAAATAAATTTGCTGAACTTCTATTAAATAAAACATTTAAATACAATGTTTGAAAAAGTACTCAAAGACTTTAAAGAAAATTTCCAATATTCATTAAGAATAATGGTAACATTTTTCTTATTATATAATTATTTTCATAAACATTAACTTGAAGCACTTTCAGTTAGATGATTGATCTAATTAGAGCTTTAAAATATTGTCTATAATTTTTAAACAAAATTGGCAAAGTAATAAAGAGTTTAAGACTAATGTTGTTGTACTAAAGTTTTTAAGTACAATATACAATTGATTTGATTCCAACAAAACTTAACTCAATGGAACCAAACTTTCAATAATTTATTGATTTATATACATACATACCTAATTGATTCATTCCATTATGCTAAAACAACTTTAAACTGTTTAATAGATTGTTGGTCGTGGCTTTATCGTATGGAAATCGTTGTAAAAATATATTTCCAACTGCTTTCACTGCCTTGCCAACTTATGGCAAAAATGCATGTGGCCGATTTTTTTGCAAGAGTAAAAAACAAAACTTGAACTATTGCAGCATTTTTTTAGCAGTCTTCAACTTGAGGGTTTTTTCTTCTCTTTTTTTTTCATTTTGTTTATTTGTTCATACCAAAGTTTATTCACATTTTACGAAAGTCAAAGTCGCCGTCGCATCTGAAAAGGAAAAGGTTTCATTTCTTTTCTTGTCAGTTATCTTACCGGTTTTTTCTGTGTGTGTGTTTCTTTTTGTTGTTGGGCTGCGTTTACTGTTGCTGTTGAATTTTTTTTTTTTACATTTGTGAAACTTACCATGTATAAACATTTTTGTGCCTTGTGCTTTTTGCAGCTGACAGTTGAAAATTGGCACAGCACGCAATGTGAAACTTTCAGACGCAGAACTAAAAAAAAAATAAAAATAAAAACCAGCCCCAAAAGCAAATCACGCTCAGTTAAAATTGGCGCTGACCATTAGTAATGCAAGTTTCTTTCTCTTGTTATTGTTGTTGCTGTTGTTGCCTTGGCTCGTTTAGCAAAACAAATTCCCCAATACCCCTCCTGTGAAAATCCCCCTCCAAACGCCTTGCAGCAAAAAAAAAACCACGTGATATATACGTTATTTATTTTTGGGGTTTTTCGTTTACTTGCAAAAAAAAAGAAACAAAAAAAACTTACAAAAATAGAAAAAGTTTTCGGTGGTGACAAGTTCTAGCAACGACTTTGAGATACCTTAGACTGACAAATAATGAAATGGTTGAAAAACTTGTAAAGTTTCGGACTCATTTCAACTGTAATTTAGTTTGTAAAAATAGTTTTCAAATCCCCTCAGTTTGGACTTTTAAATTCTTAGATAAAGTGCTTTTATCGGAGTCATAATCATATTGTTAGATGGTTACTTGTTCAAGAACTATACAATATAGTTGGCTGATCCAAAAGACATTTAAAAATACATATTAATTAATAATTAAATATATCAACATTAAAAAAAAATATTTCTTTCATTGAGACTTTTGTTTAAAACGAGTAAATATATATTTACAAGATGTTACAAGATGTTAGTGAATGTTTTGCGGTTTTCTATGAAGATTAGGATTACAAATGTGACTATTAAAAATTTGAAATTATTTTAAATATAAAATGAATATTATATTGAGATTATTTCAAAATAAATATTACGATTTAGAAATTATGAATGAATAATCAAGAGATGTCTGTAAGAACAAGTATTTCTATTAATAAATTCTAAAGTCGTGTTTATCTTATAATGAACCTTTATAAAAAAAAGGTGTTCAAAAATCTATATAATATTTGTCCAGATCGGTTATTAATGCTGTTCGGAATAACCACTCGCAAATGTTCAAGTAAATACTTTAAATGTTGCCTTCTGTTGCTGCCACTTACATTTCCACTTTTTTCCCACTATATTTACAAGGTATGGCAAAGTTGATGGCTTTCAAAGGAAAAACTTTATCAGAGTTCAGTTTTTGAACTTGGCCAACCAACTGAAATGGTGCTTTTGAATGGAGGAACGAGTAGAGCCATGCACTTATGAACTCGACAGGTCAAAGTTTTTCACGGCTATTTTATATCAGTTATGTACTTATTAAAAAGTTTCAAATGCTTGATTAAAAAAGAATTCATCATAAATTTATTGTTGTGGCAAATGCTTGAAGGTGTTTTAACCTTCACCCGATTTTTCGACTAATTCTCAGTTATTTTTCATTGCTTATCACCTGAGAAACTTAATTCAACTTAAATGGTTCTTGACTGATAAGAGCGTAATAAAGTTGCCATTTCGTATAATGTTTTCTGTTTGTTTTTGCCTTCTATTGTCGCCAAGATATTGTGTAATGTCTGCAAAAGATAGCGTTAGGACAACATTTCCAGATATTGCATATACAAAAAAATAAATACATATGTCAACACACATGTGTATCCATTTACTTAGGTGTGTGTGCGTGTGTTTACACACTGAGTGTGAATCGCTGGGCATTGTTTGTGGTTATCAATATGATTGAGTACCGTGTGATATTACAAAATAAAAAAAAGGAAATTTGAATAATATTTATTGTTTTAGTAATTTAAATTAAACAAAACTATTTTTCAATCGACCATGTGAACTTTATAGGAAAATTGCTAGGATGAGAAATGCAAAATGCAAATATTTACAATTGGATGTGGGAGTCAATATATTATTGATTTTACTCAAATTACCATAGTTGCAGATTTTTCTAATTAATACTAAGTTATGCAAAAAATGCATAAATTGAATTATGAAGAGAGTGAAAATACGTGAGGATGTTTCGAGTTGCGATGACCGAACTAAGTTGATTTGAGTATATGTTTATATATGTTATATCCTATATGTGATAAATACATGATATATATGATGAGATATAATATATATGATATATACATATTACATAAATTAAAGAATTTTTTCATTGATTTGTACATTAGAATTATCATTTTAGCTTTGCTTAAAGTTAGTTATATTCTTGGTCATGTAAAAAGGGATTTTTATAGTAGTTTTTATATATTATATGTATGTATATTTTCATAAAAATAAAAAAAAAGAAATTTATTGACTAAAAGAAAATAAATTTTAAACTCCATTTTTGTCAATTACAAAGATTGTTCAATTAAAGGAATTTCATGCAACGAGTCTAATATACTCTTAATATCTCCATATATGTACATACATATTTGGCACTTGTTATGTCTGATTCTGAGCATGTAAAACTTTTGTTTATATATGTATGTATAATATTGTATAATATACAATGTGTGTATATTAAATGTATATATTTGTAGATTCGACCAAAATAGTTTAGAATTATGTTTCAAAATTTACTGATACGCTTTCAAATATTATTAATTTAAAAATATTGCTACAACCAATTAGTTGATGATATACAAATCAGATTTCTTAAGAACTGTTTGCAAGAAAGATAGTTTCTTGGAAATCTATATATACATAATGTACATATATGGATACATCAATTAATCGTCAGTTTAACCGAATATTTAAAACGTTCAAAAGCAAGAAAATAATATGGAAAATAACTAGCTTAAGTTACATTGATCGAGATTAGTCATGCTGACTAAGAATATATATTTTATTTACATATATTATGTAAATTGTTGGGGCTGATTAAGAATATGCAATATGTACATATGTATATACATATTACATTTATATTATAATTACAGTTTTTGTATAATGATCACATAGAAAATTTGCAAACTCTGAATTCAAATCAAATCGAAATTTTTTGCAATTTTTTTGCAAGTCTGGCTTTGACAGTAATGTTTAGTTTAGCTCCTTTAATGTTAATATCCAAACTGTCTCCAACTTACTTTTCACAGTTTTAATAAAAGTGTTTAATTTCTTTAAACTTTTAATCACTTTGGATGCAAATAGCTGCCAACTTTCTGTTGCAGGACAAACAACTAGGACATTGATGCTCCTTTCGTATAATTAAATAAAATTCTAGGAACTGTTCCTCTTTTTTCTTTGAATTTGGACTTTAAAGGGTCGTAATTATCGATTTCTGTAAATTGCTTAATATATTTTTGTACATAAAGTGAAGCCTGATTCATGCAAATTGGGGAAATCATTATGATGGTCTCCAGTTTCTCTAACCCAGTCGGGTTCAACCTTTTTTTTTCTCTTTCTCGATCTGACCTAAGGCATTGTCTCCGGTTACCTCATTGGGTTGTGATGTCTTTTGTTTGTGTTTTTTTTTTCAGAAAAGAAATTTCGTTTTACAAAAAAAAAGGAAAAGATAAGCGGCTAGAATCAATCAAACGACTTTTATACATTCAACATTGTCAATAAGAATGGTTGTTGTTCGTGCTGCTGTTTTTGTTGTTGTTATTGTTGATGTTGCTTCTATCGATGTTATTGCTGTGATTTTGTTGAAACGTTTCTGAAATTGAAGTTTCGTTTGTCACGTTGCGGGAGGCCGTATGGAAAGCAATAAGCACGTAGCGCCCACACGGCGCAGTCGAAACTGAAACCTAGCCGGATTTCCACCAAAAAAATAAAAAAAAAACCAAAAAAGAAGAAGAAAACACACTAACACACTCGCATACACATAGGCATATACAGTGGTGGTCAGGAATTTCGAACTTTTTAGTTTTTTATTCGATTTCGGGTTTCGATTCAAATTGTTCGTCCTAAAAAATAAGTTCTGCATGTATTAGAATCATTTAATTGAAATAATTTGCTGTTTATATCGTTTTTTACCATTTTTGTAGTTTGTTTTTAAGGTGGATTTGAATTCAACCTTTGAATTTCGTAAAGATTTAATACATCACAAGTTATACGTATATTGAAACAAAAAGAAATTACTTTTAAAATATTTATAAAATAAACCCAAATACACCCTAAATATTATTTTAGAGGCCAATTATAATAATTCATTAACCAACAAATTGAAGAAAAAGTTTTAAAAATTAATTTATTTAACGAGAAAACTGAAATCAAAGCCAGGAAAACGAAAAAAAGCAAATTGTTTCTAAATTTGTGGCCGCCATTGTTTCAAAGCATGCAAATGGACGGCAATAGTCGGAATGAGTGTACATATGTATGTTTATATGTATGTGTGTATTGTATGTACAATGTATGTACATGTAAACGCATGTGACAAATGCTGTGCCCGCAAAGAAAGCTTTGCTTGACTTTTGAACTTAATGTCTCACACGAACACACACAAACACCCAAAAAAGGTCACAAGGCGGATCACACAGATGTGGCCATTTGACCCTATTGTAGTAGCGGTTACGTTGAAAAGAAAGCCCTTCGACTCCAGATAATGTTGTATTTACACCACTTTTGGAGATTAGAAATATGTATTCATAAACTATCTAAACTAGATAGTGCCATAAAGTGGAAGGGTCGAATCAGTTATTTGCATCTGTCATATAGAAAAACAATTTCTTGAAAAATATTGAAACTGTGAATATAAGAACTAAGAAATAATAAAGATAAAGATTATTTCCCTGCTTTAAAATATAATAAGCGAAAGATCTAAGATATAATATGACTAACTAGTTCAGATCTAAATATATCTATAATTTGTGTTTATAATTTTACAGTTTTTATATTTTTTACGGCTTAGGTTCTTTTTTGGATCAGATGATCCATGATGATCCATATTTATAATATACAGCTTCAACCCAAACCCAAAAATCCAATCATATTAGTTTGTATCTTTTCAAAAACATGAAAATAATATACTAAATTATTTAATAAGTTATTTAATAATTTTAAAGATACATTCTTAGAATATATTACATATATGTATGTACATAGTATTTTTGTTGACCAGTTGTTAGGGATTTGTAATTATGATTATAATACGACTAAAAGAAAATAGCAAATTAATAAATAATCTAAACTAGTTCATATTATCGGTTTCACAGATAATAGTTGATTAGTCAAAAGGGAAGATAATGTTATTAAATACTCTTTACAAACAATTGAATGATAATTTCAAAACCAGAAATATGTCAAAATTCATTTGCTTATTTTGACTTTCATTTGCTTTTTATTGCCCAATACATAGCTATGTACAGTGGTGCTCATATACTTAAGCCACAGGAATAAAACTAAGAATTTCAACAAAAATCAAGAAAAGTTATTATTTCACAGCTCCAATTTTTTGTGTCACATTAGTTTGAGATGTCAGTCTTCGAATGCAACAAAAACCAAGTTATAAAAATAGATATTTTACGAAAAACTTAAAAAATCCCAGACCATCTCCAATATATCCTGCTCATATACTTAAGCCACCTGGAAAAAAATGGTTAAAATTTGACCAGCATTCCTTATGTTTTTAGTAAATTTACTTTAATATTGAGTTGGATGACCTTTCTGCTTAAGAACAGTGCGGCAACGCTTAGGCATTGACTGCACAAGACGTGCGCATTGTTGAGGGGTGATTTTGTGCCATTCTTCCTGCAGGATTCGCCAAAGATCGTTTTTATTTCCTGGTTTTTTTTGCGCAACGACTTGTTTGAGAATTGCCCACAAGTTCTCTATTGGATTCAAGTCGGGACTTTGCGGTGGCCATTGTAAAACATTGATTACCTCTTGGTTTAGCCACGATTTGACTATCTTGCAACAATGTTTTGGGTCGTTGTCATGCTGAAACATCCAAGCAAGTGGTAAATTATCGGCATATTCTCCTGATAGATTGTTACTAAGGATGTCTCTAGATATTTCGCCGTTCATAATTCCTTCAATTTTCACTAGCGGACCTACTCCCGATGCAGTGAAACAGCCCCAGACCATGATCGAAGCGCCACCATGTTTAACCGTCTTGATTGTATATTTCGGATTTAGCTGCTTGTTGGGAGGACGTCTTCTTGAGATTTTTCACGGATACCAATGGTTTTTTTTTCGCAATGCGTCCATACAACTGAAATTCATTTAGGCGTCTTCTTATGGTCTGCGCTGATACATTTACGCCATAATCAGCAACCATTTGAACCCTGATTTGCGTCGAAGTCAAAAATGGATCGGCTCTACTCAGTTTAGCAATCCGTCTATCGTCCTGTAAAGTGGTTTTTCTGGGCTTTTCCCGCGGAATTTTTTCCCAGGTTCCATATTTTTTATAAAATGCAATGGCATTTTTGACTTTGCCACGAGAAAAATTTAAAATATTACAAATTTCTTGAACACTTTTGGACTTTTCGTAATTCTGCCATATTAACTTTCTTTCGGCCGGATTTGTATTTTTGTTCTTAGCCATAGTGATCAAATTATTTATGGGAATAGTAATTAGTATTGAATATTTCACTTTAGAAACGAAGAACGACAACTTTTCCGGAAAAAACACAACTTTTGATGATTTTACCTCAGTGTGGCTTAAGTATGTGAGCAGGGCAAAATGAGCTTTTTTCACATTTAGCCAATTTTTTGGAAACCCCCGAATTTCTTCTTGTCATCTTATGCTGCTATTATTCGCTTGAATAATAGTGTTGCAAAATAAAAAAAAATCAGGGCGATATAAATATGTTCAAAAAAGATATTACGGAAAATGTTCAGGGTAGTTGCAGTGGCTTAAGTATATGAGCACCACTGTACATACATATGTACTTATGTAAATATGTATATATTGGTCACTGCGACCCAAATCCAAAACCCACTGAAGCCACCCAAAAAAAAAACTTTTCAATTAGTAAGCCAGAATAAAAACTGAAAATCCCTTTACGTACGCCAGATTTGCGCCTTGACCGCCAGCAACGACACACAAAAAAAGGCAACAAAATCAGGAAAAACCAAAAAGAAAAAAAGAAGCAAACTTTGTGCAAATCGCGAGAGATTTACATAATTTTAAATGCTGGCTTATTGGTTTGTGTTTGTTTCCATACAGGGCAAAAAAAAAGAGAGAAAAGAAAAAATATTTAAAGGCAAACTGGCTCTGGCCAGGAAGCGGGTCCAAGTGACCCGGTCAAAACGTTTATTGCTATTTCAACTTTGAATTTCATTTTTTCTTTTTTTTTTTGCCTTACTCTTGGTCTTGGCACATTTTCATTTGCTATATATTTTTTACTTTGGTTTTTTTTTTTCGCCTGCTCGACGAGGGTCCAATTTGCATATCTGATTAATATGAATACATTAGTTTTGTGATTTGGCACATAAAAACCAATAGAATTAAATGCGATGCTGATTGCAGAAGACACTGGTTAAAGCCAAAGGTCAGACTAGAGCCCTTATCTCTAAGCCTGGTCTTTGTGTGTGAGTGTATGTCTGTGTGTGTGGCATAATGCCCGGTTACTTAAATTCAATTGGCGTTTCCGTTGAACTCCGCCGCTACGTTGGAGCTATAATTTTGCCTCACTCATAATGCGATTTGCACTCGAAATCACAAAAAGACAGAGAGAGAGAGAGAGAGAGAGAGGTTGGGAGAGGGAGATAGAGAAACAGTGCGGCATTAAATATGCTTTTTTGCCAGCTTCTTCACTTTCAAGGCAGCTTCAATGTTCTTTTTTTTCTCTCTTGCCTTTGCCCGAACTTTTATTGAGGAAGCGACAAATTTATTTAAATTAAGTCGAAAATGCTTTTCATACCCCGTACTCCCTCTGCTCCCCTGCTCCATGTTCCCTGTCCGTCATTCTGTGTTCACTGCACGTCATTGTCGTTGAGTTTGCTCATAAGTTGGTTTAATGTGTGGCAGATTTGACAATTATGACAGCACAAAATGCAAGATGAGAATCGGCACAATTCAAGGCGACTTTAAAGCAGACTCAAAGCCGAAAGAGGAGAGAAGAGGAGAGGTAGGGAATGGTCTCTGGTCTTTTGTCAACCAGGACTCAACTCACAATTATTGCCAGTGTGGTATCGTCTCTCTCTCTCTCTCTCTCTCCCTTCTCTATTAAGTGGATTATGTTGTTCTATATGGATCTGATGGTGGGAGATGAGATGAGTGCGAGGCCTTGAGGATGGTTGACCTCCGGTCTGTTGAGAGCCTTTACTGTGATTTATGTTGGGCAATTTTGTGCTGCGTAGCTTCATAAATTTGATTATCCCTGCAATTGCTAGCTCAGTGTCCTTTTGGCATACACGTATTAACTTTGGTCACTCCTCTCCATCAATTCCTCTTGTCCCATACCCTTTTTGTCTGTGTGGTTTTTTTTTTGTTTTCAAGTTTATGGGTCAGCAAATTTTATTTATTACTCACCCACAATTGACAGTTTAGTTGTCCGGTCTAATGGCATGGAGCATCGAGCTCATCTCAGATAATATCTATCAAATAGCTTTGGTTTTATCAAATACGTGCCAAAGCTGCTGACAGCCTTCGTATATAGTACAATTTGTTGCTCAGAATTATGTTTCTTTATGGTGTAGGAAAGTTTTATTTGGTACCAAGTTTTACCAAATATGTAACCAATAACTTTTCTATTTATTTATTTTATTTTCACTAGAAACTATTCAATATCAAACCAAAAATATACATTTTTGCTAACAAAAAGCAAATTTTTCAAAAAGTTTTTTAACAAGCTAAAGAAGATTTTAATATAATATCATATTTTTTAATGAAGTCAAACCCAATTTCAATGATTTTTTACTATTTAAGATTCAAACATACTTACTTTTATAACCGAATTGGGTCGAATATAGAGATAACTAATCGATGGATGGAATCGATCTTTAAAATTTATAAATTATCGATTTATCGATTTTATAGTTTAATAACGTATGCCAAGATCAACTATTTAACTGCGCAAAAGAAAATTGTAAATATATACATATATATATGTATTAATATACATATGTATTAATTTTATTTCAAACTACAATATACTGACAATACTTTTGGTTAATTTTTAGAATTTCTTCTTAAATTTGACCAATCGATTGCTCCTTTTCATTAAAAACATTTTTTTGCTATTTCAGTGCCAAAGTTAATATAAGCTTCCAATAGCTCAATTTTATAGAATAAATCTAAAAACCTTTGAGTCGTATTATTGAAGCTGAAGCTACACTTGAAAACTCTTTAAAATTGTTAAATTATTTAAAATTCAGCATTTTTGTCTGTAGGTCCCTTAAGTTATGTGAAAGATTGAAAAACTAAGATACATACATATATCATTCATATGATCTCCATGAAATTATATGTTATATGAAATTGTTCACCAACAATAAGCGTGTTGTTAACCAATTCATTTTGTTGTTAACCAATTCATTTTTGAGGGTTTTAATCATTTTTATTGGCTATACTTAGAAAAATGTTGGCGTTTTAAAAATTCTTTATATTGGTGAATTTTCTTCATTGTTCTGTCCTTATCCCGTTCTTGCGCCTAATTCTGATAATCTATTATCATATACTTAACTGTAAGTTGCAGTTTTTATTTAAAAGTATATTCCGAGGTCGAAAATCGTAGAAATATTTAGAAGACATTTTAGAAGGGTTTTTAAAAATTCAAAAAAATCTATTTTAAAAATCAAAGATAATAATCAAACGAAGCCATTTTTAAAATAATAATTATTTTTGATATTTGATATACTGCTTATATGTATATACATACTTAAAGGTTTGGTTCTTTGGATATATTGTGTGGATAATGAAATTAATAATGCTTTTAAAATAGTTCATGCTATTTATATGATTGTAAACCATTTATGCCAATTGCGATAATATTTTCCCTGCCACAATTAATAAAGTGAATCAACTGTTGATCTGCCCGCTTAGTTGTTGAATCTGTCTCAGGCTGATGCCCTCCGGCACTGACCTTGCACAAATTGCTGAGAAGAGATTTTTATAATTTATAATATATATATGTATGCATGTATATATTCTCTATATGAGATTTTTCACAGACTGACTAATTCTTTGTTAGCTATTGTTGTAACAATTTCATATCAGAGAAGCGTGCGAAATTCGTTTGTTATACTTTATAAAAACATGAGACAATCTCCAAAATTAGCAAACGAATGATACAAATACAAAAGGTATAGGGAAAAATAAACAATTTATAAGAATAACCGGTTACCGGACAATGGGACTAGGTTGAACTCGCAAATCACCTAAGCGAGAGGGAGAGAAAAAGAAAGAAACAAAAATTGTCAAGTTAAATTCAAAGTCTGAAAATTCCAATTAGTTTTCATTTCTCAACGTTTGGGTAACATTTGTAAGACCAATCAGCCTTGACTGCGGCACTCCTAGTAAGGTTTACAAATTGCCATTTATCTTTCATTGCCTAGAGGTGCCGACAGCTCAAATATACACAGATGTCGACAGACGTTTCGTCCCATCCCATCCCATCCCATACCATACCAGGCAGGCACACTCGATAAATCAAGGCAAAGGAATCGACGAAAAAAGAACAGCATCACCTACAACAAGGGGCTTAGGAGGGAAACGTGAAACTTATTTGTTTGCTTTACGATTACCGAAATATACCGCGTTAATTGATTTTACGAGTTTAGGGACAACATACACCCACACTTAAGCACACACACACACATCCATAGGGAGAGACAGAAGCATCTTGAAAAATTTTGTGGAAACGCGGATGCCTAAACAAAAGGACCTATGCAGGTAGCTGCTGTACTTGGCTGAGTCAAATTTAAACCAAAATCCGTGAGCACATAAAAAGGGATCAAGTAGATTGTGAGAGCGATATTTCCTGACATAGCAGAAAAATGGAATTAGGGGTAGGTAGTCACCACCGATAAAAGAGAGCAAAGAAAATGAGAGAGAGAGCGAGTCCAGTATTATCTGTAAAGAGAACTTTTCGGGTGGTTGGATATGAATCACATCTTGAGGCTGCTTTCAGTTGGCATTTTATACAGGAAACGTGCACGTCGGTTATTTCTTCAATGAAATCGGTTTGAAAAACTATTCCGCTAAACCAGTTTAATGAAATGGAACGTCGCAAAGCCATCAGTTCGTATGCCAAGCTCAAAGATAAAGCGACATACAAACATTATGACGCTGAGAACGAGGATGATGATGATGATGAAAACGAAGCTGATGTCCTGCCAGCTTTGCATCGCTCGCACTCAATGCGTGCCTCCCTGAGGCGTTTAAAAAGCAAGCTGCATAGCCCCGCCCTTTCCCTGCAATCGCCCTTCAAGCTGCGCGCACATTTGCATACGCGCAGCCGTAACGGCAGGACAACGGGAACAGGAACAGCTACAGGAACGCTAGACAAAAACAAGGTCGCCCGTGCTCTTAAAATGTGGCGACAGCCTGGCCATGATCTAGACTCCGTGGCCGTAATGACAACAAAAGTGAAGGGCAAAAACGAGTTTGTACCGCTCCAACGACAAAATGAACTCGAAGAGTTGGGCATTGAACAGTTAATGTCCAGCCTGCCAGTGGGTGTGAAATTGCCGCGAAAAGCCTGCAAATTGCTACAAATACCTGACAGCTATTCCCGGCCAGAGATTTCCGCACCACGAGCCACACTCGATTCGGATTTGGAAACCTCCACAGAGAGTGCAATGGACAACATCAGACGGAATGCCCAGGAAGGAATTTATGGAACAACACGCATGCGTACGGCAACCATAAGAAAGCCAATGCCATATCTGAACAGTCGTAGGTGTCACTGTCTTCTTTTTTAAGGGATCTTCAATAATCAATTAGTTGTTTCTCATTGTGTTGTGCAAAGTGGAATCTTCTTCTTTTTTTATTATACACGATTAATTTAAGTGGGTCTTGACCCAAAATTCAGATGAGGTCGTTAATATTATGCTCTTACAGATGCTACCACATCGATAGCAATAAAATTCCCTCGACGCAAAAACTGCAGATGAGCAGCTGTTTGCGTTCGCCGGCGGTTTTTATGCGTCAAAAATCGTTTCACACGCTCAATGAGCTGTCCAAGTTCTGTCAATTGAAAGTCTCCACTCCCACAACCACTGCCATTGCCACTACCACTCCCACAAGAGCATCAGTGGGAGCAACATTGTCGTCGTTATCATCGTTGTCGACTCCTTTGCAACATCAACGCCGTCACAGTCACTATGCATTGGATGGTAAGAGAGAGAGAGAGAGAGAAAGACCACAGTGTATAAAAGGCATAAGGGACCCACATCTAAATCAATTAAAGTCTAGGTTCTCTGTAAATTAACCGATCCCGTCAAGGTGCTGTATACACACACACACACGCATTCACCACATTTCATAACTGTATAAAAGCGAGGCGGCATAAAATTGCAATTGATGAATGGAATGGAATGGAATTGAATTGAGTTGAATTGAATGGGCTTATGTGGTGGGTGGAATGATTAGGTTTGCTTCTCATGGCCCTTCCTTTTGCGTTGCTTTCAAGCATGCCATACAAAAATACACAAACATACATTCATATATAACACACACAATCGTGCATAATTAATTAAATTGGTTGGCTTGGTCATTTCGCTGGCATTTCGTATAGAATAGGAAATCGGCATTTATGTTTAATATTTAATTAATTGCATTTGTTTGTGCTGACAGCAACAGCAACAACAACAAGAAGAGCAATTGTAATTATAACACATATATAAACATATTCATACCAATTCCACATAAATACTTACACACATACATAAAAGTTGGCTCATTGGTTATTTACCCTTTTTTTAATTTTATTTTTTGTAAATATTTAATTACATATTATTTGTATTTCATTTTGATTTCACTTTTAATTTTGCTTTGATTTTTCTTCTTTTTTTCCCCTGGGGCAGACAATATTTTGCCCACTCATAGTGTTGACAGAGATCAGGTCAAGTTGCGTCCGAAATTGGATAATAATAATACTTATACGGAACAGGGACAGGATCAAGATCATTTTCCCAGATACAATTATCATTCCCTAACCCCGGCCTCGTCGTCATACTGGTCCGAACAGTTAACGCAACATGCTGCGGTAGCCAAAATAAGGACTGCCATTTCATGCAATTCGCAGGATCTCAAGGAAATGGAATTTCTATTGCCCCGACAAATGTCCGAGGGTCAACAGCAATTATGCATCTCGAGGCACTCCCAGCCAAAGAATGCCAAATTGCGTGATGAGCATGAAGTCGATCATGGAGTAGTCGCAGAATCACTGGCTCCCACTGGGGATGAGAATAGTTCAGGAAATGTCCAACACCAACTTTCCGTACATCGTCAGCCAGTACAAATGCGAGCCAAAATCACGGGAAATACGCCGCATCCGAGGGCCAGTAAAATGTCCAAGAAACAGATTAAACTAGCTCAGGCTCAGCTGGATAAATTGACTCAAAGCAATTTGCATTTACATGGTAACCCAACGATATTTCTGGCACGCCTCGTCTTTGGCCACTAATCCATCTAATCCACCTAAAAAGCCTCTTCCTCAATTTTTCCATTAACTAACCGAATTTTCCTATTTTTATAGCACTCTTTTCGGCCGTGGAACATGGACATCTGGAAAAGGCGCGCACCATACTAGAGTCTACCGATGTGGATATCAATAGGTAACTATGCAGATATGATCATTAAAATATATTATATATATTTTGAAATATAAGACTATGTAAAGTATTTATTCTTGATCAGCATGACGAGCTTAATTCATAAGTCTTTTTGGTTATAAGACTCTTTGGTTAATCGAATTCTCTTCCGGAGTTTTAAGGCTACATTGTGCTTCAATAAATTTCTTGCTTCATTTGCTCCGTTCATACTGAACGGATGACATATGTATAAAGGATCGATTGGGAACTAAAATTTAGATCGATTGCCATTATCTTGAAGTTTTATAATTAAGAATTTAGCACAATTTTTATACTCGTACACCTATCTTTTATAAAATCGACCTTGAGATAAATAACTTGGTTGTTTTTAAAGCGACTGTAGGCAAATTTATAAACTTAATATATATCACCAGGTTGTATTAGAATCTCTTAGCATCAGTCGAGAAAACAGTTTTACATCAATGAGTTAATTGTTACAAAGTTTGGTATTTGGAAGTTTAATATATATTTAAACGCGTGTACACAGTTTCATCAGAATCGGTTGACTGTATCATATAGTTCTCTTGGGAACGAATGGTCCAATATTAGATCATTAGTAAGAAACCCATTTTACTTACTTACTTAAGTTTTATTAGCTTTAAATAGCAGATCCCATAGATTCCATAGATATATCTAATAAATTTTTAAGTCTATGAGTAACGCTTGTTAATCTTGATTGTTAAAAAGTTAAAATTAGTTTGGCTTTTTATAATTTATACTAATTATTTTCTTTTTAATTTACAGCATCAATACAGATGGACTCTCCGCTTTAGATGTGGCCGTACTAAGCAACAATCGCTCCATGACCAAAATGTTACTCCAACATGGCGCCATGGAGGGTTCTCAATGTGAGTGGATTCTCTAAATACTTTCTCTGTTCAATTCTAATTTTCAATATCGTTGTTCAGTTTCTGTAGACAACATTGGAACAAAGTTAAATGGATTGCTCAAAGATGCCGAATCGCGCATTCATGACCTAAGCGGTCCGGAAGGTCTATGCCCACCAATGTTTGCCTCTAGGCCGTCCATTTCAAGCATTATAATTGGTAAGGACAAGAACTTATTTAATTAAAGAAAATGTTTAAAAATAATCTTATTTCCTTTCTCGAATTAGGCAATACAGGTTCCTCAGTAACAGGTTGTACTGGAAGTGAGGTGGAGAAACAAATTGGCATATGGGAACGACGTGTTAAGGGTCTTCGACGAATGCTATTGGGCTGGGATCAGGCCCGACCACCAGATGCTCCCGCTTCAGTGGTTGTCGATGTCACCGGTGACAATTCTATCAGCGTTCAAATTTTAGAGCCGTTTGAGGGTGCCATCGGCACAAAGTTCAAAGGTAAACCGCAATAACAGACACATGCTTCATTACATATGTTTGTAAATGCAGTGTTGATGATGATGATGATGGGCGGTTAACCGCTGTTCTGTGGTCGAAACGCCTTTTCTTTTGTTACTGTCCTTGATGCCACCCACTTTTGCTTTCTCTTTGCTACAGTTCAATGGTCAACCCGCGCTGATTTCAATAATGTTGTGGGGGAGAGCGAGCTCTTGGAATGGATAAGCTTTCATGGCACTATGGGTGCTCAGTGTCACATTGCGGGACTTACCCAGGGACGACGATACTTCCTACGCGCCGCATGTGGCAATGTCAAGGGATGGGGTGCCTATCGCAATTCGGTGCCAGCCAGTGTGGTTCCATCAAGTGAGTACAGGGGTTATTACATTTCAAAGTTTTTCCATTAATCATGATTCCTTTTGATAGCCTGGCGTGATTTGGATAATCGTGATGATCGCTTCTTGGGTCGACAACGAATCCTCGACAATCTATTCACAGCCGTTCGCTTGGCCCGACCAGCAGATGTTTCTGAGCTCACATTGGACCCCGCTGGGGCGCAACGTCGCAATCCAAAGAAGAAGACAACTATTAAGCAACTCTTCTCCGTTACATCCAAATTTCAAAAAACCTTGCGACGGTAAAAAAGTAAAAGCACCTTATCCAAATAATTAACTAATTCCATCTGCCTCTTACAGCGGCATCTATTTCTCCTGCATTGTCCATTGCGATGATAAGATTTTGGTAACCAGCGAGGACTTTCCCCCAGTTATTGAAATCGACGAGTCTTATCCAAGTGCCCTCCACATGGACTACTATTGGCTAATGAAAATTGCTTGCACGTGGGATGATGTGAAGTCCCTCCGGACGGATATGGAGCGTAATCTAACTTCCGCTGTGCACTTCCGCACCAAATTATTATCGGCAGTGTGTCAAATGCAGTCGGCATTGGGTTTCACAGATCTCGGACAGTTGTACTACAAACCATTGAAGGATGCCCAGGGCACTGTTGTTCTAACTTGTGTCCAATCCGTGAAGAGCCAAAAAGCCGTGTCCATTCTCAACTCTCGCTGGTTGCCGGTCAGTAAATTGCAGAAGAAACTAGGCGCCCTGCATGAGGATTACAACATCAATGAGTTGCTCATTTCATCTATTGGGGATCAGCTTCACTACCAGCAAGCAGCGCTCCAGCGTCTGGAACCTGGCCTCTATCTTGGATACTTGAAAATGCAGTGCTCGATGGATCAGATTCAAGTGGTTGTGCCAGTGAAAACTCCAAATGTTTTGCCACATTGTAAAGTGCGTGAGAATAGTCACATCACTGCCGAGGAGTGGCAGGTACTCCACCGCAGCGGAGATCCGTTACGTTTGCCCCTGGAGTTTAGCTCACCACAAGGGGAACCCGGCAGCACTTCCACTGAGGTGCAACGACTGTTTCTTTACGATCTCACCAATGCCATGCACAAACTCTTTGCCAGCATGAACATCAAGGCCACGGATGCCGCCACTCATCGTCTCTACGACGTGGAAGTCATAGAACATAGCCACGATATAAGCTTCCTAATAGTCTGTCCTTCAGCGGAAGCTTCTTGTGCAGTGCCTGGTCAATCGGAACTTCTACTGCAACGTGATGATCTGGCCAGCCTGAGCATCCAGGCGTTTGAGATGATCCATTTGCGTACCTACCAACCGGCCATTATTCAAAAATATGCCCGACTCTCCTGCATCCTTGAACTGGACACTGCTCTGGCTACTCACTCCCATCGTGAGGCCTTCTCCACCAGTGAACTGCAGGCGGCCAAGGAACGGCTGGCCACATTGCAGGAGCTCAGCTCCAGTCTTACACTGGTATGGAAAAGTGTACGCTGGCTCATGGATGTGGTTGCCTATGCCCGAAATAAGAGTGCACAGCCATCTTTGGCCATGCGTGAGATCCTGAATTTTGCGCAGCAGAGACATGAGGAATCCTCAGTGGTTGCCGGAGCAAGTAAACAGCTCCTTCAGTTGCCCATACGGGAGAGCAAGTTTAATAAGGCAGGCACCGGGCGTGGCAGTTGGCCCGGACCCGGCACTAATGAGGATCAGAGTCATGTCAAACCAGAGCATTCGAAATCGGAACAGAATCTAGGTCTCTCCGCCATTACGCCAGCGGATAATAATGCCAAAACCCTGCCCCAGCAGCAACAGTTGCAGCTACAACAGCAACAGCAGCAACAACAACAGCAGCAGCAACAGTTGCTCCAAGTGACCACCAGTGAGTATGCGGCTTCAAGCAGTTCTGAGATGTCGCTGCGAAAGAATAGCGGCGATTCCGTTAGCTCAACGTACACGGCACGTAGTTTCTATTCGGCGGTAGACTCTGCTTCGGATGGCAACAGCAGCAGTAGCGTCTTTGCTATTCCACCATCACGTTCTGATGACACACTGGCAGATGCACTGCGACACACTCAGTCAACGGCAGTTCAACGTAAACGTACCAGTTCAAATATTGGACCCCATCCGGCCCCACTTATTACAGTCCACAATTCCAGCTCGGCTCCTTATTTAGCTGGTTCTAGTGTGTCGTTGAGGAGTGGAACATTTGTCACCGATCTGGAACATAAGCCTCTCAAGGCAGCGGTGAAGGCAGCTTCCAGTGCCAATTTACGGGAAGGTGGATTATATTTAAAGAGTACCCTATCCGAACTTCGAGCAGTGGGCGGTGAAGAGCAACCTGTGGCCAGCACCTCGAAAGCATCATCTACCAAGAGTTTGTCGCGCCAGAGCAGTGAGGAGGATACAGCCAGCTGTTCTAGCCTCAACACGGAACAAACACCGGGCATCATCCAAGTGTACACCGCCTACAACACGGGTCTGGCCAGTGGAACCAGTCTCAAATTGCATGTCACACCCAAAACAACGGCTCGAGAAGTCATCAATCTTGTGGTGAAACAGCTCAATATGGCGGTTGTCCTCAAGGGCAACAATGGTCCCATCTACAGTGCCGACATGCTGGATAATTTCTGCCTGGTTGCTGTAATTGGAGCCAGGGAACGTTGCCTCCGGGATGACTTTAAGCCATTGCAATTGCAGAATCCCTGGAAGAAGGGTCGCCTCTATGTGCGCAAAAAGCACGAGTTATTGGCTGCCATCGAGCATTCCAATCGTAAATCCCATTTGATCTGAATTTGATCTATATATACATATAGAGAGATATTATTATCACCACCATCTGGGTTCATTTGGTTTTTCGTTTTTTTTTTTTTGTGCTGGAAAAATTTAATTCGATCGACCAATTTCCCCTACCCTCCCCCTCCCATTAGACTGAATTACTTATGTAAATGGCAAAGAAGAATAATAGAAGATGAAGATGATGAAGAAGTGAAATGGTATTATATTTTTAATAGTTTTACATCATATATACATTAACTTAGACATAACACCCCCTTAAGCCACCCCAATTTACCCCACATGTCCCTCATAAAAAAACCCGCAAAGATTATTGTTAATTCGAATTTTTTTAGATAAGGGCAAATCATGATCAATAATTATAGAGCATGAACAATTATTATATATATATGTGTGTGTGTATGTGTGTGCAACTACTAGTATATAAATATATGCACACATACATGTATGGTAGAATGTATTTACATAAATAATTGTATTGTATTTTTTGTAGTTTAGCAAACCAAATGTTTTGATTGTATTTTTGTGGCATTTTTTTAGGCGCACATTTTTTGAAAACCAATCTAAATGTTTAATCGAAGAAAAAGTTAATTGTTAATTGATGAAAAAAAAAACAAAACAAAAGTGGAATAACTATATACATATAGAAGAAAAGTCAATATGCATTTTAAGTGTAACTCTCGATGTGCGTTTTGCGAATATATATACATACGTACTATATATGTATATATATATATTTGTATGTATATGTGAGTGTTCTTTGTATTTAATTGCAATTCTATTTCTAACTATACAAATAAAAACAATTGCATACTTAGTTTGTAAAATGTAAAACTGAACAAAATGGCAAATATTTTTTAAAAATATATTGGCACAACTAAAAACAATTGCAAAATACAAATTGAAAATATAAATCGAAAATCTATGGATTTACTGTGTATTTGTAGTTAAAAAAGAGGCAAACAAACAAAAAAAAACAATTCCCAACTTTAGCTTATCTTATTCGTCCCTGACTCATTAGAATTTTCCCCGAACTAGAAAAATGTATTAACTTGGCTATCGAAGTGTGCAGAGCCGTAATTGTCTATATCTATACTACTTGCAACTTATTACCAAATACCGAATACCATAAGTAAATTAGGAAAAATTCTTCAAATCTATCTATATGTGTCTGTACGTATGTATGTAAGAGTTTATAATTGTGAAATGTAGAAGCAAAGGTCATATCTAAGCGAAAGGTCTTCTAACACCAAAAAACACAAGAAAAGCAAATGAAAAGCCTGGAAAAATACACACACAATTTCAATTCGAATTTAGCACGAAATATTTTGGGTTCTAGCATTAAATATTTAAACAGAAGCTAACTGCGGTACGCCGAAGTTTAGATACCCTTGCTTCATTAGAAAACAAAAAAAGATTGCGGCCCTTTTATAAACTGAAAAGTTTTCCATATTTCAATTTCCATTTTTAGCTAGAGATAAAGTCCATTTCTCTTACAGTAGTTGTCCGATTCGGATCAGTCCGATAAATTTTTAAAATGTTGGTATAAAGGATAATTATTATTCCTATAGCTTTAAAACTGAGAGAGTAGTATGCCGGCCATGGTTTGATCGATTCAACTAATGATATTGATCGAGAATATATATTAAATAGCTGACCAATTTTATAATACCTTTTGCAAGGGTATTCAAAGTTAATTGGGCAGATACGAAAGTTGAATCTTATGAGTAACTAGAAAAGAATCACTTACTTTAGAGAATGTGCAAATATTTAGAAAACTAAAAAGTCCATAAAACTATATCGAACTATTTAAGATGTTCAAACGACCAAATTGAAGAGTTGTGCAAGACCTAATTTTGTTTCTTTTTTTTTTTGTAAATATTAAAACCTTCTTATTTGTTTCTACATTGATAAATATTACTAAATTTAATATTAACCCTTTTGGATAAATGTTGATAGATTTGGCTCAGGAGTCCGGTTTCAAAACTCAACATTTTTGATTCATTTGCACACAAATTTCGATTAAACAACGAAAAATTAAACGACTAACTTCTGATTTTATTTTATATAATTGTGAATTGCTTCCGTCCCCACTAGAAGAGAATTTTAAATTTCATTTGATTTAATTTCTTATTTGTTTATTAGAATTCAGTTTTTCAATTGGAACAAAATTATACATAGTATTATTTTGAATTAACAACAAAGTGAGATTAGTTATTTATGATGCAATCTAATTGTAGTTAATTGTTAAAGGTCGATATATATATATATATGATAACCATAACTGAATGTGAACCACACACCCATATTGTATGATAAATGTTGTAGCCTAGCTGAAATCTTCATGTTATTGAGAATACATATATAAAAACAAACGATGAAACTTATCAGATATGTATGTATATTTATATGTATATGTATATACATATATACATGTATATAATATATATGTATGTATGTATAATGCATGCCAAAACATATTCTATATTTTTGGTTTATGTTAACTATGTACAACAACAACAACAGCATGAAAAGAAAGATATTATAGTAAGAGCAAATATTACTCTAAAATTATAAATGCCAACTAAAACTGAATGCATCAAATGAAAAGTGGCAAAGAATGTTGTGATGGAACTCTGTATTTAGATATGTTTCGAGTGAGTACGATGGCATTCAAGATATATAAAATTAACTTAATAAAGACTCAACAACTGTTATGGTGTAATTATATGACTAACCAATTATTTCGCTTTGGGAGTAATAGGAATATGCGGAATATTCTCGATTCTGGTAGTCACTGAAGCATTTCATCGTGGAATTATAGTATAATTTCATTTAATTTTACTCGATTATGTAGTCATGCAGTGCAGTTAGATTAAATACTGGATATTCATATATGTATATATGTATGTATGTATGTATGTACATACATTCAAACATTTTCTTATCATTTTGATTAAGTATACGCCAAGTGAGTCCTCAGGCAAGCCATTGAACAAGTGCACTTACTTGGATGTGGCTTAGGCGAAAGACAAAAAAGAAACAAAATAATATAACTGATACCAAGCTGATTAGGTTTGATTACATTCACTATCATCTATCAGTAACTGATAAGATGACATATATACATTTATACATATGTAGATATTATACATGGACGTAGTCTTAATTGAATTAATGTTTCATTCATCAATTTTATAAAAAATTGTCAAATAGAAATGCTCCAAAAATTGAAGCAAATTGTTTTGTTAAAACAGCTGGAGAATTTTACTTTCTTTTTTTCAGATTTAAACTTTTAAAATTAGTTTTTTGATATCATCAGTTAATCCTAATTTATTCTGACTTAATCTGGACCTTTGTTTTTTTTTTAATTTTTTTAAGTCATTATACATATATGTATAATAGAACCGGAGATGTAAAGAAATTATTTCATTGCTACTCGTAATTATCTGAAATCAAAAATCCCAACGACATTTTATTTGTGAGTCTTAAGTCTGTATGTGGTACATATATGGTATTGAGGTATTAAAAAAAGTTAACGATTTAACTCAACTAATTAAATGTGAGCACTGCCGCATCATATATAAATGAGCCGAAATAATCAAATAGTTTATAAAATATAATTCCAGAAATTAAAAAAAATCGTGATTTGAGAACAGATTTAAGAGTTTATCCGGTTGTAACTTTCAAGGGTTTTGAATTTTTAAAACCGTTCGTTTAACCTACTTTAGATTTCATTTATGATATATGAAAGACAATCTCATTTTATATTAAATCGTTAAAAAACTTTAAGAGAACTACACAAGAATAACATTTTGTCGAGTTTGTTAACAGCTAATCCAACAATTATGTATAAAAATGAAAGGTTAACCAATTATTAGCATTATTTATATTTTAATACACCATTTCAATTTTCGAACTTATATTTATTTATCCTTTCGAATCAAATACCTTTTTTCACGTAGAAAATCACACAATAAAAGAACTCCCTAATACAATAGTTGATAAATCTCTGACCTTTTAGAAAATTCAGATTCAGCAAATGGAAAAATTAGTCTAATTATACTCATTGTACCCATTTCAATTGCAAATTCAAATGTAACTTGTCTTCAAGTACAATAGTAAACCAGTTTAGTTTGTTCTCGAAGTTACAGGGCTATAATGTTTCAACAGACCCCCCCTTGCTACGCCCTAGTAGAAACATATTCCAGAGGATTCCGCCAGCAACAATGTTTGGCAACATGCTGAATTGTGAAATTTTGGTATGCGTCATCACTTCATGTCGAAATAGAAACAACGATCAGTTCTTGTACACACAACTGGGAATACACTAATTTGTTTCAAATGGTACATATATGTATGTATAATATATTTATATACGTATGTAATAAAAAACGCAAGTCATGGCGACAAGGCCGATGCCGAGTCCGAATCCATCCGGATCTCACCACAGCGATAAGCTATAATTTTTTTTTGTTGTCGATTTTTGTTTTGTTTTTTCCTTTGCCTAGTTAATTTTTGTGGGATTTCTAACACACTGCGTCATATAAATACATGCATACATATAATGTGTACATACAATGTTTAAATTTAACCCAATAATTTGAGTCGTGCTCTTTACCTCTCTCCCTCCCTCACCCGTGTATAGTCTCATTAATAAACCATTTGGCCACGAATTTCGCTTAATTGAGAATTAAAAGCTTTCAACTGAGTTCTATAGAAAACTGTTACAAAAAGCCTTGACGCCTTGTGGTCTCCTTGGATCTAAGCCAAACGGAAAACTTTAAAACTGGGCAAAAAACAAAATATTCCAAGCCCTTCAACCTCAATCTCAGACCACTTAACTCATTTATTGCCATTATAAATTTAGAGTGTTGATTAGCCATTGACTATTTGATTAAAGAAACACATATATGTACATATATCCCGGTCTATTATTGGACATGCCGTGATGATATTTATGGCCAATCACTTATTTTGACCATCTGTGATTAAGATCAAAACCTATGGCAATATATTTTCAAATATCTCCGAACAGGACATTTTTATATTAATATATATACTATATTTTAATCGGGTTTCCAATTCAAACGTAAGCCACGTGATCTAAATCGGGTCAGACCGGGGGCGTCATAGCAGACGTCAGACGCGTCTGCCTTTAATTAGATTTTCCCGTCTAGGGCAATGACAAAACAAAAAACCAAACGAGGAATTCGACTTATAAAAAGCGGGGAAGCGACAGAAAGATAAATAGACATCGGAGGGTACTCGACCAGATCGTTAAAGCAAACAGATACAAATTGCACCATCTGGATGTCTAATTAAATTGTGAGAACCCCAGAGAACCGGTTCCTAAACTCCACTGACCCCCGACAGAATCGGAGACAATCAAATGCACGTTTGTCGTTTTAGATGTGTTTTATGCTAGGGGGGTATAAATCAGACATCAAACGAAAAACAATATAAGTATATGTATGTGTATATGTATAAATATGTATGTATATATAAAAAAAAAGGGAAAGAAAAACAAACAACAATGGTTTACTATAAAAAATCAATCGATCTATCAATCTCTCTGTTTTTCATATCTGATTTCGGTTTTGTATAACAAACAATAAGTACACCACTACATCGAGTATACATTACAAATATTTATATATATATATACGTGTATATACATATATATAGCACACAGACTATATCATCTTAGCTAGGCTTATGTTTCGCTGGGCTTAGAGGCCCCCACAATATACCCCTTGGCCGTGAGAACGCCGCGACAGCGTACATGAACTTGATAACGCAACGACCAATCGATTGTATAGCCTGGAGCCAATCCGGCAAACTGCTCTTCTGGTAGAATAACCTCCGGATCGCCGTGAGTATTTAGTTGAATGTCGTGGGCGGTACAGAACTCCTGTAAATCGGCAGGCACAACGCAGCAGGTGGCCAAATTAACCTGTGCTATGGTAGGGGCCACCTGGGCCGTCTTATGCAACTCCTGAAGCGACTTAGCATCCAAATCAGCTATACCCAGCTGGGTTATCTTCTGTGAAAGTACATACTGTTCCAGGGACTGGTACAGCTCCTTGAGTTCGGCCACCCCTTGCTGGCCATTCCGAATGCTCCAATTGCTGACATTGGCCGTGCCGGCATTGGCCTCGGAGCACGGCGATTTACTTGTTGTGGCCCCAATTGTTGCGCTGGCAACAGACGCCGTGGGAGTGACGGCATTTGGGTGATAGGCCAAAACAATGTTATCCACATGCGTCACATTCAGTATGTTGAGTAGAGCCTCCACAGCTTGTTGGATGTGGTCTGTCGAGTTTTTGTTGAGAAATATTTTTGCCCCGATGCTTATCTCATTGCGCTCATTCTCAGTTAAACGGTTGGTCAATTCCTGGGTGGCACGCTGGACACGTCCATGGAGCTCGTCAATCTCAATGACCACACGCTCCACATTTGGTTCACTGTGCAGCGTCACTTTAAGGCCATCGTATAGCTCCTCGTTGGATTTACGCTGACCCAGTTCATTGTTAATAATGTTGCCCGTGCTAATCACCACGTTCTGATAGTTCTTCGTTATTGTCGGTATCATGATATGGCCGTCGACTTGTATTCAGAAAAAAGGCAATGACAGAAAAAGTGAGGTCGACGTGAATTGAATTGAAAGTGTGTCGCTCTGTTCCGAGCTGTGTTAGATATAGACAAGTGTGTAGCTATGCTATCGCAGGAGGGTGACACACGCGTTTGTTCTGACAACCTGCCGCTCGCTGCTTAAATACACTTTGCACTTTTTGTTGGGAGGGTAGAGTGGGTGATTCTCGATTAATATTAATAATAAGCCATCGATAATTATCGGTGACCAGTCGGTTATCTATCAGTATGTTGGAAAACTAGCTTCAATTTTGAGCGGGGAGTTTGAATACTTCAAAAATAAAACAGGTTCAACAAGATTGCCATCCATCAGATATACAAACTGAATTATGAGATTATTATATTTGATATAAATGATAAATACATTTGCATTTTTTATTGGTCAAAATACCAAAATCATTAAAATTTGTTAAATCAATGTGCCCAGACTGAAACTAAATAGATGGGGATTTTTGGATTGTACGGGTAAAAATTCTTCGATATTATTGTGAATTTGTAGCTAGAACGAAAATAACTGAATATTAAGAAATACATTTATTTAGCTTATAATTTTTACCCCAAAATGATATACATTAAAAAAATTTAATTTCGTAATTAAAATTACTTTGAAACCTGATGATTTAATTTTGTCATGTCATTTCTATAATTTGATTTCCGGCACTCGTGTAAACGTGATATATCCCGCTTTATACGGCCACACTAGCCAACGGTCGTGGAAAACTGTCACAACAAAATATCTTGATAAAACGTATTCAAAACATAAACAAGAGCGACAGCAAGGATGTGTCAACGGGCAGTACGAGAGTGGCTGGTCATGCTTACAATGGAAAAATATATGAGTAAATTCCTTGAGCGTGGCTGGGACAATATTGCCAACTGCCAGATGATTTTAGCCCAGGATCTGGCTATACTTGGCATCGACAATCCCACCCACAGAAAATTGCTCCTTGATGGTGTCCAGTTTTTGATTAACTCGACAGAGCTTTTTATGTGCCCGGAGCCCTGTGATCTTCATGCCCAGAACTACGTACCAGAATTGGATGTAGACATCTCCGAACTACAGCAGATATCTGGCGCTGACGAAAGTTTCAAGTCGAAGTTAGGAATCGAATTTGACTTTATGTCAGCTTTTACAACCTTGGAGGAGACGGCAATGCGTGAATCTCCAACATTCACATTTACGCCACTGCTGGCAGGCCAACTAATTCAACCCACGACACCGCCATCGCCAAACAAGTCCAATTCAGAGATTGGTATCGACTTTAGTTTCCTTTCGGCATTTCAAACGTTGGAAAAGACAACAATAATTGATTCCCCCCCCAAATCTCCTACAATGCATTTTTTACCAATAGAAGCAAGCCCAACCGAGCCTATATTGGCGTACTCCACCAATGAGATAACTGTAAACTCCTTCCAATTTGATGTGCCATCAATCAAGGTAAAGTTAAGTTACAGCTGTGTAGCCTGTCCACACCTAAAGTTCGCCAACTTGGTGGAACTGGAATGTCACATGTTCGAGGGCAATAAAGTTGACGGTGACAGACACAGAGGTGCTACTCCTCGGGTGGAGAGCTATGTCACAGTCAACGACACGCCAATGATTATCCTAGATTGATTCTCTTAAATATAAAATAGTAGTAAATAAATTGAACGCTAATAGATTTATTTCCTTTCGACGTGTTTTATTATTAATCTTATTTGAAGGTAATCAACGGACTTAGCAGAGCGTTTAGTAAATATTTGATGCCCCTTTTAAGATCCTGTAAGCGTGCATCCATTGGAGAGCTGGCTGTCAATCGTTCAATGCTAGCCGATCCCAGATTTTCAGAATGGCAAGACAGGCACTCGATGGTCTTTAATTGAATCTGGACATTGTTGGCTAGTAGCCGAGATTCATGCAGCACGCCATAGAAAAGGATATGGTCGCCCTGGCTGAGACGACGCGTAAAATTCCCAAAATCGTGGTGAGCCCGCAGTAACACATTTGTAAATGTGGAGCGACCCAGTAAGCGACTGCTACCACCAGAGCCCACCTTAACCAGAAGTTCGTACTCGTAACGATCCCAATTCTGTAGAGAGCAGCGTTCCAATGTTTTGATAACGCGCTGCCATGCCTCACATTGAGCATCTCGTCCTGAATCGCATTCAAAGTGTTGGGTTATGGACTCTCCGTGAACACAGCGTAAGATGCTTCCCAACCAAGTGGGCAAATAGCTTGCAATGACATCTTCCAGCATGTTGGTGACGCGAGCAATCTGTACTTTATCTACGCTACCCTCCCAGGCCACGTGCATGCCATTTAGATGGGAGCAACGAAGTTGAGCTTTAATCTTATTGGTCTCTTCCTGTACGGGTTGCGCGCATAGCGCATGGAAGCGATCCCATTGAAGGGTATCCGAATTTGAGAAAGACTGCAGGGTCCCCACCCTGGGTACGGCATTATAGCGGGGTGTATCCTTGAAACTGGACGTCATGTAGGGAAAAACAAGAACACAGGCTGTCGTCAAGCCCATCAGCACCTGGAGGAGACGGAGAACTTTGTGTTAGATGCAGAGCGAAATACAAATAAATTGTATAAGCTTACCTGAAGCATGGTGATGTACTTTTGTGTGGCACGATTGAGAGCAAGGACACAGGACAGAACGACTACCAATCCGCATGCAATGGCTGTGCTTGCCCAACGCAACTCCTCACTAGCTAGCCCCAAATTGTCAATTGCCACAAAAACTGGAACAAGAAGAGCCACAATTCCGAAAAGTGGCAGAAAGAGCACAATTCCAGCTAGACCAAGAGCAGCACGCATCACTCCGAACATGGTTGCACTCTGTGAGGTGGCTATACACACCTGCAACCAGGTGAGGGTAACGCAATGTGGAAAGAGGTAAGTATAGATGCCGTGCCAACGACAGCGCCTGGCAATCAGTATTAACAGGACAGGAATGAACAGATACAGGGCAGTCCGACAACTTAGACAGAATTCTATCCCATTGCCAACCACAAAGGATGAGAATGTGGGGACACGCAAATCCAAGAAGCGCCAACGTGTAGATACGATTTCATCTCTCTCATACGGATATTTGGCCAAGACATTTACTGCAAAAGAAATGATGAGGAGCCAATCCGGTAGCAAGTGCGATGTGGCATACATGGACACACCCATTGTGAGGAAGGTGCACGCTCCAGAAAGTATGGTAAGCTCGGAATGCGGCAACCAGTCATCGGTCACCAGCGGATACACAATCAAGTTGCAAATGAAGGCACAAAAGTAATACAGATAGGGTTTCATATTGTTCCGCAGGAAGCGCTGCTCTGCTATGTCCGCCTCGATGTGATGGTCCCCGTAGCTAAGAAACAGGCCTGACCAGATGCGAAAGTCGACGAACTGTTGTTTGGTCTGCAGCATCTTGCATGTGGCCCACAGCATAACGCCGAGACTGAGATAATAACAGACAAGAGGCAACATGTGCCGGCTGCTCCACCAGGAGAGAAGAACAAGTAGACTGCAGCGTACACTAAGCGGCAACAATTTAGGCAGGGACACAATTACCTCGAGTAATCGGTGGTAAAACAAAGTTAGGAATATCAGCGGGTGGAAGAGCAGGCGGTAAAAACAGGGCACATGATCCAGACTACCTGGATGCGGAACTGATAGCGTTAGCGTATCAGTCACAGCTGGCATGCGGCCGGCACTATAGTTAGAGGCAGCTGAGACCAGATGAGCTTCTGTTATGAAACGGCGATGCCCAACGTTTACTAGACCAATGCTTGCCGTGTCCTCCAGTGGTTCGCATTCCTGTTCTGGCTCACACTCGCTGCTGGAATAGCCATCTGAGGGACGTCTGCGCCGCTTGCGCTGCAGATTATATATTCTCCGCATTTTTCGTTCCAGTTGTTTCGGCGTAATATGCTCGTTTCCATTCGATAGGCAAGCAAAGAGTTCACGAGCAGCTTTTCTTGCCGCCCGTTCACCTGGAGTCATGGCCAGGCAACGACGCACTTCGTCTGCGTTCTCAGGCGTAATTCCACTGCCATTGTTGTAACATTTGCGCAGCAACTTTGCGGCATCTTCATGACCATTCTGGGATGCACTCACCAGCCATTGAACGGCCTTTTGGCTTCGGCTACTGCTGTTGGCCACGTTTGGTTCTGCAGGGGTTGAGCGTGTTAAAATTCGTTTACCATAGACCCTTACGGATGTGTTTACCAATGTCATTTTCTAGCAGCTCCTTGGCCAAGTCATATTGTGTCTGTGGACAGCCCTCCTCTGCGATGTGGTGTTTTAATTTGTTCAAGGAATCGCGATCTGGTGGAACCATAAGCAAATCACAATGATAAATGAGTAAAAATGTTTTTTACGATTTTACCCTCCAGATTCCATCGCCTACGATTACTAACGCCAGTCGGCTCTCTTTGTGTCCAGGTGGCCATTAGAATACAGTAATTATTTTACTTAAAGCTTCTTTGCAATTGAATGCCTTCATTTCAATACACCCCCGCATTCGTTTATTAGTGGTGAATAATCCCCAAACAATGTTGCTCAACGTATGATTAAGTATAAGAAAACGCAGAAAGTGCTAAGCGCAAAATTTTAAAATTCTTTGACAAAACAGTTAATAAATTTTATGTGACATTATATTTTTTGTTTTTTTTACTGCGAAAGTGATTAGTCATTCTTAAATCCCCTATAGTCCACTGGCCGAGTCTAGGTTTCATCTTTTCGAAATGAATGTAATTCTTCTAGCTTAGACTGATCAATGAAGGAGTCTTGAGACTGGTGAAATGGCTTCCAGGATATGGGCATTCTGCTCATCTGACCAACCGTTGGTTTGCACTTATTGGATTTTTACAAAAATTAATTAAACGCCATTTATTTCACCCCCGATAATTCTGAATAGAAGAATGGTCACTCTCAGAAAACAAAATATGTAAATAGAAGTGTTAGCTAATTTTTAAAGTGCTTACACAACACTTGCAATACGCGCCAATTATTTTACAGGGTATTGTACAGCACTATTTCAGTGTTGTTTTTGTTTTCCGCAGGACGGTGCGTGAAGATTTTCTTCGTGAAAAATTAAAACAAAAATAGGAAATTTAATAACGAAAGAATTTACGAAACCAATGAACGTTTGGGGAATATTAAAGTGATGTTTTTGTGAATTGTCGTCCGTGTTCACGTATCAGTTTCAGCCCCACATTTTGCCCCTTTTTTCTCTACCTCTTTTTGTCTACGAGTTATCGATATCTATCTATCGCAATCGAGACATTCAGCCATTTTCCCTTTGTTTGTCGGCGGCGGCGCTACTTTCCACGGCCGTGCGTAACAAATACAAGAGTAGCAATATAATTTAATATAGAGGAATATGTTGAAAAATTTGTGAAAAATGTAATAAAACTGAGTGCAAGTGGAAATGTGTTGAAATAATTGCAGAAATATGCGTAAAAAGCGAGCAACTATAACAACAGCGAGTTGTGGCTCCTCCGTTCATTGACGTGACGCGCGAGCGTGTGTGTGTATGTGTGTGTGAGTGTGAGTGAGTGTGTGTGAGTGTGTGCGTGCGTGTGCAGCAACACCAAACAAAACACCACAGCACATCAAAAGAAATAAAAAATAAATAATAATAATGCAATATTTATGCCTGAGTGTACAACAACATCAAGAGCAGCAGCAACACAAATGAAGCAATCAAAATTAGTTAAATTTTTGCTTTGAAGTCAACATTTTGTCGTTTCTTCTAATTCCATCCTCACCCCCCAAAAAACGCAACACAAGGCGCATCAAATATTTTGCCAATGAGTCGCAGACAGTCATTGGATCGACCAGGTGAGTGCAAAGCAGTCAAAACAAAATACAAATAAAGAAGAAGAAAAAGAAAAACCAGAAACGAAAACGTAATTTGTTGCTCTTCTTCTTCCACTTTTAAAATTGCGCTTGCCATTTTTCAAATTTTTATTGTTTTATTATATTCTTCTTACACTTTCCTTCGCAATCCCTCCTTATTTTTTTCTTCAAAATTTGAGAGTTGTGTTTCTCTTAAGTGCTTCAACTTTTAAGAGCAAATGTTCTCTTTGATACTCTTTTTATGTGTTTTTTTATATGGTATGAGTGTGAGACTATGTATTTGCTTTGAATGTATATTTTTGTTGTACTGGAGAAGGTGCAACAACTGTTAAAATAACCGAAACAAAGATTGAAAATTTTGACATTTTGTACATGAAAAATGAATGAATATATTTGTATTTGTCTTTGATGCTCACTCAATTCTATTTATAGTTGAATAAAAAGCAAAAAGAGAAAGTTGAACACAGCGAGAAACGAAATGAATCGAAACGAAAAAGCAAAGGAAACGAAATGTAAATGTGGCTTTAACATAAAGAAAGAAAGCAGCAAAGCGCAGATAAAACTTTTAATCAAAATGAGACCAAAATTGAGAGAGAGTGTGAGAGAGAGTAAATAGAGAACAACACACTGGGTCAGTGTTTGAAAAATGTTCCTCGTGAATTAAACGGAATGTAATATTAAGTATATTTCACCACTGTAAGAGAGACAGAAACAAAATATAGAGAGTCATCTCAGAAGAGAGGCAATAGCACGTGAAAAATGTTAAATAAGTTATCTAATCAACTAAAATAGTTGTGCTTAAGCATTACAAGGCAGCAAATTGCCGGCCCCGGGTTCCTCATACGGCCCCCTAGACCCGAATTACCCCCACCACCATATCAACTCGCTGGTGATGGCAACCCTTTAATTTATTTATAAAATTCAATGTAAACTCGGTTAAAGCGGCAAAACGCAAACCGACTAACAACAACAAGTATAACAACAAACCCACTACTACTACTACGAGGGGCAACAGCAGTCGCGTTTGTTGCTGCTGCTGCCGTTTTGTTTTATTTGCCATTTTGTAGGTCAGGGTTGTCGTTCGTTGCCAGCGTCGTGTGTAATGCAAAACGTGTGCCCGTGCCCACAAATTGAATGAATAAGCGTGGCTGCCGCCTCCGCCTGCCTGGTTGGCTGCCTGTCTGCCTGCCTGCCTATATCATTCATTGTAATGCAATTACAGCAGCAACAATAGCACTAACATTTCACAGTAAAAATATAAATAACACCGCTTAAGAATGCATTCAACATTTTATTATGTATCTCAACATATCCTTCCTCTTTACATATCCTTTCTCCTACTGCCAGTGTGCCCGCTTGTTCTTATAGTAGTAATTAGGTGGCAACGCTGTATTGATGTTGTGAATATACTCTTTTAAAAGGTCATTATTCAAATTGATTAGATGTTCGTAGTGGAAAGAACAGCAAAATCGCCAGATTGTACCATATAGCAATAACAGAAACAATAAATTTGTTTTTTCTCTAATTCGAAAATCGTTGAAATGGGACCGCGAAATTATAGAAATACATAAAGTGAATGATATGGAATACTCTTGGGGTTTATCGATAAGAAATTCCTTGCTTCATATACTTTTATTTTAAAAATATTCATTTATTTTCATAAATACACATGTATTTTTTTTAGCTTTTGTATTTGCTATTATTTGTTGATTCTTGCTGTTGGGGAAAGCAAGTCAGGGTAAAGCACATACATATAAAGCGCGTGACAAATTGTCATTAAATATAAATTTATAATGTCAAATCGATTTTCCGTGCCATTAGACACTACAAAATCATCTATTTGTTGTTAACAATTCCACAATTATTAAATAACAGAGAAGAAAAATTTGAATCCAGTGCTGCAATGTTTATGTGTATAATTAATTCAACATTGTATTTGCATTTCACATGTGCATATGTATGAGTCTCTGTACAGTTAAAGCGATAAGATAATATTTAGTTTACATTTCAAGTACAAAACTAAGATAAGTTTAGCTAGAGTAATTGATAGGTTTTAATGAAGCGAGTATGGAAACGACAATATGGTAATGCAAAATGTATCCAATAAAATGGATAAGATAAAAAAAATGTCCAACATTTTGATTTAAACGATAAACAATGATCGAGAATTATAGAAGAAGCCACGTTAAAATTAGAAGTACTTGTATAGGACGCAAAAAAATCAGAATATAGACGTTTCAACTTGCATATATGTGATTATGCAAATACATATATAATGTGGAAAGATATGGAATACAATTGGGGATTAATGATAACAAAATTTCTTTATAGTTATTTAATGCGCTTGCCATTTTTCTAAATTTTTATTTTTATTACATTCTTACACTTTTGCTAATTTTTTTCCTTCAAATTTCAGAATATATATATTTGTATACCATAATTATATAATTAGAGAATTATATATTTAGAGAATATAATTCTCTAAAATTTTGTATATAAAACTTATATTTAATAATACATAAATAGTTTCTAAGAATTAACTTCATTTAATGTTAATTAAACAAACAAGAAACAATCAGATTAGCACAAAGGAAATGAATAAATTTTATGGAACTTATTCATTATTACTAGGGGTATTTTACAGTACTTAATGTACACTATTTGCTTATCAATTGAAGAGAGAGAGAGAGTGAAACTGTCGGAATTGACCTGGACATTCTCACCCTCTCCCACGCTCTCTATCGTGTAAATGCCCATATGTTTACTCTCTCTCACGCACACTCTCACTCGCTTACATGTATGTATACCATACACAAACACATGTATCCATGCCTATACTCAAGTCGTTTGGAGCTTATCATCAATGCATTGTTGCGCCTAATTAGGCGTTGTTTTTCTTTACATTTTTTTTCTCTTATTCTTTCTGAGTTTTATTTTTGCTTATTATATAATGATTTATAATAAAGATGTAGACAGGTCATCGGGCAATTTTGGCTTAGCGTAAATTCACTGAGAAATAATTTAGACTATGGAGGACATCATTAATCTTGTATACGAAAGGGCAAAAAGTTGGTAAAAGTTACCAAAGCAACGCATCGGTCTATTAACTTCTCTTACTCTCACTCTTTGACTCTCTCTCTCTCTCCCTCTCTCTCTCTCTCAATCTTTTCTGTTGTTGCTCTTGCTTTTGTTTTTGCCTCTAATGAAATTGCTTTGATTTTGAATGAGGAGACGAGAAAGTTTTCTCATTTAGGACAAGAAAAGGACTTTTTGGTTACAAGAAAGAGAAGTGGTTTGACAGTGCGAATGGCGTGGGAGGGGATCCGGAGTTTCTTTTAAATTACAAAACTCTTTGTGGTTCACAGAAGCTGTTGCAAGTATCGTGGGAGAATCTGTTGTGGGGGATGGTGGCAATAGGATGGGGGTTAATTGTCGGCTGAGATGTGTATCTATCTATTAAAAAATGCAGAAACGTAGCGAGTCGAGTTGACGACGGTGACGAGACGACGATATCGCGAGACTTCACGACGTGTGTCGTGCTCTCAGATAAAATATTTTTTTTTGTTATAGGTATTATTCATGTTGTTGGGGTAGCAAAGGAAATTTAAATTAAGTCTTCCGTCTCTGAAAAGTAGGCAATAATTTTTAATGTTGTTGCCACAATAATTTCCCTCCTCCACTCTGTTTTAGACCTCATACTTGTTCATAGTTGTCGTCTAATCGACCAATTTCCTTTTTTGTCTGTCTGTCCATCTAGTCAGCCCCACTTTGCAATGGGCATAAATTATATTTGCCGCCCGAATGTCTAATATGGCGGCAACGGATGTGGTTATACATACATTTATGTCTGTCTCATTCTCGCTCGATGTATGTGTGTCTCACATATAACATTTAATCGATTTGGTAACAGTTGCTCCCTCAGCTATTGCTGTTGTTGTTATTTTCATTAGGGGTTATTCCGGTTTGATCTGAATCCAAACGAACAATGAGCATTTTTTAAGCATACGGCGGCATACCAAATGTAAACTGTTCTTTTGCTATTCGTGTTTTACCTTCGTGCCATCTCTCGTTCCGCTTCCGTGTCCTCGTCCTTAGCCTCGTCGTTTCGTTTCATCTGTCATTTGTTCCGGCTGCTGTTTGGCTCTCAGGAGAGTCAGAGTTTTTGATTTTCGACATGTCGCTTCTGTTTTTTTGGTTTTTGTTTTTTCCAACTTCAACCCTTTTTTTCTCTTAACACGCGAACAAACACATACAAACACACGCACACACAGACACCATACATGTATGAAAAGTTTTGCATTTTTATTATAGATAATTTGTGTACAGGTTTTTTGGTTGCCGCGCAAACTCTCAACTCTTGACTCCTTTTATCCTATAACTGGATGCTGCATAGCCTAGCCTAGCTTTGTATTCATGGATGTGTGTGTGTGTTGGGGGCGTAATTAATTTTTGTATACAAGTCTGGCAACGTTGGAAACGAGTTAAGAGTTTGCTAACAATTACGATTAATATTGTGCATATGGTAATGATATACAAAATAGGACTATTTATATCTATATAAAGCAATTAACTGAAAGTCGCCTGTAAATATAAATTACTAACCAATTATTACCACAAGATTAATTTTCAGATATAAACGACTTTCTTAGACATGTTTATTTTCAATCTGTTTTATAGTTGTAATAATATATCGTTATGCAGCTTTCAATATATGTACACATAGTAACCAGATTTTTGTTACTAAAAAGGAAAAGTAATCCCAATTCCTAATTATCAAAATTGATTATCTAATAATCTTTTATAATTTAGGGGTTCATGTTTCCCAAACCTTATATCAAAATTCCCATATGGGCGGCTCAACACTTGCTTATTTACACATAAATAAACGTATTTGATATTTGCTCATCGTGTTTCCTATTTATTTAGGCAAACATGTGCACAATAGAACATGCATTTCCTTTACAAAGTTGTGTATTATACATACATACCTAAATAATTGTGCATGCGTGTGTGTTTGTTTGTTTGTGTGTGTGTGTGTGTGTGTATGTGTATTATTTGCATTATTAACAAATTTTACCGCCTGCCGAGCTTTCAAAAGCATCTTATTACACTCGAATGATTCCATTTTGTTCAGCCCAGTCCCTAGCCAGCCCACTTCCCCCTCCCTTTTTTCCTAGTTAGAAATCAGTCAAGTGTAGACTAGACTTTGACAATGGCACTTGACATTCATTTAAATGCGCCTTAAAAATTTGTTTAACACAGTAACGAGTAAAGATCAACGAGTGGAGTGGAGGAGTAATCAAAACTTGTAACAGTTTCTCTATATAGTGCATAACGATATTGGTATGCATGCATATATCCCGTATATATCATGCATATAATGTCTGCCGCCAGTTATTTGGAGTAAAACAGTGTTCGTTGAATTTGAAAGTTTGTTTTTGACTTCTGCTACGCTTGGCAATTCTTCGCCTCTGGGCTTCGACTTAACTCGCAGTTCTTGCTCTCGTTTTCTTCTTCTTTTTTTATTATTATTTTTGTGGCTTTTGTGGTTTTCTTTTTTTATAAACTTCATTAAAAATTCATATGATAAATATTTATACAAGTGTCGTGTTGGCTTGCTGTTGGTTACGGGATGTGTTTTACTTGACTTTTTTTCCCCCCCTTTCATTTCTTTTACTCCATAAATTTTTTCTTGTACTTGCTGGTGGCAGTTTGATTTAGACTGGAAAAGAAGATTTTGGAGAAATGATTACAATCTGTGGACCATATTTGAAAAAAAAAAAACTAAATAAGTATTTCATTTATGGGAATTTAATAAACTCTTTGTTAAATAAACACAATAAACGATTTCCAATTTCACTTATACCATTCGCGTGCTTGCAGCTGCTTAAATGTTTGTGCCCAGCCAAGTTGACCCAATTTGAAACCAAACTATAAAGTTCATTCTCCTGCAACAAGCAGAAACAGAGTTAAGCCAAAAGTAAACTTTCAGTAAAACTTTTTGCATATGGAGCTCGTTTTAAGTTTTGACTTTGAAACTAAATAATCCTTGTAAAAGGAGAGGCCTCTTTTTTATATTCTTTTTTTCATTTTGTTTTGCCACCCATTAATGTCATTTTGTTTTTGCTTTTATTCTCCCCCTTCTATAAAATAGGGGAGATGAGAAATTACTTGTTGATTGTCCGCATTCAGGCATAAAACCGATTTACGATTAATCTTTGAGGTCAGTTAACCACATTGATTTTTGTGTGGCTAGGCAATGAGAGATATCAAGATTATGATTAAATATCAATGTGGAGGGTAAATTTATTTGCATATTAAAGTACGTATGTATGTAATACATGTCGAATTCCATTTTTGTTCATTGAGGGTTCGAAGAAGAAAATAACTAAACATTTATTGAAAATTGCAAGTACTATTAAAATGAAGCAAGCAAGTCGTCCCTGCCGACATTGAGTATACCCTGTACCAAGTAAAACTACTCCATAAAGTCAAATACGATCAAAATCGCCATCAATTTACAAAAAAAAAAATCTCCTAGCATGCAGCAACAGCGAACGCATGCCATCTCGCTCATACTTAACAGCCCATTTTGCATGGGGCGTTTCAGTACAAAACGGAAATACTTATATCTCCGATAATTATTATCCGATTTCGACAAAATTTGGTCAGCTGGTGCATATTGGCTATATTATTAAGTGTGCCAAATAAGAATGCGATATCTTTATTACAGCTCAAGTTATAGTTTTTTCTAAATTACGGGGGCGGAAGTGGGCGTGGCAAAAATTTAAAATAAACTTGACCCGCTTATACAATAGACGGATGTTGACACCAAATTTGGTTGCTCTAGCTCTTATAGTCTCTGAGATCTCGGTGTTCATACGGACGGACGGACGGACAGACGGACATGTCTCAATCGACTTCGCTATTGATACTGATCAAGAATATATATACTTTATGGAGTCGGAAAATTTTCCTTCTGCCTGTTACATACATTTTAGCGACTTTAATATACCCTTTTACCCTATGGGTACAGGGTATAAAAATATGTTTGGCCTTTATTTTGATATCGAAGAGAAATAAAATATAAAGTCTTAAAAAATAAGTAATAACAAAAATAAAAAGAACTTATCTAAATTAAAAGTTCGTTTTCCGACACCTTTCTTTATTTTTTTCAATTATAATTTCGTGGTAGAGTTTCAAACGAAATCAGATATTGTTATTTATAATACTTGTAAAAATATTTATGAACTGAACAAGTTGTAAATCATGTAATTTATATTGACATGTATACGTAATGTCGTATACTAAATTAGCTAAGGAAAATTTAACTTAGCCCAATTGCAGCTGCATATCCAGGACTCTTTGAACCATTTTAGACATATATAAATATGTAATCGTCGATAATGATTACAAGAAAGACAAAAGAAGAGGAAACACACAATCCGTAACTGACTGACAGACAATTAGAAAGACAGACGGAAAAAGATAAGAAGAGAGGGAAAGAAAGAATAGGGAGCAAAAGCAGCAAGCAGCCCTAGATGAGGGCGAAGGTTGAGGTAAGAAAAGAACAAGAACAAAACCATCTGCCATGGCTGGCTGCTACTTCCACTTTCGAGTTTACATACATATAAAGTGTATATGTATATAAACAATATATATATATATATAATCTAAACAATACCTGCTGGCCATATCATCATGAGCCAAAGCCGGTCTGTTGCTGCTGCTTCTGCTGCTGTTGCCAGTCTCTCAACAAGAACAAGGAACAATGAGAACCAAAAAAAAATAAAAATGCACAAAAAGCGAAAAGAAGCTTATTGACAAAGAGAATGCCAAAGCCAGGATAGGTAGTGACCAAAAAGAATAGTGGGGAGGGGTAAGGAAACAGACACACACACATGGATTGCTGTTAGTTATAGGTAGTTCAACTGCATTCATCGCCCAAAGAGATGAAAAACCGAAATTGATCCAGGCACTTAGCCCTCCTTTGAGCTGGCCAATTTTCAGGCATTTGGCAGCAGCAGCAACCTATTACCTGCTGTAGGAATGTATCTAAAAAATACACACACACACGCACACACTTATTCATAACTGCTGCATTGTGCAGTAACATTGTGTTTACTTCACTTTAGAGAGATGGATAATCATCATCCGTCTCTTTGTCATCATTATCTACGTGTGGAACTGGGCCTTTGTCAACAATTCTCGACTTGGCACAAATGAAAGATGAGCTAGTGTTGATTTAGACCGATTAATAATTATAGCCTGTTGAAAAATTTGAAAAAACAATAGATTTAGTTAGATTAGCTAGATATGTACATTTTATCATTAAAAACTTATATAAATATATATATAATTTTTGATTTATCGGTTAGAATGTCATTAAATGACAGTATATTTAATTTTTAACTTATCAAATATTATAAATGTAATCTATTTGCGTACCATTTTATATAAAAAATCATTTTTTATGGATCTCTTGTATTATTTTAGGAAATCTTAAAGAAATATTTTAGACATGAAAATTGTACATATGTAATGTATATAGTTTTATATAAATAACTAACAGACGGGGAAACTTGCCACTCCATTTGACAGTTAAGGACTATTTCAAAACATGTTGCCAAATGAAGATTATAGGGAAAATAAGAGCACAATTGAGTGACGCCTCTGGTTTTCAATTATTCGCATTATCCGCTTTGTCTTGCGAGTTCGAGAATCTCAATTTTTCAAACATTTCCTTCTCACATTAGTCGTTGTTTGTTGTTGTTGTTGTTGTTGTAGTTCTTGTTTATTATGCATCTGCTTCTTCCTCAACACAGAAAAGAACTATACACACTCACACAGATACACCTGAAACTCATTTCCATTGTCCATTCCGTTGGTTTGTCCGTTCTTCTTCAGCTGTACCATAATAGCCCCTGAGTGAATATGTGTGTATCTGTCATTTAGCTTCTCATTGTGTTTGGTTAGGCATTGGGCATAGACTGGATAAAAGAGGAACAGAGACAGGAAGAGAAAGAGAGTGAGAGAGGTAAAAGAAAGAGAGAGAAAACAAGAGAGTGAAACTAAAGTAACATTTTTTTTTTACTGGACCACCTTCACAGGTTTGTTTGAACTTGTCTTGCCATCTCTTTGTCGCTCTCTCTCTTTCGTTCTCTGAGCTCTCTTTTTGTTTAGTTTTTTTCTTTTTCATTTCATCACTTTTTGGGCAATTGACCGTCACTGAATCTCAGCTAAAAAGGTAATTTTCTTCACTTTTTGAAGCACCCAAAATTGTTGCGTTAGATTAGTATCATTCAGTCTATTTATGATTCATCATGATGGCTCAAAAGAATGTGGCAATATTATTCAATCAGTAATTTGTCTGACGCTAAAAGCTGGGCTGGATTCTAACATGCAGACCTCACATAAGATATTTCCATAAAATACCTGTTTAATAAAAATTTAGTTTAAGTGCTCAGCATTTGCAAAGTAGTATTGTTAAAAATACTATAAAATCTCTGCAACTTGTTTTACTATTATTTTTTTTTTTTTGAATATGCAAAAAAAGCATTTAAAGAATTATTTAATATTCATGGAATTTATGGTAGTATGACTTCAATAGATAAATGCAGCTTTCTTGAACGATTAAAAACAAGTTGCCAGTTAGTTAAAAGTACTAATTTAATTAAGACCCCTTATCCGTTAATTGAAACTGATTGAAAAGTCTTAGTTTGGAAGAATAACTTCCCTGGGTATGTCGTAGTCCGGACCTGACTTAAATTATGGTATTATTTTGGCATTATAAATTGTAGTATGTCTGCATTTCGTTTTAAATAAACTTCCAAAGTTTCATTTGAATTAAAAACGATGAAATGAATATTTTACTTAACCTTTTCTATCTTTTGTTCTTTTCTTTGCAGGTAAATATGCCACTGAATTACTCAAAACGATTTCAATTTCTGGGCACTATCTTGGATCAGAGTTTAATGACCCCATTCCCAACAACTTCTTAACGTTTATAAAGGTAATAAACCTTATTTAGACAAGAAAAAGAAGAAGCACTAAAAAAAAATATGCCATTAACACACAAACGTGGGAGGCGGTGGGCCGGCCGGTCTGGTTCTGAAACAGAGATGGAAATTATGGAATGGAATACGTTCCGAGTAAATACGATGATAAATAGAGGGACAAGTTGACAATTGAGCGAGACTCTCAAGCCAATGATGCCTGGCCGTGGCAAAGAGATTTTCAAATGATATTTCAGTGTCGCACGTAACAGACTAATTGACAACTTGGCCACCAGAGTTTTGTAGATGAGTTTCTATTTATTTATTTATTACGGCATCAGCAAGTTAAAGGCCCTTCAAACACACGATGAAACATAAAATGTGCTTCATAAAAATCTAAGATACGATGCCTCTAAGGCTGAAAGGAGAGGAGTGTTATAGGCGAGGAAGTGGATTAAAACTAATTTCCGACGTAAAGCTTTTGAGGCATCATCACACACACACACACTTTTATATGTATGTATATGTATTTATATACATATATGTATGTATGTAGAACTGGCTGCGGCTGTCACTCAACTCGCCCATTTTTGGCCCCAGAGAACGACACAAAGCAATCAAAGCGCAACCAACTGGGCGAACCAACCGTCTAACCGACCAACTTTTCCGCTCCCTTCTCCTCCACACCTTCCCGCCGCTTCCACCTATGCTCTGAGCTCTGTGCTCTGTTGGTCAACGAAGCAGAACCCAAAACAACAAACAGCCATAAAATGAAAATATTGTATAAGGTGTGAGCAAGAAGAGGGCCAAAGAGAGTGAAAGAGAGAGAGATGGAGCAAGATATGTTGGAGGAAGAGGTGAGGAAGGTTCAATGGCGACGAGAGACGACAACTGACTTGCTTTTTGAAATTACTTTGAGCACTTATAGCATACACATACATTCATGTTAGTGTGTGTGTTTGTGAGTGTGTATTCATTCTTTACGTTGTTAACATTTGCTTTGACATTTGTGGGTTAACAAAATAATTACCCCGCTAATAATATGCAAAAAAAAGCTTAAAATTAAAACAGTTAGACTTGTGGAATTATATTGTCACAGTTTTCCAAGATTCATAAAATTGGTTATGGACAACCTTCAAGAAACACTTGTAAAAGTTGCATTAGTTTATAGCTTGCTTGTAATCATATATTACTAAAACGAATTTGCATAATTGTAGTAAATTATAAATACTTATACCTGATCCAAAATGATCTTTAAAACCGTAAAGCTATGTTGTTACAGTGAAAGCTCAATAATAAAAATTACTTTTAAGGGTGATGTCTAAAAACCTTAAATTTTGAAAGCGAATCTAATTTCAGGCTAATTTTAAAATAAATAGTATTTATTTTATTTTAAATTAATTATTAATAGTTTTATTCAGAGTCTAGTTCGATTGCGATGCATTTTTTGTCCAGGAAATTCTTTATACTACTAGAAAACCCAGGTTTTAATCTCTATAAGACTTCAGACAATTTCTTTTCTGATTCTTTAGAAAATATTTCCTAACAATCTGTCGCATTCGTTAAAAAATCATAAAAGGCGAGTGTACCCTTCAAATGGAAATCTCCGACGGGAAAACTTTTTTGAAAATTCTTTCTCTCCAGAAACACTTTGAGAATCTAAAATTATTATCTGAAAAAGTAAATAACTGATATATATATATATAGTTATTCACTTTTTCAGATAATAATCGATTGATTTTCAAATGTAATTAACTCTTATATAATTTGAATCCCCACTGCGCACTGATTTAGCCAAAAATTCTTGTTTGACTGGGGACCAAGGTAAATCATTTGCCGCTTTTATTCGCTCTCTGTGTGTGTGTGCGTGTATACTAAATTACCATTTTGCATGTTTGATGATGGCAATGAACTCACTCTTGAATGATGAATTTGGGGTAAAATCGGTGGCAGCGAGGGGTAACGGGCTGGCCTGGCTCTGTTCTAAAAGTAGATGCCAAACAATTAACCAAACATTATAGACTGATCTTTAATGAGCACAATTTTCTAATTTTTCTGATTTTCGTTCATGGGAAACGGATATTGCAATTTGAAAATAATATTTCGCTTTTGACACGTACAGCATTGCCCCCACTTCCCCCTTCTCTCTCACTCTCTCTCCCACTATCTCTCTGCTGATGCAAAATGCATGGGCAGCGGCATGAATGAGCCGATATAAAATTTATTTATAAGTTTTGTGCGAAGAACTTTAATTTTTTTTGTGGGTTTTGTATTTTCTTTATTGTTTTTTTTTTTGCTTGCTGGCAGCCTTTTACTAGGCCAACTGCAGAAATTTGTTTATGATTGTCAGCAAAATTTAATTAAGTTTTTTTTTGTGTTTTCACCACCCACCTGACCCATTGAAGAAGAAGGCCTGAAGAAACGATATAAAATAAATTACTGGAAGTATTTATCATACACTTTCAAAAAAGAGTATATGGAATAAGGTTGGAAGCTTGGGACACTTATAAAATGTATATATAAATTGGTATATAGATATATAATCCGTTTCAATTAGTTTCAGCTCAAAGCTTTATTATTATTATTTTCAAATAAATTTTTTTTATCAATAAAATAGGAGATTTTATTATATATTGCAGATAGTGGATACATACATATGTATATTAATATATATGTAAGTCCCGATATTTGTAAATATATATAAATATACAAAACTAAATAAAGTGTTGACCTCTAAATAGTTTAGTTTATTTATGTTTATTAATAACCAGGACCATATGGAACATATAATTTTGGTCTGAAAATGAATGGCAAGTCTGAGATATAGTATCACATTTAATTTGGCAGACTTTACCTTATCCATAACTTGTAGAACATTAAAACTTCGACAAGTAAAAATTTTTAAATTTTAAGTTCAGTTAAGCAGATTTTTTCACTCATCTCTCCTCCCATCTCCAACCCCTCGTAATTGCAACACAAAACTCTGTTAACTCTAAGACATCAAGTTAAATGTCTTTTGCATTCTCAATTAGGTGAATTTTGTTGTTAGTGTTGATATATTTATTTAGTTTGCAAAACGCTTTCAAATAACAATTGTATGCAAATCGATATATGTACATATATATAGTATGTATATATACATATAGATAAATATTACGCCAAAGCTAAAAATGTGGTAAACAGCTGTCGCAGCAATTTGTTGCCAATGGCGTTGTCATTGTTGGCACAGTTTCAGCATTAAACCGACTGCCGGGATCAAGAAAATTGTCCGACATTTATTTAGCTCTTGGAGAAATAATTTCTTATACTTGACCCTTCCTTCCAACTGTAGAATGTTTGTTTCTATTTCGAATGATAATTGACACCTCTTCTTTCAGTTGGTCAGCCAATTGCAAACATTTTACAAAGTAGATATTGCTTGTATGACAAGGACCTGCCATAAAGTGTCCTTCTGTACGTATACATATATACAGTCATCATCGTTCATCCAGGCATTGTGTTGTTATAGTCACAATTTGCCATTACGATTTTATCATTGAGAAGGCATTTGTTATGTTTTCCTTCCGTCGTATCATCAGGAGCGTTTTCATATTTATTGTAGATTTTACTTGTGTCTGTCAGGACAAACTGTTTCCAATTTGCCTTGGGCTTAGTTTATGTTGTTGTTTAATTAACAAAATGAAGACTCATTCCCAGCAAGGAAGGCGGAGGTCAAGAGTCGATAGGATAGAAATTACAATTGTCATACTCAATTAATAGAATCAAGAAAAAGATGCCTTCACTACGAAATGCATTTCCAAATAAAAATACTTGATTGGAAAACTCTTTCGACAACGACGATTTTATTTAAATTATTAAACCAATAAAGGATATACAAATTCTTTGATTTGGAAAAGGATTTGTTTTATAAAATGGTTGCTTAGGCGAAATAAAGTTAAAATTAAAAAAAATATTATGGAAAAGCTAGAAACGCTTCCAACTATCCAATCAAAACTATTTTTTATATTGATATAAAATATATTAAAAAACAAAAGTCACGAGATAATTTTGAGTATTTTTAAATATTCTTAAGGACTGAAGGACTTTTAACACATTTGTGTATCATCAAATGCAATTAGAATACTGTAGAAATTGTTTTTCTTTACCCACAAATATATACATACATATACATGTAAGAGTATTTATATAGAAATTTGCTATTATTTATGGAGTTCAAGTGTACAGTTGTTATCGTTGTTGCTGCTGATGACGCTCCTTGAAGCGTTTTATGTATGTGTGTTGTGTTTAAGTGTGTGTTTGCGTTTGTGTATCCGTGTTTGTTTCCATGTGTCTGCAATGCATTTTATACAAATGCCATGTAATAATGTCCTTTGTTGTTGCCTGGCAGGCATCCTTTTGTACTGTGTGTTGCGGTCACATGCCTGATGTTGCGTATACGCCGAGTTGTGCAACCACCAAAACTGACGAGATGACATCGACTCGTTGACGGCGGCGACACAAGAAATTGTCAGAGAGATGGGAATTCAAATTGTTTGCCCTGCATTTAATTAATATCCTGTTCAAAAAGGATGCATTTCAAATTACCAGATCAACTATGTGTGTGTCAAGCACATTTTTCATTTACTTTCAATTGAAATTATTATTATTACATGACAGCTGTTATACTAAACGCACTAAACTGAAATTGAAATTTATGCATCTATTTCAATTCCGAGAAAGCAAAAAAAAAGATTCAGTCAAGCAGATATAATGGGCAACCAAATGAAATGACAATCAATGACCGACGGCAGCGGCTACTTTGCAGTGTGACAATCTAATTACATGCCTGACATGTTTAGCCAGACCATGGGCGTAGTTAGGACCTGTGTAGAAGGGGGATCGTTAATTTCGATCTAAAACGTTTCACATAAAAGCCAATTGTTCAGTAAGTAAAAGTTGAGGTAAATGGTTGTCTCTTTTATATATAGCTTTTTTATTTTGAACCATTTTTTTACATCTTGCTGCCCCCTCCTGCATCCATTACCATCCTAATTCGCCGCATTTTCACAGCCCCTTTTATTTGTTGTCTGCCTTTGATGTTTCAAGTACATTTTGAATTTAATTCATGGGATCAAATGGAGTAAAATGGAATGATTGGAGCCCAAAAAAGAAAACATAATAAAGAATGTGGTGGGGGGGTTGTACAAAATAAAAAAAGGCTACTCCTGCCAATTCAGATTGGTGTCCATTTGTTCTATTATTAGACACGTAGATTCTCCGTTCCCATTCAATTCGTTTCATTGTCGTTCAGGACACGTAGTGAACATAAAACGCAGACCAACAAATTCCGCACTTTAAAATCAAACGTCATTGAAATGAAATGAACAAAATTCACAGTGGTTGGTAAATTTATTTAATTTTTTTTTTTCCTTTTTTTTATACGTACATATATACATGTATATACCCTTTGCTGAATAGGGTTGATATATTTGATTTGGGCAAATGTTAGCTTTAAAGGATTATATAATTATTTTAACAAATTTTAGAAGACTTTCAAAAAAAAAAACAATATAATCAAGCCTGAATAACAAAGGTTTATATATCAAGCACATATGACAAATTTATCGGTAAGAAAATGTGTAGTTGTCATAATATAAAAGAAAAATTCATCAATCTCTGTTTTATTAACCAAAACCTCACGACCATGTATATTTCAAAAATGTTCGATTACCGATGTTCCTTTCACAGAATCAATGCCAAATGCTGTTTAGTTTTTGTAACGGTACAAGGGAAAGGAGTTATAAAACTTATATGGTCATTTTTATTATATTCTTGGAAAACTATTATAATGACTCATTAAACTGTATTTCAATTTTCATACCTTAAGCAAAATGCCCTCAAATCTTAGAAGATAATAAAAATGCACCCCAAGGGGGCATAAAATTCCCCAATCCAATCGCCAATCCTGATTTCGATGCGGAGTCAATCTAACCATTACACCACCATTAGTACAGAGCTCGGGGACCGCACCACCACAAGAGTCAATGGCAAAAAATAATCAATTGGCCATATATGTATGTACGAATGTGTAGACGGATGGGGGGTAAATTCTTTATGAGTTTTATTTATTTTTTTTTTTTATTTCGTTCTATGCTCAATTGAGAAATTGATCCTAAATGCATATATCGTATGGTTGGACATTTGGTTTTTACCTAGCCAGCACACAAACAACAATAACAAATTAACGGCAAATGGTTAGACCGTTATACTGAACCCCCTTTTTATATTGAGTATGAATACTGGACCTGTTGGTTGTTGTTGTTGGTGGTGGTGCATGCATTCAACCAACGGGGGCCCTTTTTTTCTCTCTGGATTTTCTGTTGTTGCTGTTACCAAGAAGAGTTAACAGTGTTGCGGGAAGAGGCAGTGTCAGTGTCTGTGAAGGATGGATAGATGGATGCAATAGAGAGGGAGCGCAATGGCTGGGAGAGGCGCATAGTCGGTGTGTTCCAGTTCGTTGACTTTCACGTGCGGCAAGTCATAGGTTTTTACCTGTACCCTCCATTTGTTATTATGAGAGAAAAAGAGACAGATAGAGCGGGAGTATCCGTTGTTTTATACGTAAATGACAATTTTACCGTTTTGTGGACTCTGTCTGTCTGTTTCGCTCTGTGTGTGTTTGAAGTGCTTTAGCAGACTGATTGTTGTTGTTGTTGTGCAATTTGTTAAAGCTGCTGCTCCACTCTAAATACTATATGTCTGTGTGTATATGTATGTGTGTTAGCGTGCGTTACTCTCGCGGGAAATTTTTATTATGACTTTGCTAATGTCAAGTATGCGGCAAAGAAACATTTGACAAGCAAGTAGCCGACGCTGCCGCTGCTTGTTTGCTGCTTGCTGCTACGATTCCATTGCCAACAAAACGAACAACGACGGCAATAACATTTAACATTAGTTGTAATCAACATAATCAAAACCGACACAAAAATGTTTTCACCGAATACTACACCACACACACACACAAAATACCCATTTATACATATGACGATTCCTCGTTCATTTTGTCGGCTCTCAAGTGTCAAATTCTGTATATGTCAGCGGGGTATAGAGGAAGTAAGAGAATTGGGGCGTGGAGTGTGGCAGATTTATTTTTTGTTGCTGTTTGATGTTGTTCGGTTCAAAAAGTACACACTTGTCTGTCTAACTGTCTATGCGCATTATAATGATATGATGATGTGAACATTTAATAGAAACTCAAGACAAATATATACGAGAAGATTAATTTGGCTATATTCGAATATTTTGCTTGCTAAACTACTGAAATTTCGATCTTATCAAATGTAACTTAAATGTGCATATACATATGTTGTTTTATTACCTTTTAAATAACCAAAATAAAAAAATATTATTATTATTAAATTGTCATTAAAATTTGTAGAAAAAAAAAAGCAGAGAGGCAGCTACCTGTCATAAAAGGTGTCAATCTAAACATATACTTTCAGAATAATTGCTTTATTTACATTTACTGAAATGTTTAGAACCTTGCAAATTGGTTAATAATACAATGAAGAACTATTTTTTTTAGTATTTACAATTTATATTGTATTCGATAAATAAGTCGATTCGGGGGCACAGAAATATTTTAAAAGTCACAGGACAAATTTGTAAGATTGACCCATATAATCGTAAATAATTTAAAGTTAAAGCCATGAAAACCAGAAACGATCAAAATTTAAATATAAATATTCATCCTGTATAATTTATAAGGTCGTCATTGCCTTTCCTTCTGCTATACATACATAAATCAAATTATTGATTTTTTTCGAGGCTTCAGTAAAAATAAAATTTTCAATACTTTGCGCCCTGTCCCTTTTATAAAACCGAGAACAACCAAAAAAAAAAAAATTTAATAATAAAATTAATTATGAACAATGCAAACAAAAACCATAACCCCCCCCTACCTCACCACCCTTTTGTTTCACTTTTATTTTATCAAAGAGAGTGCAACATTTTGTCTACACTTCTTTTGTTTTTGTTTTACCTTTTGGATAGGACATTAAAATGGGGAAAATTAAAAATTATGCAAAATTGCAAATAAATCAATTTTGATAAAAACATTTTTAATTTGGCACAAAAACCATGCTTAGTATGTGAGCCGTGTTCATACACGCATTTATAATGCCTCAAAGATCAAAGCATTTAGATAAATATATGTATTCATATGTCTGGCATAAATCTGTATACATACATATATATAAAAGACAACTCTGGAAAAGCACACACACCTACATACCTCCCTCCCATCCCGCATTGAATGTCAATCCAGAATTATTTGTTATGTCTGTATGTATTTATATGAAATGCATCCACATTGCTACTACAATTTGATATACCATATTTATACGTAGTATATATGTTTATCTACATATACACAAGGTATTACACAACCGATGCACATACTCCTTCACATACAAACTCACACACACAAACAAACACATAGAGAACAGATGCAATGTCTGCCCATTTAGATGGAGAATGAAAAAGGACTCTTTGTGTGTATGCATCCAGAGAAATTAATTAATGCAGACAGCTGCAGACGGCAACAGACGAACAGGGGATTGAGCGGCGGTTGGATGCTGCTGGTACAGAGGAAGGTGGGAATATGCAATTGTATTTACCTCCGCGTATCCCTGCGGGGGGGATAAAACAAGACAAAGACGAGATGAGATGGGACAGGGAATGAGAATGGAGGAGGGGGATGAATCGTAATGGGAAGATGCAAATGGGCACCCCACTGTTGCCACTAAAGAGACTACTAATTACACTATCCAACAATTGTTCAATAAAATTTATAACTTTTAAATAGCAAGTCAGAAAAAACAGATTGAATTGTTAAAAATCAAAAGTAAGCATAAAAAACACATTTTTCCTATCTTTTGTTTAGTCTGGAGAAACCCAAAGTGTGTTACACAGTGTTCCGTCTGCCACATGACAACACTTATGAAGCGAAAGGGAAGGGAAATGACAGTGATCGGATATACGGCTCAATGAAAAATTAGACTACACCATATGACAATGTCTATAAATAAGTTGTTAAGTGTTGTTGGTACGATATATGTATGTAGTTCTAACAGTGGCTTCACTTTTAACGAGTACCCACTGTTAATTTTCTTAAGAGAGTTTTTGATTTGAATGCTACCACAACCACTCCGCTGGATAACTCCCTATCACTCTGCCCCCTCTGTTCTTACAATTCTCTGCTCTGTGTGCCACTTTAATAAAGTGTTCACGTTTTGATTCGTTTTGCCAGACAGCCAGACGGAGGGAGATCGAGCCAGGCTGGTCCCGTCCCGTCCCAGGCTAAAAATATAATTTCTCATTGCGTTTTAAACACAGACTCACATACACACTCCAAACACATACACACATACGCACACACATTTCACTGGGTTCTGATGTATGTCAATTAGTCGACAAATGGATTGCTTCGCCAGTTTACTAAAAACTGGAACTGAATGACGACGACGTCGTCGACTCTGTGGCCCTTTTATATGCATAAACATATGTATGTGTCTACATATACATACATATGTGAATGTAGTTTCTATGGTCAATCAGACTCACCCTAATGCCAATCTTTACAATTTGATTTCAAGTTAATTTTTAATTGCACTTAAGCAGGAAATCTCCATTTTTGAGATTCAAATGCAGTTAAAAGCAAATCAGCACGATTTTTATATGTAATTTGAACATTAATTGTATGAAAGAGAGAGAGAGAGAGAAGTTTGAGTAGGCGAAGCTTATTCATTTAACTCATAATTAAGCAGCAAATCGAGTGTATCTCGATAGTCAAGAGAGAGTATTGGATTTATTGGAATAATTATTATACAAATGAGATAGGACCAATTATATGAAAACTGTTCTCTCCCGTAAACTTTTGTACTGTTTTACAATCATTTTTTTTAACTGAAATCTAATTTAAAGTTTTATCACATTGCGTATACGCATCGTTTGCAAAATAAACTACGATAAACTGAATCTTTACTCCCGCTCCCCTCCGCTCATCGTTGAATGAGTAATCGTGTCATAATTTCAACGCTCTCTTGTTTAACTTGTAACACTTTGGTGCACCGTCATCATTAGCAACAACAACAACAATAAACATATTTAGTTGTCTCTTTCTATTTTTTTTTTCTGTCTCTTGGCGTATCCACAAGATACACATATCTGCTTGTATATACATACATACATACATAGGTACAATATACATACTATATATCTTTATCTCCGCTTAGCAAAGCAACCACCGCAACAGCAGTAATCAAGGTGTGTGTGTGTGAGTGTGAGAGAATTCTTTTTTTTTTTTGCTTTTGCTTTTCATGCTGTTGTCTTTATTGACTTTATTGAGATAGTTTATCTTGTATCTGTATAGGCATGCATGTCATGTATTAGTGTACTCACAACTAGCACGCATACAAATGCACGTGAGTATGTTAATTGTATGTATTTTGATTGAAAAGCGTTGAAATATTTACTCTGCATATGGAACATTTCAAACAAAAATTACAATTTACAATTTTTTTTTATATTTTCTGTTTGATTTCTTTCTTACCAAAAATGAGGCACAAATCATGTGTGAAAAAATGAAGAGAAGGCAAAGGTGCGTTATTTGTGAAAAGTGACGGGAGAGGAGAGGAACGGAGCCCTTTAGTAACAGGTTTTTCAGAGTGTTTACAGAATGCAAATTGCTTTTAGCATCAGCAACTTTATCTTCCTTTTCTACTCTTCCTCTTGGCACACATCTTCCTCTCATCGCATCGAAGGTATAAAGTAAAGTATCTCATTGTCTTACATCCCCCCCTCCCTACCTCTCTTCTCTTCTTTTCTTCTCTCTGTCTGCGTGTGTATGTGGCCCATTTTTTGTTTTTCATTCTCATTTTACGGATTTTCTTTGTGGGATATAATAATCCATATCCATATTTTGATTTGTCCGTCGCCTTTGTGTTGTTCTTTTTCTTGTTGCTGTTGTTGTTATTTCTGTATACAAATTTTTTGAGGGTTGTTTTTGTTGCTATTATTATTATTATTATTATTATTTTAGTAGTAGTAGTAGTAGTATTAGAGGAAGGAGATGGGGATACTGGTGGTGGTGGTGGCTGCGCACAAGAACCATTTTTCATTTCAGAGAGCGTACAGTGAGAAAGAGCGCAAGAGAGAAGGGAGAGAGTTTTACTCTCTTATCTGGCAATTTTTCACGTGTTTTAGGTTGACAGAGAATTTTTTGATTAGTGAGGCATTTATTTTTCCTATTGTTGGTGGCAACCTTAAATAAAAAAAAATGTCAATCATAAGCGTTAGATGGCGCTTCAAGGTTGGGGATAAATTGTTTCGTGTTTGGTTTTTAAAGAAATATAAATCATTTTTGTTTACATTATTTATGAATTAAATATATATATATATGTTAAAAAATTTATAACAAAAACAAAAAGTTTCTAAATTTTAATAAATAAAAATGGAATTGAAAACTTCTTTATAAATCAATATACATATAAATACAATGAATAATATGTATTTCTTTGATTATGACGTTATCAGAGATTGACTGACTGTTCAGATTACGAAGCTTTTTGCTATATTTGTTATGTATTGCAATCGAAGCCAAATGGGGGAATCACTTGTTTATATTTATGCTTTTTTTTGTTAATTCTGTTTGATTTTGTCTATTAGTGGCATATATATTCATTCACTTTGCTTTAATCCCGTAGATTAAATTAATGTCCATGATTATTCTAGCGCCAACTGATAAATTGCCAATTTTAATTAGCCCTTAAGTGTTTAGCTACCACCACCTGTTATCCTGATGGACAGCCACATTTGGCATTTTCAGGACTATCAACGTTGTCAAGCCTACATCTGGCAACGCTGCCATTATATCCTTTCATATTGTTGTTGTTTCTCTCTTTGCGCCTCTCTCTCCTGCTGGGACTAAGTGATTTTACGTGTTTGGTGCACCGCACACGTCTCTAAGCCTGTTTTGGCCTGGCCTGGCCCACCTCTGTCTTGCCACTTCGTTTCGATTTTTTCTTGACGTTTGGTTTGCTTCTTCTTTTATTTCTTTTTTTTCAATTTTTTTTTGTTGTTTGTGCTCTCTCTTGCGCGCTCTCGCATTATTTTTTCTCAACGCGCTCTGTTGTTTTCGTTTCATTCTTGGCGCGCGAAGCCACAGCGACGATTACGACGAGGACGAGAATGAGAACGAGAACAAGAAACGCGAACATCGCCGAGTTGGAGTACGAGTATGGTTTTTATATATATATATAGATATATATGGTGGGGATATAAAAATGTTGAGTGCAATTCGAGGCGCGACGACTAGTCTTACGTATGTACGTGCCGGGGTCGCAATGAATTTCGTGTCCTGTTCGGTCCTTTCCGCCACTAACGTTTATCACAGTGAATAAAAATTAATCAACTACGGTGCGTGTGTCTGTTTGAGTGTGTCAAAGCAATCATAATCAAAAGTTCAATAATTTGATCACAATCTTCTGTGGTTTTCTGTGTGTTTGTGTGTGTGTGTTGTTAACTGCTAATGGGCCAAAACAAAATTCAAGTGCGGCAGCAGTTTAATAAACTCAACACAATTTTATTTCGTTCGTGTGACGGAGTTTGTAAAACACAGTCAAAATTTTCACCATTTATCCGCAAATATTTAGTGAGTATCTAAAAGATGCCTCTGAGGCGCTCTCCCCTCATATATATCTACCCCCACCACCGAATGCTCTTGAGCCCCCTCCCCTCCATCCCTCCCTCCTTACAGAACAGCACAGTACTAAAAGAGCACGCGTGCAAAATGATGTTTGGCCGCTGTTGTTGTTGTTGTTTGTAGCTGTGGCTCGTTTTGGGGCGCAGAAGTGTAAAGCGCACGTCTTTGGCCCATACACACAGATACATCAATATAGACTCAGATACACACACACAGACATAGACAGAAGCACATCGACAACGATGACTACGTAAATTGTGAAGAAATGCGCGCTCGTGTGACCCGCCAGCTACCACGTCGCACCACCCACAGCACACCGACCACCTCCCGCCTTTGCCATAGGAAAAAGCAAAACAAATAAAGATATAGATACATTTTTCGTTTCATTTCTACCTTTGGAAGAAAAAAAAGAAAAAAAAAAAACATAAAGAAAAGTATCCCCCAATATACCACCTACACATATGTTATCTTCCCCCAAAGCTCTCATACTTACTTACCCAATTCCTGTTGATTGCATTTGAATAAAGAGCTAGACGCCAAAAACCAATTCTAAAATGTGGTTAAATCTAAACCGCACATTTTAGTTTATGTAAAACCAGAGAGAAACCACACATACCCATAACACACAAAACACGCACAACACAATGCGACAAAAAGTCAATTCGACAATACTGACAAGCAGCAAATTGGTAGTCCCAACATTTGAACTTCTACTACCACCGAGCTCTATTATCCCACCCAAATATACATCCTACAGTTATTGTTGTTAATCTGAAGTCATGCATTATGTGCTAATGGGATGGCCATTTAGAGATTTCAGAGAAATCTCACAGAGCCCAACCAGAGTCTCAAGTTCCCTTGGATTGTTATTAGCAATTCACAACATTTTATGGTATGAGATATTAATTGAATAGATTTTATAACCCCTTTGAGGATAGCCACCATTTCAACGATATTTGAAATTGTTTTAAATTAAATCACCAACAATAATTGGTAATAAATCCTTAAAAAGCTCTTTCCTTTTTATATCAATGAATTGTAATAAATCCAAATATGTTTTTTGATTTAAAATATGCAATGTTTAAAACATAAGAATATTGAAACAAAGTTAGAAAAATGAATTATCTAAACGTTTTCGCAAGCTAAAGAAAGTAGATACCACATTTCTTAATAGCCTTCACAAGTAAATAATTATATGTGTAAATGTAATTGTTTGTATTTTTCATTTAATTGTTTGATATGAGATACAAATATATTAACATATCGATCGATTAATTGGAAATATATGTACGTAAGAGACATATAGAGCTATTTGTCCGCCTGTCGTGTTCTATAGCTGCTTAATAAATATTTCATTTACCTGCGTTTAGCGTAATTGTTCAAAGTGGTGCAAAGTGGATGGATTGTCGTGTGGGCGGTGTCGGTGGGTTGATTTTAGTTTCTTGTATCTCACCCATCTGTTGTTGGTGGTATTGTGGCATTATTTTAATTGACCATGGGTCGATTATTGGAATTGCATTTGCAACTGCTACAACAGAAACTATTTAAACTAATTGAATAATGTATTTGTTTGCGAATCAAATGAAATGGTGGAGTACATCATACTAAATACCTATTATTAGGATATTAAAGGATACTAAAGAGAACTTGATACTAAATACTTGAGTATCATTAACAATATTAACATTTACACATGTATTAAAAATTATTACTTAACATTGATACTGATTTTCTTTTTCTTAAAATTCGAATTAACATTTTTGGTTATGTAACAAATCGGTAGTTGGACCTCCTAATGAGATCAACATTATTTTTATTTGACTCCTCATTGGATACCGAAGATACATATAACATTTAGAGGCAAGAGCCAGTAATTGTGATGTGATGTTGAGCACGTTTCCAAGAAATTAACAACTAAACATGTATATATTTATATATATACACTATACATACATACATATGTACCTTTGAATGTAGATACAATCATCTAGCAAAATCATTCCTGCCACCGTTGTTCGTCTCTGACTGCTCCGCTACTTCATTCATCTCATCTCCTTCCCACTTAAACTCAACTCTGGCCATGCATACGAGAAGAAGATGGCACCATCCATACACAAACATGCCTCTACTTATCGATTTTTATTTCATTTTTATCCGCTCCACGAGGAGCCACAAGCTCCAAGCTCTGTCTTATATGCCTCCCGTATGCCCTACCTCTCCTTACTATTGCCTGGGCATTGTTTCTTTTTCCATTTATATATATTTATATATATACATATATATGTATATCTTTTTTTTTTTTGCACAAACATTTTTTTTATATGCTTCTACTTATAAACGCGTTGCGACAAGCGAAGAGCAGGCAGGATTGGTAGGAGGAAGGGCAAAGTGGGTTGACTTGGTTTTTGGGGTGGTGGTTAAGAGGCTGTAGTCAGGCCGTAGCAGCAGCAGCTCCGACATATCGCCATAACACCATCAACAGTTCATATACCAATGCAAAGGCAAGCACTCCTTGTTGTTATTGTTGTTGTTGTTTCTGGTATGTTAGTCGTTTACTCGGATCCTTTTTGGAGTCCGATTCGCGCACGGCTGCTATTGTTGCAAAATGTGACAATAGAACGAACAGCAGCCAAGCCAGACTACTTATTCTCGCCCGCCCGCCTTCCCTACTCTAGTCGGCCTCTCCTTTGGATTGCCTCACCTCTCTTCCTCCCCACACCCACCGCGCCTTGCCTCACAGGATGAAAACTTCAAAACGGCGGCGCTTCTAGCACAACTTCTACTTAGCACAGAGAAGTAGTCCTCTGGCAGCACCAGGCAGTCAGTCACTCAGCCAGCCAGTCAGCCAGACGTTGGAAGGAATAGAAGAGAGCGCGACAAGAAACGATAGGACGGTACGGGACGGGAGGGAATGAGACGCCAGGCTGAGGTCATACCAGTCAACCAAATAAATGAAACAACAAAGACAAACGCATACACAACAACGATACAACACACACACACAGACAGATATACATATACACACTGCTACATAAAATATGCGAAAGCATAAGGTGGGACTCCCTTTTTTCCCTCTTCACCCACCCCATCACTACATTTGGTTGCCTGCTGTCTTGTAGCCAACGGCAACGATGTAGAGGCTCTGTTGTCTCTAGAGGGTCCTATGCCCAGAATCTCTCTGTATCCCCCGCAAGCCCCCCATTGTTCTCTTTCCCTTTCATGTGTGTGTGTGTTCGCATATAAATAAATATTATTATTTTTTGCTCTCTCTTTGACATGAAATTTAGTAGATAAAAGAGAGACAACAACAACAAGAATTGACTAACCCGCTTGGAAGCTGGGAACTTGAATGTTCAACTTAAACAACATGATTATGACGCTCTTTTGTTTCTCTACTTTATGTCCAAATATCATAAAATAAATGGACTTAAAAGTAGTTCAAAAGAAAAAACACATCTGAAACATAAATGAAATATCTAACCAAAAATATCACATTATATAGTTTTAAAAATAAAGTTTTATAATCATGCGAAATATTGGTTGTACAAGAGATTAGGACTTGAGTAGTTATTAATTCTTTAAGGTTTTTTTTTAATTAAGAGTTTGTCCATTAGTACAAGTGCTGTAACTAAATTTCGCTTAATTCAAAGATAAAATGCCTTCAAAGGCAAATAGAAACTGTAACTACAACTGCAGTTATTTGCGATGGAAGAAGAAAACCTTAGGAGAGGGCAGCACTAGAAGAAGGTCATAGAAGGCTACAAAAGTTGCTGTCATAGCAGAGAGAGGGAGAGGAAGAAAAGGCAAACAATTTTTTGCCACTTCTGTTACCTTTTTTTTCCACTTTACAATTTTCTTTCGTCCGACAAAATATCAACTGACTTTGACATGTACTGAGAACTGTTGTGAGTGCATCTAAGCATGTGTGTGTGTCTCTGCGTGCACACACACTGACACACACACACACAGTTTGAGAGTTGTGCCTTGTAAATAGGATTCAACTCGCGACGCGGACAACTGGCGTTTGGCTTCTGCACAAAATGCAAAATAACGTGATCTACTACTCCTTCTCTCTCTCTCTCTCTTTTTCTCTCTCAGTCTCCCCCCAAACTCTTCCGGTCACCGCCAACGCCATTGCCACTGCAACTGCCTTTGGCTTTGTGTGTCTATGTTTGTGTGTGTGTGTGTGTAAGAGTTTTTTTTCGCCAGACACTCAAGTAAATGGCCATCAGGCAGGCAGCAAAGCCAAACTGAGCCGAGCCATGCCATGCCATGCATCTATCCATCCATTCGTACAACCATCTCATCGTCGACATGTATCCATGTCAGCAGCCAAAAGTGCGCGCTCCACCCCTCTGCGTTTCCTACATTTATTCGAACTTTCGTAGTCTCGTCAGCGTCAATTTTTTGCATCACATTTTTTTACCTCTCTCAAATTTTCTGTTTCGACTGCTTTTGAGGTTTTTCCCTTTGCTGCCGCCGAGTAACTGTACCCACACAATGATGATGGGAGAACTATTTAATTAAAGGAGTAACGATTTGAATATTTAAAGCTCATTTTTAATGAGAATACTCTATAGTTAGATTTGATTAGTCAAAAGCCATTGTTGGCAATCAATTGTCAAGGCAACAACGGGTATAAATAGCCAAGTGACTGGGAATGTTACAAAGGGTCAGAAGGAGTAAAAGACAAGGAATTCTTATAACCATTGATACTTAGCTTGGGGTAGGGAAAGTAAATCAGTGACGCAGATATTTCTGCACTGTTGCGTTATCTCTAATAAGGATGACTTCACCATTCTTTTCTAATTATCTTTGTCTTCCAATCTTTACCTCTCAAATAAGTCCATACTGAGAAATTCCAATTACCAAATTGATGAATGTTTCTTACGCCTCTGCCCAATAGAAGGTCTTTTGGTTATTAATTATATATAATAATTGTTGTTTAATTCGCATACTTTCGTTTATCCTTTTTTTTGTTAATAATAAATGCTAATATATCTTGATTTTTAATCTCCCACGCTTAGGTAATCCATACCAAAACATTTCCATTTGTTAAGTGCAATGAACTTGTTAAACGCATTTGAAATTTGTTATCCGATATGCACATCTTGAGGGGTCACAACTGATTTTTGTTTGGTGGTACTAATTAGATATTGGTCTCATCTCTCTCTGTTTCTCTGTCTATTTTGCAGGAATATTGTCTCCTCCGGGTACGTTTCTGACGCCCAGTCCATCACCATCGATCTCAGCTAGCCCACGTCTGCAACCATCACCCTCGCTATCACCGTTTCCACAGGATGTGGTGGTCGTAGCCGGTGGCAATCAATTAAACGTCAACAGCAATCCACAGGAACACGTAAGTTGCATTTTGCATTACCTAAATATATCTTCGCCCGTTCCCTCCCACAATCACTCATTAAATCGTCGTGAATATTTCGATAATTCAACAGGAGCGCAAGGCGGCGACGCCTGGCAGGCGACAATCTATACATCAGTTCCACAATGGTAGTCCCAATGCTGGTACAGTGGTCTTTCAGCCAAGTCCCTCTCAATCGCCGGCAGCTGCTACCACGGTTATTGGCGTGACAACTGGTGGTGGTCTCATAGCCACAGCAGGAGCCGGTGCTGGCAATGCAATTGGCAGTGAGCTAAATGCCACTCTTGTTGGATCCAATAATATCCAGCTAAATAAGGTAAGTCCATCCCCTCCACTCCAATCACTCACTGCATACATGATATTTAATTCGAATTCTGAAATTGCAGAAGGGTAATAAGCGGGCCAATAATAGCCAGCAGCAACTACTGCAACAACAGCAACAACAACAGCAGCAGCATCAGCAGTTACAGCCGCAGCAGTTGACACATCAAATCTTTAGCAGCAACGCTGCAACACCCACCTCCATCTCAACAGCGACAATAGCCGGCGGGGGCTATGGGCATCTCAACGCAACAGCAATCAACACGCCCACGTCGTTTACGACAGCAAATGTGGCTTGTAGCCCAAAAGGTCAAGCGAAAAAAGGTGCCCAGAGCACATTGGTGAGCCAGCAGCAATTCCATCATTACCAGAGCAGCAGTCCTCTGATAGCGGATAGCCCAATCCCAAGTCCGAGCAGCTCGATAACAGCAGCCGCCATAAAGCCACCCACACCGCAGCCTCAGTCCGTGCAGATGTTGCCCCAACAGTTTACAATCACGAACGGCACACAGCAGTTGCAGCAACAGCAGCAGCCGGCACAACATGTGTTTCAATTTATTCAGGGACCCCAAGGTCAGATCATAGCCACTGCCCCACAGCCTCAATTGCAGCAGCAGCAAACGCAGCAACAGCAGCAGCAACAACATCACACACAGCACCAGCAACGCTTTGTAACCAATGCGGCTATCGCCCTGCCCACCAATGCCACCACCACAACAAAGTCAAGCAAAACGCCGCAACAGATCCTGCCCAAGCCACAGCAGGAACTGACGACGCAATCGATCCAACAGCAGGCCAAAGCAAAGGGCGCAAACAATGCGCAAATTTCGCAGTCACCACAGCCTCAACATGTCACGTCCAATGCGTCCACTCAGGCGTCCTCACAACAGCAACAGATCCTTTTGCCAGCCACAACTGGTCAGCCGCAACAGTTACTTCTGAACCAAATGCCTGTGCTGGTTCAGCAGAATCCGCAAGGAGTCCAATTAATCCTTCGTCCACCTACGCCACAGTTGACAGCGACGCCATCGCTGGTTATACAAAATCCGCGGGGACAGGCACAACTGTCACAGCCGGCGCAGCAACAGCTGCTCCGCATTGTGGGCACAAATGGGGCTACCATGCAGCTGGCTGCCGCGCCCACCTTTATTGTATCCTCGCAGGCGAACCTCATTCAACAGACGGCATCGGCCGGTCATTTCCAAAGCGCCATCAAGACGGGCACCCAGCTAAGTGGTCTACATGCGGCTCTGGCCCAGGCGCAGGCGCCACGATCTCAGCCGTTCGCCACAACGGCAACCATTAATACCCAGCTCCTGGGTCAGAGTGTAGCCGCCCAGTTGCAGAATCTGCAGCTAGCAGCTGCCCAAATTCAAATGCCAAATGGCTTGACAGCCATTTCCCAGCTACCGGCCCATCTTCAACAGAGTCTAGGCGGAGCCACCATTAATTTGAATCAGCTGAATGGAGCCCACATTCAACAGATAGCCACGGCATTTCAGGCGCCGCAGGCGCCAAACACTGGCATCACTGGTGCCACTACCACTGCAGAGCTATTCACCCAATCATCGCCAGCGCATGTCCCACTAGCGGTGACGCCAGAACCACTGCGTCAATCTACACCAGTTCCGGTTATGCAACATCAGCAGCAACATCAACAACAACAGCAGCAGGCCATGGCCACCATTCAGCTGCAGCAGCAACAGCAACAACAACAGCAGGCTCAGATACAGCAATTGGAACATCAGCTACAGCAGACCCAATCCCAGGTGCAGCAGGCCCAGCAACAGACAACGTCACGTCCACCAGCAGCAGAGGCGAAGAAGAAGCCACGTCCCCGGAAAAAAAAGCCAACGGCTGCAACCGCCCAGCCAACAGAGACGCATCAGCCCCCGCCACCGATTACCACGACGTCCATAGTGATGCCGCAAAAGATATCGGTCACGCCCCCTACAACGATACCAACAACTACGCCCATGTTGCAGACAATGCAACAGAGAGCGAAATCGCCCTCACCACCGCCAACGCATATCCAACGGGCCAGCAATGGCAAACTTGATCTCGGCGATGTGATGAAGTTTTGCGGCATAACCGGAGACGACGATGATGACGAGGATTATGGTCTGGAAACGGGTCTAGCGACAGCCAGTGGCGGAGTAGATGAAACCGTAACATCTGGCCCTGGACAAGTCCCAGCCGCAGTTACGGCAGCAACAGCATCTGGCTCCAATGATATCATGATCTCTATACCGCACCAAAATGGCAGCGATGGTCTTCCATTCACATTGACCATACCAGCGCCACAGCCGCAGCCGCCCAATGAATCCACCGAAATACCAAATATCCTCATTAAGATTGATCCAAGCGATGCGAATGCATCCAACTCCACTGTGGGTGCGTCAACATTACCACCGTATACCCTATCAACACCGCGCTTGCCTACAGCCGAGGAGATCCAGAAGCAGGCGCAACAGCACTTGGCACAACAAGCGGCAGCTGCTGCAGCAGCAGCAGCAAAAATCACGACCACCCTCCAGACGACAGGAGGAACGCCAACAATAAGCATAAGCCTGCCAAGCGTCACATTGCAACAGACGCCCATTCAAGTAACGCCCGCACCTCCAACAGCAGCACAGACAACAACAGCAACATCAGCTCCTGTTTCTGTTGTTGTCTCGGCTCCATCGACGACAGCAGCAGTGAAGCCGCGTCGTAAACCCGCCGTACGAAGGAACACCAAAAAATCGGAAAATATAAGCAATCTACCAATGAGCAACATTACCAACAACAGCAGCAACTCTATCCCCGGCACCATAATGTCCACCAGCACAGCGGGTAATATGGCAAATCAACCGAATACCGTAAACACCATTACATTGACCACACCGGTGGCTCCAGTCAGCACCAGTTCTAATTCCACTCTGATGCTAACCCACGGCCTGGCCAGCACTACTCCAACCGCAGTGCCTAGTCAGATAGGCAACATACAGATTTCTCAAGTGCAGAATCATCATCAGCCATCGTTGCCCATTAGCAGTGCCGTTGAGAATAAAATCCAAATTATGCCCATTCTGCCACCAGGTGCCACAGTAATGGGCGGTACGCCGTCAGCAGCAATCACAAATCCTACCCCGCCCCAACAACAAACCACACAATTGGTGTTCCAACAATCACAAACGGGTACAATAAGTGCTGCAGCCGCAAGTTCAACCGGAGAGTCCACAACAGCTATCAAATTGTCAAGTGATGGACGGCAAATGCAATTGGTGACAATTCCCCAAGCAACGCCGCCACCAGCACCAGTGTCAGCTCCGGCTGCAACTCCCGCTACCGCAACAATGTTGCCACCTCAACTCACTGGAATGCCGGGAAATTTATCCATATCAGTGGGATCGCCAGCTACGGCAGCAGCATTGGTACCACAACTGACTGGTAGCCTTACATTGGCCGTGTCGGAGCATTGCGAACGTTTGATTCTACGTCATGATCCAAACAATCCACAAGATCATCAATCGCAATTGATTCTGCAAGCATTGCTAAAAGGAGCTCTGCCAAATGTGACAATTATTAATGAGCCGACACGAGCGGATCCCAACAAATCGATAGTTCAGGCAGCGACGATAGCTCCACCCCAACAACAACAACAACAGCAGCAGCAGCAGCAACAACAACAATCGGTGCTACAACAATTGCCCAAAGTAAGCCCTGCGCCAAAAATCGAAGTTAAAAGTAAGTAAATAATTGAAAATAATTGATTATATATGTATATTAATTATCTCGCATTTTTAAACAGTTGCCAACAATAGAAAATTATCAACATCGGTCCATCCATCGAGCATCCATACATCGACGACAACAACAGTTAGTGGAGTCACCACAACAACAATAAAAGCACCAGCAATGTCTGTCAAGGGGAATGAAGCCATATTATCGTTTCCCCAATTGCCGATGACTTCTCAGGTACTTGTCCAACAACATCAACAGCAGCAACAACAACAACAACCGCAGACTACGCAAGCAACACAGAGTAATCAAACGGCACCGATAGTCAGTAATGGACAACATCGATATATTGCCCTGCCACCCATTGATCCCAGCACACAGCAATTGTTTTGCCTGAATAGTGTAACGAATCAAATAACCGCCATGAGTGCTGGACAGACTGCAGCATCTATTGGACCCACCGAACGTCTCTTGATTGCACCCGCTGGCATTAATGCACAGCAATTGGCCCAATGCCTTCAACTGGGGCAGTTGCATTTCAACGATGTTAATCCGTTACCAACACCGCAAACGTCTGCCGCGACAACAACCACCACCTTAACGCTTCCATTGCGCCCACAGCCACCGCAGCAACAGATTGTACATCCCATACAGCCCATAAGTAATGGACTGGCCATTACCACGACGGCGACAACAACGCTGACCACTAGCACAAGCACCAGCACTACAACTAACACCACCACAGTGACCAAACAGGTGGCCAATGTGGCACCCATTATTGATCAGAGTAAAGCCAAATTGGAGCCAGCAAAGAGTGCAGGTGGAGCAGCAACAGCAGGAGCAAGTGGTGGAGCAGCAGCCACCAGTACGGGGACAGTGGTCAAGAAGAAGCCAGTGCGGAAACCCAAAGCCACATCAACGGCGGCTGAATTGGCAAATCTGAAGAATGCCAGCGTCGTTAAGCCAATGCCCAAACTAGATCCCTTATCGCAGAAGCCCAACAACAATCCAGTTCAAATTGTTCAACCCAATGTGGCCAGTGGCAAACACATGATTGTTGTGGGTAGTTCTGGCAGCAGTCAGACCACAACCACGACAACAACAACAATGAGCAGCAGTATTCAACCCTTCCAAACGACAAGTGGCACCAAACTTGTCGGAGTAACTGCCCCCATGCAGCAGCAGCAACCCATTTCCGTTGCCACGGCAGCAGCAACAATGTTACACCATCAACAGCAGCAGCAACAGCAACGGGTTAACTTTAGCACAACTGTCACGGCATCGGGATCAACAGTGGCAGTGGTAAGCACTGCACCTACAGTCGCTCCTGTGGCTCAATTGCAGGTGATATCGGCTCAGCAGCAGCAACAACAACCCCAACCCCCAAAGCAACAGCAACTGAACACAGTTTCCCGCGTCCAAGCCATTCAGGTGACGGCGCAGATGCAACAGGTGCTCAAGCAAGTGCAAACGCAGATACAATTCCTTACCATTAAGTTGCAGAATAAAACATTTATGCCAACATTGCCGACATCCTCGGATATTGATCCGGCTGCAATTGCTGCATACAACAAACCAATGACCGATGCGGAGATAAATGTGGCCTTGCAGCGCCTTATTGCCGAGCAACATCGTATCCTGGCCTCTGGCAAGGAAGTGCCCACACCAGAGGGAATACTGCCCACACAAAATTGCAATGGCAGCTTCAGTCTCATGATCCAGCAGCAACAACAACAGCAGCAACAGCAAGCTGAGCCCGTGAAAACAATTGGCAATGCCATAGTTATACCAGCAAATGTGGTGCAGCCTAATAACCATTCGACCACTACTACCACAGCGGCAATCAGTGGGTCAGCTGGGGCAACAGTCAATGTGCAGCAACAGCAGCAACAGAATATTGCCCAACGCATACACATTTATCCCATGCAGCATCAACAGGTCAACAAGCAAAAGATGGCTCAACAGAAAGCAACAACTGTAAATGTAGGCCAACAACAGCAGCAACCAACGCCACAGCAGCAGCAGCAGCAACAACAACAGCAGCAGCAGCTGCTGAAGACCAAGGATTCGACTGTGCGCAACAAAGCCAATTCTAATGTGACAACTCTTCAGGCGGCAGCACCTCAGCAACAGCCACAACCAAACGGCGTTCTTATTGGATTGCCACAAAAATTGAATTTGTTGCCAGTGGTGACACAGCAGCAACAACAACCACAGCAGCAACAGCAACAACCTATTATCACAAATAAAAGTGGACCACCTCCGTTAATATTTGCCAGTTCCTCCAGTAATCTATTGGCCAATAGCAGCAACAATAATTCCAACAGCAGCAGCTGTAGTAGCAATAATGCATCTGTAATGCCTGTTGGCAACATGTTGCCCATGCCACCATTGCAACCCCAACAGCAGGCAACACAACAGCCAACAACACAGCTATTGGCGCCTCCTCCACCACCAACACCAATTATCACACCAACCGTAGTGACAGCAGCAACACCAACCGCATCTCTACCAGTTTTAAGCAATTTGATGCCTTCACTGCCAACGGTGCCTATATATATGCCACCCAAATCGGATGAGTTGCCCACACCGAAGCCAAAAATTGCACGCCTCTCCTTGTGAGTAGTTGGTTGAAAAATGCCTATTTTAAGAGAAAACAAGGAGCAACTGAAATACAGTTGAATGTTTGCTTGAACTGTTCATTATTAATCGAATTTCCATTCACAGATTTGTGCGCCAACTGGAGGTGGATCAGGAGAGTTGCCTAAAACCGGACTATGTTAAACCATTCCGCACTAAAGATGAGGCTGTAAAACGCTTGATAAGGTAAGATTATCAATTTAATCCTTATGAAATCATTAAAACATTATATATTTATATAGATACCATTGCATGCACGAGAACGATGTGGAGTTACCGTCGGACGAGGATGAAGAGTTTGAGGCCACAGCATTAGGATTCCAGGATAAATTCCGTGAGCTAAATGGGAAATTCCAAGAGATACTATATCAAGAATCGACAGTAAGTTAAATGGTAGAAGAGCTTAAGGAGAATAGAATTGATAGAAACCATTTTTATCCTACTATTGAATAGTTACCCCATCGTACTTCGGAGCGTCTGCAGATGGAACAACTCATGATCGATGACCTAAAAGGCGAAATTAATGACATTAAGGATTTCAGTCAACAGCTAAAAGAAGTGCAAGTCAATGAAACGACAACAACAGCAGCAGTGACGGCCACAGAATTGGAGATGCCTCAATTAGATGCCAAAGTGAAGGAGGAAATTAAATTGGAGCCTGAAGAGAGATCAGTTCATACGGATGCCGTAGTTGATAAGTTTGATTTGCTAAAGAATAGTGCCGATGTGAATACTGCCTATAACAAGCAGCCCCAACAACAGCAACCGCAACAGCAACTGCAGCAGCAACAACAACAACTGAAGCAAGAGGAGAACAAAATCGAGACCAATGAATCAGTGGTTAAAAGAGAGCCCAATAACAAGAGCAACACAAAATATATCAAAAAGGACTTTGATAATTTTGATATTGAGTCCGAGCTAACGCCCAGTTTCATCATGAAGAAGGTGGAGCATAAAATGGAAGCGGCAGGAATTGTCAATGCTGAGGATAATTGCTTTGGTGATAAACCCTTAATGGACCAATCGCAGCAACAACAAAACCAGCCACAACAGCAACATCATCAAGAACAACAGCCTCATCAGCAGCAGCACCAGCAACAACAACAACAACAACCACATATCAAGTCCAATGATGTGGATCATGTTGATCAGGAGGATGGCTGGTATTGTTTGCAAACAGAACTAAATCTGATGAACAATGAATCACTGCCCACACAACAACAGCACAATGGGCAACATACGATGCCAATCAATCAGCAGCAGCAACAACAACAGCATTTCCTTGATAATGCCAACTCAAGCAATTTGATGAACAACACCAATCACATGACCGATCTCTTTCCCAATGGTTGCATTGACAAGAGCAATCAGAGCACCAGCAGCAACAACAGCAGCTGTGCCAGTGACCACAATGCGGCCATCAACAATTCGGGAAAAAACTCATCGTGCAGCGAACAGCGACAGCAACCAGTTGCAACAATGGAAACGGAACAACAAAATCAACATCCGGCCATTAGTGAGTTCTTTAACAGCGACTCTGATGTCCAGAAGTCTGTAGAGACGCGTCTGGAGGCAATGTTTGGCGAATCACCAGTTCACTTGGATGTAAAGAATAGTAATGATACCCATGACATTGAATCAAATTTGGATGAGATCTTTGGTGATTCAAAATCGCCGGCAAACAATCATAAAACAAAGTTAAACCTGTGGGTACCAGATGCGGGATTTATGCAGCAGCCACAACAGCAACAGTCACAACAGCAGCAACAGCAACAACAATATGTTGCCACACAACAGGCACAAGCACCGCAGCAACAGCATCACATTGAGCTTAATTGCAATAATAATCCGCGTTGGATGCAAAGCATGGAGGCTCATTATAGCGATTTTATGACCACCAGCTCCACCACCGTTGATGGTCAATCCCAGAATATGTTGGTGAATGGTGAATCACGCAAACGGCACTGGGATAGCCAATTGATGGGTTCTAGCAGTGATTTAGAGGATGATAATAGCAGCAAGCGGCTGTGTACAGCATCGTCAACCTCATCGTCACCAATGTCCTCGCAGCAACATGTTCAAGTGGCACAGCATGGATTGCTTGATGCTGAAATGCTTGGCTTACATGATAATCTGGCTGTGAATGGATCCGCCGGCTGGATGGACCAACAGCAACAACAACAGCAGCAGCAACAACAGCAGCAGCACAACTTTGCCAACCACCAAGCGTTTACGAATATGATGAATCCGCAGCAACAGCAGCAGCATCAGCAACAACAGCAACAGCAGCAGCAACAACAACAACAACATCATTATCAGCATAGCATGCAACAACAAATGCAACAGCAACAACAGCACCATCATCAGCAGCAAATGCATGTGAACCACATGGGTGGAACATCTGTTGTCACTGGAGAGTATGACGATGACATTAGTCGCCATGTAGCCAGTGCCATCGACAGCATACTCAATTTACAGAATAGTGGCGATTCGTTACAGTTTTCGCTTGGATCGTTTCTGGGTGATAGCATCCTGGATGATCAACGGCAGGCGGCAAATATGCCCAGTTGCCAACAAGAGCAGGGGGGAGCACGTCGGCGTCCATTGGGCGACGAAATCGGTGATTGCCTGATAAGCGGCGCTGGTTCAGCTGCATCGGCCGTGACCGACGGTGGTAGCAATCTCCTGCTGGATCATCATCATCAGCATCAATTGCTGCAGAATCACGGTGTTGGTCAGCAGCAACATCTGCAACATCATCACCACCAGCAGAGCCTAAGCCAAGCGCAGGCTCAGCATATGGGACAAATGAATGATTTTAGTTGTGTGGGTGCCGGACTAGATGATCCGGTCAAGTCAATTATGACCTCTTGACTTGGGCCAGTTACGGCAGCGGCCGAAAGTGCTCCCAATAGTCTGATACTTGAGTTTAATGCAACCACCTTATGAGCAGCAACTGCCAATTGTACAGTAACCTATTTTTAGTTGATGTGTTAACCACCCCCAATCCCCTACACCCTTACCGCCTTTCCGCACACCCAGTACTAAATAAGAGTTCCATTTACGTACTATATATACATATAACATCCTGCTCTGTACAACGTTTTTAGACCTAAGTTAATACCGTAGCATGAATTGTTTTTAATATTTCTTATTTGTCCATTTTCGTTTAGTCCAATGAAATCTTGATTGTACCATATTTACCTATATAATACAATATTATTTCCGAGTGTTGCTTACAATTGAATTAGAACAGGAAACGGGAAAAGGAAGGAATACAGATCGAAAGAAGAATTATTTAACCAATTCAACTTATTGCGTGCAACAGATGTTAAGAGGGGACAGACAAAGGAAATGAAATGGGTGCCGCACGATGATTCTATAACAATAAAAAAAGCAATTGAACATTGGAGAATTGATCATAAAACGACGAATGGCATTTAATGCCACACTAAATTGAGAAACTAATATAAAGAATAAATGATTTAGCTACAATAACAACTAAGTGAAAACAAAACTCTAGAAAATTTATTCAAATAGAAAGCGCAAAATGAAAATTGGTTGTACAATATTATTCATAAATATTTAAGTTTTTATCCCATTACAAAATCGTGTTGCCAATTTTGTTAAATTATACATACATACATGTGAATGTCCGAGAAATTGTAATGCCACAGCGAGTTGTTGCATGCAACAACAACAACAGCAAAACAAACGGCATCAAGACGAACAAAGATTGTAAATACTTGCGATTATAAATTTTCTCTAGCGACTAAGCATTTTTATTGTAACAATTACAACACAAATCCAACCTATGATTTAAAGCGCTTTAAAAATGACTGCTTCTGATATTACAACAGCAAAGAAAGAAAAAAAAGTAAATAACTAAAACTAATTAACGTGCTCAATTCAAAGATATATATGTATGTACAATATGCATATGTAATATATATATCTCGTAGGTATATATTTCGGCATCAGCATCATCAAATGCGAAATGATCTTAGGGATTTAGGATGAGTAGCAAAGCAAATGGCAAACAACTACGAAGCAAACCAAAAGCAGTTCAAAAATCACAATTTTAGCCAATTTAGTTTAAACCATTTATAAATTATTGAATTAAATGTAATATCTTATACATAACGAATCGTATCAATTGTATCTTGATCTTGCGACAAATCTGACTTGTGATTTGTGCCACGTTTTAAATATATAGATGTCTGATTAGCTTGTAAACAAAACTAAAACAAAACAAAAAAAATCTTAAAATTAAATAAAAACTACAAACTTTATCCAAATGAATTGTGAATTGTGTAGAGAGAGAATGAGAGACAGACAAAGAAGTGTGTCCTCTATGACGTATTAATTGAAAACCAATTGAAATACTAACTAATACTTCAATACCACCACTAATACACACCTACTACGATACGTACTACTACCACACTTGTATTAGGTGTAGTCTGTAAGCAAGATGTGTGCTTAAATTATTCAGGCCACCGCCAAATTCCATGACACCAGATATTATGATACGATTCATTATCATCTCGGTGTCCATTTCCATGTCCATGTCCCATTTCCTTCTTGTTCCTCTCCATACCTGTCCAATGGAAGCATGCACCACTTTCTAGTTATTATTCAAAGACAAATAAAAGGTTTTATGTAAAAATCTACATATAATAGCATAAATTAAGTTAGCGACCGATAACTGAATAAGATAAAATTATAAACCTTAATGCCGATTGTTTTAAGTTGTATTTAAAACAAAATCGAAATTGTCATTGAAATTGGGCTAATTGAACGCCTCCTCCCTCCCCTTTACCAACCCCGTTTTCATTAAAACAAACACAATGTCATCGTAATACAAATTGTTCTGCTAAATGTGTCTAAATGTAATTTAACATAATTAAAACAAAAACTAAAGATTTTTAAACGAAACATTGCGAGTTTTAATTACAATGTCTCCGCATTAAATAAATAAAAGAAAAAATTAATGAAGAAAAATCGATCAAGTTTAATATTTCATAGTTTATTAAGCCCATCCATTCATAGTCGTCATAAACATTAAGTACATTAAATAAAAACGAAAGAAAAAAACAAAAACATAAGGAAAAACAACAAACGAAACATAAATCTCACTGAAAACGCAACAAACAATACCCAAAAATTAAAAAGAGAAAGTGAATAAAAACAAAAATGCAATCAGATTTAATGGGTGTTTCTATGGGTTGCATGGGCTATGCACAGATACTGCTATGAATTTTTGGATAACACCTGATCGGAGCAGCCAGAGATGGTCATCATGTCAGCTTCCTAAAGTTTTCTTAGTCTTCTGATCATTTTGGGAGCAACAAATGATTACTTTTAGATGATTTAATCAGCAAAATAAATTTTTTTCGATTAAAAATTAACAGTTTTCAATTAATGAGTTTTATTATCAAGTTGGTATAATAAATCCTACTTTATGAAGCAGACATATTGAACACATATAATTCATATATAAAATTTTAGTTATCTTTAAAGATTCGCGTTACTAGATTTTTCTTTTTTTTACAAATAATACCAAACTGCTAATCCGACATTGGGTGCAGTTTTTTTTCTTTTATTACAGATTTATTGTTGTTGTTGTTTTGTTGTTCTATTGGATGCGCAGCTACAATACATAATAAAATATCGGTGTTTAAAAACCAGCAAAACAGGAAACCCGTAATACATGCAATTAAAACTAATGAGATGAAACTATTAACATTGCCGCTCGAAGCCTTGCAGCACCGCAATACGAATTGCTATTGATTGCTCTTAAGTGGGTGCTTATCATAAGAAAATAAATTATTACAAAATAATAACAGCTATCAGTACAAATATCATATATATATATATATAAGTATGTATATATAAGAGACCGTTCTGGGAGTTTATAATTGGGTGTGATTGGGTGAGTGCATTGCTTTGCCTCATTCTGCGTACTTATCCTAAGCAATTTTAGCTTAGCGTAGTATTTGGCAATTGCGCTACACTTTAAGTATAAAAGAAATTATTTTTGTTGCAACAATATCAAGAACATTCGATATCGAATTATATTTGGGATATGCACAACTCAGTTGAGCACGCGTCGAAACGTTGACTGGGATCCTGATCATGATGCAGGTGGGTATACTGGAAGTGGATGTCCTTCGGAGTTGAATACCCATTGCTCCAGATCGATTTCCTTGCGATTGTCACTAAACAACAGGTAGAAATACTTCAAGGTTTCACTCATCCAGAAGCTTTCCATTAAATCGCGCATGCGAGTCTTTTGTGTGTTCTTTACATTGCCCAGAGATGTATACCCGGCTTCTACCTTAGCATGCGTCTCGAATGCCTGAAAGATGGTCCAGCCCATATCCTGGTACGTACGATTTCCGGTTAGGGCATAGAAATAATAGAGACTCTCAATAAACTCGGGTCGTAGCAGATTATGAGCATCGTTGGGCTTCACGTACATATCCTGCTCCTCCTTATCGGACACGGCAAAGTATGTAATTTCTGGCGCCAATTGAGTTGGATGTCTGATGTAAGTCTGATAACAGGTTTCCATTAAATCCCTGGCGAGTATTAAATGGGAATCGGGCATGCCGTTCTGGTTACCCAGCAGCAATGTTCCTGGTAAATAGCAAGTTAAATGATCCATTTTTGGTTTGAAATCCTTGCCATTGATTAATTCGCCAATGTAGACCAATTGTTCCCGTGGGGTGCGTCGCATTAACTGAGTAAGTACACCATCTATGGCCTGCATATAATCCAAGATGAGACTGCGAAGTATAAAATATATAATACTTGTGATCAGAATAAATATATTGTATAATAATACTTACTTGTCATTATCTTTACGTCCCGTTTGAATCCATTGTTTGAGCAAATACTCGTAATAGGAATCACCCCGCGCTCCTAAAGAAATGGTAGCGTAATTTCGGAAAGTGCCAGTATTAGCATTAACAAATATTGGCACCAATCCGTGACTCTTCTCCAGTGTATGCAGCTTTTCATTCACTCCGCTGGCCATCTAAATTTGTATATGGACAGATTAATTATAATTGAAGTCAGAAAAGAAAATGTGACTAACTTACACGTTCATAGATGGATACATTTGTAGAGCGACTGAGATCACGGAATTCCAGTTGTATTGTGGTCACCTCACTTGTTGAACTGTCCGGTGACCATTTGGGTGAGTGAGCTGACAAATCCCCTAGATTCACATCCGAAAATGGAATCCCCGATGGCGACAGAAAAGCGGGCAATAGTCGATTGCCCAATTCGGCAGACTTAATGAGAAACATCTTGTCACCGCTTAAATGATAGGCTGCCAGTAAACCACCTAAAACTCTAATGGTCACCTCAAAGAGGTTCACATCACGATTGGTGTCAAAGCGCAACGAATTTGCCACCCAATCCCTGGCTTCTTTGAATTCTGGAATAAATCATATTTTTAACAAATTTGTAAAAATGAAACTGATTTTCAGCAGCTTACCGTCATCCAGACCCATTATATACATAGTGTCCAAAGAATCGACAATGGTCAAACCCAAACCGAACCATTCGTGTGGAGTCTGCGATACCGGCTTAAGATTATCATGGCCCCAGGCATACTTTTTATAACCAGCCCACGAATGTTTAAAGGCGGCCACTACCGCCGATTGACGCTCATTTGTAGCCCCATGGAAATGTTGTTCCTTGGCCAACAGTGGTTGAATCTTACGTAAATGCTTCTCAATTTTAATGCCGGCTAATTTTAATGGATTCTGTATAGCATCGTTTAGTTGATCATTTAAACTTGTAACTGGCTGAAGTTGATTATTATCAGTGAACTCGCTGTCTACGTTGTTTGTCTCATCGGCGGCATTGACAGTACTATCATCATTATCTGGTTCAGCCCCAACTGTCTCCGGCAGCCTGACAACATTTTCCGCCGAATTCGGTTCTCCGTACGCGACTTGCGCGTTTAACTGAAAGCAAAAGTCAGACATATGTACATATGTATGTATGTATCAATCAATCATTGGATGATTTACATTCAATAATTAACTCATGTTGACACAATAATACCCTTGTTGAAATTATGTTTGCACAACAGTTTTAGTTACCACTATTGTAAACATGTCAATATAAATGCTATGCTTGTATACTAATCTCTGAATGGTAGTAGGTAAAACAGATTATTTTATCTATCGTCGTTGTACAATTTTTTTCAAGATAATATAATCAAAAAATTCATTTAATTACTATCATCAATCAAAGCAATCAAATCAATTCAAAGAAATTCATCAAGTGCCGTTTAAAGACTTAAAAGGCTTCTGCTATTACCCACAAGGTGCCTTATCTAATCTTTATTGCTTATATTTAAGTGGAATTGGAATTAATGGCCAATAAAGCCAAGTGTTCTGATATTACCTTATCATTGCCCTCGTTGGCATTTTCGCCAATGCTTTGAGTTCTTATGGTATCTGAAAGACCATTTAGCGCAGGTTGAAGAGATTCGGTTACCACTAATTCTGTATCCTTATTAATATCGGGATGATGATGCGGATTCAGTGGCAGATTATCCCTATGCAGCGGGTATGGAACTGTTTTTGTTTCCCCATTGGCAATTAGTTGATCGCCCGGCAAATATAGCAAAACCATCACACAAAATGCCATTATACCTAAAATAATAAGATTGCGCTGACAACGCGGCAGCTGATTCCAAGTCTAAAAAAAAAATGCAAATTATATAGATACAAAAGTATGTATGTATGTATACACACTACTTATATATGTATACGTGTATCTGTAATGTATTACCCGACGTAAACTCTTTCGGACTCGCTCATCACTGCTGGAGGACAATAAAATAACATGGTCGTTCTTTTCCATCTTAAGTTATAAAGACTTCCGCTTTTTTATGGTATGGAAGTTACAAAAAAAAACAAAAACACCAGAAAAATCAATGAGCGACTGCGGCAGAGCAGGCTAACCTCGCTTCAGCTAACTAAACCATGTATATGTGGTATATTCAGTTAGATATCTTCACATATTATCAATTTCGTTGCTAATATATACTCTTCATGAATTCCATGAAATTTTTTTTATTTTTTGACTTAGACGATAAAGTTATCGATAAAATCTTAGGGCTGCAATAGATGGCACCACGATTGTTATAAATGAACTAGTTCATTAAAGAATTTTGAATACTTCTTAACGGATATTGGCAAAGATGAAAATCCGATATTTCAATAATCAAAAATATATATAAAGTTACATATTTATAAAATGATCAATATTTTCAAATGTCTTTCTTTCTTTCGCAAGAGTAATAAGCTCATTTAACGCTTAAAAAACTTAAACTTTGACAGTTCCAACATGATTTTACGATTTACTCTGCCTGCAGAAAAATGAAATCCCTGCTGCTTTAATACTCTCGAAATAGATTACCTTTGATTCAGACAGGCAGACATCACTATATCAACTAAGCTCGTCGTGAATACATATAATTTAATAGTTAAAGATCCTAAACGAACTAAGCTTATCGTACCACAAAATACATACATACTTACGAAGTCCCCAACTGTCACAGGATCACAAAGCTATAACCGTTAACAATTTGAAAACATTTATAACATTTATTATTTATCCAATGAGCACACATAGAAATATAAAATTTTATAAAAGTTCACAAAGCTGTCAGTATTTGTATGGGGAATGTGCTTCCTGGCAAATTCGTTGGAATATATACAACAATTATATAATTCATACAAATTACACTGGAACAATTTCATCATTTAGCCGCATAACAGGCATCGCATACTCGCACAGGCTTTCCCGGCTGCCCCTGGGCATTTAGCAAGGGCAAAGTGTGCTCCGAGCAGGTCTTGCAGAAGATTTCGCCACAGCTGCGGCAGTGATGCTTTCGCCGTGTCAAATTGAATTCCCTGGCACAAGATGTACAATGCGTAGCAATGGAATCTGGTGCCCAAATGCCCGGGCTGCTGAGGGACTCTGACATGGCTTGCAGCGACTGCGATGATCCGGACATCAGTTGTTGACGTCGTTTCTCCTGGTCCTGCAGTTCAGAAATTTTTAATTTGCTTACACTTAACTGAATTCCCAGCTCTTCTAATGTGGTCTGCGCCTCGGTCCATTGAGTGCGAGCCTTTTCCAAGTCAAACTTTAATTTTTCGTTAATTTGCTTCTCTTCGTTCAGCTCTTTAGAGCAGTTTTGGAAATTCAACAATTTGTCCTTTAACTTTTGTTCCTTTTCCTGTAACGAAATACGCCATTCTCTTTCAATACGGGATTCGGCCTCTGCTCGAGCAGCTCGCTCCTCGCAGGCAGTTACTTGAGTGGATAGGGTTTGCGATGTTGTCTTTAATATCTCCCCCAAGTTGGATTTATCATTAGAATACCTGTAGAAGAGAAATCAGGGTTTTGGTATAAGTTAATTCAATACCAGATTGTTTGTGCTTACTTATTTTTACAACAAAATTATCTATTTATCTAATATGAACACCGTTAAAAAGGTTCAATAAGGATAGAAATGTTATCGACTATATATACTAATATGTATATGTATATGCTTGGCTACAAGCTGAGTTCATTATCTGTCTGAATTAACAGTAACAAGTCCTTTGTTTCTAAAGCCATCTAACTGAAATTTTTACAAACTATTCTTACATATATATAAATACGAAACCGACCGTATCGGACGACTTTATACATATATTTACCCTAGGGCAATTTGCCTAGAAAGCTGTTTTTAGAACAATTACATTTCTTTGACATGATTCGACATCTTTGAGTTGGGTATACTTCTGAAAGACACTACCATGTTTTATCCAAATCGTCTGGCTATATCATAAAGTTCGGTACAAAAGAGTGGTATTAGTGGGAAATACATTTTTTGTTTCCACAGATATTCCTCTAGAACTTGATAATAAATAATTTATATAGAATTTTAAGGATACTGTCAAGTTTATAAAAATTGCACTTTTGTGATGTGGTGAAACTATAAATTGGAAACATTATTAAAAAAAATTAAAAATTGTAGAATACAAAAGAAAATACGCTTATTGTATTAAATCTTATTTATACGCGTAAAAAGCTAAGAAATCGGTAATTTTAAACTTATATGGAACTTCCTTTGCCACATATAAAATAAGTTGAACTTAACCTCACTTCTTGAGAATTTCAATTACGAAAGTTATGTAATAAAATCATAAACGAAGAGGTCATCTCTAGATTTATTACTGCAGTGCCTAGTTTCTAGAACCCCATCAATATGCGACTTATGTAGATTATATATACAGTAATCCAGTCTTACTTTTTCTCTAATTGTTCAATTGTACTAGACATATCTTCTTTTTGGCACTCCAATTGACTCATTAGCTCCGTTTTGTGGGTAAGCGAGGCATTACAATCCTGTTAATTAGACAAAAAAGAAATACTTTTGTACGTCTCCGATGAACAGGTGTTTAGCAGTTACTTAATTCGTTAGTAAAAATTGAAAGACTCGAGTTTTGGTACGATTTATTTTTTTTTTGTTTTTAGTTGATGTTAGTTATAGTATTAGTATTAGGTATGTATGTATATGTATTATTTATGTTTATGCAGATGCCTCAACGCATTTAGATTTAATTAGATACAAACATAGTTACAGTTTATTATTATATTAGTATTCGACTAGAATGCATTAGTTGTTTATTTTGGTTGGTTACATTTTAAGCAGGTTTATACATTTAAATAATAAATTGCAATCAATTAGTGTTTTTCGTAGGCGCTGTAAAGAAGGCTAAGGAAGGGGGTAGGGGTATAACAATTTTTTCAAAACTGTCAACAATTTATAAGTATTTTAGTATTTAATTTTGCCATTGCATTGTATAACATTATAATCTCTCTGGTCTACATAATACATGAAGGCATATTAACTATACATGTTTATATGTATATATATATATATGTATATATAATTTGTGGACTGAATAATTGCGATTATTGTTTAGCAGTTGCACTCTCAATTTTCAGTATTATATATATTCATATTAAAGTCAAGAAGGCAATAATTTGACAAATTATTGAAATAAATCAAAGCCCTATAATTCAAAATGAAAATTAATTGAAATAATCTATGCACATTTTATTCTGTCTGTCTCTTGGAGGATTCTTAAGGGTCAGCAATATCAGGTGAAGGTTGCTCTCTGGACAAAACATAATCGCTGCAGGAACCATCTACACCGCCTCCGCCCTTAAAATGCTCGGTAACCGCTGCTGCTGCCTCAGCGAGTTCATCGTTTAGAGATTTGGCCGATGTGGGTGTTTTTAACTCTTTAGCATCCGTCTCCGCTTCCGGCTCCTGCCGCTGTCCAGCCACTGCATTTGAGGGTGATTTGCGATAGTTGTTCGGATTGAAGGGCGGAATGCCTTCCATTTTCAAATGCATGCGTTTCATGGGCGGTCCAGTGTCGTGTTTGTGCTTCTTGGTGAGGGCCTCGAATTTTTCCAAATTCTGCTGGCGTCTGGTGTTAGGGGATCTATCGCCACCTCCAGTTGGATAATGTTGTTGCTGGTCGACGAGCTTTGACTCATATTTCTTTTCTAGCGATTGTAAAATGTTACCAATTTGTGAGGCTTTCGTTTGTAGACGAGAGACCATCTCGCCCTTCTGTGTGAGTTCATCTTCACATTCCTAGTTGAATTTCAAACGGGTGTTGGAGATTAAGACCAAATAATTCGGGATTTCGTTTTTGTTACAAATGAATAACCAAAGTGGGCAAAGAAAAAGAAAACTAATAAACTAATGACCAGATGACCAGGTGAATGTGAACAGATGACTATGTGGTGTTGTGTTATGTTAAAATCTGAGTCCTTTACGTACCTGAAGTTTGCGATACATTTCCAAATTAATCTGTTTAATGTCATCCAGCTGCCGGCGGAGTGAGACAATTGTGTCCTGCTTGTCATGGATATCCTTCTCCAAGAGTTTCATCGCCATATCCGACTCAGCCTTAAGGGATACCTGAAGCTTAAGCTCTTTTTCCAGTTCCGATGATTTCTTACGCTCCTCCGTTAGTTCTGTGTTGAGGGTTTCGGAATTCTTATCACTGCCGTGAGAACCGTTGTCAGAACTCTGTAATGATTGGCTGGATTGACGCATAGCTTGATTTTCGGCTTGAAGGGCTAACAAACTATTCCTCGCTATGGCCAGATCCTCCTTCATCAACGCATTAGTAGTGGTCAATGACTCAACTTTGGCCTGCAGATTGCCAACAGTTGCGCTGTAATTTGTGTAAATTTCAATTAAGATTGAGCAAAACAATCATTTTTAGTCGCACGCACTTGAGATGACGGTTCAGCTCCTCGATGTAGTTCTTCTGATCAAGGACCGCAATCATGTTACCCTGTCCAGTGGCATCGAGCAAAGTTGATGCGTTACTGCTACTCTCATCGGGAACATCAGCATTCCGAGAGCTTGAGCGTAGATAAAGCGAGAAGTCGATTATGCCCTGTTGCGAGTCCAAATCTTCTTCCTTGACACATAGGTTACAATCAATCACATTTAGGCCAACCAGAATGCCCATTATCACGACAATCTGCAGATGGAGAAATAATGAAAGCCGCAGAACGAATAACGCAAACGCATCACACGCACCTCGTCACTCATCATTAGAGCATGTGGTTCATAGTAGTCATACAGCGAGGTTTCACGATGTTCAATCAAAGACTGCAGATAGTCAGATAGTTTTTTCTGCATGAGGGCAATGCGTAGCCAGGCCCGTGCTCGTCCAATATGCGTGCGCACTGTAGGTAGATCCCTCACACTGGCAGTGATGTCCTGCGCCTCGGGACAATAGTTCTCGACACTTTGGAGCAGGTCCCAAAGCTCCTTGCGCGGCCCCAATAGCCCTTTCTTGGTTCGCAGGCCGTGACCCAACACATGCTCAATGACAATGAAGAAATGCTGCAGCGGCAGATGGTCCGAGTCCAGCATACGTCCATAACGTAAAGACTGTTCCAGCAGCTCCTTAACAACTAGCTTGCAGATGTTTACCAGATTGCTCCGCTCGATCTCGGCCGTGTCACGTGCTGGAAAAGGAGTTTTGACCAGGAAACGTGAAATTCACATATATTCCTGTTCTTAGGCTAAGAACGTGCGATAACGTGCTGTATCTGTTTTTGTTGTTGACTACGTCTACGAATAAGAGTTTTGCTTCAAACTAATGACATTTGAATAAAGTAATGAACATTTATGTGCTCTTCTCGTTGCTCTTTTTCCTGACACCTGGTGGCTGTCCCATGTACAGCATTGATCTTTCCACTCTGGAGGTGCCTAATGATTTTCAAAACGAGTTGACGCTGCAATCAATGCTAAATTCCGAATTGCATCAATATCGGAATAAACTGAACGAAAATGCTAAGATTAATGTCAGATCCGCATTTAAGTCTCCATATGAGAATAGAGACGAATTGCTTCGCAACATTAAAAACCGCTTTCAGGATATTTCATCACAACAAGAGGCAAATTCTGGGCGTGAGGAATCGCCAAAAGTCTCTCGCAGCGCAAGTGACGAATGGATGTTTCTCGGTACAAACCTATTTACTAATTATCCAAAAAAATGCTTTTCAATTGAAGACATAGCCCTAATGTCAGCGCGCAGGAACTTCGAGAACCTAATACCGAAATCATATCCACAATGCATGCTAAGTGATAATGTGGTCTACATGCTGATGAAGTATTTTAATACTGTCAACCAGATTATTAAGCACAAAGGTGATGATGACACAAGACGTTTGCTTCAGCGTGCCTTCTATGATGCTTTGGGAGGTTATCTAAGGTATTATCTCTTGCCTGTGGCACAATTGTCCTACTACGCCGGCCGTCTCAAACTTTGTACCATTGAACGGCTGGTAGCTCTTTATCGTCAATGTAAGGTAGTGCTCAACACCAATGGAAATGGATGGCGGACCCCTGCGGAGGACATGCTTAAACAATTACAGTGCGTCCGTATCAATCCCGTTAAGATTGAAGACTGTAAGAGCAGTGAAAACGATGCAGCAAGTTGTGCGCTACTTGACCAGAGCTATGTTACCAAAGAGGCGGATATTGAACAAATGATTGTAACTCTGCCCCGCTTAGAACCAGTGGATAGTAATGGTTTTCTTGGCAATATATTTGTGCCCTTCCGACAGCGGCGCATCTACAATCTTCAGTCGCCCAATTCGGCATTTGTTCTGGTCAAATTTTTTAAAATTGTTACCAATTGCCATAGGTTTCAGGGACTGAGTCAACGAACATATAATCTGAAGCTACGCAATTGGATAAGAGAGAACGTCGAGTTGCATTACAAAGATGAAATATTTTATCCAGGATTGGGAGGTATTCTACAGATCTACGAGACTCTCACCTGTCCGAAAAAACCAAACGGCGCTAAAGAAAAGGAGGAGGAGGAGGAAGAGGAAGATTCCAAAGATTATACGGTTACTCTCGATGATATCAACAATGATGGTGAGAAATGTGCTAAGATAAACAACAAAGTGGATAATAATAAGAAAATTACTCAGAGCCATAAACAGAGTCGATCGCCAAAGCAAAGCAAACCCTTTAAACATGAGGATCTGGAAAATGAACATAGACTGGCCCTTGGTGAGGAAAAGTATAATAACGATGCTGAGGATTGCATTGAATGTGATGATGAAATGTATGTGGCATATGTGGCAGCATTCCTTGGTTTTCTCTTACTTCTCCTATTGCTGATCATTTGCCTTTGTATGCGAAAGTCGGACAATGAACGTAAAAGACGAATGAAAGCAGCAGCAGAAAGGGCAGAAAAAACACAAAAAGAAGAGGAATCCCAGGCAATTAACGTAGCACAACAACCAGCTAAACGCAAAAACTTCTGCAGATCATTATTCCGAAGCAGAAATAAAGCCAAAGACAATGGCAGATATCAGCGAGCAAAAGGTATGGGCTTTCAAGATAACGGCCAAGAATACTTTTCACGTCCAACGGATTCTGCAATATCGAGATCATCCGGTAAGACAGAATCGGATAGTGAACTTAACGAGTCATTAACCTCGACTTCATCACTTGGCTGTCATTTTCCGAGAAAGTGCTTACCCATTAAATTTCGTCAAGATGAACGAGATGCATACTATACGACTTCGGAAAAGTCAGGAAACAACAAACGAATCAAGAAAGATTGGATGCGAGATAAGAGACACCATCATCGCAACGATACTAAGGAGAGACAAAGTTCAAAGCAGAGGGATCGCTTTATAGCTAAACCTCTCGGTTTTTCAGAAGAGCAGTCATCGTCTAGGCGAAAAACACCACCGCCTAAGGAATCAAAAGCACCTGAATCGGCAAAACAGGCAAAAGAAAGGCGAACGAAATCCGATGATGAAAGCGAACCGATAAAACAAAGACCTGCCGAAGAGACAAAAAGTGGAACAGAAGAAGAGCGAATTAAAAAAACCTGTAAAGAGTACAAGGAACAGATACGAAAGGAAGAGCTAGCCAAGAGTAAAAAGAAACAGGTAGGACACGATGAAATTGTTTTCAATCGAAAAGTAAGAAATAATTCTTAATTTATAAATTAGTTGAAAATTAATGAGAATGAGGTCAAAACAAAAACGAAGGAGACTCGAGATTCAGCGCCAGGGAGCGATTATCCGAATGATTTGCCTAAGAAGAAAAGAAGTAAGTCCAAGGATAGGGCCAAATACTATTCATCAGGTCGAGAGAAAGGGGGTGGCAATGTGAGTTACAGATTGTTAGATATGTATATAGAAATATAATCTTTTGTATTATGACATTCCACAGTCAAAGAACTCTCTTAGTTGGGAAACCACTTTCGACGATGACAGTTCCTGATACAAGTTTTCATGCACACAAACACTCACTCAACATTCATTCTTTTCATTTTCACTTATTTTTCAATTATATTTTCTTAATATTAAAATTGTTTTAAAACCAACATGCGAAATCAAAAAAGAATAATGAATGGTTTTAAGAACTTTGAAGAACAAACTACAAAAACCCACGATACAGAGCCAGAAGATAGCAAAGTAGTGCCGGTTATTGAGCGACTGGACGAGAATGTAAATTCTTTGGATGCTTTTTTTAATATTTAAATAATCGCAGGCATCTGAGAAAATATTTGTTTACAAATATCTATATATGAACTATCAGTTGGTTACCGATTCCAATGAGAAGCGCATGACTATGAGATGAAAGTGAAGGACTGCGAAAGAGCGACCCTTTGCTTGTATTTTCCATTACAGTAATCTTTGTGACGATCAACTGGTGGATATTATATTCCAAGCTTATGGCGCTATCTTCTGTCTATGTACCATGACAGAAAAGGAAACATAAGTTCAAACGGAAACCAAACCAAACGATTGCAAAATAACGGGTAAGAAGCAACCTACAGAGATGCGACCACTCAGCAAGTGTGCCGCCTATTAGGCCGACATTCTTGTGTTGCGACGCATGTGCATTCGAGCGGGAGGCTGAACCTGAGCCTGAGCCTACAATGTCGCCAAGACGACGACCGATAAGATATTCAATTGCCATAATACCATTATCCTCAAGTGTTCCACTGACACTGGACGCTTTTAAACCGGAGAAGCGTTTACTGTGGTTGTTACTGCTGCCCTTCCGGTTCGAGTTTCTACTGCCAGTGGCATTTGTGCCCACAGTTTCAGCTGCACCGCCGCCAATTGTATGAGGACCACCTGGTACATCGATATCCTGGAGTTCCTTCAGACACAGCCATTCGCCATCGACGGAGACACGAAAGTTGCACAGATAAATAGTATCCTGTACGCCACCAGCCAATTCTTCGTTGGTATTGGCATGGGATGCTTTGGGCAATGTAATTGTGTTGCTGTTGTTGCTTTGCTGTTGTTGTTGCAGTTGATTTGTTGTCTTCGACGTTTGAGGGGGTGGATTCTGACCCTTCTGTGACTTTATTGTAGCTGTGGTCGCAACCGCTGCTCGAGTCGTGGTTGTTGCGGTTGTTGTTGTAGGCTTCGTGCCTTTGCCGACTTGTTGTTGCACACTTTGCGTCGACTTTTTTCCTATTGCAGCGGATGACGTCGTCGTTGTCACAGACGTTTTATTGAGACTTCTCAATGGCCTGGAACTGCTTGCACTAGATACAGTTGTTGTTGTTGCTGATACTGATGACGACTTAATACGTCCACTGGCCACATTGTTGTTATTGTGTTGCGATAACTTTGTCTTTTTTGAATCCTCGACAAGTCCACGCATTTTGCGTTTTTCTTTCCAGGTAACTGCAGCCCCTGCATATGTCCGTACGTGACATTTAAAATTAGATATACATATTTGTAGTAGGTCAACGGAACAAGATCCAAAACAAAACCAAATTGTCGTTGTTTTTTACCTTTAATAATTTTTGAGGATCTGATTCCTCCAGATCGAAACAGTTATCTAAATTATATATATATACATATATGTATATATGACTAATACACGAAAGTCTTTTACTGTTCCAATAAGTAATTCTGTTATCCTGTTGTGTGCGAGTTGAGTAAGACTGAGGCGAATTTTATATATTGATTTATCAAGCATGTTATGGGGGGACATCAAAGCTCGTTTCAAAAGCTTTTGTTAAGGGTGTTCGTGAGGTCGTTCAAAACTAGCGGACAGGAACTTTTTTCACAATAATAGTAACTTTTAAATAATTCAACGATAATTTGTATTGTCAAAAAAAACTAAAACTCTATCCTATATAAGCCAACCGTATAATAATAAAAAAAAAACATTTACCGGAAAGAAATATTTTTAAATATTACTTACACTAATATAAAAAAAAGATTTACCGGAAAGATATATTTTTAAACACTCTTATATTATTATCGACGAATAGATGATAATATATGTATGTATATATCGTGAAGTACATATGTATGTACATATGTATATATTTATGTATGTATATGTTTCTTATAAGCAACTTTTGCTTATTTATTTTAAAAATAAATATAATCCTTTTTCTAAGGATTTTTATTCTTTATTAGCATAAAATATATACATAGATATGTAAATGTATTTATCCGATTTGTAGTTTGTGTTAGTCTATGGTAATTCTATACCATCATTATAAATTCGAATAACAAATCATATATCTAATTTCTTATAAAGCAGGGTTAAAACTTAAATTTATAAAAATGTTAAAAATTAAAAAAGATAGATAGTATGAAGGCTGTCTGATTCTCAGCGCGAAAGCTCACTTAAAAAGATAGATCAGACTTTAAAATTTTGGACATGAAAGTTTCTTGAAATATAATTACTATAAATACTTATCAATAGCTAACTTATATAAATTTCCAAGTATAAGTTTTAAGAAGTTCAATTGAAAACAAAATGTAAACCAACTTGATACTTTTTGAACATAAACATTTTTCTAATACTAATAAATATCATATTAAATGGAACCATTGAATTAATGTTACTAACAATAAGACTTAAAATTCTAGGACTCACCGGGTTTCTTTCGTTTGGCATTTACGGCTGTAGTTTGTAAGTTGGTATCAGATTTCGGTGGTTGGGCATCGGGAGCTATAGTCGTAGGAACTTCTGGAGACGGGTATGTAGTAGTCCCATCAATTACTTCAGATGCAGCTGCTGCAGCAGCAGCGTTCGAGAATTGTGTCGAGATGTGGTTAAATATGTGCGAGGAGATACTCTCTGTACGTCGCAAGGTGTCACGAAAACGATTAAAGGAAGAACTGGAACTGGGCGTAAGCGATGGAGTCGTTGGGGGCGTTGCAGTGCTAGATGCACCTTGTGTCTCCTCACTTTGCGAACGCACCAACAAGCCATCTGTGCTCATTTTGCATTAATAATAGCATTCACTTACACACAACCGCACTGAATCTTAGCTTAACAAATTTTATGCGTTATAGAAAATTATTTTTCCGAGTTATCACGGAATAAACAAAAAACATTCGTTAGGCGAAATAGAAACAGCTGTTGCATGCAGGTGCAAGGTCTTGTGATATCGGTCAAGTTATCGCCAGTCACAATTCATATTATATGGAATGGTGGTACATGAAACATTTGTAACTTTTATATGCCAATCGATTATTCTTTGGTATCCCGCCAAAAACAATACAAAACTACATTTTATCTAGTTTTCATTGTTTGCTTATTAATTAAAAAGTATGGACGCGGAGATAAAACAACAATTCGATGAAATGGGCGTGGAACCCACCGAGTCGGTACTAGACAAATGTATGGAACTAGCACTTACTTACAATATTAACGACGCCACCGAATTCGTGGAGCAGTGGATGGCTTTTAGTTTGTCCCATCTGCACGGTGATGAACCGACTCCCGAAAATCTCGGCGAGTTTGAACGCAAGGTTCTTCATTTGAACCGTGACAAGGTAGTCCCAAGGCAAAACACCCAAAAGAGCAGACCCACGTCAATTCCAGCAGCCGCATCCATTATAGACGCCAGCACCCTTGCCACGTATGGTGTCGTCGAAGACGAGTCCATGCAGGGAATAATTGACTATACTGGTGATAATGTGACAGACTCTTCAATAATGCACACGCCCAAGGCTAAAAAGGATGGACCGCGCTCCAGTGCTCTTAAAGATGGAGTTTTGTTTAGCCCCGCCAGCTACACGCCGCAGTCGGCTAAGCGGACACCGACACCAGCAGATTCAGTGGTGGGACGACCGGGTGACATTGTGGACACTTTCGGTCATCCCAAGCTAATTGCTGGATCCTCTTGGCAGGCCCAACTGGAACATTCCGTGCCAGTGGTCCAGAAGCTCTTGCACGAAGATATTCCACTAACGATCGGTAATTTAAGATATATGCACGATTTGCTTAAGGAAAGATGCAACGAATTGCACGATCGAATGGTAGATATTGGCCAGGGGCTTGTCGAGAAAAAGTTGGGCGCCAAAGGGGCACGCGAATGCAGTTGGTATCCACAGGATAGGCACACACTGGAAGCATTGCACATGCTCCATGCAGTCGGCATGATACATTCTGAAGATGACGGCCCTCTGGATCCGCACTCGACCATTCTGGCAGTGTTGGATGCGGATGAGAACACTTTTCTTCCGCTTAACTTTTCTCGCATCAAGACTGCTTCAATTTTTCCGGGCCAAGTGGTGCTGGTAAAAGGGTTTTTACCCAAAGCCAATACATTTGTGGTAGAGGAAATTTACACAGAACGCAAGCTGACGCCGCCCTCTCCACTGAAGCTGGACCGGGAATTGCAGTTTGTTGTGGCCGCGGGACCATTCACACATAGCACGGACGTATTTTACGATCCACTACATGATCTACTCAAGTACCTTAAAGACCACAGACCAGATGTCCTTCTGCTGACTGGTCCGTTTGTGGACGCGGATCACAAGATGGTTGCAGAGATGGCCGAAACTTTTGAATCGTTTTTCGAGAAAATGATTGTAGGCATTATGGAAGTAGTTGGAAGCTATACCCAGGTGCTGATGGTTAGTAGCCAAAAAGATGCTATTACCCACTCTGTATACCCAACGCCAGCGCCAATGCTGCGAAAGAATTATCCGAATCTCCACTTATTGCCCGATCCTTCAATTGTTGATATGGATGGTATTACAGTCGGCGTGACCTCCACAGACATCCTAGATCATCTTCTGAGCCATGAATTTGCTGTTAATGCTGGCGAGCGATTTCATCGCGCCATTAATCATCTGTTTAATCAGGGATCCTTTTATCCTATGTGTCCGACGGGCGATGAGAATATGTGCTACGATTTCCAACTAGCCCAGAAGTATGCCCAACTCAAGCAGCTGCCCAATATCCTAATACTACCCAGCGATCAACGGCATTTTATACGCTTGGTCAGCGATTGTTTGGTCATAAATCCGGGACGTTTGACGCAAACTAAGGGCGGCACATTTGCTCGATTCTTGGTAACACCTACAGCTCCAACGGCCACAGCCAAATCGGTTAATATGTTCAATAGTGCTGCCTGTCAAATTCAACGTATCTAATTTATAATAACTGATTATTTAATATTAAGGTACTTGCTTTCCATACTCTTTGAAGCATGTGGAAATTAAGGAGAGGATTCTTTAGATATTGTAGGCGTTGTCACATATATAAAATACTTTTATTTTATCAATGAATTCTATGTAAATACATTGTGGATAATAATCCACTCAGATTTTCAAATGTATTGTGTTTTGGTTTTTTAATTGTTGAAGGATTCGAAACGAAACACTGGCATAATTAGTTGGAACACCGGGTTTTAAGAAACGAAAGTTGGTGAACATTTTGAATATCTTGTTTTGTATTCCATATTTATAAATACTGATCGAATGGGATTTATATCAGTTTACAATTCAGGCAAATTCAGTTGTAACTCTTTCGTTAATAAATGGACATAAAAGAGTTGGAACGATTTGTGTAAAGGAGCAAATTTTGGGGATATTTATTCGTCGTAGCCTGTGTTGGATCATAACTTATTTAATAATTCCTATCGTAAATAAGTGTTAAAGCATTTATTAATTTATGTTTACATAATAATAGTTTACAGCTAACAGTAGGAAATGATATCTAAATGTATTTATACTCTCTATAATGTACGCTTGATGTAATTATGTATGTAATTTTGTATGTCTATGTACGCACAATAATTATACATATATTCCACACTATGTCGAACTCAATTCGTAATCAAGTGAAGGATCGCATAATAACTAAATTGTTAGATGAAACTCCATTGTATATTTGAACTATACAAACAAAAATACTGTTTCTGTATCTGAATCTGCATGCAATAATGTTGCCCATATATTGGACAATGATCTGATCCGATTCGATCCATAAACTGACCGAACTGGCGGCCCATGTTGTGTAATAAGTAACTATGTGCCACTCTTTTAAGTATGTCCTCCCACTGGCCCTGGCCCTCAGCTCGATCTCCTTTTACCACCATCGTTGTTAATTGGAGCTGCTACTACGACCGCATCCAACGGACGACGGTCGTCCAACAACTCGGCGCTGCCCGGGCTGCGTTCAGTTGTTGGGCTCCTGCTTGTATTGTTATTGTCGGTTGCTCACCCCCTCGGGATTATGGACACCGCCAGCGCCACCGCCAGCCAAACTATGTTCCATGTTCTTCACAATTACATAATTGGTAATATGATTGATGGCCTCATCCTGGAGTCGTTCGGGCCAGCGTCTCATGTACGACTTGATGAAATCACTGAACGTGTCCACCTTGTCCGGAGTGCTCTTGTGGGCATCGACAATGTTCTTCACAATGTCGACAAACTTATCATAATCTTCGTGGGATTTCTTAATCTTATTATAGTTGGGTATACCACCATTGGTGTTGCCCCCGGGACCGCCCGAACTGGCGCCGGCGGCATTCATCTGCTGTTCCATATTGCTGTCCGCTAGCCGGGCGGAAGCAGCTGCAGCCACTGCCGCAACAGCGGCCGATGAGGCCATAAAGTTATCCACACTGCCCGCATTGGGCGGCGGCTGGGAGTGGTCCATAAAATGGCGATGCATGCCGTACTCCGTTCTGCAATGATCAGATTATTATGCAACTAAACTTAAAAGAATTGAGATCGCTTACTTGTAGAACCCCTCCGTATTGTTGCTATTGAACTCTTGTTGAGACATTGGATTTTTCCAAACTGGTGACTCTGATGTGGATGGTAGGCTGCTGGCACTCGATGAGCTCATACGCTTGTCTCTACAGGAACCGCAAGTAAGTAAAAACAATTAAAATAATTACATTGCATAAATATTAACAAAAAAAAACTATATTAGCTACGCACTTGTAACCCGTGTGAGATGCCAGACTCTTGAACACATCATCCACTTGACTGTAGAACTTCCAGGTGCTTATTATACCTGTGGTCTCGAGTGTTTTCTGCTCCTGGCGATAACGCTGTGTCAGATTGTTTACTTTAAAGTGCACCTCCAGTGCGGTAACAGGTACACCAAGCGAAGTTAACTGCTTGGCCATAGCCACATAAAGATGGCCATTGCGTTTAATGGTGCGCAACTCATAGGCGCAAACTTTCCATAGTTTAATTAGTTCCAATACACCACTATCCTCCCATTGTCGACGCTTTTTGTTGAATTTTTCATACTACACATAATAATAGAAATGTATATATAATTATAATAGAAAGTACTATTTATCATTCTATAAGATACTCACAGGCATTTCACATGGGTCTCACTGGCGACAAATGGGTTTGCCCAACAACGTTTGCCTGCTGTTTAAAGCAGAACATGGAGCGTTTTATTTAGCATAGATTGGAAAACATTTTTGCAACCAACATCCGTACACCTAAAATATAAAATGAATTAAATAGATTAGTTGAAAAGTTAAAAATTGTCTTAATTATAAAATGTTTCCCTTCAAGTTTGGCTTCACTATAAAAAGTTTCACAGTGGGTTTGTATAACAACATATGGAGAATGAAATATAATTATCGGACAAACAGCTGAATATTTTGTTATTTGCAAATCTGTGAAATAATAGTTTTTACAACATTACAGAAAAACATTAATATTTAAAAACTTATACATTAATTTTTGAATTCTCTGTCATTATGAAAAAAAAAAACCTTTTAATCCGCTTTCATTTCCTTTTTCAGTGGAACTGTCTTAAATAGGAACATTAGGCTGTCTGTTTAAATCAAATGGGACTAATTATATCCTTTCCATAGTTTGTCGGGCGTCTTGTTTCGATCATTATTTCGATGCAAAATGTATTTTTTTCAGAAATATGTATCTTAAATAGTTTCCGACCATATGGATTTTATATCTATTCAAAATAAATTTTTTTTATTTGTTAATTTTAATGGAAAATTTTAAATAGCTAAACAGAATTTAATTACAATTTTAGATAGTTAATCATCATTAAACCGGCGCACATACACATAAACAACACGCATACACAGACAGATACATTAAATAAATTTGAATCGTTAAACCAAATGCTAATACAAAAGACTATCTGTAAATGCGCCTTCGACCCCTTGAAGCAGCGGCAGCAGCAGCAGCGGAGAAAAGCGAAGTTGACGCGACGTTGGCTAAAATCGTACTGAAGCGGTAATTCAAGTATACAACAGAGTTCCACCTTTGGGGCAAAATGAAGATGCTCCATCAACGAGAACAACAACAGGCAGTCGACAGCAGAACAGAGCAGCGCATAGCAGGGCAGGGCAAACGGGGAGAGTTGAGCTGAGCTGTGTAGATGGTTACTTTTCTTTAATATATACACACACAAGCACACGCACTCATACACATATACAATTTTTTCCCTTTTGCAGAGATACACACGCACACATACACACACACTCATGCGCGCAGGTACATACTTTTCCTGGCAATTACAACAAAATGCAAATTATTGTTTCTTTGCAACGGCTGCGGCAGCGGCATTAACTACAACCATAACTCAGACATATATATTAGCACGAAACGTAATAATAAGTTAAATAATTAAACTTTAAAAAGATTCAAGAGGGAAAAGAAACACACGCAAAAAACACAGTTCTTCTGTTCACTCGCCTACCGATACACCGATAAACCAAACTATCGATAAGTGCACACAATGTATGCGTAGCTAAAACAAAAATGGCTATATTAGCTATTTGAAGATTTTACGATTTGTACATACATATTGTACAACATAAAAATAAAAAAATTGTATTATTAATTTTTTTTATTAAAATAAATTAAAATATTCGTTCATGTTATTCATATTCATTCACTATTCAAAACATATATTTTCGGAAAAAAAGGCTAGATAACTGATTATCACATGACCGATAAGTTAGCGACGACAAGTTTCTAGCTATGAGAAACGATGAAGTTGAAACTGGAACAACCGGCTTGGAAAAGTACCAAAAGTACGTTAAAAATTTAACGAATACATGCCTTTAGAAAAGGAAAATGAAAATATTTCTATGAAAATGGACAATCCAAGTCAGCCACGCCTATCCCACCACTGGTCAATGATTTATGCCCAGGTCTAGCTCAGTTTTTGAGGCCTGGTCATGTAATTTATCTTATGTAGCTTCCCCCACCTTCTCTTCATCAACTCCACAGCCAGTTCCAAGCTCGTTAAGGGGGGCAAAAGCAAAAGCAACAAAGCAAACGCATTATCATCATCATCAGTTCGTTGTACACCCCCTCCTTCCTTCATTCTATCTGCGCAACTGCTTTTGTTGGGGCTCGCATACGCCGGTCATCATCATTAGGTTTTGTGCTGCGGCAGCAGCAGCGGCAGCCCCAAATGTGAACGTCATTAGCGTCGAGCTAAATAACAAAAAATGATAATGTTGCTGCGGCTTTGGGTAATCATCATTAAATTGCACAGCAGCATCGTTGCGTTGCCTGAACACACGGAAGCCGAAGTTGAAGTCACCCACACATTCAGCACTCAACAAGGTCACCAGTATCATTCAAATTGATGTATGTATATATATATGAATGCAAGTGTACATCGATTTACATCTGCAGAAAAGGTTTAAAGATAGAGAAAGTCTATTATTTAAGAAATTATATACATACATACATACATATGTACCTACATACATATACAGCAGTTTGTACAGTTCAGTAAGTGTTCAAAAAGGATTCCTCGTGTACACAAACAACTCCTTGGGGCACTTGTTCGAAATTCCTCAGTAATTCCATGTAATGCCTGGGAATAGTGAAAACAACAAAATAAAACTATAATAGTAAACTCCGTGAAACTTGCTTGGAAATTACTAACAATATTTTACTGTATTAGTTTATTTGTGTCGTCCCGGAAGTAAATCATCTTATCAAATGTTTCACTACAATTTTGGGCCTTTGGCCCAGTCTGGAAGAAAAGACTCCTTCGTTTTAAAGGGAAATAAGATGGAATATATCACACTGAAAGAAGATATTTGCGTACATATGTATGTATGTATGTACATACATACATATTAAAATTTTATATTTTATTTCTTTCCGAATTTTAAACATACTAAACAATACATAAAAGATATTTTAATTTAATATTCACTGTTAATATACCACTTATCATCTTTTTTCATTCTGAAGATTTTTGATTTCATATTGATTAATTACTATTCACTTTTATCGCCAGTTTATCATCTGTTAAATTGTTTTATACACAAATATGTAAAATTAATTAATTACCTTTATATGAAAATATTCTAACAAATGCGTCTGTTATAAAAGGATGGATGAGGCCATTTTAATTTGATTTTAGAGTTTCATTATTCAAGTAAGAAAACTTTTGTATTTTCAGCTACGAAACAATAGTAATTTTTTTGGAAAAAGATTAAGAAAAAAGAAAAAATTCCAATCAATTTTTTTTCACTTCGAAATCACAGTGGACATTTGAAAATTTCTAAAGAATATGCTATGTGTCAATCAAATTTTATTAGGGAGACAAATTAATAATAATAGAATGTTATTTACTTATCTTATTCGTATCTTAAATCAAAAGTTGTTTATCTAAGATGGTGTAAAAGTCATAATTTTCGCGTTATGTAATCCTAAGAATTTATTTAATTTTTGGATACTTTCCCCTTTTTCTTAATAAAAAAAAACTTTTATTTTTATTCGGTATTTAGAGAAAACGGAGATCCAGGTATATGCTCTTCCCCCCATTTTACCACCAAAATGTAAGACCCTTGCTCGTTAATCCGATAAATCACACGATAGAGATTACCTCCCAAATGTTTTATAAGTATCTCATCAGAGGGATAACCTTTGGGTCCAAGGATCCCCACAAAAAGCATGTTACGTCCAGCTTGACTCGCATCAACAGTGAACTCGTTGCGCTCCAAAAAATTGATGTGACATAGTCCAAGGCCACGACTCTGCACTTTACTGGCATCTGACTGATAGACCAAATCCTCTTTGCTACTGTCAAGATTTACCGCCTCTCCTATAACCACAATGATAAATGGTGACTTGGGCAAAGGCACGGAATTGCATTTAACATGGACCTTGTAGAGACCAGCTCCCATATTCAGATTGCTTTCAATATGGAAGCGTTCCGGGTCCAACTGTTCTTGTCTTACTGGTACTGGCTGACTACTGGGTCCTTCAAGACGTACATCGAAATTGCCTTTGACTCCATTCCGTTTGATGATAAAATTAAGTGTCGAATCGAGACGCAAGGCGCCATTAGGAAAGTGCATTAGCTGCACCTTGCTCGGATCGGTCAGTTCGGGTGCAATGAAAACGTGTGGTGTCTCTGTGGGATATGCATCTAAGGAAATGTTTTTACGAGCACAAATGGTTGGGAGAGGGAGAGAAGAGGAGAACAGTGACGGGGGTATATATAAATAGACATTTCAATGTTTACTTCCTCATTGAGGGTCGATCTTATACTCACCCGCCTCCGGCGTACGCTGATATCGCCCAAAAATTCCATCTTTCTCTGGATCCGGACTGCCCGAGGTAATGGAGGTAGATACACTCCCCGCCGCATTTGTATTCAAACGAATCTCTTGCGACACTTTAAACATGCCAATGAAAAAATGATTCCCCTGCTCCAATCACTTTTTAATGGTTTCTTAAATATTTTTTTTAAAATTCTTTACACAAAACTATTTCTGTTGATCGAATGATGGACACACCAGGGCACTGTTGCTCTTCATCTCCTTAGTGGCACTGAGTTGAGTTGCGGGTGTGCTCTATGCTGCTCTTTCTCTACAGATACATTTGTATGTAGATCTCAATAGCAACTGAAAAATGGAAATATATATGCATTATATATGCTCTTAAAATTCTCAATATTCTCCACGGCTTTGCCTTCTCAATGGGGCAGCAGCCAAAAACACGCGCCAAAACAAAAAATAAAATACAATTAGTTGGCGTCTAAGATGCAAATGTTTATAGTTTTCGTTTAATGGGCATACTGCCAATAATTCCAATAAAATCAAGGGGGGGCGGTGGGTTAGAAAAAAAGTAGAGGGTGTTAACAACAAATTCAACTAAATTTAGAGTAAATCAAAATTTGTAAATACACTTGATTTACAATGGAGCTCCTCTACTTCTGTTTGAAAAAAACGAGTAATTGCATTAATATTTTCTCTTCTTTTCCTTAATATGTATAATTTATTTACAATTTATATATGAATTGTTTTGATTTATGCGTTTAACAATTCTCCTAGTTTTATTAGACTGCAATATTTAGTTCACAATATTTTATTATATTAAATAAATAAACATATAAATTAAGAAGCTAACTTTGGCTTGCAGCTTTAGAATATTTTATAACTTTTTCTTTCAGATTAGTTTCAATGAAAAATTTGATTTATTAATTTTAAATTTAAAATTTAAAAAGAAAATGTAATCAAAAAAATATCATAGGAAACATATTCTTATATTTGTCCGATCCGACCAATTTTTAAATTTGCCAAAGATAGACATATAAAAAGCTTATCTACCAAATTTCAATCACATAGCTTAAAATTTAAAGTATAAATTGTGCAAAGAAACCGACAGATGGATAGACGGACATGTCCTTCTCGATTCGGCTTTTCGATTCAAATCAAAAATATATAAATACTTTATGGGGTTATTTAAAACATCTTATCAATATTGTATTATCCTCTGCAAGGATATAAAAATCTGACTTAAGGATATCTGAATTATGTGTGTGTTTTATTGCCAATTTTATTTTATTTCCTGAAGTAAACACATTTTCAAATGACTCAAACGAAATGTTTATAAATTAATTGGATCTCACATGTTAATAAAATTTTAAATATAATGAATTGGAAAATTCTTGTCCAGAATTTAGTTTGCATCGGAAGGCATAGACAAGAGTCGGATAGATTTTGTAGTGACATCTTGCGGTTTGTTCAATGATCCTTCAGGCATTTATCTTGATGTCATGTCCATGTTGGACATTATGATAGAGATGGGGATAGACGACCATATCTGTATTAGTTAGATTACCAGCTTCATAAAGTGTCGAAAAAACCTAGTGAAGAAACATAAGAGAAAATAATTAAGTGAGAGGGGGGTATACTAATTTCTACACACACATTTTCAGTGATCTTCATGGTCTTGATCGCTTCTGTGCGCATTTGGAGCCAAGTGTGACGCAGCCGTTCCTCTGCTTCGGATATGAATCCGGGCGCCCAGTTCTCCTTTAAACGATATAAATGCATGCGATTCTTCTCCCGCACTGCCCGAGGTAAAATTATAGATGAACGTTTTCGTCCTTCCCGCTTGGGTTTTCCATTTAACATTTGCAATTGTTTAGCCTTCTTCTCCTCGATCTGGATTCGCATTTTTCTTGCCAGATCTTCCCGTTTCTTGCTTGCTGCTGTCTCGGCAAAAATTGAAACCTGATTAGTCTGACCATAGAAGCGGCTATAGTAATTCATTTTAGATTCATCCATAGTGGGCATAACGCGTCTAAAATTTCCCATATGACTGTCCTCCCAGGCAATCTGTTGGCCCAGCGAATCGATCTCTGACTTACCAGCAATTCCATTATTTTTAATAGGAATTGCCTCAACTTTAGACTTTGATAAACCGCCCAAAAGCCTAGGTTTCTGCAACCTGAAAATTATGTCGAGAAAATTAGTTTAGATACTCAGAAATGTTGTATTCAGTTTTTGCGTACGTTTCACCCTTGGTTTTTAGCAATCGCTGCTTCACCCGTTTGCGATCCTCGCGCATAATCTGTTTCTTATCCGCCAATACGGTGCTCACCAAGGTCAGTGTATCACGTATCAATGGCCTCTTGACCTCACGATCGACCTGCTCGTTGGTATGAAAGCTGGGCGAATGATTTACTTCCAGAATATACGGTTTCAGCTTCCAGTCCACAAGTATATCAAAGCCCAATATTTCGAAACAAGCCTGGATCTTGTCATGTCCTGGGAAACAGGCATGATAATTATGTTTTAACACCGGCCAGGCACTGAGTACCGTCTTAATGATCACATCGTCAACATTGCTCCAAAACTCGTCAACATTATAATTGTGTCGTCTCATCCAGTTGTTAATGGCACTCAGTTTCCGTTTACTGCCACAATCATCATTGTCGCACATCTCATACTGGGAGTTGCGCTTATTCACCGAATAGTTGGTCAGATGCATATACAAATCATTGGCATTTCCGGGCGTTGGTTCCACATACTTATTTGTAGCGAAGCGGGCCAAACCTTCATTGTATACAAATATCCTTAAGGGATCAACTGAGGTGATAAGCGTGTAAACCCTCAAATCGAATTTGTAGCCATCGATAAGCAAAGGCTATGGCAAAAAAATGATATAAGAAATCGGAGAAATAATACGCATATACCCACTCGGTGTATATAGGTCTGACAGATTAAACGTTCGTGTGGTCCAATAGATTTTAGATCATTTGTCAGCCAAATACCGCGACCCTGTGCCCCCGAATCCGGTTTAAGGATAAAGGTTCGCCTATGATTTAGGGCATAGTTCATGGCATCGCCATAGCTACAGATTGGAAGAATTATTTAGCAATTCTATTTCAATTTTGTCCTCCACTTACTCCGCTGGCAGCATCCACGTTTTGGGAAAGATCTTGTAATCGTGTGGATAATACTTGAGCATCCGATTGAGATTTCGCGATAACAGATCCTTACGACAAATTTCAATCATGCCCGGAAAATGATTAATTTGCTGAAAACGCTTCATATTCTTAAACAGTTCCACGCCCGGAAAAGAATCAGACCAAAGGATATTCCACAATTTTGATTCTTTAACCAATTTATAGCCGAGAGCTTTTGATATTTTACCAATCATGGCATACCGTGAATTGGACACACAAATGGTACTTTTGGTATCGCTAGAGGTGGCCAATTAAATGTCTGATCATATGAACAATTAAAGAAATCATTTACTAATATTACCTAATTGAACGTTCCTCGTCTTGTATCAAAGGACCGTCCTGTCGCCTAATACAGGCCACTCGAAAGCATTTCTGATTTAACTGTATGAACCCCTGGAGTTTTGCGTCCGTATCAGATGAGGCCACTTTTACGGGACATGTACACGTCTCTTGGACTTTGCCATCTACAGGACGATAATCGCCATCAGATAGATGGGCCTTCTTTTTACCTTTATTTTTTTTAGTACGATAACAGGGAGACATCTGTCTAAATGGGGTTTTAGCTCTGGGGGGACTGGACCACTCCATTTCGTGATCTGGATTGGGGCGCCGCTCACTAAGCGCCATATCAATGATACGCGTCACTCTCGAGCGTTGCTCTCGATCTTTGCGTATCTTCTCCTTGGAAAAATTTCGCAGCTCTTGAATCCGTTTATAAAACTTGGAATTTTTTAAATTCATTTCTCAAAAAAGGATCTTTAGTAAAAAAAAAATTGGCCTAAGCTAAAACTTGAAATATGAACAAAGGTCAATGGGAAATGACCGGAAATATTCTCAAATAACAAGGAAAAGGTATTATTTTGTATTGTGTTGCAAAAAGGGGTAAGAGCTTTAACAGTAATGACGTTAGATTCAATACGAATCAGTACTGAAATAACAAATCTCTCACTCCCTGGATTATAATTTTATGAAAAAGAAACATAATAAAAACGTAATACATGTATAACAAATTTCAGCAGATACAAAAATAATGCACATAAGTATCAACATATGTATATGAATAAGTCAATAAAACTTTTTCCTTGGAATGCAATGGTAAAGTCACTCAAAATTCGATTTGGAATGGCTTAAAACAGTTAACCACCTCTTGCATCGAAGGTCTCTTTTGGGGATCGAGGGCGGTGCAATGTAACCCCACCTCTATGGCACGCATACAATTCTCCAGCTCCTTGCCCGTAGGCTCTACAAGATGCTTATCGAGTAATTTAAGACACTGCGCTTGAGATTCCAACCATTTGTGCTTCACATAATTCAGTAAATCTGGATGCTCGCGATCAGTTACCAGATGTCCGGTGAATACCTCAAGCAGTACAATGCCAAAACTATAGATATCAACACCTGTGCTTAACTGTTTGGAACTTAGAAACTCTGGTGGCAAGTAGACACGAGTTCCAAACAGTTGCTTCACTTGCATCACGGCATTAATGCTCTTCGGACCCTCCCGGGCCAACCCAAAGTCGCCAATTTTCGGTTGTAGACACTGATCGAGTAGAATGTTTGCCGGTTTGATATCGCCATGAATTAGAGGAATGGTGCGCGCCGTATGTAGAAAATAGATGCCTCTGTGAATAGTAAGAACAATTAATAATTTTATAGTTTTTTTCTTTAATTTATAAATATTAAATTGTATTACCAAATGCTATAATAATTTGTGATACAATTTAATATATGTATATTATTTTTTTCTGGCCACATTTTAAATAATTTCTCCATCTGCATAAAAGTTTCTCCGTTATTGCACTGTGTTTTGTTGTTAATTATCAATAAATGCGTTTTAAATTTAAACAGAGAACTCATTTACATAATTGATTTAGCTTATCTTCTGATGACTCAATTTGGCAGTTTGAATCATTCAATCATTATGGAACTGTAAATATAATTTAAAATCTTACTTAGCTGTGCCGAGAGATATGCTGAGACGCTGCTGCCATGTCATAGGCGCCATCGATTGCCTTAACCTGGGTGCTTTTAGCCTATACTCTAAGGAGCCGCCCTTCATCAGCTGATAAACCAGACACGGTTGTTCGCTATCAATGCTATAGCCATATAGAGCCAAAACGTTGTCATGCCGAATGGTATTCAAGTACTTAAGCTCATTGTAGCTCTGCTGCAGCTCTATTTTGTTTTTATCCATATTGGGATGGCGATAGTTCATTCTCTTTATGGCCACATCGAGTTGTTTCCATTCCCCTTTGTAGACTTCTCCAAATCCGCCATGGCCAAGACGATTCTCCGTTGCCCAGTTGTCAGTAGCTGTCACTAACTCAGCATAGTCGATTTTTAATAAAGATTCAGCGGCCCGTTGAACAGTGCTAATATGGATGTTACCCAGAGATTCCAAGCTAACACTCGTCTCTGTGCTAGTATTTGTGCTGTTATTATTGGAATTACTAACACCTGAGGACGAGGGATAAGGGGGACCGTTTTCGATTTTTGAGTTTGAATTAGATGGAGCACGCAATTCGCTGATGATGGGCATGCTACGCGGAATATATTTGTGCAAATTTTCGCTAACATAATCCTTGATCAGACGCATTGCATTGTGTAGTTTCATCCTGCAAAATAAATGATTGTTGGTGTAAAAAAATAATTTTAACAGTCCACATACTTTTTGAATAGAGCAAACAAACTCTGCACCGTGTGATTATATTGACCACCCCAAATGATGAGAAACTCATTGGTTGGCGATCGTCCCCGTCTTTGTTGTTGTCGGATCTGCTCCATTTGTCCCGGGTAAAGTTTGACGAATTTCGCCAACTGTTCCCAAACATCCAGTGTGTCTAGATGATCGCATAATCCCTGGCGCACTGCTACTGGCAACAAACGAATTGGCATAGTATCATCAACACCATTTTGATTGGTTCTCGATGGAGGAACCTGGGCTGAAATTGTTGGAGACGGTGTCGCCGTTTGCGCCTGCACTGTACCCTGTTGTTGAGCCTGGGCTTCTGCTGTTGCTGCAGTGCTCATTTTGCTAAATTTATTTGCTGCTGCTGAATCATGCAAAAGTAGATTCCATTACACCTACGCAATTAAAGTAGTTGCTGTAATTTGAAGTCTGCAGTTTATCTGAAAGTACAAGTAATGTATTTAGATATTTGAATTACGTTTGTACATTTATACTTCGTTAAGTTTTTTTTTATTACTTTCTCTTGTGTGCAATTGCAGTTTAACGATCTAAACCACTCAGGTAAAAAAAAAACCAGCTGTTGTCGGTTGTATGACTTGATAGTGCAACAGGGCTGGACAAACGATGTAATACCGTTTTAGGTTCGATGAACCACGAAAGAATTTAATTGTGGTATATTTGCGGTAATCATCCCTGGTCACACTACATTTTATTGTCACGGACTTAAGACCAATTTTTATACCATTTTGACGGAATTAATAATTAATACGCTAATTACAATTAAACAGCAAAAAAGGCTTTAAACTGGCGGAGAAAAAAGTGCAAATGGCATTATGCCAAACGTCAGTGGTAAGTCCTAAGAAGCCCTAATAAAATTTACCATAGAATACATTCCAACAAACTACAACAACAACAGCATCAGAAGCAGCAACAACAGTAGTACCAACAATTGTCGACAAACCATCATTTTGCGTATCACAAAAAGCAAAAAGAACCAAATGTATTTAAAAATTTGTGGCATATGTTAGGCAAAAGAGCAAGGAGTACTTGTCCTTGCGGCTTTCAAAAAAGTGAAAGTTGCTCCTGAGCATGAGCATAAGTTGCCGCAGCACGGCGACATCGTGTCTGTTGCATGTGTCAGTGTATGCGTGAGCGGTGTCTCTCTTTACCCCTCTCATTTTCCCTATCTCACCATCTTTGTGCATTAGTTGCATTTGTCGGTGTTATTTACTTTACAATTTTTTTTAAAATATTGCAACCGCTCCCCTCATTGTGAGAGCCTCGTACAGTTTTGGCCTATCAGGCAAAAATGAATAATGTGTTTTACAGTCTTATGGACATTCCCACCTTATCGCTACTGATAATAATGTTTACCAAATAACTTTGACAAACTACTCTAACACAGCATCTGTCACAGATAAACTAAAAATTACAATACATACTCTCATATTTTATTTATTTATTTTTACCTGAAGTAATAAACGATTTTATTCAGAATGAAAAACTAAAGTAATTACCTCTTTAGTTTGCTTGCCTCTTTTTGGTTTCGCAAACTTTATAAAAAACAATTTGTGCAAATTAAATCAAATTGTTTAATGAAACAATCACAGCTATACACATCCATACACATATGTATGTATGTATGTATATATACATATATACATATCTGTGTGTATATATATTTATGTACATATATAAATGTATTTATTATAGAACCGCGTGCAGATGATTACTTGGTTGTTTTTTATTCATTTGCTGCTCCACTTATTTTCATTCGATTCATTTGGCACTTTTTTTTTGTTATTGCAGCTGAAGGTCTACCATGCCGTGATAGAAGATGTCATCTCGAATGTCCGCGATGCATTCTTGGATGAGGGCGTCGATGAGCAGGTGTTACAGGAGATGAAGCAGATCTGGCGTAATAAGCTGATGGCAAGTAAGGCTGTTGAATTGAATCATGAGCCCAGCGAGAGTGGTCCTCATCCACCACCCATTGTAGCCAATAATCCAAAGGTAAGCAAGGTGTGTGATCGTTGCCAAGACGTCATCTCCCATCTTTTGTATATCTACGTGTCTATCTATGTATGTGCGTGTGTTTTCCATTATTGTTTGTAACTATGTAACTAAGATAAATGTTGCTTTATTTTAAAATGTCAACAATATCGCAACAACAACAACTATTAATACGCTGCTTTTCTTCTTCTTACCTGCATCCATACAACCACCAACCACAAATGACACACATCAACACATCTCATCGCATTAAATAAACTGCAGAGCAACAAGGTAAATGCCATAGTCGCCGCTTTTTAATATAATTTAATCATAACAGTTTAATCATTAATTGTTAATTTTAGGCCGCCAATGCCAAAGCAAAAAAAGCTGCCGCAGCTGCGGCTACTTCTCAACAAAACAGCGGCAGTGGCACCAGCACAAGCGGTGGCATCTCCACAATAGCCCACACAGATAAACTGGTGGCCAAACCACCAGCACCTCCAACCATGGGTAATGGCCCGAAAAATGGATTAGTTGCCATCAAACAGGAAGTCACATCACAGAATCCGCCACCGTTGCATCCCACATCGGGTGCATTACTACAAAAACAACAGGCAGCTAGCTCGGGAGGGCAGGCGCCCATACCAATTGTTGCCTCATTGGATCCTAATCGCATTATGCCCGTAAATGTAAGACGAAAATGCTGTGATAAAGATTCCAATCCTCTAAATGTTACCTTATGTTTCCACAGATTACGCTACCTTCGCAACCGGGCTCCAATAGTACGGAGTCCCGTATGCTAACCATACAAGTGCCAGCGTCTGCATTGCAAGAGAATCAGTTGACCCAAATCCTAACAGCTCATCTGATTTCATCCATCATGACATTGCCCACGACCCTGGCATCATCTGTGCTACAGCAACATGTAAATGCCGCCCTCAGTAATGCTAATCATCAGAGTAAGCATTCCTTCTATTGAAGAGATAAGAATCCCATTTCATTTTATATTTTCAATTCGTTAGAGAGTCTGGCCGCCGCCAAACAGCTGGATGGTGCCTTGGATTCATCTGATGAGGATGAAAGCGAGGAGAGCGATGACAATATCGATAATGATGATGACGATGATTTGGACAAAGATGACGATGAGGATGTGGAGCATGAGGATGCTGCTGAAGAGGAGCCACTCAACAGCGAAGACGATGTCACCGATGAGGATTCAGCTGAGATGTTTGACACAGAGAACGTGATTGTGTGCCAGTACGATAAGGTAACTAAGGATAATTACTTTTTCCATACATTTAATAATCTAATTATGTTCTTTATGCAGATCACTCGGTCACGCAACAAATGGAAATTCTATCTCAAGGATGGCATTATGAATATGCGGGGCAAGGATTATGTATTCCAGAAATCAAACGGCGATGCTGAATGGTAATCAATTTAACGCTGTGGATAACATATACATGAAAAGACATTTAAACAAAAGGAGCCTCATCTGAAATGCTCTAACCTTTACACCCTACCCTCAAACAAGGAGCGCGACCAAAACAAAGCAGAGCATCAATTTCTTGCAATGTATCTTATTTTCAGTTTTAACTAATACTGAAAAGTAGCTCAAAACACACACAAACCAACACACACATATAAGAATTGCGTTTCATTTTAATCAATATCTCTATTATGTGTAAAATGTATTTATATATAAATAGTGCCGCATATTTTTTGTCAATAAATTGATCAATTTGTCAAAGTTATTACGAAATTTTGCCGCTTAATTAATAAATCCCCGAGATAGCATATTTCTATAGCTATCATTGAATTGGAATTTAACTCTCCAAGCAAGCTATTGATTCATCTAAATATGTTTTAAAATTTCTGATTTATACATTGTTTATCCGTATATCAATTAATTTAAACCCTTTAACTAGATAGTTCATAAAATCACGACACTAGACGTTTTCTTCTTTTGTATGTATTTAATATTAATACATATATATATATATACCGATTCTTGTAGTAGTTAAGGAGTACAGCATTTTACAAGTAAACACTTACAACAACAGCATGGCTTATTGTTTTGTTTTTTTTTTAGTTTATACTCTGCATTAGTATAGTTAAATTTTTCACTTTTCATTTGTTAATTATGTATTAGATATTTACTTCAATTTACATGCACTTAAAAACGAAGGGGCTCTTGGGTGGGCGGACTGGATATTAATCCTCCTCCTCCATACGTGTTATATCTTTTTACAATCTAAGAGTAATGACTAAAAATGTGTGTTTAAATCGGTGTTTAGCAGTGACATTAAAACTAATGAAAGTGTGTGAATTTTTGTTGCATAATAAAGTAATTGATTGGATAGTTTGATTTATTAAAGAAATTAGGTTGCAAGTCGAGATTTAGGGCAAAAATATATAGGTATATATGTGAGTGTGTAATAAAGTTGACAATTTATACAAAAACAATAGACTTCTATCAATGTAAATGAAATCGAAAAAGAAAAACAAATGTCTATAATTAAATTTAAAACAACGTTTTATATGCGTTTCTAGTATGAAACAGAACTCGGCGATACGATCCTTCTCTGGATCAATTCTTAGATGCTTCTCTACGTTTAGCTCTATTTGGTTGTGCCTGCAAACAAATTCGTGCTAAGCACCAAGATGAAGGATATACATATATACATATATATATATTATTTATATTGGATGAGTGTGTTCATTATAAAACGAGCCTTGCACTTGAATATATTTCTATATATATATATATGCATATATCTATATATATAAATTTTCATATATATATAGAAGTAGTTTATCATCTGCCTAACTAAACATTAAGTTGTTAATAGAGCTATATTGATTTCCTTGACCATTTTGACACGATGCAGCATACGTTGCAGGGCATCCTGCCCGAGGGCCTGTGTCGAGTACCAAACCGGTGAATCGGGTACACAAGAGCGTTCCGGTTGCAGATAGAAAACATCATTGCGTGTCTTTACACTCTCGGGACTGCAAATTAGAGAATAAAATCAAATCGAATATGGCAAAATTAATAAAAACTGAATTGATGCACTCACCATTTGGAGAGGTAAAATTCGTAAAGGCGCACCGGACACCTCAATGGATTCTCTTCATTCTCCTGTTGTTCATAGACCTTTTTCTTACGCGGATTGGCGTCTGTTTAATTATAGAAATATTACATGTATACATTAACATTATAGTAGACTGATTCAATTTTATTAAACCTACCAAGTCCCGCTTGTGGTGGATAGAAACGTAACAGCACATTCCGTGTGCCTGGTACCTTAGAGTTCTGTGATGAGCGTTTCCAGTGTTTCATTATGTGTGAGAAACTTAGCTGCATATGCTCCTCAACGGTCTGCCAAAAGAATAAGTTAAAGATGGCATAAGAAAAAGAATATTTTTTTGAATTCAATAAAGATCACTTACGGTTAGATTAAAATGCTTTGTGTTAAAGAACATCAGCGTACTGAGCAGAACATGCGGTGAATGGGCGCCCAGTTGTTTACATTCCCACAGATGCTCTTCCTCCACGCGGGTAACAATATATTCTAATTGGTTTGATCAAAAATAATCAAGTTATAAAGTTATTAAAGGAAAAGTATTTGCAGCTTACGTGAATCGTTGTACAGTACGGAGAACTTGCGGGCCACCTCATCAAGACATTCCGTAAATCGTTCATAGTACGGATCATAGAAGATATTATCAATCCGTCCATTTACATAAAGATATTGCTGAATGCCTGCAGATCAAAATGATTGTGATTTAGTAATTATCATTCAGTTGAATCTATTTTCCGACTTACCCAAAACCAAATAGTATATCGTATCTGGAGCATATTCTGTGCCATTTGGTTTGCGGACTTCTTTAACAAACAGACAAAGCGAATAATTCAATTCGTCTGCTGTCATTTGGAGTAGTTCTGTCTTGAATGGTCGTCGGCGCATTGAACTCTTCTCGATATCAGCGTTCTTTGTCATCACCCATTGCTTCCAGGCGTTCACACCGAATGTGTACTTGAGGAACATCTGAGCATCGGGTTTTTCCTGAGGCTGTTGGGCCTGCTGTGACTGTTGCTGCAGGGCCGAGTGATCCATATCGCCAGCGCGTTGTCTTTTTACCGGCGAACGATTATTGCGAGCGGGTGAATCTAATATGGCTCCTCGTTTACGACCACGAGGAGAACTGTAAAAAGGAACAAAAATCGTATATCGATCTGGAATCCTAATGTTGTTCATTTCTTTAGCTTACCGCTGTGAGGACTCCAGCATGTGATGTTGCTGATCTAGATGATGTACACTCATTTGAGACATTGCATCATGTCCCATGGGCGACTGATTGCTTATAGTATTAGTTGTCATGGTAGATTCCAGATCCACAGTTGTTGTCTGGTGATGATTCTCATAGTCACCCGTGGCCATTTTGAGAGCTATTTGAAGCATGTCATCACCATAGGGATTATGGCCCGTCGCGCTAACATCAACCACTTGTTGGTGTTGCTGTTGCTGCTGGTTAACCGAGTCGAGACTGTTTTGATATTGCAGATTCACTAGACCTGGATCCGGTTTGATCTCATTGTCGGAATCCGAGTCGGAATCATGTTTTTCCTCTGCCACCATTTCGGCCATCATCAGCAGTTCCGCCTCGAGCGGATCCTCTGGCATTTTATCCTGAATCTTTTTAATCTCCTTCAGTATGCCTTGCGATGTGTTACGGGTGGTGGGTATAAATATCGGCACTGGTATGGGCAGCGGAATAGGTATGGGTACAGGAAACGGTGCCGAGTACATATACATTGGCTGTGGCACAAAGATCGGAACTGGCACTGGGATTAACACTTTATTTGAATAATCCTTATCGGTCTGGGTGACACAATCCCGCACCGATGGTTGGCACTGTTCACCCTGATTGACGGTCATGGGTTTGCAGCTAATGTTGACATTGCGCACAGCCTTTGGATATGGCGGCACAGTGATAATCTTTGTTTCCGTAATGGTACTTGTGCCAAAATCATTTCCAGTTACCGTACTCCTTCTACCGCCAGCTGCCAGACCCGGCAATGGAGGCAGTGTCGGTGATGGTGAACGTGCCACATTATAATCCACATGTTTGCGGGGTCTGCCACGTCCCAATGCAGGCGTTGATGATGATGCTACCGACATGACCAAAGGCGGTGGCGAATCCAATTTTCTGCCACGCTTACGTCTCACATTCACGGCAATGCGAGCTTCTGTCTCGCCGCTTGCCAGGGATTGGACAGTCGATATAACCGGTACCACAGTTCCTCCAGTTGATTTCTTATTGCCACCAATAGCGGAATTGTTTTTGCCACCCTGCGAGGAATAAAAACGCGCAGATGATTATTATGTGGATGCACATACTGGAATGGATTTCCTATACTAGAAATTGTCAAACTATAACAATTTTCATTTAAACTAAGTAATCGAGATTGGAGCAGCTGTCACTGATTTGAATATGTTAACCCAATTTCAAGTGGGACCGGGCCACAACAAATCAATTACCAAAACCCTACAACTAGGTAGTCCAACAAAGTCGACTCCTTATCCTCTATATTAATTCTAATAGACTCACCGTCTGATGTAATTTTAATTTTACCCGTTTGGGCAATCCTGTGGGAAATGGTGCAGCATTCTTGTTACCGCCACGCGTTGAATTTGATCCTGATGAAGATTGCTGCTGGGATTTGCCACCACTACTGCTGGTGCTTGGCAAATCACTGTCCAAGGTAAGTGGAACACGGGCAAACTGATTTTGGAACTGCATCACACACTGATATGTACAGAAATTGCGCATTGATGCATCCGACATGGTCAGATGGTATTGAGGGGTGCTAAAGTTGCTACAATTGTCACATTTGGTTACAGTCCGGGCGGAAATATTACAACTAACACCATGCATTGTTAGGCAGTTAATGGAACAGGTGAGTGTCTCCTGATCGCCCTGCTGCTGATAAATCATATCAAAATTATATTTCTTCACCTTGCACCATTGGCAGGATACAATATGTCGATTAACAATTATGTATACATTAATGCAGATCCGAGAACAGAACATTTTCGGTGCCTGTTGTTGGTCATAATAGATGGTGTAGGCCTCGGCACTCTTGCGCTCAAAATATTTGGAGCACATGGCACAGGGATCGGCATTTACATTGCTCACAAACTTAAAGGCTGAAAAGCAGGGATTAGAGCAGAAATAATGTTCCTTGTCCTCCAGGAGCATCTCCACACGCACTGGTTTCTCGTTATTACAAACGCCACACATATCAGTGCGAAGCTTCTTCTTGGGATTACACATGCTATCGTAACGTCGCAAACATGCTTGCGAGCAAAAGTCTTTGAATTGATCCTTATCGCCCACTGGAGCCAGAAATCCTTCCTGCCCGCTACTGATGTCCTTCTGGCAGCATGAACACGTCTTCAGGCCCTTCTTGAAGGTGTTCAGGCAGGCTGCACAACAGAATTGCCTCACATCGAAGCCAAAGCGTACACAATACTTGCCCAGAGCTGTGGAGCTCACCTCCTGTTTACAGGTCTCACAGTTGGCTCCGATTGTGCGCTGATAGCTGCCCAGGCATACCTCATTACAGAAGTCCATTGTCTCCCAAACAAGTTGCTTGTCATTCATTGTGATCTCAACATTGCAATCGGAACATCGTCGCCGGAAGCTTTCCATTCGATCTAGACGGGCTGCCTCGGCCTCGGCATTGGTACGGGCCACCACACTGGTGCTACTCTCTGGTCGTTTACTGGGCGAACGTAAGGTTGTGGCGCCAATATTCCGAACGCGTATTGAATGCCTCTTTAGCTTATACTTGTCCGGCTCTTCGGCATTTAGCAAATTGAAGCAATCATCGTCACAGATATAGAATGATTCCTGTTCCTGCCTAAGGAAATATTTACATTTCTTTTGTTCCTTACACTGTAGACAATTCTTGTTGTTGCCCACAGTACTACTGCTCTGGTCTGTCTCTTCGGCAGCTGCTGTGTCATCCTCGGCATCATCTGCTGCTTGATTGTCGCCGAACTCCACATCCAACGATTTTGGATCTTGCACTAGCTCTTCAACCAGGAATTTCTTACGTCGTACAAAATATTTGCCTGGCTGTTCAGCAGTTAAAGCATCGCAACAGGCTTGATCACACAGATATTCGTATATGCTAAATGTTGGCTCATCAGCCCCATCACCATCTTCGCCATCTCCCGCTGCCGACGGCGCCGTTTCTGCTCGCTTGCAGCGGAAAGCGCAATTCTTCTCATTGCCACATTGTCGACACTTCTCAGTTCTGCCAACAATCCAGCTTATTATTGTCTTACTGGAACCGGTGCCTGATTCGCCGGATCCAGCTGCACCTGTAGCTGAGTCATCTGCTGTCGTTTCATCTGCATCTCCATCGCCCTCAGCAGCGTCTCCGGCACCATCACCATCGGGATCGCCATCCGCATCCTCCTCATCATTAATCGCTGAATAAAATTAAAGTCGGGATTAAAGTTAAATCAAAATAATAAATCAACTGTGCAACCCAACAAATTTAATTTGGCAATTCGAATATATTTTGGATCAGATATATATATGTATATATATATATATGTATATATATATATATATATATATATATATATATATATATATGTATATATATATATATATATATATATATGTATATATATATATATAAAAAGCTGATAATCCAAAATATAGCTGCCATTTAATAAATTTTGATAAAAAAAAAAAAGGTTCTAAAATATCAACATTTGTTCTCTCAAAAATTATGGAAAAAGAATTTAATATCCATTTTAGGACAAGGATGCTCCTGCATTTTGGCGTTATTTTACAATGGAGCAGAGGACTAGATAAATTTTCATGTAATTTTATTAAATAATAAAAATATAAAAACATTTATTCTGCTGCACAGTGAAAGAGTTTTTGTTTTCATTTATTATTCTTTTGAGCTCAAGCCGCTCACCTGCACCTGCAGCAGCACTCTCTGACGTTGCCATCACTGCTTTGGCTCCAGCTTGTGTATCAGCTTGAGCGTCTGCTGGCCAAAGATTACAAAAATCGTTTCATTGTAGATAGATAAAGATGGGGGGAGAGAGACATGGAGAAAAAATATAATAAACTATTATTTATAAACTTACTCTCTGTTGTTTTCGCTGCAACATTTTCCGCTTGATCCGGATCTGTTCCTGTTGCATCTGCGGCATCATCAGCATCCTTGTCAGCGGATGTTTCAGTGGTGGCATCTGTTTGATTTGCTGGAGATTTGGAAGCGGCTTCCGCTTGCTCGGCCGCTTCCTCTTCAACGGCAGCTTTTTCAGCATTTTCGCGGGCTAACTCCTTTTCAGCTTCGGTTACTTCTGTCTCGGGATCATCGGGTATAAGGCAAACATCTGACTCTTCCGGTTCCAAGACATTTTCAACGGTATCTAGAGAACAAAAATAATAACATGGAAATTATTATAAATCTTTTTTATTTGTTTCTAACTCACCTTCGCCATGCTCGGGTTCTGCATCCACCTCGCCTTCGACTGTGTCATCCGCCGCAGCATTATCTTCGTCTTCCCTATCTTCTAGACTGGTATCTACTTCATCCCTGCCCTCGGCATCGGGCGCATGAGCATCAACATCTGCTTCATGATGAGAATCTCCTCCCACGGAATGCATTTCTACATCGTCAGCTGCAGCTGTGGCTACAGCATCGTCAGTTGCTTCACCAACAGCCTCATCATCCACTTCCATTGCTTCATTTGAGGCAGGCCCAGCATCAACTGCATCCTCGCCTTCTGCTTGCTCTTGCTGCAGTGAATCCGTATCATCGGGCTCTTCTATGTTACTTGTTTTAGAAAAATTGGCATTTTCCTCCTCCTCTTCATCTTCATGAGCCACAGCTTCATCCACATTATCGTCTTCTTGGGTGGGAGCAGGAGCCGCGACATCTTCCTCCACTGTACTACCCTTAACTGGTGTATTTTCACATGGTTCCAGTTCCTCCTCTTTATCCGCCACCTCCGCTGGATCTTCGGCATCTACATTTGCATCCGCCACTTCTGGAACTGGTTTGTCTACCTTTCCTTGTGACTGACTCTCATCCATATCCAGGGAACCCTCAGAGATTTGCTCAAAATCATCAACAACTGCTTCGCCGGCCACCTTAGGCACCGGCTCAATATTTCCGCCTGCATCTTCAGCTGGTGGAGAGGCCGGAGTATCCCCCTCGGCCACTATTGCCCCCTGTTCCCCAGAATTTTCCGTCTCCTCGTCAAACTTTGGCGTCTCTGTTTCTGGTCTGGCATTAGAGTCGGCACCAAAAGAATCTAGGCTGGAAATTTCCTCCATTTTAGCACTTTCTATTTTTTACCACAATTTTCGGTTGACTTTGTGCGTTTGTTTGCGTTTTGTTTGTTCTTCCTCCTAGACATGAACTGTGAAAAGAAAAAAGCGGAGACATAAGCAAAAAAAAAAAAAAACATCACAACAAAGATCTATCGGGTTGTTTATCGCTGACGATAGTTATCGATTTTGCAACTATTCACTATCGCCCCAGGCCAGGGCCTCACACCATTGCCGCCTAAAATGTGTACACTCACACACACACACACATACAAGCACACATTTGGCCACACTGTACCTGCACCATGGTACAGTGAACGAAAAAACAAAACATGCGCCAACAAATGAAAACCCATGAAACCAATTTATGCACACCAACACCTATTTACGTATTTACACGTACTTTTTAGTTGCAACACAGCGGTTAAAACTATGGCAGTCGCTCCAAATGCGATTCTTATGCTTTAATTTTGAGAATCGGAATACGGACCGAACACGACTGGCCACAACGAGAGTAAAGCGCACTGAATGAACAATAACAATTAACTGCCTTTCATTGCTGTAGCATTCAGGCACTTTACTTGAACTAAGCCGCGCACTTGCACTCGCCGCTGTTAACTTTGCCAGCAATTATAATTTTCCCCACTTTTGCAAAATGCAATTTTTGTCTGATATCTTGGGGCCACTGTACTACACGGCTTTTAATATAATGAAAATGGCGCAGGCAGTGATGCTGCCTCAGCTATTTTATAGCTATGGCTAAAACTGGCTAAACATCTCTTGAAACAGCTAGTTGCAACAAAAAAATAGTTGTATATCTTTTTCGATATAATGAAATTTTAAAACTGATTTGTGTCAAATAATATGCCAATTTACAATACAGTAAAAAAATATATGTATGTATATTACGCAGTTCTCCGCTGAACCTTTTACACCGTAACAGTCTCACATCAGAGTTACATTGATAGAAAAGATATCACAAGAATTATAAGGAATAACAAATATATTAATATTATAATTTATTCTCCTTTAGTTTTATTTTACTAGTTTGAATAGCCAAAAATTGTCGAAACGAGTTGGCAGCAACAGACTCAACTACTGCATTAATAGATAGTATCGAGTACTACATAAGGATATTTCATTAATAGCGGTATCGGTAATAAAGAAAACATTTGAAATTCCTTTTTAAGCACTTACAATTTGATTTTCTCTAATACACGCGTATGAAAGAATAATTAAAGAATTATTAAAGGATGACACTATATACATATTTAATATTAATATTTTGTTATGACCCCTTCAGCATCAAGAAGGGCATTGGGAAAATACTTGATAATCTTTTGGAAATGCGGAAACTTTTGGGAATTGCTAAATTTAATGTCATTCACTGTCTGATATTGCTGCAACAGGTGAAGAAGCTCGTTGGGCGACACGGCTTCTGTAACCAACCACAGCTGGATCACATAATTCAGGGCGTAGATTTGTAGCTTCATAATGCTAGGTTCCTGCACCAGTTTGGGGGCATTTTCTAGGATTTTCTAAAAATGTTAAACTATGTAAAAAGGAATTTCAAAATGTTTCATATCTATATTATGTATTTACCTCCAGGCACGCATACTCGAGCTCGCCAATGTTGTGACGAAAAGCTAGATCAAAGGCTGGGAAAATGCCTTCAAAGGGCCATTCCTTGTCCTTTAGCTGGTCTGAAAACTTAACCATAAGTTCGGGCATGTTATAGGCACAAGATAAGATGAATATGTCGCCGATAAAGTGCAGTTGGACCTTTGACGAGATCACCTCAAATGTATAAACGAATTCCAGGAAGATCTCTACGCTCTCCGGGGAAACGCCATTGATTTGGAGCACCCCGTTCCATTGCTTGTTCTGATATATATCCTGTTCCAGTTTATCAGAAGCTGTTGCTAAAAAAATGCGATGACAGAGAAATTTCTTGTAGCACACATTACCACTCTGGATGTCTGCATTGTCGCTAGTGCTTTCCACATGAATCTCACAATCGGCGGAAATCCCATAGCGTAAATATTCAAGGCGACGCTGTTTGCTTGAATATCGAACCAAATCAATATCCTTTTTGTTACTTATGCTTGAATGTTTACCGTCTGCCTTTGGTTCCCGCTCTGGTTCTTCTTCATCCGACCACGAAGGGTTATCTTTTTCTGGTGCGCTATCATCTACTAAAGATTGCCTCTCCGTTGGTTGTGAAAGTTTGTTATCCGAAGGGTCTGACATTTTCACCAGAGACGTTGATAATTTTAGATGTAGTATTAAAAATTTTACATATCAAAAAAAAAATAAAACATAAATACAAATGAATTGCAAACTACGTCGCCTGGAACTTCTGCGCAATGCAAATAAATTGCCCAAATCAGATTGTGAGATTCGTGTCTGGTATATGAATAAGATGATTCAATGTAATCGTAAATTCCAATGTCATCGCATTATGTTGGTATCAGCATCCGAAGAGTTTGAGCACTTGATCAATAATCTAGAATTTGAGAAGAACAATAATGTGATCGATCTGAATGATGCCTCGCCAAATGCCTACGAAGCGCTGCTTCTCTATATTTACACCTATGAAGTATGCGATGCCATTAACTTGGATATGTGCAGCGAACTCCTTTATTTGGCCAACAAGTATAAGATATATGACTTTATAGATTGTTACATTGGTAAATTAGCCAATCAGGATTGGCCCATTGAGACAGTGTTGCAGGTATTCCATCTGGCCAATGAGCATAGCAGTCCAGCCATTATGGATCTGGTGACAAAGGTGATACTTCCGTTGACTAAACTTCAATTACTTAAATGTTTATTTTTTTTTTTTTTTAGAAAATTTTACCAATTGCTACCAAATTGCTCAATGATAATTCGTTCCTCAATTTAAGTGTGGGAGAACTAAAAGCACTGATAACAATATTGAAAGCCCAAGAGATAATTCCCGACGAAGATCTATTGTTAGCTTTGAAGAAATATCAAGTATCGAACAATTTGCGTTATAACAATATGGAAGAATTTCAACAATTTGTCGAGGTGACACAACTATTCGATAAGGTTCTCTTTGAAGTCGATGGCACAATCTGCATACAGGAACAGGACAAGAGAAGCAGTGCGACTAGAGATACAACCCCAAAGGAACCTAAGCCAGATACTTATTCTAAAAGATCGAGTAAAAGTTAATAGAGATTTGATTTATTTTTATTCGGTTCAGAGCTATGAACAAAAATCAGGGATTCAGATCAACTTAGATAATAAATACTACATTTAATTACATATATATATGTATAATTTTATGTTTAGATATATCGGTAATACCCAATTTGTATATATGTATATATCAGTGGAAACAAACGATCCAACGCAACAATCAAAAAAGGGGGGGGTCGGGGGCAAAATGTTAGAGAAGAAAAAAAGAAGTAAAATTTATTAACGAATAGTGGAAAAATAAAATCTAGGATGATGCCGTCGCCATGGGCATGCGTACTTTAAGCGGTGCCATTAGTACATCATCCGAGTCATTGTTGTTGTGATTAACAGCATGATTATTGGCTAAGCTGCTACTGCTGCTTGGCTGGACACTTAGAAAATCCTCATTATCAAGAATCACATCATCATCGTCATTGGAATTACCTTCTGCCTCTCCATCATCATCATCCTCATCACAATCGTTATCCGTTGCATTTGCATCACTTTCAGAGTCCTCCGATTTAATGCCATATTCCTGAGTGGACTCCAATTGTTCTGCTGGTTCCTGCTTTGGAATCACCATCTTTGTTTCAATCAAATTCGTATGGCTTAGGCCCGTTGAGCTAGTCTCAAACTTGCAGACCACAGCAATCCTGAGATTGACAATAAGCGAGAAGAGTTTCACCGCCGGTCCAATCTTAAGTTTTAGATATTTGGACAGATCGTTGCGTCCCAGCATGAGCAGGGCTCGACCATCGATATCCTGCTCAAACATGGTCTTGGCTATCACTTTGCAGTTAAGAGCACGTTCCACATATTCGTACACATCCCAGTTTGTCCAATAAAGCGGATTGGTCTTGATCTTGTTCAGATCAAAGTCGGTATTCTTTTGCCATAGGCGATAATTCCGTTGGAACTGAGGACCATACTCATTAACAATTGTTTTAGCTATGGCCAGGGAGCGAGCATCGAGTGGTTTATCCGCTTTTCCAGTCATTTTCTTAGGTAATGTCGCTTTTGGCTCTATTTTGATGGGTGGTGGCGATGGAGAAGGCGTCGTTTGCTTTGGTTTCTTTGGCGTACCCCGTTTTATGTGCTCGGGTGAGACACGTGCCGGCTTCACCGTTTTGGATCGCCACTGACGCCAATTCTCAGGCGCATAGGGACAACAGTCGCGCAGAGCATGAACATTGAGATTAAAACGTTTGGCATTCCCAAAGCCGCGGCATCCTTCCACATCGCAGGGCATTTGTGATTTGCTTTGTAGGAAACCGGGCGGGGTTTCCAGTTCGTGAGAGGTTGCCTCACACCAGCCAATTGGATGCAAATCCGGACTGTCGTCCTCAAGCCAAAAATAGTATTCCGTAGGCCAGCAATCAAGATGGAGCTGGACTCGATAACCCTTGCGGTTGACGACTGTAGCGGGACGGATTAAGCAGGGATTACGCTGATCAACCACTTCCAATTTCATTCGCGACTGGAACTCCATGGGCAGACGTGGCTTGAACAAATGTGCAGGAGCACCAATACCGCCGGATTCCCTGATATATTCTGGCCAACTGAATACTACATTTTGATAGTCTGGGGGTACAATCAGCTGCTGGCGACCCTCGTGCCAGCCACAAGGATGAATGTACGGTGAATTGATATGCACCCAGAAATCGTAGCAATCATCCCAACCATCGAAATGAACGCGTATACGCTCATCCAATATATCAGCCACAGTTGCTACGCAAATCTTGCCCGTATCATTCAGATCCTCCGCCTCCAGATGCATGCCAACAGTAAAACCATTTGCCATCGATGGCTGCGGAGACATATTCAAATGACTGAACAGATGTCTTGGAGCTGGCTTGCCATCGATTTTGACCAAATAACGCGACCAACTGAAGCGATCCGGGCAATATCCCTTTGGAGCTTGCAGAATACGTCCAGTGCTGTAACACCAACCGGGCGGAAAGATGTCCATGGAGTCGGCATTCACATAAAAGTCATACATGCTGGCATAGCCATCGAAATGGAGCTTCAACCGATAGCCACGCACCTCGACAATGGTACAAACACAGAAGAGCGAACAATTCTCTGGATCAATGGCCTCAACCTTCATGTCACGCTGAAAGCCATTCGGATTGATAGGAAATGGATTGGAAAACAAATGGATGGGTGCAGCAATGTCATCGCATTTTCTAGACAGATATTCGCTCCAGCGGAATTGTTTCTTTGCCTTCTCCTTGGTGTTTGAAACTTTCTTAGGTTCAGATGAATGGGCTGAGGCACCTTTAACCACTGGTTCTGAAACTATGGTAGTGGCTGTTCCAGCCCCTGACAGGCGGCTCATTTTAGTCTCCGATTGAGAGTTGGTACTGCTGTTTGGAGGCAAGCGACGTTTTTGTCCACGTCTCACACAGGAAAGGGAACAGTAGCCTAAGGAACAAAAAGCAAAAGTTAGTAAATCGAAAAATTAATCACTATAGATTCTATGGCTACTAGGTAGAATCTGTCTCAAAAAAATTGGAAAATCTACTTACGTGGTGCTAAGAAATCAGCTGCTGGTCCATGGCAATTGCAACGCTGACACAGATAGAGCAAAGGATCAACAGTTGCAATCGGACGACGGTCAGGACGATCGAATAGAGATCGTTCAAAATAATTGGCCGGACCTTGGCGCGGCTCACATCGCTCATTTAGTTGCAATAAATTTAAACTATTCAATTCAAAGCGCAGCATCGAATTGTGCAATTGTCCTGGCTGCTGACCACGCCAACGTATCATGGGCAGATTATTAAACATACTTTTTTTCAAGTTATTTAGAACTAAGTTGGATCTGTCACTGGCTGCTCTGTCTCCTGCTGTGGGCGTTGGAGATGTTGCCTTGATTTCAGAATTCTTTTGCACAGATTTAACCGAGAGGCTTGAAGAAGAGCTTGATGAGGGTGACACTTGCTCATCGCAACGCAATGAACGCTCAAAATCCTCATTGGATAAGTTTAAAGTTTCTGCTTTTAGAATGCTTATATTTGGCATTGGACTTGATGATATTGATGGCTCCTCTTTCTTAACTTTCGTTTCAATTGGCACAGAGATCTCCTCCACATCGCTGCTGCTGATGCTGCTTATGGTGCTGGCACTAGCCGTGGAATTCTTTCGCGATGACATCGGTGTTGGTATTGGTGTACATGTGGGCGTTTTTCTTATTGTTGTTGTTGTTGGTAACGATGCTATAGCTGTGTCTCTTTGTTTATTTATTTGTGTTTCTTGTGGTTTTGTTGCATGCTTTTCCTTTTGTTCTTGCACTTCTTGCTGCTCCTGATCGCTGTCATCATCGTCTATGGTAATGGTTTCAATTGTCCTTGTATGCTCAATGACATCCACCTCTTTGGCCATAATAGCCACTGAGTGACGACGTTCACTGCCTGGCGATGCTGGCTCGGTGCTCACTAAGGATTTTGATCGTTGCAATTTGGATGGACCCTTTCTTGGGGTAACTCCAACAGCTGGGCCAAAAGGAGGCAAATCTTTCTGGACCAATGATGGAACAATCGTGTTTTTTTGTACTTTCATAATAGTCAAACTGGGCAAAAGATTGGCAGAAGTTGCCACCGCAGGTGCAGAAGCCGGAAGAACAGGAGCCGGTGGAACAGAAGCTGGCGCAATAGGAGCCGGTACAGCAGTGGCTGATGGAGCTGGAACCAGAGCAATAGGACTCGGTGTAGCGAGTGCCAGTGCAACTGGAACTGGTACAATAGCAGCAGGAGTGGGTACAGCAACAGGAGCAGTAACGGGAGCAGCAACAGAAACAGTAACGGGAACAGCAGCGGAAGCAGGAGCAGGTACAGTATCAGGTTTGGGGTCAGGTTTCAGATCAGGTTTCGACATATTTTTTACTGCCGTTGGCAGGATCTTGGGCGGATGATTATTATTATTATTATTATTATTGTTGTTGTTGTTATGATTCTTATTGTTGCTCAATAAAATGGCATTTGGATTGGCCTTGGCTTGATTGAATTTCATTCTCAGTTTGTCCACAGCTGCCTTGCTTAGAATAACGGGAGCACGTGAGTTAGCCAAAAGCGAAATTTGTCCATTGGGCACTAGACCATTCGATGATGCTTTAACCGGAACGGTACCAGAAATAAGAGCGGCAGCAGGCGCTGAAACTGAATATAGTAATATATATGAGTCACGATTACTCAATTTTAGGGTACTTCAAATGTTTATAGATCTTTCTATCTTTTACACTATTCCTTAAGTCTAGCTCATCATAATTTCTTTACTTTTAATTTTTTGGTATTTGTTTTTTTCGTTTCTTTTCTTTTTTTTATTTCAATTTTAATGCAGCTGCAAAAACCTGATCGTCATCATCACGGTCATTGTTGGTGTTGTTGCTGTCGCTGGGTACTGGTGGCTAGCACCCCGCCCGCCTTTAGCATACATATATTGATAAAAAACCAAATCAAATAACTAAAATAAATTATTAACTAAGCACTTTGTTAATTATTATTACCATTAGTTGTTGTGTTATCCAAAAGAAAAACGGGGGAAAACCAAACTCGAATCAAAATTCAATGAACATTTTTACGTTTTCCAAACGCTTCTCATTATGAAATGTACAAGAGTAACAAAAACAACAGCAACCTACAGGGCCGGATTATAAAGTACAGCAACTAGGCCGTCCTACAACACAAATTTAATCATATTTACATATATATACATATGTATGTATGTATATACATACATACATATAACAAAAACAGCTGACTCAGAAAACTATCTAACCTAACACATGCACTTTTGGCAAAACATTTCTTAAAATAAATGTTGTGTATGCATCATCTAAGTTAATAAAAGTTTTATCTACAAAGTATTATATGAATGTGATTTTAGACCGCCTGAGAAACTGAATGATTTTAATACATTAATTAAGAGATTCATTTTCACAAAGAAAAACCAGTTTAATTATAAAGAAATTTGCATTTGCATTAGATCTTAAGAAACTCAGTTTAATGTTTGTTAAGAAATGTGACCAAACTACAGATATTTTTATATTCACTAACCGATTATTGTTTGCCCACTGTTGCTTTATAATTTTCATATGTACATACATACATAATTCATTTATGGGCCCTTATATTTGTGAATGCGGTCATGACGGCAAACGAAAGTAAACTAAACATGTAAAAATACAACAGCAACAACAATGAAATTAATCTATATACATATGTACGTCCCGTTCCCGTACCGACAGTTCAGACAGACGCAATGGTACTAACACTGGACACTGGAATTGCCTTACATTAAGTAAAATGAAAAGCAAAGATAGATAATGATTTTAATAATGATCTGAAAACTTTAACATAGTTTCCGAAAGATCTAACATTATTATATAACTCCAGTTGTGGCCTTACCTGTGGTTACCGTACTGGTTGTTTTAGTCTGGCCGGGATTACCATTTAATTGTAGCTGTTGCTTCTGCTGTTGTAATTGTGGTTGAGCAACTGCCGTTGAAGAGCGTATTAACATTGGCTGAGAATTCCCTTTGGCCGGAGCACTTATAATCGCTTTCTTGCCATTAGGCGTTAAGATAGCCAATAAATTCGAGTTTGACACGTTGCCAGCTGATCCTCCTCCTGTTGATACCAACTGTATTAGTGGTGGTGCAGGAACAAGTCCCACTGTTGCTGCTGGTGGATTCGACTTCATGGTTAATGGTGGAACCACATTAATTGGCATCAGTTTAGATTTTATGGCCGCATTATTATTATTGTTGTAGGTGTTTAGAGTTATATTGGAGGATTTGCTGGAGCTAGCAGAGGACATGGCTGTGATAGGCACAAATCTCATCTCCTCTTTTGGTATTGCTGGCTTATGAGACGGACCGCCGCTATTTATCACTTTGGTTGACATTTCTCGCTTTATTTCTCCATTCATAGGCAACATTTTGCCACCGGATATGAAATATGTTCTTATTTTTCAAAACAGTTTGCTTTTTATCAAATATCACACAATTCACAAATCGCGTCCTGTGTTAAATTCAACTGCAGGCCAAGATATTAATTTGTACGTTGCGCCGCATTAAAGTTTTTGGCATTTTCCGCTGCGTTCAAGCGTTTTGGTATTTTTTTAGTTCGTTAGGTTTACCTAGCTAAATAAAGTTTATTTGCAATTTGTTTGTTCAGAAAACTTTTCACTTTTTAAAAGGATTTACTTATATATCGATAAATTTGTTGTTTCCAAATCGATTCAGTTAATATTTCTATATATTTCTTGCTTTTACACTCGTTTGGTATATTTGAAATAATTTTGGTATTATTTTGAGTTTAGAGAGTTGCCATATCGGTTCTAATTTAATAATTGGCAGTTCCGTTTGTATTTGTTTAAAACATTTCAAAGGCAATGCTTACAAACAAACGCTGCAAATGTTAAAGAAAAATTGTTAGAGATTTAAATAAAGCTGAAATTCAAAAAATCTAAATTTAAACCTTAAAACCCAACTTATCATGGCCTACATTTTAATTAAAATGTCACGAGGGGCTTTAAAATGCAGGTGGCGCCCCACTTATCTAAGTAGTTAACAAATATAAGATAGTAGTTTGAACACCAGAATTTCTTGTATTTAGATGTATTAGAAAGACATCAATGGAAAAATATGTAAAATTATAAATAATCGAGTTACGGGTTCATTTCGTTTTTAAAGCATCACAATTGCGTTTCCATACAAAGCCGACTACTACCACCTTTTTTTCAAGTGTTTATTGTTCTTTTTCTTTGTTTAGTTGATGTTGAATAATTTAAATATATTATATCTAAATCTTTGTACACTCTTTGCCAAGGGCAATTATTATTTTCACGTTTCTGATATGAAAATTGCCAACTTTGCCAAAAAGTATGGCCACACTGTGTATATTGAATTTTGATACCATTTTTAGTTATGCTTCGAATTTTACGATTGTTCAAAACTTGACCATAAATTCGTATTCAAAGAAGTAAAGAAGTTAAATATATGTTTGTTTAATTATTCTCATTCGCCTGTTTAACGACTACAAGACAATTTTGTGCTTAGCCACTGCTTTAGTGTCTTTGTTACGTAGTCTTATGATTATGATGCCCCAATGTCAATGCCATTGTTACCTTCTTATCTAGGCTGGCCAAAATATCAATTAATGCTTACTTATGTTTGCCTTTTATGGCAAAAAGGAAAATATGTTTCTATTCTTACCTCATAAGTTCATACAGCAAGTACAGCCAATCAAATAACACTAGAAGGAAGCGAGGATAAGAGACAGTTCTGGAAGTGTTTAACAAAAGATAAGCCAGTGGATATTAAAATGAGACAATGATCTTTCGATTATTCTTTTATATGTATGTATGTATGCTTATTACTCACTTGTTTCAAAGATGAAATCCGATTTAGTTTTTGTTTGCAATTGCGAGGGTGTTTATATGATTGACCCTTTCGTACAAACTGAATTTATGCACACAACAAGTACAAGTTTAATTGTAACTGTTTTTCCAAAGTACAGTGAAAACAGCTTTTTCAGGCACAGCACACTTTATACTTGGGATAAAATTGGTTGCAAATTATTAGTTTTCTTTACTCTGCAACTTTTTTTTGAGAATCTGACAAGATATGTTGCAAAAGCATGCGTATGTATTTAACTAACTCATATACGATCGATCAGGTGGCAACGCTGCAGTTGGTATTCAGTTATTTTTAAAAACGAATTATTTGAAAATCAATTTTTTTTGGAAGAACTAGATTGATTGCGTATTTTTAAGTAGGCATTTATCAAAAGGTACTTCATTTAATGCCAAAACGAATAAACCTTGTAAAAATTTCGTCTTTTGTGTAACTACCCTATATAACTTTTCACTTGGGTCTTTGATTGTTATAGTGTAAGCTACTATCACAAGTATAGCTACAGCTATACTTTTTAAGTGGAAAATTTGCGCCAGGTAAATGTTGAATACCTTCTTTGAAAATAAATCACGTTTAGCAATTGTAAAATAAAAACATGCCAGTTTAACTTTTACGTGCTTCTTCTTCCTGTCAAACTTCTTTAATATGAGTATTGGGCAATGAGAAATGGTAACATATTGGTGATGGAAATCTACTCACGCTTGAAATAGTATAAGAAAACTTTAAATGTTAATATGGTAATGTTCGCAAAATATATATATATATATATAAATATAAGTTTCTTTGTGTTTATTAATTTTTGTATTAAATGTTTTGAGGTCCCATCGTGACACGCTACTATCCTCTTCGCCAGTGTTGCATAAAGTACCCAAGTATTAGTAATTTTTTAGTGTTTAAAAAGCCAACGAAACAAAAACAGAATTTAAGAAAAGAAATTATTTAAAGTCAACCTTTTTTTAAGCAATAAGCAATAACACAGAGTTAATTATGTCCTTTATTAACAATGATGACACCATAATGCCCATCGATGAAGACCCACAGGGTGAGTTGAGAATAGCAGTGAGAGTGGGCGAGGCCATTGATAATTATTAACTTATTAATTTCTTTTGGCACAGTTGTCATCAATGACGATGAGGCTTCGGGAACAACACACAACATGCCAAATGGACGGTCTATGGACTCGCTGCGCTCCTCATTCACCAATCGTAGCTCAACGCCCGACTCTTCTCATAATTCTCTTGACGCGCTCGAGATGGCCCAAGATGATCGGGAGGAAAAGGCACGGCTAATTACTCAGGTCTTGGAATTGCAAAACACCTTGGACGATCTCTCACAGCGTGTAGACTCTGTCAAGGATGAGAATCTAAAATTGCGTTCGGAAAATCAAGTTCTTGGCCAATATATAGAGAATCTTATGTCCGCCTCTTCGGTATTCCAATCGACCAATGCAAATGCTGCGAAAAAGAAGTAGGGACTGGATTCCCCACCTTGAATACTCTCAAAAATGGCCTTCTCAAAATGAAACACAAAAGTTGCTCCCAAATGTGTTTTTCAATTGAAAACTTCGTTACATTCTTTAACGTACAAAACAAATTAGAGGAAAATGTTGCTAAAATGTTGCTGAAAGTTGGTTAATACCTTTTCTGAGTACCGCTTAAAATTTAGCTGATTAATGAATTAGAATTGGGAACAACCTTGACATATTAATTTAATTAATTAATTTACGCGCTTAGCTTAATGCTTAGGGTTATTTGTGTTTTGCTGTCCGCTTAAATTTGTGCACAATATGTTTAATTTTATTGTAAGCTTGCATTGGTATACGTAAGTTATACATGCAGATTATTTATTTAACCATTCATAAATATATAGATAATAAATCAATATTCAAATCCCCATATCTCATGCTGAAGGTTTATCGTGTTGTAAATGTTGTTGGTTTTTGTTAAACGTGTGGCAACGCTGTTTCAAGTAACAGCAGCCAGCTGTTTGACGTCTCACAATCGCAACAACAAATATTCAGACAGAGACAGAGCTAAATAACTTCGTATTACAAAACGTAGAAAGCGTGTAAAAATTTATAAATCCTATGTTCAATACTAAGTAAATAAACTGAACTGGCTGTAAATACAAACAAATCCCACAAACGGATAAGGATACGGACTGCAGTGTATGGCTCTGCTTTACGGAAGAATTCCTTTGCTGGTCAGGGAAAACGAAAAGTGATTGCGAAATAAAAGAAAAGGAAAAAACAAAAACATTATAAAGCAGGTGCTTACAGAGAAAAGAACAAGCAAGGTGGTTATGGTTGTTGTGAACTATTTGTAGAACTAACTTTAGTGCATTTCAAAATGAAAACTTATACTATATAAAATGTCTTTGTATGTTAGTAATATTGTTCCCCTCCCGCTTTATTTTCCTCTGTTTCATCGACAAACTGGTGTGCAGTGTTGAGAAACATTCTAATGCTTGGACTCCCTCACAATCAACATACATCCATGCATACTTATATACATAGACACCCACACACATGCTAATGTTTATATCAAATTGATTGTTTTTGTTCGTGTTCTCTTTATATTATATTAAATAATTGAAACATTTACGCCTCTTTTTCAAATGCAATGCAGGCGACATAAAGGAGGCCATCAACCTACTGGGCGTATGGCGCAAATCTCAGTCGTCGTAGCAGCAGCAGTCAACAAAGGCAACGGCCAAAGCAACGGCTCCTTTTGAGAACGAAAACGCAATAGAAAATGTGCTGACCTCCTGACTGGAGCACCTGCTGCTGCTGCTGCCGCCACTCTTCTCTGTAAAATCTCTTCTCTTCCTGTGCAAAAGAAAATATCTTCGCAATACCCACTACACAATATCCGCTACATCATGTCGTTCTCGGACTTTGATGCCATCTATGAGGATGAGCAGCTTGACGAATTGGAACATTTTCAGGATCAAACAGTGGGCCCAGTGCACGAGCCGATTATCATACGAGGTGCTGGCAATATGACTGTGTAAGTTAATCAATACCAACAAAATACGAATTTCGTAACTTCCGTTTGATATCACAGCTAACGGAATAAATTAACTAAATTAAAACTAAAACAGTATTAAAGTTAAGATTTCATTTAGCACAGTTTTAGGACCTAGTTGACTTATCATAGTCTGCCCTGTTTCATTCAATTTCTGAGTATAGGCTTCTATAGTCATTCGAGTTTTATATGTAAAAAAGCAGATGAATCGAATTAATATATATTAGAGGGCCCATGTAAGATAAAGCTTTTCGTTTCCAAAGCAATTCCACCAAAGTTTATCTAGATCAAACAGCTATATAGCAATCGATTGTAATATATGTTTTTTTCTAGACATCAGATCAAGTGAAGAAAATTTATAGAAAAACAAATTACCAGCTTTAGTCACTTGCACAGTGGACCCCTATTAAATGTTATCTAAAATTGCAATAAAAAAGTTTGTATCCACTGTACCTAAGCAACAATATATCGTATGCACATAAATGTAGTTCAAGGATTTTCCCACCTATTTTGCCTTTGTATATGTTTGTGGGTAGATATTTGGGACATGCGTCTCATTTGTTGATATTGATAGGGCTTAACCTCGTTCGCTTGATGGAACGGACATAAGTGCTGATTTTGTCAATTATCGAATTGTTAACAATTATCTCATATTTGAATTTCCGCAGCTTTGGCCTGAGCAATCGCTTCAACACGGAGTTTCCATGTGGACTGTTATCAAGGGTAGCGCCCGAGGAGTTCAAGGCAACAGTTGGGCGTATCAATGGTGTACTAAAGAAAACCCTGCCCGTTAATGTCAAATGGCTGTTTTGTGGATGTATCTGCTGCTGCTGCACTCTTGGTTGCTCCCTCTGGCCTGTCATCTGTCTCAGCAAACGCGTAAGCACTCTACATACAAATTTTGTACGCTATATCTGTAAACTTGATATTTCTTTTTATGCAGACACAATTAACTCTGGATAAACTATTTGAATGGGAGAATAATCATCTATATCATAAGCTGGGCCTACACTGGCGACTGCATAAGCAACAATGTGATTCCAATTCCATGATGGAGTATGTTATTTTAATTGAATTTATACCCAAAACACCAATCTACAGGCCCGATTAAATCGCAAACAAGCCGTCGATGGGCACCATTAGATGGCATTCGTCTGGGCTGGGGCTGGGGGTCATCTTAATGGTAATTGTAAAAATAAAATACTAGTTGCTAATTATATTTGCTTTAGACGTTTACTCTTCGTGCAAAACACAAAAAAACAAAAACAAAAAAAAAGAACAAATAATACAAAGAAAAAATAAAAGCCAGAAACTAACGTAAACTAACAAACATAATGGGCATTAAAACTAGTTTAGTGCACTCGCAAATTGTCATTTTAAGCTAGTTATACGTACATTTAGTATTTAGTCTAAACAAATTTTTGAAATGAACGTACACACAAATGTATGTAGTTAATATAAGTGTAATTGATTTCTTGTACATTTAGGTCGCTTTATGTATATATGGTATGCAAACATATATATATATTGTATATTTTAATTTTAGTTCTATATTGCTAAATTTGTTTTCAATTCATGCAATATTAAATACATTTCTTGTTAGAAAATTGAAACTTGAATTATATTCAGTTTACAGGACATCAACTGGGAGGGATTTTAAAAGATAAACTATATTCATAATATATGTATGTATTTGGAATGGATACATCTCTTTATAACCATATAACATTACCAAACATAAACTAAGGCATAAATGGCACGTATTTTATTCAAATCAAGACTAAATGTTCAACTCTTAGTCAATTCAGAATTTGAATATGAAAGGAATCCAAATTATATAATGAACTTCAAGTCGAGGAACAATTCTGAAATCTTTTCCAATAGTTCAGTTTAAACAGAAGTCACCAAGTTTGGAAATAACTCTAGTTCAAATAACAATTTTTTCAGTGCTAAACCCATTTTCAAATTGTTTGATCTTATGTATTCATTGGCAAGCTGCAACATATTCCGATTTATTTAACTAAAATTTTCCTATCTTTAGCAGATGAAACAAAATCGTTTTAGTTTCTGTTCTTTATATATGTATGTATATATATATATTTGCATATAACTTTATCATATATATGTATATGTATTTTTGTTTGCGTTTTCAATAATTTCACAGAAGAACAATAAATATTCTAGGTTTCTTGTTTTATTTAATACAAATTTTTGTGTTTAGAAGATGGTAATGTGTTAAAGCTTATGTGATAATCAAGTCTTTCTTTTTAACAATGCGGGTCTTGCTCTAGGAATATAATATAGTTAGCTCTTTTTAAGGAATGTGATTGGAATGGTTGAGGAAATAACAATATTAATTTATCATATTTAATAATACTCAATATTGGGATGGATGATAGCTTAATTTAAATTAAAACTAATTAGACATCGGCATTGTAACCGTCGTCTTCGTTCACAGCGGATGCACATATCGTTAGCGTGTCCATATCGCTTCCATGTACGCCATCTTCATCGTCCAACTGCTCTTCGTCGTCTAGGTTATCCTCCTCGTCTTCTTCGTCGTCGTCATCATCATCATCACCATGGTTCTCATCGCAATTTTCATCATCATTATCATGAATTGTTTCATCACCTTCTTCAATGATGGTTTCAGGGGCGGGGAGATCAGTTTCTGGCACTTCTGTGGGAATTATTTTGTCGGGACTTACTGGCGGATCTGTCTTCGTTGAATTGGTAGATTCATTTGCGCCAGATGATTTTCCCAGCAATTCATTGGCGGTGCGAAGAAGAGCATTGGTTTGCTTGCGAAGTGCCTGCATCACTAAAGCGTCTTGCTTCATCTGGAATTCGTGCTCCCGGCGCGCAAATTCCTTTTGCTGCTTAAAGAAGTCTTCCAATAGTTCTGACTGTGCTTCCCGCATGGCTGCGGCCAATTGGGTCAGCTCCTTGTTAAAGATTTCATCAAGCTTCTGTTCATGCTGTTGCATAACCCGCTTACGTTGACTCTCCTCCGCGCTTGATTTCTGTTCATCTTCATCTAAGAGAGAGCCAAGTGAAGTCTTGGGAGCTGAGTCATAATGCATCGAACTGCGCTGCAGTTTGACGGGAACAGGTGAGCTGTTCTGGGCTAAACGACGCTTACGCTGTTGATTTTGTTCTCTCATTAATTGTGCCTGGCGACTGGTAGAGGCGCCATAAGGTGGAAGAATGTATCTGGGTGGCTGCCCTCTAGACAGCAAAGACTGCTTGTTGTGTGTGGAGGTTGGCGATTGTGGTGGCGAAATGGATTGCTCCAGATCTGGAATCATACGCTCTGGTCTGAGTGAGTAGCCCGTGTCCCTTACGGGTACTGGTTTGAGACGCATACCAGCGGGTTGGACACTAATGTCACGAGGTAGACGTACGGGTAACTTCCTTGGTAACATTAGTTTGCTAGTGGGATGTACAAAATTAATGTTGCTAGTGCTCTGAAGTGGTAGCGAACGGTTAAGTTTGGATTTTGAGGGGGCGGGTGTATATCGATCCATCGACATCGTTCCATGGCCAGGTCGACGTAAGCCAAGATCACCTCCCTTGGCAAACGAGGCGACTCGCAAAGGCGGTATCGATGACGTGCTTCTGTTATACAGGTCTTCGTCATCTTGGTCGCCAAGAGCCACTGGTGGTGGAGAGGGCGATGCTGGAGCTGTTGGTGGCGGTGTATTCGTGCCGTGCATTTCCAAATCTATTTCCGGTTCATGTTTAACCGAGACGATAAATGGCGTGTGATTCGCCATGTCGTCTTGATCGGAATGTGTGATCTGTACACTTGGCTCATAGTCAAAAGTTTCCTTTATGTCCTGTTCTGACATGTTATCCGTTGGCTTCATTAAATCATCATAGCCTAAAGATGAAGACAGAGAGAGAGAGAGAGAGAAATTAGGGATGGACACAGAAATTTATTTGGAAAAACTTACCAATATCTAGGGGTTCAGGTTTTATGGGACCCAAACGAGAACCAAATATGGGATGCTCAATCCCCAGAATATCATCTTTTGGATCGTCACCGAGAGTTTTTGAACTATCCATAGAGTTGCCGCATTCACTAATGTTGCCATTGCTGCCACCAGCTACTGAACCACTACCACCGATTGATTCAGCATCGCTGCTGCCACCCAGCATACGGCAGAGTACGCGATATACCTCTTCGGGCACCACTTTTGGTACACCGATGCCATGACGAGTTGTCGTATTGTATGTAGACTTTAGAAACTTCCATTTAGTCCAGATCTGTATACTTGACTTTTTGACATAGTTCTTACTACGCATTATTTGTTCGATTTGTCGGAAAACATGTTCGCTTTTAATATTCCGATCCTTCAATTGTTCCAAAGCCTTTATATTTTGCATAATGCTCAACATTTCCAGCATCTCGGCGCGACTCCACAGGTTGCGTTCAGCTCGTGTTTCGGCCTTATTATTTGCCCCACCGTTGATATTGTTATGAGCATTGCCGGAATACTGCTGGGGCTTAATGCGCATGGGCATCAATAGGCCGTCATCCACATCACCCACAACACCATTGCCAGTGGCTGCTGTATGGATGAGACTGTTGACGTTTTGATGTTGCTGCTGGTGATGACCTTGGCTCTGATGCTGATTTTGGCGCATATTCTGCTCCACTTTGCTCAGCAGACGCATTTTTGTATGGGCAGCCACTGTGCTGCTGTTGTAGGCGCTGATGCTTCTACTATTTTTGGCTCCCAAAGATGTTGATTCTGGGTCAAATCGAAGGTTTCCAGCTTTTGCCGGGGAAGCTATTGCTTTGTTGTGGCTCTCCAGGGTTGGATGATATGGCGACATTAACATGGATGTAAAACAATATTAACAAACTTAGCGTTATCTGGAAAAAGGATGTACAGTTAAAAATAAACGTTTTTCAATTAATTTTCCAACCAAATTTCATAAATAGTTATCGATTTATTACATTCGACAAGAAAAAACGTTTCGATTTTAATTTCGATTTAATTTCTAACCCAAAAATTTAAATTGGAGCGAATTATTATATAACCAACTTTGACGCTGGCTCATTCACATCGCAACTGTTTAACACATTCCAAAAACCTATCTATAATAGCATTAATACTACAACCGAACATCATACATACATATGTACATGTGTTATATATATTTACTATGAACATACATATGTATAATAAATATATTTCAATACAGAGACACGAAATCTTAACTGAGGGACAAAAAAATACCTATATAATGTTTTATCGATTTTGATTACGAATTTCAAAACGAATAATAGTCGACAAACGTAGAAACCGAACAACAATAACAACAACCAGACACACTAAACACACATACCACAAAAACTAGTCGCACACCTACACCTACAATGCTCCAACAACTTACACGTACAATCCTTCAATAACAGAACTAATTTTAGAGAGATAATAAGTAAACGATTTTCAACCATTTCCATTTTTAACATAAATTTGTATATATGTACATACATACATAAATAAATAAATTTATTAAAATGCCGCTACCGAATTATGTCGATCTTTGACCTCTGTGGGCTTCTGTCATTACCAATCAGTAACATCTTAAACATACATATATATACATATGTAGATTAATATATACATATGTATGTACATACATACATATATATAATTTCAAGATTTTGATTTGGTTTTTCTCCGTTGGAGTTCAAAATTGGGAGAGTCACAGTGTCAAGCAGTCAATTGGTAACTCTTTCGAATCTACTCACTCTAGCACCCACTTGTTTTGTTTCAATACAAAGCTGTAGAATTTTAATTAATATACAAAAATTATAAACTCCAAATTATTTTTCATATTACTTTATAATAGCATTTACTGTTTTAATTTGATTCTTGTGATAAAGCGTTCACTATGCTAATAGACTGGGACCCACTGTATTGGGGGTAAAAGAAATAAATATGACAAGCCGGGAGAGCCAAACAATCATAGAGAGAGGCCAAGAGAGCAAGAGAGCATGCGCTTCCTCTCACATTCTGACACACACACATGCCTGTTGAGAATTTTTTTTTCATTTTTTGAGCAAAATAGAATAAAACAATTATAAAATATTTTCCAACATATTAACATTATTTAAATAAAATAAAGTGGAACGTTCATAAACAAACTGATTACAAAATAAGTTCGGTTGCTCCAAACATGTTCACTTTAATTTTTTTAGTTTTTGTTTGTATTTTTGCTTAATGTCAGCAGATTTCAATAATATTTTAACTATTTTTCAACAGACACACACACATACGCACACTTACCAGCAAGAGAGTGTTTGGGAGAGCCGAAGACAACTGAACCAGCGCTGTTCAGTTTCAATACTGAACTAACTGAACACAACCAGCGTCGTTAACGACGTTTTCAATACTGATTCGAAACTCAAAAAAGCAACGACGGCCTACAAAAACAAACTATATACAATATATGTATATCTATATATGCATGATGCATGTGTATGTGTGTGTCAATGTGTGTGTGTGTGTGCGTAAATATGCATTTGTATGAGTATATAGTCGTATAATGTGTTAAATTTTTTTTTTCGGAAAGGCAAAAAGGCACCAAATAATGGTTATGACTATAACAGCAACATAGTTCGGTTCTTTTTCGTTAATTTTTTTTTACCTTTTCTTATATTTTCAGATTGTGAGCGATTTGGAGCGACTACAAATCAGTTTATTATTTTTCATTTGCTTTTGTTATTTTCTAGAAATGAGGTTATATCACCCGCTATCTACCTACATACAGACATACGCAATGTATGACATATCTAGTTAATTCAGATAAAATTTTCAAATTGCTTCTAAATAGCTGAAATTTAACATTTTGATAGATATGCACACACACACAAGTAAATGTGTATGTAAATAAATTCAGGCATATGTTTGTATAATTTTGTAGTTATCTTTAAAATGCACATAATATTTTGTTTATGAATTAAACGCGTTTTTCTTTGCATTTTTTGAATCTTCTGCGGCCTCTTTTTTTTCCCTATTCTTATTGGGGTGGTTTTTCTTTTATTTTTGAGAAAAAAAAACTATCTTATGGATTTGAATTTCAATATATGTAATATGCACACGGGCGGACACCCCTAAGATGAATCGAGTTTACAATAAAATTTAACGTGATTACACACATACAAACGTATGTACATACATACATATGTACACAGTTTGTTTTATCTGGCTTTTGCATTAATAATTTTGGGAGAAATTGCTAAATCTGGGTGGGTATCTCTGGCTATAAAAGCTGATTTTAAGACTACATATGTATATACATATATATATGTGCATATATACATACATACATACATATTGTTTTAACTATTTTTAATTTTTAATTTATGTATGTATGTATTTCTTACTTAATTCATTGATTTTAAAATGAATCAGAAATTAAATGGTTTTGTCAAATGAATCATACAAACAACAAATAATCTAAATAAATGTGTTAAAAAATATTTCATTTCACATATAAGATATTTTCGTGTTAGAAAATATCTCAGCTAGTAGCAACTGTATTGAGGTTTGACTGTTAAACCAACGGACATTGCTCACTTGATTCTCAATTTAATTTTTTCCATTTAAATTTTCAATGTTCTAAATGAGCTACAGCACAAAAATTTCTGTATAATGACAATGATGATATAATTTCAACTTACTTTTCTTTCATTTACATCAGTTTTAAAAAATGATCAGAAACAAAAAATAAAAAACAAATAAATAATACAATGTGTAGGAGAAATTTTTAATAAACTATAAGGAAGGTAATTGTTTGTACTATCTATAAGTTTGTATGTACCTAGTCCTGCTTATTCAGAACAAGATTTGCAAGTATTCAGCATATGTACGTACTATGTAACTATCTATCTATGGCTAGGGGGGAAAGCAGACGGTTAAAGATGGCGAAGATGGGGACGAAGTCAATTGCAAGAACAGGAAACTTGAACTCGTTAAGCATCGACAGCAATGAAAAATGGTAAAATGAAAAAATGCGGAAAATCTTGTACAAATTTCAGTCAGTAAATTCAGACTTTTTATCTTTTATCCCCCCCACACACACACATACACATTTGCGCACGCATACATATGTACATGCAATTTACAGACTTATTACTGCTTTATTATATATTGAAGCTTGAAATAGTTTTTTCGCTTGATAAAAAAGTTATATGTATATAAATTTATACATAGATACATATTTACCTATACCAAGAGACACTCGCTGAGCGGCTCTGGAAAAGTATCTTTGTATACATATATGCATAGATATATATATATATAAATATATACGTTTATATATATATGTTTATATATACATATATGAAAGAAATGAAAACAAACTCACACAACACTCACGACAGCCAAAACCGATGATTCATTCGGTTTCGAAATTCGGATACTCGTCGTTTCCAACTAGCAAGGTAGAATCACGAATTGAAACTGAAACTTGCGAAAAAGAAAAACCAGAATCTTCTTCTTGCCCGAAAAAAAAAATAAAACAGCAAGAACAAGAACAATTTTTGCGCATATTTTGCCGCTGCCCCCCTCTAAGTACCTCTCAGCTGATTTGTCGCAAGGTTTGGGAAAACAACAGCAACTACACACAAGTATTTCAATATCATGCCGTGAGATTGAGATGAGAGCTACCTCACCTGAACGTCGGCTCACCGGTTCAAATTTTACAAACTCGTACATGAGAAGCGGTTCTATTTATATATGTACATACATATATATTTGTGCTCTATCTGTGTGAACATTTGCAGAGGTAAAACGGTATCGCGGTTCTGTATCTAGCAGTTGTTTGATGATATGAATCCAATTTTAAACGTTCTAGTAGATGAAATTTCAATAAAGTTGTCGAAAAAATACACAAGGGATTACTCATAAACAATTGGAAAAGTATAAAGGGAAATAAGGTTTATAGGAACATTGCTCACCAAACATTTGAATTACAAAATAGACAGATAAAAATTATTTTATAAATAAACCTGATGTAATGCTTAATGATAACAGATAAGAATTGAAACATTACTTAAAAAAAGACCATAATTTTGTAGGTGGAATCTATTTAGATATTATGAAGTTATATACAGTGGATGCCGGTTATAACGATCCTCAACCGATATTCGTACTAACCAAATCTTCTACGTATATAAGTAAAAGCGGTTAATCGATGAGCCCGTTATCGCTGTCTACTGTATACATATGTATGTACATACATATGTATGTATGACAAAAACATTGAAAGGGCTTAATTTAGAATTATTTTCTTGTGAAATGATTAAATGCAAAATCTTTTTTAGTTTTTTGAAGACAAAACAAATATTTAATTTGCCATTTAACAATAGCAGAATAGTCAAAGGTCGCTTAAATTTTAGTTGTTCAATATGGTATAGCGCAAATACAGTAAAAACTCCCTTAGGCGGACAGTGGTCGTTGCCGATTTTTTGTCCGTTGAAGAGAGGTGACCGCTTTAGAGAAAAAAAAATGAAGCTCATTTAAGAGAACCGAATACAGCTGCCAGTTATGTGAGGTTTCAATGTAATAAGTTAAAATTAATTAATTTAAGATTAAGTACTTGAATTACTGTGGCCATTTGCCATAAAGATAAGGGTCAGATATTAAAATTAAACATGTTTAAAATAAAACTCACAGATACATATTTGCATATTACATAAATATAACTTTAATTTCAAATGCTTGTTTAAGTAATAGAAAAAGTTCTTAAAATTTAAAATTTTAATAGTCCAATGGAATCGTTATATAGGCATTTACTTTATCAATTTGCCTTTGTGAAATGCATTCACATATCCATATAACATTACGGGATTCCAATTGTTTTAATTTTATGTACGAATAAAAAACACCAAAATGAAATTGTTGCATATACGACTGAACATGTTTCTTTGCTTCAAGCATTAGGAATCGGTCTTCCAAAGTGATCAGGCCATCTGTATCCTTCTCAATATTTTCAAACATATAACTATATTCCAAAAAGAAACTGCAAGCATGACGTACAGCATCATAATCCAAGGCATTGGATAGAGTTACCAAACCACTGGGTGTTATATGGCCGCAATTGGGGAAAAGCTTAATTCGACCACTTGGACCCAAGTCGCTATTAATAGCATTCACGGCAATAATAATGGAACGACGATCGGCTTCAAATGCCAATAAATTGCACATAACATCGGCTGTGGTGCCACCCAAATTTTTACAATATTTGTAAAAATCTTCCAAATATGCCTTGTAGAGAGAACCGCGGAGAATCTCAACATCAATATCATAAAAGGATTTCTCGTTTAAGTTGCTTGGTATGAATTTGGCCAAAGGGGTATCAATTCATATGGCATTGAAGAGCTCATAAGAGTTGACGGCCACAGAAATCGCCTGGAGTTGATCAAAAAGTCCCAGTGGATGGCACAATGTCAAAAGTTTTTTCATATGTCGCTTATTATTGAGTCCAGCTACTAGCATACACACATTATCGATCATATAAGGAAAGCGTATATATTCCAAGAATGTGGATAGAGGCTCAGTGCTATGATCCCGTAAATAATAATACTCCGTTAATAGCCGTTCACGTAAACGCTTCTCAATCATTTCTACTCGAATGGGGGACTGATCTTGAGAAAAAATATTTCCATATTCAGTGCTCTGAAGGTTAACTTTAATATCTTCCAAAGTTTCGCACTGCGTTAAGTTCAAATAATCTGAATGTCTGAGCATTGCATTCTTAAATCCCCGAGTTAGGCCTTCTAAGTACCCGCTCTCTGAATTAAATTGGAAGCTAAACGTCATTTTTAGAAAGCAAAGTTATAAATAAATGACAGAAAAAACAGTTTTCACTTAGTTTTGAATTTCTTCATAGCGCGCTGAACTAATTCGGGCGACTCACTTTGAGTACTTCCAGCGTTGCCAGCATTTGTAGTTTATTTATCAGCTTGGCAACACATGTAACAATTTCAATTGAAATAACTTAACGTCCATTAAGTTCTCAGCAAAAATCAAAATCAAAATGTATGTTTAATCAATTAAATAATCGAAAAATAATACAAAATTCGGAAGAGCGAGTCATTAAGTGCTTATTAATAATGTCTTCAACGACATAACTATGTGTAAAACGCCATGTCCTTGAGCACTTAATTCAAACATCAAAATTAAATGAAATCAAAAAGTTTTAATGCCGACTTGTGCATAAAATATTAAAGCACAATACTGTGTATTACAATATACTTAACAATTTACAGATTTAAAAAAAAACGTTGTTAAACCTGTCTATTGAAATTATGTTGTATATATATATATAAGACGATATTTCAATCCCGAGCTAGTACCATCTGTTGGTAACACGATCTTGTAGATATTGTATGTAATATTTCCAATATTTGCTTTGTTAAATATTAAATTCCTAATTAATGTTTGACTTACAACTTAACTTACATCGATTTGATGGTGGTGACAAAACATTGATCATTTGCGTAATATCGAACCAATCAAACTATATCGATGATATATGAATAATATTTCCATCGCTTTTTAACTCATATTAATTTTGGCTGTGTGCGTTGAAAGTTAAGCTTCTGACAAGTTAAAAGAAAAAAAAAATTGAAGCGAAATTATGGCAGAAAAAAATACAAACATTTCGTCGGATTGGACCCTCGACTGCGTTACTTGTCCCTATGACAAGACTCATCGCATCCTTCCCCATCGTTTGGTTTTGCATATGAACCGTTGTGCCCGAAACTATTGTGGTGCGAAATTGGTTAGATGTCCGTTTAATATTTCCCATGTATTAACGGTGTCAGAAATGGAGGTAAGATTACAGTGCCACAATTGTATTACCTACATACATACATATATCTGAATGCGTATCCATATTTTCTCTAAATTTTAGAATCATGTTGGTTCATGTTTGGATAGAGCGACCCTTTATCAGTACCAAAATCCAGATGTATTGCCATCACAAAGTAATTCCATGCCAGAGGTTTCTTATCCCCAAACAAACTTAACAGAAACGACCCAGGATTGGGACAAAGAACCCGACGTTGGTTCCTACGATCCCTCAATTTATTGTAAAAACAATCCTATTGTACGCTGTATTCCTGGTGAATCAGCCTCGGTCCGTCGTGAATTCGAGATCTTGAGCGCAAATGTTTCCGTTCTTTTTTCAAAGAATCCGGCTTAGGATCAGCTGGGGAAGCCCCTAACAAAGTCACTGAATTTGGCCTTGATGGGGATAAACAGTTGAAGAAACGCTCCCATGATGCCAAGGATCAGGAAAATCAGGACGATGTCGCCAAGAATAAGTAAATCTAGACAAGTTTTACCTTACATATGTATGTAATTGTTAAAGCCCCATTAGAATAAAATGAAAGGTTCTGTCATAACTTTATTTTAATTTGTTGTTGAAGGCTGAAGTTTTCTGTAATAGTTTTATAAAATATTCTCAACTGAGTTTATTGGAATTTGTTGCAATTATTTTGGAAGTACACTGAGTCCCAAAAAGCATTGGCAAAGTAGCGATTTCCAAGTTTAAATTGTTACTTTTGTAGCAGTCACACATACAAATATACCTTATGTCCCACGCTACTGTTCTCTATTATGTCACACACTACTGTTCTTTATTGTGTCCCACACTACCCTTCTTTATCAATCCTATACTTATGCCATTAAACATAATTATATGCATCTTACTCTAGTCATCTAGTTATAAGTTCCACAATATGTACATACGTAGATCATAAGATAAAACAATAAATCAGTTCTTTAGAGTTCACCGAATAGACCAGACGTGCCTACAAATTTCAGAAGTGGGATAAAAGTGAAAATTTTTTTTCACTTTAAAGCGCACAGCCGCCTACAAGTTCAAAATATATATAAAAAAAAAAAAAAAAAGAACTTTAAAATAAAAATGGAAACGATTAATGTGGATGAATACAGCGCAACACAACTGCGAAATTGGTTGGAAAATTTGGGACTTCAAAAAAGCGGCAACAAAGCGGCCCTGGCAGCACGTCTTAACTTGGTGCCTCCCGAAGCCCGAGGAACATGTCCACCATTGGAGGGCATAAAGGAGTCAAGCATTCTCATCGGCATCAATGGTGCCGCTGGCGGTGATGAAATTGGCGGTGATGAAATTGTCGATGATGAAATTGTCATTGATGAAATTGTCGATGAGGAAGAGGGTAAGCAAGCCAACGAGTCTGGTGATGAGAGTGAGCGAGATGACGAGATAACGTCACAAAATTTCGCGCAATTGGAACTTTTGAGACGCCGTTTGGAACTAGTTCAAGTCGAAAACTCAGTGCTCAAAGAAAAGTCAATGCACTGTTTACCGCCAAACAATGTGACCGTCGCTTCTGGAATAATAGAAAAATAGAGTGGGTCTTCTCCTTTGTTAATTTTGATATCTCCCTAGAGGGTATCTTTTTAAATATACCCATGAGAGTTTTCTTCTCATTCGCCCCCAATATTTTTTTCCTAACTTCCTCAGTTTCCTTATGAAATTGGCTCACTTTGCAGTAAGCCTCGTGGCCCAATATACCTCTCCGGCAATGGCTTTTGAACCCACAAATGATGCATTTTAATATATATTTTTCAAATATCTCTTTTGCTATACAAATGTATAGGTGGTCCAATCTTTTCTTCTTCTGCACTTGCGCCATACAATTCAGGCAACTGGAGAACCTTTTTGTGCTATCTTTTGGGAACAATTCATCAATATTAAATAGTGATGAATTTTCCTCCGATTCCCTATTAAATAAATCCTTTAGCATTGCGTTATAGTCTGGCTCGGGACTCGGACAAAATAAATCCACCCCAAGGGAATCTGGTAAGGTTTGGTGAATGTTTGGACTCGGAGTCAAAAGCAAATTGTTGTATCTCGGACAATGGACGGACTCGGATTCGGATTGGGATTGGGATTCGAGCTAGCAATGCCAATGGATTGAACAATCGGATTGTTATAATTGTATGGCGGAGTGCAGACGTTCATCATCTGTGTGTTAACCGGTATATTGGCCACTGGATGGGATGCAATTTTAACCTGAAGGGGTACTCTTTCTTGGGTACGCAGTACGGACACATTTTGTTGGTGGGCACGGACGGACAGATTTTCTTGGGGGGTTGGGTGACAATTTGTTCTATGGTAGCGGGTATATTAAAAATATGTTGGCGAGGGGGGTTATTTACAATATGTTGGCGAGGGAGGTTATTTACAATATGTTGTCGAGGGGGGGTATTTACAATATGTTGGCGAGGGGGGTTATTTACAATATGTGGGGACGGGGGTACGTTGACATTGCCAACAATCGCCGAATGAGAAGCTGGAGCTGAAGCTGCAGCAGAAGCTCCAGCAGAAGCTGCAGCAGAAGCGGGTGGTTGAAATTTGGTCGACGACAGCTACATATATAAAAACGAATACATTATGCAAATTATTGTAAAATAATAGTATTCTTACCAATCGATTTTGATCCTCAAGGGTTTTGCGGACCATTTCTTGGTTTTCTGATAAAAGTTTTACTTGAATTTGAATCTGAAATGATAATGTAATAAATTAATTATATGAAAAATCATCTTAATCTACATATGTAACGTGTTAAACAAACATTAAATGAATTTTAAATTATTCATACTTACTATTCGTTCCAATTGATCCATTTTAGTATTACTTTGATTATAATTTTTATTTTTCCAAAAGTTTAAATTTTAGCTCCCCAAAAGTATAAGAAAATAGAGTGACCAAAAACTTTTTTCCATAGCCCAAGGAAAAATCTAACGACAATGAAATGTTGAGAAAGTTGAAACAATCATTGGGAAACTAAAGAACATAAAAGAAATCAATTAATTACTTAATTCAATAATGGTTTTATTTTCAATAAATATAACAAATTAAGAATTAATTTCTAATTTAATTAAAAATGTTTTCACATTCAATAAATAATGGATGGGCATGAAGTATGACACACGTCAATTGTTTTAACCCTTCCATCATTCCATTATTAGTGGTTAAACCCCTATTTTTAGCAACTGTAATATATTGCAGTGCCGTATGCAATAGGAATTTCCCTACAAGTTCAATAAAATAATTGGATATTCTATTTATCTTTAATTTGGCTGATGATGTCGATCCTCTTTCTTTTGTGCAATTCATAATTCGTCTGAGAATTGTCAAAATAGACGCCTTCTCCTTTTCATAGTCCGGAAACAAATTAATTGGTAAGCGATATTTAAGAAAAATATTTTTCACAGCTTCCTCAATATTTTCAACATTGTATTCCTCATTGTACAGGTCATATAAAGTTCGGTCTATATGACCGTAGGATTTGGCGGCCACTTGCACAAAGTGCAAGTAGTCCCACACTATTGGGATTGAGCCCTTATACTTATTTTTGGCCAAACGATTCACATTACAATTGTCAAGCACATATGCAATGCAATTGTTGTCTATTTTAGCGCCCGTCATATATCGATCCAAGAAATTTATCACTCCCAAAACAAGATCGGTGTCATAAGCGTCTTCCCTTGTTAGCATTTTTGCATACACGATTCCCAGTTTTTTGGCGTCAATAGTTTGGGCCATTACCACCAAAAATTGTTGTCTATTTTAGCGCCCGTCATATATCGATCCAAGAAATTTATCACTCCCAAAACAAGATCGGTGTCATAAGCGTCTTCCCTTGTTAGCATTTTTGCATACACGATTCCCAGTTTTTTGGCGTCAATAGTTTGGGCCATTACCACCAAAAAAGACGGTCTAAGGTTTTTCTCCAACTTGGGCCACTTTGACGTCGATGGACCATCATCATCAGGTGACGGCAAATCAGACGTCTCCTGTTGGAAGCACATTTTAATATTTTAATTGAATATACATATGTAAGTATTTTATATTTTATCAGTTGAGTATGCGCTAAACAATACGCTTCAGAGATCAATTAATCAACACCCAAGCAAAGTTCTATTTGGAGTGTCTCAAAGAGGAAAAGTGATAGATACGTTAAAAACGAAACTAGAGGAATTGAATAAGACTACCAACGATAGAGATTTGCGGAAAATTAGAAGTGAGGCAAGTAAAAATGTAGAGAAACTCCAAAATTACAACAAGTTACGAGTAGATTTGAAAAGAAAACGACCCCAGAGTTATAAGGCAGATGATTTGGTGATGGTTAAGAACTTCGATTCCCATGTAGGAGTATCTAAGAAATTAATTCCTAAATTTAAGGGTCCCTATAGAGTGACAAAAGTGTTGCGCAATGACAGATACGTCTTGGAGGATGTCGAGGGTTTTCAACAGACTAGGCTTCCATACAAAAGTGTGTGGGCGGTTGGCAATATGAGGCCTTGGCTAAACAGTTCAAACGATTAAGAGATCAGGAGCTCTCCTGTCAGGATGGCCGTTTTGTAGCAGTCACACATACATATATACCTTATGTCCCACACTACTGTTCTCTATTATGTCACACACTACTGTTCTTTATTGTGTCCCACACTACCCTTCTTTATCAATCCTATACTTATGCCATTAAACATAATTATATGCATCTTACTCTAGTCATCTAGTTATAAGTTCCACAATATGTACATACGTAGATCATAAGATAAAACAATAAATCAGTTCTTTAGAGTTCACCGAATAGACCAGACGTGCCTACAAATTTCAGAAGTGGGATAAAAGTGAAAATTTTTTTTCACTTTAAAGCGCACAGCCTACAAGTTCAAAATATATAAAAAAAAAAAAAAACAAAGAACTTTAAAATAAAAATGGAAACGATTAATGTGGATGAATACAGCGCAACACAACTGCGAAATTGGTTGGAAAATTTGGGACTTCAAAAAAGCGGCAACAAAGCGGCAATAAAGCGGCCCTGGCAGCACGTCTTAACTTGGTGCCTCCCGAAGCCCGAGGAACATGTCCACCATTGGAGGGCATAAAGGAGTCAAGCATTCTCATCGGCATCAATGGTGCCGCTGGCGGTGATGAAATTGTCGATGATGAAATTGTCAATGATGAAATTGTCGATGAGGAAGAGGGTAAGCAAGCCAACGAGTCTGGTGATGAGAGTGAGCGAGATGACGAGATAACGTCACAAAATTTCGCGCAATTGGAACTTTTGCGACGCCGTTTGGAACTAGTTCAAGTCGAAAACTCAGTGCTCAAAGAAAAGTCAATGCACTGTTTACCGCCAAACAATGTGACCGTCGCTTCTGGAATAATAGAAAAATAGAGTGGGTCTTCTCCTTTGTTAATTTTGATATCTCCCTAGAGGGTATCTTTTTAAATATACCCATGAGAGTTTTCTTCTCATTCGCCCCCAATATTTTTTTCCTAAATTCCTCAGTTTCCTTATGAAATTGGCTCACTTTGCAGTAAGCCTCGTGGCCCAATATACCTCTCCGGCAATGGCTTTTGAACCCACAAATGATGCATTTTAATATATATTTTTCAAATATCTCTTTTGCTATACAAATGTATAGGTGGTCCAATCTTTTCTTCTTCTGCACTTGCGCCATACAATTCAGGCAACTGGAGAACCTTTTTGTGCTATCTTTTGGGAACAATTCATCAATATTAAATAGTGATGAATTTTCCTCCGATTCCCTATTAAATAAATCCTTTAGCATTGCGTTATAGTCTGGCTCGGGACTCGGACAAAATAAATCCACCCCAAGGGAAGCTGGTAAGGTTTGGTGAATGTTTGGACTCGGAGTCAAAAGCAAATTGTTGTTATCTCGGACAATGGACGGACTCGGATTCGGATTGGGATTGGGATTCGAGCTAGCAATGCCAATGGATTGAACAATCGGATTGTTATAATTGTATGGCGGAGTGCAGACGTTCATCATCTGTGTGTTAACCGGTATATTGGCCACTGGATGGGATGCAATTTTAACCTGAAGGGGTACTCTTTCTTGGGTACGCAGTACGGACACATTTTGTTGGTGGGCACGGACGGACAGATTTTCTTGGGGGGTTGGGTGACAATTTGTTCTATGGTAGCGGGTATATTAAAAATATGTTGGCGAGGGGTGTTATTTACAATATGTGGACGAGGGGGGTTATTTACAATATGTGGGGAGGGGGGTTGGGTGACAATTTGTTCTATGGTAGCGGGTATATTAAAAATATGTTGGCGAGGGGGGTTATTTACAATATGTTGGCGAGGGGGGTTATTTACAATATGTGGACGAGGGGGGGTATTTACAATATGTTGACGAGGGGGGTTATTTACAATATGTGGGGACGGGGGTACGTTGACATTGCCAACAATCGCCGAATGAGAAGCTGGAGCTGAAGCTGCAGCAGAAGCTCCAGCAGAACTGCAGCAAAAGCGGGTGGTTAAAATTTGGTCGACGACAGCTACATATATAAAAACGAATACATTATGCAAATTATTGTAAAATAATAGTATTCTTACCAATCGATTTTGATCCTCAAGGGTTTTGCGGAACATTTCTTGGTTTTCTGATAAAAGTTTTACTTGAATTTGAATCTGAAATGATAATGTAATAAATTAATTATATGAAAAATCATCTTAATCTACATATGTAACGTGTTAAACAAACATTAAATGAATTTTAAATTATTCATACTTACTATTCGTTCCAATTGATCCATTTTAGGTATTACTTTGATTATAATTTTTATTTTTCCAAAAGTTTAAATTTTAGCTCCCCAAAAGTATAAGAAAATAGAGTGACCAAAAACTTTTTTCCATAGCCCAAGGAAAAATCTAACGACAATGAAATGTTGAGAAAGTTGAAACAATCATTGGGAAACTAAAGAACATAAAAGAAATCAATTAATTACTTAATTCAATAATGGTTTTATTTTCAATAAATATAACAAATTAAGAATTAATTTCTAATTTAATTAAAAATGTTTTCACATTCAATAAATAATGGATGGGCATGAAGTATGACACACGTCAATTGTTTTAACCCTTCCATCATTCCATTATTAGTGGTTAAACCCCTATTTTTAGCAACTGTAATATATTGCAGTGCCGTATGCAATAGGAATTTCCCTACAAGTTCAATAAAATAATTGGATATTCTATTTATCTTTAATTTGGCTGATGATGTCGATCCTCTTTCTTTTGTGCAATTCATAATTCGTCTGAGAATTGTCAAAATAGACGCCTTCTCCTTTTCATAGTCCGGAAACAAATTAATTGGTAAGCGATATTTAAGAAAAATATTTTTCACAGCTTCCTCAATATTTTCAACATTGTATTCCTCATTGTACAGGTCATATAAAGTTCGGTCTATATGACCGTAGGATTTGGCGGCCACTTGCACAAAGTGCAAGTAGTCCCACACTATTGGGATTGAGCCCTTATACTTATTTTTGGCCAAACGATTCACATTACAATTGCCAAGCACATATGCAATGCAATTGTTGTCTATTTTAGCGCCCGTCATATATCGATCCAAGAAATTTATCACTCCCAAAACAAGATCGGTGTCATAAGCGTCTTCCCTTGTTAGCATTTTTGCATACACGATTCCCAGTTTATTGGCGTCAATAGTTTGGGCCATTACCACCAAAAAAGACGGTCTAAGGTTTTTCTCCAACTTGGGCCACTTTGACGTCGATGGACCATCATCATCAGGTGACGGCAAATCAGACGTCTCCTGTTGGAAGCACATTTTAATATTTTAATTGAATATACATATGTAAGTATTTTATATTTTATCAGTTGAGTATGCGCTAAACAATACGCTTCAGAGATCAATTAATCAACACCCAAGCAAATTTCTATTTGGAGTGTCTCAAAGAGGAAAAGTGATAGATACGTTAAAAACGAAACTAGAGGAATTGAATAAGGCTACCAACGATAGAGATTTGCGGAAAATTAGAAGTGAGGCAAGTAAAAATGTAGAGAAACTCCAAAATAACAACAAGTTACGAGTAGATTTGAAAAGAAAACGACCCCAGAGTTATAAGGCAGATGATTTGGTGATGGTTAAGAACTTCGATTCCCATGTAGGAGTATCTAAGAAATTAATTCCTAAATTTAAGGGTCCCTATAGAGTGACAAAAGTGTTGCGCAATGACAGATACGTCTTGGAGGATGTCGAGGGTTTTCAACAGACTAGGCTTCCATACAAAGGTGTGTGGGCGGTTGGCAATATGAGGCCTTGGCTAAACAGTTCAAACGATTAAGAGATCAGGAGCTCTCCTGTCAGGATGGCCGTTTTGTAGCAGTCACACATACATATATACCTTATGTCCCACACTACTGTTCTCTATTATGTCACACACTACTGTTCTTTATTGTGTCCCACACTACCCTTCTTTATCAATCCTATACTTATGCCATTAAACATAATTATATGCATCTTACTCTAGTCATCTAGTTATAAGTTCCACAATATGTACATACGTAGATCATAAGATAAAACAATAAATCAGTTCTTTAGAGTTCACCGAATAGACCAGACGTGCCTACAAATTTCAGAAGTGGGATAAAAGTGAAAATTTTTTTTCACTTTAAAGCGCACAGCCTACAAGTTCAAAATATATAAAAAAAAAAAAAAAACAAAGAACTTTAAAATAAAAATGGAAACGATTAATGTGGATGAATACAGCGCAACACAACTGCGAAATTGGTTGGAAAATTTGGGACTTCAAAAAAGCGGCAACAAAGCGGCAATAAAGCGGCCCTGGCAGCACGTCTTAACTTGGTGCCTCCCGAAGCCCGAGGAACATGTCCACCATTGGAGGGCATAAAGGAGTCAAGCATTCTCATCGGCATCAATGGTGCCGCTGGCGGTGATGAAATTGTCGATGATGAAATTGTCAATGATGAAATTGTCGATGAGGAAGAGGGTAAGCAAGCCAACGAGTCTGGTGATGAGAGTGAGCGAGATGACGAGATAACGTCACAAAATTTCGCGCAATTGGAACTTTTGCGACGCCGTTTGGAACTAGTTCAAGTCGAAAACTCAGTGCTCAAAGAAAAGTCAATGCACTGTTTACCGCCAAACAATGTGACCGTCGCTTCTGGAATAATAGAAAAATAGAGTGGGTCTTCTCCTTTGTTAATTTTGATATCTCCCTAGAGGGTATCTTTTTAAATATACCCATGAGAGTTTTCTTCTCATTCGCCCCCAATATTTTTTTCCTAAATTCCTCAGTTTCCTTATGAAATTGGCTCACTTTGCAGTAAGCCTCGTGGCCCAATATACCTCTCCGGCAATGGCTTTTGAACCCACAAATGATGCATTTTAATATATATTTTTCAAATATCTCTTTTGCTATACAAATGTATAGGTGGTCCAATCTTTTCTTCTTCTGCACTTGCGCCATACAATTCAGGCAACTGGAGAACCTTTTTGTGCTATCTTTTGGGAACAATTCATCAATATTAAATAGTGATGAATTTTCCTCCGATTCCCTATTAAATAAATCCTTTAGCATTGCGTTATAGTCTGGCTCGGGACTCGGACAAAATAAATCCACCCCAAGGGAAGCTGGTAAGGTTTGGTGAATGTTTGGACTCGGAGTCAAAAGCAAATTGTTGTTATCTCGGACAATGGACGGACTCGGATTCGGATTGGGATTGGGATTCGAGCTAGCAATGCCAATGGATTGAACAATCGGATTGTTATAATTGTATGGCGGAGTGCAGACGTTCATCATCTGTGTGTTAACCGGTATATTGGCCACTGGATGGGATGCAATTTTAACCTGAAGGGGTACTCTTTCTTGGGTACGCAGTACGGACACATTTTGTTGGTGGGCACGGACGGACAGATTTTCTTGGGGGGTTGGGTGACAATTTGTTCTATGGTAGCGGGTATATTAAAAATATGTTGGCGAGGGGTGTTATTTACAATATGTGGACGAGGGGGGTTATTTACAATATGTGGGGAGGGGGGTTGGGTGACAATTTGTTCTATGGTAGCGGGTATATTAAAAATATGTTGGCGAGGGGGGTTATTTACAATATGTTGGCGAGGGGGGTTATTTACAATATGTGGACGAGGGGGGGTATTTACAATATGTTGACGAGGGGGGTTATTTACAATATGTGGGGACGGGGGTACGTTGACATTGCCAACAATCGCCGAATGAGAAGCTGGAGCTGAAGCTGCAGCAGAAGCTCCAGCAGAACTGCAGCAAAAGCGGGTGGTTAAAATTTGGTCGACGACAGCTACATATATAAAAACGAATACATTATGCAAATTATTGTAAAATAATAGTATTCTTACCAATCGATTTTGATCCTCAAGGGTTTTGCGGAACATTTCTTGGTTTTCTGATAAAAGTTTTACTTGAATTTGAATCTGAAATGATAATGTAATAAATTAATTATATGAAAAATCATCTTAATCTACATATGTAACGTGTTAAACAAACATTAAATGAATTTTAAATTATTCATACTTACTATTCGTTCCAATTGATCCATTTTAGGTATTACTTTGATTATAATTTTTATTTTTCCAAAAGTTTAAATTTTAGCTCCCCAAAAGTATAAGAAAATAGAGTGACCAAAAACTTTTTTCCATAGCCCAAGGAAAAATCTAACGACAATGAAATGTTGAGAAAGTTGAAACAATCATTGGGAAACTAAAGAACATAAAAGAAATCAATTAATTACTTAATTCAATAATGGTTTTATTTTCAATAAATATAACAAATTAAGAATTAATTTCTAATTTAATTAAAAATGTTTTCACATTCAATAAATAATGGATGGGCATGAAGTATGACACACGTCAATTGTTTTAACCCTTCCATCATTCCATTATTAGTGGTTAAACCCCTATTTTTAGCAACTGTAATATATTGCAGTGCCGTATGCAATAGGAATTTCCCTACAAGTTCAATAAAATAATTGGATATTCTATTTATCTTTAATTTGGCTGATGATGTCGATCCTCTTTCTTTTGTGCAATTCATAATTCGTCTGAGAATTGTCAAAATAGACGCCTTCTCCTTTTCATAGTCCGGAAACAAATTAATTGGTAAGCGATATTTAAGAAAAATATTTTTCACAGCTTCCTCAATATTTTCAACATTGTATTCCTCATTGTACAGGTCATATAAAGTTCGGTCTATATGACCGTAGGATTTGGCGGCCACTTGCACAAAGTGCAAGTAGTCCCACACTATTGGGATTGAGCCCTTATACTTATTTTTGGCCAAACGATTCACATTACAATTGCCAAGCACATATGCAATGCAATTGTTGTCTATTTTAGCGCCCGTCATATATCGATCCAAGAAATTTATCACTCCCAAAACAAGATCGGTGTCATAAGCGTCTTCCCTTGTTAGCATTTTTGCATACACGATTCCCAGTTTATTGGCGTCAATAGTTTGGGCCATTACCACCAAAAAAGACGGTCTAAGGTTTTTCTCCAACTTGGGCCACTTTGACGTCGATGGACCATCATCATCAGGTGACGGCAAATCAGACGTCTCCTGTTGGAAGCACATTTTAATATTTTAATTGAATATACATATGTAAGTATTTTATATTTTATCAGTTGAGTATGCGCTAAACAATACGCTTCAGAGATCAATTAATCAACACCCAAGCAAATTTCTATTTGGAGTGTCTCAAAGAGGAAAAGTGATAGATACGTTAAAAACGAAACTAGAGGAATTGAATAAGGCTACCAACGATAGAGATTTGCGGAAAATTAGAAGTGAGGCAAGTAAAAATGTAGAGAAACTCCAAAATAACAACAAGTTACGAGTAGATTTGAAAAGAAAACGACCCCAGAGTTATAAGGCAGATGATTTGGTGATGGTTAAGAACTTCGATTCCCATGTAGGAGTATCTAAGAAATTAATTCCTAAATTTAAGGGTCCCTATAGAGTGACAAAAGTGTTGCGCAATGACAGATACGTCTTGGAGGATGTCGAGGGTTTTCAACAGACTAGGCTTCCATACAAAGGTGTGTGGGCGGTTGGCAATATGAGGCCTTGGCTAAACAGTTCAAACGATTAAGAGATCAGGAGCTCTCCTGTCAGGATGGCCGAGTTGTAGCAGTCACACATACATATATACCTTATGTCCCACACTACTGTTCTCTATTATGTCACACACTACTGTTCTTTATTGTGTCCCACAATACCCTTCTTTATCAATCCTATACTTATGCCATTGAACATAATTATATGCATCTTACTCTAGTCATCTAGTTATAAGTTCCACAATATGTACATACGTAGATCATAAGATAAAACAATAAATCAGTTCTTTAGAGTTCACCGAATAGACCAGACGTGCCTACAAATTTCAGAAGTGGGATAAAAGTGAAAATTTTTTTCACTTTAAAGCGCACAGCCTACAAGTTCAAAATATATATAAAAAAAAAAAAAACAAAGAACTTTAAAATAAAAATGGAAACGATTAATGTGGATGAATACAGCGCAACACAACTGCGAAATTGGTTGGAAAATTTGGGCCTTCAAAAAAGCGGCAACAAAGCGGCAACAAAGCGGCAATAAAGCGGCCCTGGCAGCACGTCTTAACTTGGTGCCTCCCGAAGCCCGAGGAACATGTCCACCATTGGAGGGCATAAAGGAGTCAAGCATTCTCATCGGCATCAATGGTGCCGCTGGCGGTGATGAAATTGTCGATGATGAAATTGTCAATGATGAAATTGTCGATGAGGAAGAGGGTAAGCAAGCCAACGAGTCTGGTGATGAGAGTGAGCGAGATGACGAGATAACGTCACAAAATTTCGCGCAATTGGAACTTTTGCGACGCCGTTTGGAACTAGTTCAAGTCGAAAACTCAGTGCTCAAAGAAAAGTCAATGCACTGTTTACCGCCAAACAATGTGACCGTCGCTTCTGGAATAATAGAAAAATAGAGTGGGTCTTCTCCTTTGTTAATTTTGATATCTCCCTAGAGGGTATCTTTTTAAATATACCCATGAGAGTTTTCTTCTCATTCGCCCCCAATATTTTCTTCCTAAATTCCTCAGTTTCCTTATGAAATTGGCTCACTTTGCAGTAAGCCTCGTGGCCCAATATACCTCTCCGGCAATGGCTTTTGAACCCACAAATGATGCATTTTAATATATATTTTTCAAATATCTCTTTTGCTATACAAATGTATAGGTGGTCCAATCTTTTCTTCTTCTGCACTTGCGCCATACAATTCAGGCAATTGGAGAACCTTTTTGTGCTATCTTTTGGGAACAATTCATCAATATTAAATAGTGATGAATTTTCCTCCGATTCCCTATTAAATAAATCCTTTAGCATTGCGTTATAGTCTGGCTCGGGACTCGGACAAAATAAATCCACCCCAAGGGAAGCTGGTAAGGTTTGGTGAATGTTTGGACTCGGAGTCAAAAGCAAATTGTTGTTATCTCGGACAATGGACGGACTCGGATTCGGATTGGGATTGGGATTCGAGCTAGCAATGCCAATGGATTGAACAATCGGATTGTTATAATTGTATGGCGGAGTGCAGACGTTCATCATCTGTGTGTTAACCGGTATATTGGCCACTGGATGGGATGCAATTTTAACCTGAAGGGGTACTCTTTCTTGGGTACGCAGTACGGACACATTTTGTTGGTGGGCACGGACGGACAGATTTTCTTGGGGGGTTGGGTGACAATTTGTTCTATGGTAGCGGGTATATTAAAAATATGTTGGCGAGGGGGGTTATTTACAATATGTTGGCGAGGGGGGTTATTTACAATATGTGGACGAGGGGGGGTATTTACAATATGTTGACGAGGGGGGTTATTTACAATATGTGGGGACGGGGGTACGTTGACATTGCCAACAATCGCCGAATGAGAAGCTGAAGCTGCAGCAGAAGCTCCAGCAGAACTGCAGCAAAAGCGGGTGGTTAAAATTTGGTCGACGACAGCTACATATATAAAAACGAATACATTATGCAAATTATTGTAAAATAATAGTATTCTTACCAATCGATTTTGATCCTCAAGGGTTTTGCGGACCATTTCTTGGTTTTCTGATAAAAGTTTTACTTGAATTTGAATCTGAAATGATAATGTAATAAATTAATTATATGAAAAATCATCTTAATCTACATATGTAACGTGTTAAAGAAACATTAAATGAATTTTAAATTATTCATACTTACTATTCGTTCCAATTGATCCATTTTAGGTATTACTTTGATTATAATTTTTATTTTTCCAAAAGTTTAAATTTTAGCTCCCCAAAAGTATAAGAAAATAGAGTGACCAAAAACTTTTTTCCATAGCCCAAGGAAAAATCTAACGACAATGAAATGTTGAGAAAGTTGAAACAATCATTGGGAAACTAAAGAACATAAAAGAAATCAATTAATTACTTAATTCAATAATGGTTTTATTTTCAATAAATATAACAAATTAAGAATTAATTTCTAATTTAATTAAAAATGTTTTCACATTCAATAAATAATGGATGGGCATGAAGTATGACACACGTCAATTGTTTTAACCCTTCCATCATTCCATTATTAGTGGTTAAACCCCTATTTTTAGCAACTGTAATATATTGCAGTGCCGTATGCAATAGGAATTTCCCTACAAGTTCAATAAAATAATTGGATATTCTATTTTTCTTTAATTTGGCTGATGATGTCGATCCTCTTTCTTTTGTGCAATTCATAATTCGTCTGAGAATTGTCAAAATAGACGCCTTCTCCTTTTCATAGTCCGGAAACAAATTAATTGGTAAGCGATATTTAAGAAAAATATTTTTCACAGCTTCCTCAATATTTTCAACATTGTATTCCTCATTGTACAGGTCATATAAAGTTCGGTCTATATGACCGTAGGATTTGGCGGCCACTTGCACAAAGTGCAAGTAGTCCCACACTATTGGGATTGAGCCCTTATACTTATTTTTGGCCAAACGATTCACATTACAATTGCCAAGCACATATGCAATGCAATTGTTGTCTATTTTAGCGCCCGTCATATATCGATCCAAGAAATTTATCACTCCCAAAACAAGATCGGTGTCATAAGCGTCTTCCCTTGTTAGCATTTTTGCATACACGATTCCCAGTTTATTGGCGTCAATAGTTTGGGCCATTACCACCAAAAAAGACGGTCTAAGGTTTTTCTCCAACTTGGGCCACTTTGACGTCGATGGACCATCATCATCAGGTGACGGCAAATCAGACGTCTCCTGTTGGAAGCACATTTTAATATTTTAATTGAATATACATATGTAAGTATTTTATATTTTATCAGTTGAGTATGCGCTAAACAATACGCTTCAGAGATCAATTAATCAACACCCAAGCAAAGTTCTATTTGGAGTGTCTCAAAGAGGAAAAGTGATAGATACGTTAAAAACGAAACTAGAGGAATTGAATAAGACTACCAACGATAGAGATTTGCGGAAAATTAGAAGTGAGGCAAGTAAAAATGTAGAGAAACTCCAAAATTACAACAAGTTACGAGTAGATTTGAAAAGAAAACGACCCCAGAGTTATAAGGCAGATGATTTGGTGATGGTTAAGAACTTCGATTCCCATGTAGGAGTATCTAAGAAATTAATTCCTAAATTTAAGGGTCCCTATAGAGTGACAAAAGTGTTGCGCAATGACAGATACGTCTTGGAGGATGTCGAGGGTTTTCAACAGACTAGGCTTCCATACAAAAGTGTGTGGGCGGTTGGCAATATGAGGCCTTGGCTAAACAGTTCAAACGATTAAGAGATCAGGAGCTCTCCTGTCAGGATGGCCGTTTTGTAGCAGTCACACATACATATATACCTTATGTCCCACACTACTGTTCTCTATTATGTCACACACTACTGTTCTTTATTGTGTCCCACACTACCCTTCTTTATCAATCCTATACTTATGCCATTAAACATAATTATATGCATCTTACTCTAGTCATCTAGTTATAAGTTCCACAATATGTACATACGTAGATCATAAGATAAAACAATAAATCAGTTCTTTAGAGTTCACCGAATAGACCAGACGTGCCTACAAATTTCAGAAGTGGGATAAAAGTGAAAATTTTTTTTCACTTTAAAGCGCACAGCCTACAAGTTCAAAATATATAAAAAAAAAAAAAAAACAAAGAACTTTAAAATAAAAATGGAAACGATTAATGTGGATGAATACAGCGCAACACAACTGCGAAATTGGTTGGAAAATTTGGGACTTCAAAAAAGCGGCAACAAAGCGGCAATAAAGCGGCCCTGGCAGCACGTCTTAACTTGGTGCCTCCCGAAGCCCGAGGAACATGTCCACCATTGGAGGGCATAAAGGAGTCAAGCATTCTCATCGGCATCAATGGTGCCGCTGGCGGTGATGAAATTGGCGGTGATGAAATTGTCGATGATGAAATTGTCAATGATGAAATTGTCGATGAGGAAGGGGGTAAGCAAGCCAACGAGTCTGGTGATGAGAGTGAGCGAGATGACGAGATAACGTCACAAAATTTCGCGCAATTGGAACTTTTGCGACGCCGTTTGGAACTAGTTCAAGTCGAAAACTCAGTGCTCAAAGAAAAGTCAATGCACTGTTTACCGCCAAACAATGTGACCGTCGCTTCTGGAATAATAGAATAATAGAGTGGGTCTTCTCCTTTGTTAATTTTGATATCTCCCTAGAGGGTATCTTTTTAAATATACCCATGAGAGTTTTCTTCTCATTCGCCCCCAATATTTTTTTCCTAACTTCCTCAGTTTCCTTACGAAATTGGCTCACTTTGCAGTAAGCCTCGTGGCCCAATATACCTCTCCGGCAATGGCTTTTGAACCCACAAATGATGCATTTAAATATATATTTTTCAAATATCTCTTTTGCTATACAAATGTATAGGTGGTCCAATCTTTTCTTCTTCTGCACTTGCGCCATACAATTCAGGCAACTGGAGAACCTTTTTGTGCTATCTTTTGGGAACAATTCATCAATATTAAATAGTGATGAATTTTCCTCCGATTCCCTATTAAATAAATCCTTTAGCATTGCGTTATAGTCTGGCTCGGGACTCGGACAAAATAAATCCACCCCAAGGGAATCTGGTAAGGTTTGGTGAATGTTTGGACTCGGAGTCAAAAGCAAATTGTTGTTATCTCGGACAATGGACGGACTCGGATTCGGATTGGGATTGGGATTCGAGCTAGCAATGCCAATGGATTGAACAATCGGATTGCTATAATTGTATGGCGGAGTGCAGACGTTCATCATCTGTGGGTTAACCGGTATATTGGCCACTGGATGGGATGCAATTTTAACCTGAAGGGGTACTCTTTCTTTGGTACGCAGTACGGACACATTTTGTTGGTGGGCACGGACGATCAGATTTTCTTGGGGGGTTGGGTGACAATTTGTTCTATGGTAGCGGGTATATTAAAAATATGTTGGCGAGGGGGGTTATTTACAATATGTGGGCGAGGGGGGTTATTTACAATATGTTGACGAGGGGGGGTATTTACAATATGTTGGCGAGGGGGGTTATTTACAATATGTGGGGACGGGGGTACGTTGACATTGCCAACAATCGCCGAATGAGAAGCTGGAGCTGAAGCTGCAGCAGAAGCGGGTGGTTGAAATTTGGTCGACGACAGCTACATATATAAAAACGAATACATTATGCAAATTATTGTAAAATAATAGTATTCTTACCAATCGATTTTGATCCTCAAGGGTTTTGCGGACCATTTCTTGGTTTTCTGATAAAAGTTTTACTTGAATTTGAATCTGAAATGATAATGTAATAAATTAATTATATGAAAAATCATCTTAATCTACATATGTAACGTGTTAAACAAACATTAAATGAATTTTAAATTATTCATACTTACTATTCGTTCCAATTGATCCATTTTAGTATTACTTTGATTATAATTTTTATTTTTCCAGAAGTTTAAATTTTAGCTCCCCAAAAGTATAAGAAAATAGAGTGACCAAAAACTTTTTTCCATAGCCCAAGGAAAAATCTAACGACAATGAAATGTTGAGAAAGTTGAAACAATCATTGGGAAACTAAAGAACATAAAAGAAATCAATTAATTACTTAATTCAATAATGGTTTTATTTTCAATAAATATAACAAATTAAGAATTAATTTCTAATTTAATTAAAAATGTTTTCACATTCAATAAATAATGGATGGGCATGAAGTATGACACACGTCAATTGTTTTAACCCTTCCATCATTCCATTATTAGTGGTTAAACCCCTATTTTTAGCAACTGTAATATATTGCAGTGCCGTATGCAATAGGAATTTCCCTACAAGTTCAATAAAATAATTGGATATTCTATTTATCTTTAATTTGGCTGATGATGTCGATCCTCTTTCTTTTGTGCAATTCATAATTCGTCTGAGAATTGTCAAAGTAGACGCCTTCTCCTTTTCATAGTCCGGAAACAAATTAATTGGTAAGCGATATTTAAGAAAAATATTTTTCACAGCTTCCTCAATATTTTCAACATTGTATTCCTCATTGTACAGGTCATATAAAGTTCGGTCTATATGACCGTAGGATTTGGCGGCCACTTGCACAAAGTGCAAGTAGTCCCACACTATTGGGATTGAGCCCTTATACTTATTTTTGGCCAAACGATTCACATTACAATTGTCAAGCACATATGCAATGCAATTGTTGTCTATTTTAGCGCCCGTCATATATCGATCCTAGAAATTTATCACTCCCAAAACAAGATCAGTGTCATAAGCGTCTTCCCTTGTTAGCATTTTTGCATACACGATTCCCAGTTTTTTGGCGTCAATAGTTTGGGCCATTACCACCAAAAAAGACGGTCTAAGGTTTTTCTCCAACTTGGGCCACTTTGACGTCGATGGACCATCATCATCAGGTGACGGCAAATCAGACGTCTCCTGTTGGAAGCACATTTTAATATTTTAATTGAATATACATATGTAAGTATTTTATATTTTATCAGTTGAGTATGCGCTAAACAATACGCTTCAGAGATCAATTAATCAACACCCAAGCAAAGTTCTATTTGGAGTGTCTCAAAGAGGAAAAGTGATAGATACGTTAAAAACGAAACTAGAGGAATTGAATAAGACTACCAACGATAGAGATTTGCGGAAAATTAGAAGTGAGGCAAGTAAAAATGTAGAGAAACTCCAAAATTACAACAAGTTACGAGTAGATTTGAAAAGAAAACGACCCCAGAGTTATAAGGCAGATGATTTGGTGATGGTTAAGAACTTCGATTCCCATGTAGGAGTATCTAAGAAATTAATTCCTAAATTTAAGGGTCCCTATAGAGTGACAAAAGTGTTGCGCAATGACAGATACGTCTTGGAGGATGTCGAGGGTTTTCAACAGACTAGGCTTCCATACAAAGGTGTGTGGGCGGTTGGCAATATGAGGCCTTGGCTAAACAGTTCAAACGATTAAGAGATCAGGAGCTCTCCTGTCAGGATGGCCGAGTTGTAGCAGTCACACATACATATATACCTTATGTCCCACACTACTGTTCTCTATTATGTCACACACTACTGTTCTTTATTGTGTCCCACACTACCCTTCTTTATCAATCCTATACTTATGCCACTAAACATAATTATATGCATCTTACTCTAGTCATCTAGTTATAAGTTCCACAATATGTACATACGTAGATCATAAGATAAAACAATAAATCAGTTCTTTAGAGTTCACCGAATAGACCAGACGTGCCTACAAATTTCAGAAGTGGGATAAAAGTGAAAATTTTTTGTCACTTTAAAGCGCACAGCCGCCTACAAGTTCAAAATATATAAAAAAAAAAAAAAAACAAAGAACTTTAAAATAAAAATGGAAACGATTAATGTGGATGAATACAGCGCAACACAACTGCGAAATTGGTTGGAAAATTTGGGACTTCAAAAAAGCGGCAACAAAGCGGCAATAAAGCGGCCCTGGCAGCACGTCTTAACTTGGTGCCTCCCGAAGCCCGAGGAACATGTCCACCATTGGAGGGCATAAAGGAGTCAAGCATTCTCATCGGCATCAATGGTGCCGCTGGCGGTGATGAAATTGGCGGTGATGAAATTGTCGATGATGAAATTGTCAATGATGAAATTGTCGATGAGGAAGGGGGTAAGCAAGCCAACGAGTCTGGTGATGAGACTGAGCGAGATGACGAGATAACGTCACAAAATTTCACGCAATTGGAACTTTTGCGACGCCGTTTGGAACTAGTTCAAGTCGAAAACTCAGTGCTCAAAGAAAAGTCAATGCACTGTTTACCGCCAAACAATGTGACCGTCGCTTCTGGAATAATAGAATAATAGAGTGGGTCTTCTCCTTTGTTAATTTTGATATCTCCCTAGAGGGTATCTTTTTAAATATACCCATGAGAGTTTTCTTCTCATTCGCCCCCAATATTTTTTTCCTAACTTCCTCAGTTTCCTTATGAAATTGGCTCACTTTGCAGTAAGCCTCGTGGCCCAATATACCTCTCCGGCAATGGCTTTTGAACCCACAAATGATGCATTTAAATATATATTTTTCAAATATCTCTTTTGCTATACAAATGTATAGGTGGTCCAATCTTTTCTTCTTCTGCACTTGCGCCATACAATTCAGGCAACTGGAGAACCTTTTTGTGCTATCTTTTGGGAACAATTCATCAATATTAAATAGTGATGAATTTTCCTCCGATTCCCTATTAAATAAATCCTTTAGCATTGCGTTATAGTCTGGCTCGGGACTCGGACAAAATAAATCCACCCCAAGGGAATCTGGTAAGGTTTGGTGAATGTTTGGACTCGGAGTCAAAAGCAAATTGTTGTTATCTCGGACAATGGACGGACTCGGATTCGGATTGGGATTGGGATTCGAGCTAGCAATGCCAATGGATTGAACAATCGGATTGTTATAATTGTATGGCGGAGTGCAGACGTTCATCATCTGTGGGTTAACCGGTATATTGGCCACTGGATGGGATGCAATTTTAACCTGAAGGGGTACTCTTTCTTTGGTACGCAGTACGGACACATTTTGTTGGTGGGCACGGACGATCAGATTTTCTTGGGGGGTTGGGTGACAATTTGTTCTATGGTAGCGGGTATATTAAAAATATGTTGGCGAGGGGGGTTATTTACAATATATGGGGAGGGGGTTGGGTGACAATTTGTTCTATGGTAGCGGGTATATTAAAAATATGTTGGCGAGGGGGGTTATTTACAATATGTGGACGAGGGGGGTTATTTACAATATGTGGGGAGGGGGGTTGGGTGACAATTTGTTCTATGGTAGCGGGTATATTAAAAATATGTTGGCGAGGGGGGTTATTTACAATATGTGGACGAGGGGGGTTATTTACAATATGTGGGGAGGGGGGTTGGGTGACAATTTGTTCTATGGTAGCGGGTATATTAAAAATATGTTGGCGAGGGGGGTTATTTACAATATGTGGGCGAGGGGGGTTATTTACAATATGTTGACGAGGGGGGGTATTTACAATATGTTGGCGAGGGGGGTTATTTACAATATGTGGGGACGGGGGTACGTTGACATTGCCAACAATCGCCGAATGAGAAGCTGGAGCTGAAGCTGCAGCAGAAGCGGGTGGTTGAAATTTGGTCGACGACAGCTACATATATAAAAACGAATACATTATGCAAATTATTGTAAAATAATAGTATTCTTACCAATCGATTTTGATCCTCAAGGGTTTTGCGGACCATTTCTTGGTTTTCTGATAAAAGTTTTACTTGAATTTGAATCTGAAATGATAATGTAATAAATTAATTATATGAAAAATCATCTTAATCTACATATGTAACGTGTTAAACAAACATTAAATGAATTTTAAATTATTCATACTTACTATTCGTTCCAATTGATCCATTTTAGGTATTACTTTGATTATAATTTTTATTTTTCCAAAAGTTTAAATTTTAGCTCCCCAAAAGTATAAGAAAATAGAGTGACCAAAAACTTTTTTCCATAGCCCAAGGAAAAATCTAACGACAATGAAATGTTGAGAAAGTTGAAACAATCATTGGGAAACTAAAGAACATAAAAGAAATCAATTAATTACTTAATTCAATAATGGTTTTATTTTCAATAAATATAACAAATTAAGAATTAATTTCTAATTTAATTAAAAATGTTTTCACATTCAATAAATAATGGATGGGCATGAAGTATGACACACGTCAATTGTTTTAACCCTTCCATCATTCCATTATTAGTGGTTAAACCCCTATTTTTCGCAACTGTAATATATTGCAGTGCCGTATGCAATAGGAATTTCCCTACAAGTTCAATAAAATAATTGGATATTCTATTTATCTTTAATTTGGCTGATGATGTCGATCCTCTTTCTTTTGTGCAATTCATAATTCGTCTGAGAATTGTCAAAATAGACGCCTTCTCCTTTTCATAGTCCGGAAACAAATTAATTGGTAAGCGATATTTAAGAAAAATATTTTTCACAGCTTCCTCAATATTTTCAACATTGTATTCCTCATTGTACAGGTCATATAAAGTTCGGTCTATATGACCGTAGGATTTGGCGGCCACTTGCACAAAGTGCAAGTAGTCCCACACTATTGGGATTGAGCCCTTATACTTATTTTTGGCCAAACGATTCACATTACAATTGTCAAGCACATATGCAATGCAATTGTTGTCTATTTTAGCGCCCGTCATATATCGATCCAAGAAATTTATCACTCCCAAAACAAGATCGGTGTCATAAGCGTCTTCCCTTGTTAGCATTTTTGCATACACGATTCCCAGTTTTTTGGCGTCAATAGTTTGGGCCATTACCACCAAAAAAGACGGTCTAAGGTTTTTCTCCAACTTGGGCCACTTTGACGTCGATGGACCATCATCATCAGGTGACGGCAAATCAGACGTCTCCTGTTGGAAGCACATTTTAATATTTTAATTGAATATACATATGTAAGTATTTTATATTTTATATGCTTAATCGCTTACCAAGTGGGGCAAAAACAATTCGTCCATTGAAAGGAAGAAAGGTGTGTGTCGAAATAGTTTGAACAATTTCATTCTATTAAATACGTTAACCGACTGGTCAGCATCCGAAACTTTTGAATAACAACAAACTCCTTCCTTAAAATTTTTCTCAGAAATTCTTTTCAAATTTTCAACATCGTTGAATTGTATGTATGTTGAACATGAGGCTGCCGACATCCATTTTTCCAAGTTAACAATAATTATAACTATTCTTGCTAAAAAAAAGAGCGCGAATAAATCTCGCCCCAACACCAATTTGCCCCTCTTGGCTATTCATTTCGCTGTACATATGGGGGGGTGGGTGTAAAAATGAAAAATCGCAGATTCTTGCTTCCCTTGAATAAGTGAAAAGCCATCACGTTTTCTAGCTGATTTTTGGCCTCAAAAGGCAAATTTTACATTTAAATTTGAAAATTATGAATTTTTTCACATATGTATGTATGTATATAATTATATTTAGAATTGTATATATATTTGGCAAATTATATTTATTAGCTCTTTTCATTTGCTAGAGTTAGTGGCGACTTAATATCGGAATAGTAATTATGTACTTGACTATGAAATGATATTTTAGAAATATTCAATATAAACTTCCTAACGCCCAGCCTACTTGGGCAGGTAAACGATTCGGCATCAAGTCTTTCTAGATGGCTCGCAATTTGGATTTAAAAAGTTCTCATAAACATTTAAATCTTTGTTGCGATTTACTAAAATTCAAATCACAATCTTCCAAGTTAAATTAAATGATTATTAACTTTTCCAGCCGTTCGAAATTCTGTCATTATCCAGCCAAGGTTTTAAGAAAAGCATTAAGATGATACTATTGTTTTAGAGTGTTCTACATAGATCGTTTATTATATTACATAAATTTGAAGTTTCGTGATTTTTGTATGCACATGCACTCTTTGTTTTGGTTTACTATAAATACTAAAATATTTTTTTAAAACTTGCAGGTATTTTTTGCTTGGAAACATAAAATTCACATTTTGTATATCAATTCATATTTTGGACGAGCTTTAGCTCCTAATAACTGCGTGTAGGAGAAGCTCCAATTTGATTTCAATTGTACCATAAAATAAACAAAGTTTTATCTTCAACATTACTTAAAATTAATTAAATGGGGTTTCTGAAATTTTACTTCCGCTTCTATTAGATCCTTTTGTTTTTTTTTTGTATATGCTGTTTAGGACAATTAACTGCACATTCCGCGGGCATGTGCAAAATGGAAAATCATCAGTAAATGTGTATTTCATTTTCATTGAATTATTGATTAAAATTCATTTAGGCTTCTATTCGCTTTTTTTGTGCGTTATGACCGCATCATCAATCTCCTCCTTTGGTTGATCCTTATCGTCCCAGCCCCAGGTGGCGTGGAAATCAATAAATGCAGTAGTCAAATTTAGAGAGTATTTGCCGAACTCAGCGGTCCTGTAGTCCCAGGGAAATACATGATGATAGTTGTGCCATCCTTCACCAAAAGCGAGTACAGCAACGAAAATGTTTTCAGAAGGATTAATGAACCTGTGAATCACAATAAATAAAATTTAGCAACGTTTCGAACGCTTTTTCCTTTTTGTCACTTACTTGTCATACGGGCGACCACGGAACATAGTGGCCACAAACCAGGCATTCATCGATGGTCTCACCCCAGTAGTACATGAGCCAGCCCACATGTGAAAAGAAGAAACCACGAGTAGCATTATGGGGATCGGGATCGGCATCGGTTTCCAAGTACTTGTGATGTACACGATGATCGCACTCAAAGAGCACGCCAGTGGAGTCCTGCTGCAATTTTGTGGCATTCTGTTCAGACTCAGCAGCAGCATTTGCCGCAGCAATCAGAGAGTCCGTTATGGACGGAGCGCCCGGCATGGGCATTCGGTGGCATATTGCAGCAGCTGTAAAGTAATAAAAATACAAAAACAATAAAAAGAAAAACAATAAAATTTAACTTGACATGCTTTGGGTGCGCCAATGTGGGACTTTAAAAGGCAGATAGTTGGTATGTTTAGAGGAAATGTTGCACTAATAAAGTATAGTTACCTCAGAAGGAAACCTGAAAATAAAAATCAATAAATTCAGCATTTCCATGCAAAAGCTTCTCATTTTAAATGATTTAAAATTCAGAATTGAAACACTTCTAGCAGTTGTTTGATGATATGAATCCAATTTTAAACGTTCTAGTAGATGAAATTTCAATGAAGTTGTCGAAAAAATACACAAGGGATTACTCATAAACAATTGGAAAAGTATAAAGGGAAATAAGGTTTATAGGAACATTGCTCACCAAACATTTGAATTACAAAATAGACAGATAAAAATTATTTTATAAATAAACCTGATGTAATGATGATGATGATAACAGATAAGAATTGAAACATTACTTAAAAAAAGACCATAATTTTGTAGGTGGAATCTATTTAGATATTATGAAGTTATATACAGTGGATGCCGGTTATAACGATCCTCAACCGATATTCGTACTAACCAAATCTTCTACGTATATAAGTAAAAGCGGTTAATCGATGAGCCCGTTATCGCTGTCTACTGTATACATACATATGTATGACAAAAACATTGAAAGGGCTTAATTTAGAATTATTTCCTGTGAAATGATTAAATGCAAAATCTTTTTTAGTTTTTTGAAGACAAAACAAATATTTAATTTGCCATTTAACAATAGCAGAATAGTCAAAGGTCGCTTAAATTTTAGTTGTTCAATATGGTATAGTGCAAATACAGTAAAAACTCCCTTAGGCGGACAGTGGTCGTTTCCGATTTTTTGTCCGTTGAAGAGAGGTGACAGCTTTAGAGAGAATTGCACAGAAAAAAAATGAAGCTCATTTAAGAGAACCGAATACAGCGGCCAGTTATGTGAGGTTTCAATGTAATAAGTTAAAATTAATTAATTTAAGATTAAGTACTTGAATTACTGTGGCCATTTGGCATAAAGATAAGGTTCAGATATTAAAATTAAACATGTGTAAAATAAAACTCACAGATACATATTTGCATATTACATAAATATAACTTTAATTTCAAATGCTTGTTTAAGTAATAGAAAAGGTTCTTAAAATTTAAAATTTTAATAGTCCAATGGAATCGTTATATAGGCATTTACTTTATCAATTTGCCTTTGTGAAATGCATTCACATATCCATATAACATTACGGGATTCCAATTGTTTTAATTTTATGTACGAATAAAAAACACCAAAATGAAATTGTTGCATATACGACTGAACATGTTTCTTTGCTTCAAGCATTAGGAATCGGTCTTCCAAAGTGATCAGGCCATCCGTATCCTTCTCAATATTTTCAAACATATAACTATATTCCAAAAAGAAACTGCAAGCATGACGTACAGCATCATAATCCAAGGCATTGGATAGAGTTACCAAACCACTGGGTGTTATATGGCCGCAATTGGGGAAAAGCTTAATTCGACCACTTGGACCCAAGTCGCTATTAATAGCATTCACGGCAATAATAATGGAACGACGATCGGCTTCAAATGCCAATAAATTGCACATAACATCGGCTGTGGTGCCACCCAAATTTTTACAATATTTGTAAAAATCTTCCAAATATGCCTTGTAGAGAGAACCGCGGAGAATCTCAACATCAATATCATAAAAGGATTTCTCGTTTAAGTTGCTTGGTATGAATTTGGCCAAAGGGGTATCAATTAATATGGCATTGAAGAGCTCATAAGAGTTGACGGCCACAGAAATCGCCTGGAGTTGATCAAAAAGTCCCAGTGGATGGCACAATGTCAAAAGTTTTTTCATATGTCGCTTATTATTGTGTCCAGCTACTAGCATACACACATTATCGATCATATAAGGAAAGCGTATATATTCCAAGAATGTGGATAGAGGCTCAGTGCTATGATCCCGTAAATAATAATACTCCGTTAATAGCCGTTCACGTAAACGCTTCTCAATCATTTCTACTCGAATGGGGGACTGATCTTGAGAAAAAATATTTCCATATTCAGTGCTCTGAAGGTTAACTTTAATATCTTCCAAAGTTTCGCACTGCGTTAAGTTCAAATAATCTGAATGTCTGAGCATTGCATTCTTAAATCCCCGAGTTAGGCCTTCTAAGTACCCGCTCTCTGAATTAAATTGGAAGCTAAACGTCATTTTTAGAAAGCAAAGTTATAAATAAATGACAGAAAAAACAGTTTTCACTTAGTTTTGAATTTCTTCATAGCGCGCTGAACTAATTCGGGCGACTCACTTTGAGTACTTTCAGCGTTGCCAGCATTTGTAGTTTATTTATCAGCTTGGCAACACATGTAACAATTTCAATTGAAATAACTTAACGTCCATTAAGTTCTCAGCAAAAATCAAAATCAAAATGTATGTTTAATCAATTAAATAATCGAAAAATAATACAAAATTCGGAAGAGCGAGTCAATAAGTGTTTATTAATAATGTCTTCAACGACATAACTATGTGTAAAACGCCATGTCCTTGAGCACTTAATTCAAACATCAAAATTAAATGAAATCAAAAAGTTTTAATGCCGACTTGTGCATAAAATATTAAAGCACAATACTGTGTATCACAATATACTTAACAATTTACAGATTTAAAAAAAAACGTTGTTAAACCTGTCTATTGAAATTATGTTGTATATATATATATATATATATATAAGACGATATTTCAATCCCGGGCTAGTACCATCTGTTGGTAACACGATCTTGTAGATATTGTATGTAATATTTCCAATATTTGCTTTGTTAAATATTAAATTCCTAATTAATATTTGACTTACAACTTAACTTACATCGATTTGATGGTGGTGACAAAACATTGATCATTTGCGTAATATCGAACCAATCAAACTATATCGATGATATATGAATAATATTTCCATCGCTTTTTAACTCATATTAATTTTGGCTGTGTGCGTTGAAAGTGAAACTTTTGACAAGTTAAAAGAAAAGAAAAATTGAAGCGATATTATGGCAGAAAAAAATACAAACATTTCCTCGGATTGGACCCTCGACTGCGTTACTTGTCCCTATGACAAGACTCATCGCATCCTTCCCCATCGTTTGGTTTTGCATATGAACCGTTGTGCCCGAAACTATTGTGGTGCGAAATTGGTTAGATGTCCGTTTAATATTTCCCATGTATTAACGGTGTCAGAAATGGAGGTAAGACTTACAGTGCCACAATTGTATTACCTACATACATACATACATACATACATATATCTGAATGCGTATCCATATTTTCTCTAATTTTTAGAATCATGTCGGTTCATGTTTGGATAGAGCGACCCTTTATCAGTACCAAAATCCAGATGTATTGCCATCACAAAGTAATTCCATGCCAGAGGTTTCTTATCCCCAAACGAACTTAACAGAAACGACCCAGGATTGGGACAAAGAACCCGACGTTGGTTCCTACGATCCCTCAATTTATTGTAAAAACAATCCTATTGTACGCTGTATTCGTGGTGAATCAGCCTCGGTCCGTCGTGAATTTCGAGATCTTGAGCGCAAACGTTTCCGTTCTTTTTTCAAAGAATCCGGCTTAGGATCAGCTGGGGAAGCCCCTAACAAAGTCACTGAATTTGGCCTTGATGGGGATAAACAGTTGGAGAAACGCTCCCATGATGCCAAGGATCAGGAAAACCAGGACGATGTCGCCAAGAATAAGTAAATCTGGACAAATTTTACCTTATATATGTAATTGTTAAAGCCCCATCAGAATAAAATGAAAGGTTCTGTCATAACTTTATTTTAATTTGTTGTTGAAGGCTGAAGTTTTCTGTAATAGTTTTATAAAATATTCTCAACTGAGTTTATTGGAATTTGTTGCAATTATTTTGGAAGTACACTGAGTCCCAAAAAGTATTGGCAAAGTAGCGATTTCCAAGTTCAAATTGTTACTTTTGTTTTAACAGGCAGGTAACCAAAATATAAAAGTAACTATTGATAACGGACTATTATCTATCTATTAAATAAACCAAGTTATATTATATGTACATACATATGTATGTATTCATTTAGTATACATACATAAGCAATTATATGTACCTGTTCTTCTTAATCAACTTCAGCCAAGTTAATCTATTCATACTAACAATCAAAATAAAGTACTTGAGGAAAGCTTTTGTAAGCCAAATTTATTATTTGAATCCCATAGCTATATGTTATAAACCGAAATATTTTTTTATATGAAGAATAGTTAGTTATATGGGCACCTGGGTACTAATACCTTTTGTGTGGTATTTTTATTTAGTGTATTTGAATGAGTAAAAAATTACATAATTTACAAAAAGTTTCGACCTCTACGCAGTCGGTAGGATTCGAACCTACGCTCCCAGAGGGAATCTGATTTCTAGTCAGACGCCTTAACCGCTCGGCCACGACTGCTTGATGTTTTGGTACGTTTTGTTTCAATTGAAAAAGAGATAATAAATTAAATAATAAATAAAAAGGATAAAATAAAAAAATATTAAAAAAAAATAGAACACCATCCCATCGCAGCTGGTAGGATTCGAACCTACGCTCCCAGAGGGAATCTGATTTCGAGTCAGACGCCTTAACCACTCGGCCACAACTGCTTGTTGTGCAGATAAAAAGAATCTAAATATGAAAAAACAATAAGTTAGAAGAACAAAAATATATAAAAGAAAAATATTTCTTACTGAACAAAAAAAAAAAAATTATTTGCTGTTTATAATAAACAACATTTGTAGGGAAATGTACTAACGATTTTTTTAAAATCTTTTTTTGCACTTTACTATACTCTGTTATATAGACTGTTAATGCTTAATTTTTTAATTTTCGAGAATAAGAAAACAGTAGTTTACTGATTTTAAAAAAGTCAAGAAATTTGTTTAGTGATGTTTAGTTTGTTTGTTAATTCATTAAATCTGTTGATGGCGCTAATTTTTAAACATTAGCAGATTCTGATAGTTAACAGTATCATAAGCGAGCATTCTGTTTATTAACAGTTGGCTTCTATTTAATAAGCAGACTCATGAATGAGTAAGATGTTGTTGATTTAAATTTCGAATTTTCACAACGTGTGGGAGCGTTTTTATTTACAGGTTCGAAATTTATTTACGGTTTAGTTTCGAACGAACGCTGAAGAAAACAAGAGTGTTAATATTTGTTTAAAAAGAATTATTGAATAATTGAAACATACGAACAAAATGCACAGCAAATTATTGGATGAGGTGGGTACATATTTAATAAGTTTTGATAAAGCATACATATAACAAATCGGGAGTTAACTTAAACACTCCGAATTTTAGATGTTCTTATAGTATTTTAAGTATTGTATCTAAAATGTGTTTTAAATTCTGAGCAATCTATGCTAACTCATGTATTTATAATATAGTGAACGAAAGTGTTTCAGAATACTTCTTCGATTGGATGATTTACGAATTTGATAGTCCCTGCATATAGGTGCAAGGTATGTTTTGAGATAGCAACATATTGATCAAATATATAACAAATGCTATGTATATATCGACCAATTAGGTCAATCGGACCCCCCCTGCAAGGGTACAAAAATAATCCCTTTCCTTACAAACAAAAGTTTGTTTTGATTTTTTTTTTTCATTTGTCTTAGTTTGCAATCTATTTTTATGATCATCGATTAGTTAGTCATCGACATGATCTTTTCTTCTATTGTGCACTGGTTCGAGTGTCATCAGTTTATTTACAATCATCAACATCTTCGTAAACATTTACCAGGGAAAAACTGATGCGGAAAATTGTTCCCATTCTTTGTTATTTTTCGGACAAAGATGACTGACGGAATTCTTGGTAAACCACCAAATTGAGGAAACAATTTTATTATTCTCATTATTTTCTTTTTTGTTAATATTCTGGAGTATTTCCAGAGAGCAACACGAGCAATTCTTAAATTTTAAAATATATTTAAATTTCAGCCACGTTAGGCAAAAGTGTAATTTATTTGCAGAACTGGTTTCTCTGCTTTGTCGATAATATGAAAGTTAATATTAACTAAAATATGAAAACAAACTTGGGTAAATTCTTGCTTAACAAACAATAATTTATCAGCTGTATTATGAAATCATTCCCTCCCCTTTTCACTGCAATACTATATGTACTATATGAAAGTCAATTGCATATGTGCAATATTATCAAATCCGTTACTAAATCAAATCAAACGGTTACGATTATGTTATGACACTCTGGAATTAAATGTGTGACCCTCAAATCTCGTTTGTAATTTTCCATGCACACGCCGTGTACTAGACCTACATATGTATGTGTGTACATCCAGATTACCAATTATTTCTCCCTGCTGACATTTGAATTTATTTTTGTAAATTCATCAAAATATAGAAATAGTTAAAGGTGCTACCAGCTGATTTGCTTTCCGATCACTGCAGGTGGACATGAGGTTCCGTTGCTTGAGTCACAGCGACTATTTTTACTCTCGATTTTCATTTTTCATTTTTATTTCATTTAACAAACACTCAAAGCATCATAAGGCACCCCCACAATAATTTCCCAGCAAGAAAACAACTGTATCAAAGAATTTTAAATACTCTTTTCTTTATTTTTGTTAACTTATGAAAATTTTGAGAAAATTGTTTATATAGAGAAATTGTTGGAATTTAGATTTAAATAAACAATTTCTTCTTTTTTAGTAAAAAATCAAGTTAAAAATTCAAAAATTATATAGAAAATACTTAAATAAGATAATTTTCAAATTGTTATTATTGTTAGTACAGTCCAAACGAACATTGACTAAGTATTTGGTTCAACCTTTTTTTTTTTTGCTATGGAAAATGTGTGAATTTTTAATTTAACGTTGAGTGATTTCAATGAATGAGCACGAATTTCGATTCTTCTTGCTATGTTTTTTGCATGTCAAATAGAATTAACATTTTGACATGCATAGGAATTTGTTAATTAGTTGGCAACATTTGAATGGCAAACAAATTGAACAAAGCATAAACTGTAAATGTGATAAGCCAAGTAAGTGGTTGGGGGGGGAACGCGTGTGTCCACTAAAACGGTATTTCGATGGGTTAGTCCGGTCGGTCGGTCAGATAATATGCCAGACTAGACGGCGCGCTGATAAGAGGGAATAATGCTCAGTAACTAGTTGATTATTATTATTTAATTTAAAGACCTTCACCCGCTTAAATAATAATAATAGTAAATTATTTCATTTATATTCACAGCTCAATGAAAATGGCTACATTGTCATCGAGGATTTTTTAACGCCGGAAGAGGTTGATTCACTGTATCAAGCCGGACGTGCATTATGTCTGGAGGCTCCTCAAACAAATCGGAAAATCTTTAGCACCATTAAAACAGAAGATGCTCACAGCAAGGAAATATATTTCCTGGAATCGGGTGACAAAGTGCGATATTTCTTTGAGAAGGGAGCTGTGGGCGAGGAAGGTCAATTACTGGTCGATCCCATGATTGCATTAAACAAAGTGGGTCATGCCCTTCATGTGGAGCATCCAACATTTAACGATGTCACATTTAGTAATCGAGTGCGGGAAATTTGCTGGCAATTGAATTACAATCGTCCTGCAGTCTGTCAGAGCATGTATATATACAAGAATCCTGGAATCGGAGGAGAGGTTATCCCTCATCAAGACTCCTGGTATCTGCACACAGAACCTAACTCTGCGGTGGGATTCTGGTTTGCTCTCGAAGATTGCACTTTGCAGAACGGTTGCCTTCAGTTCATCAAGGGATCACACAAAAGTGGAGTTCATCGTCGCTATTCACGTAATCCCGATAAGGATGCCAGTGAATTAATGGTCTATGATCGTGCTGCTCCCATTTATCCACAATCTAGTTTTACTCCGCTTCAAGTGAGCAAAGGTAAGTGGGGATTCAAATAATACTTCTTAAAACATAAATAATTAATCCATTTCTTTGTTCTTTTTAGGCACTTGCATCATCATCCATGGCAATGTTGTCCACAAAAGTGAACCAAATCGCTCCCAGAAGAGTCGCCACGCCTACACTTTCCATGTCATTGAGACTGAGAATAATGTTAAATATTCAGAGGATAATTGGCTACAAGCGCCGCAAGATAAACCTTTCCCACTACTTTTTGAGCGAAAGGATTAGATTGAGATGGGCTAGTGATTGTTTTTGGTATTCTTTCCATATAAGATTTTAGTGATTTTTAAGCTAATGTACATGACAGTATATATGTACAATTACTCATAAATAAAGCATAATGAAACCATTTAAGAATGTCACAGGAATAGATCGTTTGATCCTAAAACTAGATCAAAACATTGTATACATAAAATAATAGTTCCATTCAACAATTTGTTTTCTTTAATATATTTTATAAACAAAAATCTTATTTTTATCGTTTTTTATATTATGCTTTTGGTTTTATATGTATATGGTACATGCATATGCTTAATCCTTCAGGAGAAGTTTACTATTATTTCATCCTCTATTTTTAATGATTTTGCAAAACTGATAAAGGTTGGGTGTATATATTTGATATATGAACATATTAACATATATGTATGTACAGATCTATGATTTTTCTATAGTATTCTCATCATCGCTTAGAGAAAGTCTTGAAAACATAATTTATTTGAGTTTGCAATGAAATTTTTTGTATAATTTATCCATACATTAAATTTCGCTATATATTCGCTAAATAGTTTTACTCTTTTATAGTACAGACTAATTTAAAATATTACAAAATATAAAATACGAATTCAGTTTGGAATAGAACAAGATCAAGGAGTGTTTCCACAGGTTTAAAAATTCTTTTAGCAAAAATAATTGCCATTTGTTCACAATTTTATAATTAAATTTTGTACAAGTTTTTTCTTCTTTAATTTTTGTTCCCTTTTATTATACTTGAAATCTTAAAATAATTGTTGATATTAAGGATTATCTCTAACTATTCTAAATTTATGTAAATAGTTAAAACTTGGTCAGTCAGTTTTTGTAACAAAGTCAAAAAGTTTTGAGCGTTAACAAACGTCTTTTCAATATGCTTCATAAAATATTTCTAATTTTTTTAAAAGTATTAATTTTTATAAATTATTATTTTGTGAAAAGTATTAATATGATATCTAAATCATTTTTACAATTGAATTTATACGCATTAAAAACAAAAAGGGAGTAAAATGCACTTAAAGGAAAAATATGTAAAAAAGATGATATGATGAGTATATTTTCAATCATGTTAAATGGATTTTTTTTCAATTCAGATTTTAACAAAAATTATACGATATTGTTGAAATTGTACGAGATTTCAAGATTTTCCTGATTTTCATTTTGATAATAAATGAAATAGTTCATTTAATACTTCAAGTAATGACTAAAAATTCAAATTTTCTTTTCAAAATAAAATGGTTTCGATTTGACATTTTTCGGTAAGCTTTCGAAGTGATAAAAAAATAATTTACCATTATCTGGACAAGAACATACTCATTAACCTTCCAGATAGATTATATACATATGCATACAGATCATATAAACAAGTATTTCAAGTTTTTTCGCTCACAATCGCAAAATGTAAACAAATTATAAAGAGCGATAAGGGAACGTTAGTTAAGAAACAGTGAGTACAGTGAAGACTCACAAGATGGTAGCGAATAATAAGTATATCAAATGTATAGCATGTGTCTTTTATAACTAACATTCACTGTAACCTAAATTGTGTATCTCAAATTACGGTCTTTTATTATTATATTCGTAAATCCCACATGTGGCAAAAACTGTTTAAATTTGATCAAATTATCTGTATCCGTCAACGCGTTGGCGTTATAATCATAGAAGTAAATCAATTTTGCTGGACAACCAGTGTTGCCAGGTTTTGTGAGCCGAAAATAGCAAAACCGGCACTCACAAATAGCTGAAAATGCTATTAAATAGCTAAAACGGCAACGCTGTGGACAACAGCGATAGACATAATAATAACAAACTTGATCAGTTCTCAGTGCTGTTTGAACTGGCAAACACAACGGATCGAGAAATATATTATACATACACGGACTAAAATATTTTTTAAATGGCTTCAACCAAATGGGAAACGAATGAAGAATTGCAATACTTCAGAGAGTATCTCCGTATACCCAGTGTCCATCCAAATCCAAATTATGGTAAGTATATACGATCATACAAATATTGTTTTCATTATTTAAGCTATACTTTTAATTTTCTAGATGAGTGCTTAAGATTTTTAGAAAATCAGGCTAAATTATTGGATTTTCCTTTAGCAGTTTACTATCCTCTAAATAAAGATAATCCCGTTGTTATATTAACCTGGCTAGGATTGGAACCAGAACTTCCATCGATACTTCTTAACTCTCATATGGATGTTGTGCCAGTATTTCCTGAGAATTGGACACATCCACCCTTTGGAGCGGATATTGATGAGGAAGGTCGCATATTTGCCCGTGGAACTCAGGATATGAAATGTGTTGGAATGCAATATCTGGCAGCCATAAGATCCCTAAAACGGAATGGAGTCAGATGTAAACGCACCATACACATCTCCTTTGTGGCCGATGAGGAAATGGGGGGACGCCAGGGAATGCGTCCATTTGTTCATACAAATGAATTCCGTTCCTTAAATGTGGGCTTTGGATTTGATGAGGGCCTAGCCTCACCCACCGAGGAGTTTCCCGTCTTCTATGCCGAACGGAGTGTGTGGCGTAAGTAAAGTAAATAATCGAAGAATTTATTCATTTTAATAAAAATATTCTTTTTGTAGGAGTTTACTTTAAAATTAGTGGATCAGCTGGACATGGTTCGTTGTTGTTACCAAATACCGCTGGTGAGAAATTGAACTATATTTTGGGTAAAATGATGGAACTTCGTCAGGTGCAAGTTGAAACGTTGGAGAATAATCCAGAGTTTAGTATTGGTGATGTGACCACAATTAATCTAACCCGTGTCGAGGGTGGAGTGCAGAGTAATGTTGTTCCACCACAAATGATAGCGGGATTCGATTGCCGTTTGGCCCTTAATGTCGACCATCAGAAGTTTGAAGCTCAGGTATAATCTCTTTATTATAAAACTGGACATTTTTCATAAGATTTCTCTATTGACAGTTACATCAATGGTGTAAGGAAGCTGGTGGAGGGATCGAACTGGAATATGAACAGAAGCAACCACGGGTACAACCAACAGCTACCGATGAAAGTAATCCCTTTTGGTTGGCCTTTAAGGAGGCCACCGATGAGCTGTGAGTTTTTAAGACCATTTAAATTTAAACTGCTTCTAATATTAATATTTTTACAGAGATCTTGTAATCAAACCTCAAATCTTCACTGGTGGCACAGATAGTCGCTATATACGACAAGTGGGAATTCCTGCTCTGGGCTTCTCACCCATGAATAATACTCCAGTTCTCTTACATGATCATGATGAATATCTACAGGCTGATATCTATTTAAAGGGTGTCGAAATCTACAAAAAGATAATAACAAATGTGGCTAATGTTTAGCTAAATTTAAACGGGAATAAAAATATATATATCTATATCTTAGTGTCTATGATATTTTAAAGATAAGACTTAATTACCGGAATCTTCTTAAAGCCATATCATATACAATGTCTGGCAGTTTATGTCGCGTGTTTGAAAGAAACTAACGTACTTTAAGATGAGTTCGAACATTTGGGAATCCAATGAAGAATTGCAATATTTTCGTGAATATTTACGTATTCCAAGTGTACATCCTAATCCAAATTATGGTTGGTATAAAGATAATATAAATTATAGAAACTCTCTTTAAATGTATCATTTATAATGATTATTTAGAACCCTGTTTGGAGTTCCTTCGTAAGCAAGCCAAGTTGTTGGATTTGCCTATAAATGTTTATTATCCAGCCGATAAGGAGGCACCTGTGGCTATTTTAACCTGGCAGGGATTGGAACCAGAACTTTCATCGATACTTCTTAACTCTCATATGGATGTGGTGCGAGTATTTCCAGAAAATTGGACCCATCCTCCCTTTGGGGCTGATATAGATAACGAGGGGCGTATCTTTGCCAGAGGTTCTCAAGATATGAAAAGTGTTGGAATGCAATATTTGGCAGCTATAAGAGCTCTTAAAAGGAATGGAATCAAGTTGAAGCGAACTGTACATATATCATTTGTTGCAGGTAAAGTAAAACAATTCAAAAATTCAAAAAATCTTCAAAATAACTATCCATTTAGATGAGGAAGCGGGTGGCCGTTTGGGAATGGCTCCTTTTGTGGTTTCTGAAGATTTTCGTAATCTAAACATAGGATTTAGTCTGGATGAAGGATTAGCTTCACCCACAGATGAGATACCAGTTTTTTATGCAGAGCGCACAGGACGAAGTAAGAATTATATAAAAATATTCCCTACTTGAAATTAAATCCATCTTGTTCAAGGTGTAACCTTTAAAATTAGCGGAAGAGCTGGCCATGGCTTACTTCTCCTGCCAAACACTGCTGGGGAAAAGATGAACTATATTCTGGGCAAGATGATGGAGCTTCGACGCAGTCAGGTTGAACGACTGGAACAGAATCCAAATCTCAGTATTGGGGATGTTACCACAATAAATCTTAATGCTATAGATGGAGGAGTCCAAAGTAATGTAGTTCCTCCAATGATGAGTCTCTTTTTCGATTGCCGCGTAGCACTCGATGTTAATTTGGAGAAATTTGAAGCCGATGTGAGTTTTTATCTTATTTTAAACTATAAATAAATCATAAACTATATGTTTTATAGCTGCATAGATGGGCTAAAGAAGCTGGTAGCGATATTGAAGTGGAGTTCAATCCTTTTCTCAGAAGGCCTCATACCGCACCCACTGTGACTAATGAAACGAATCCCTTTTGGGTGGCCTTTAAAAAGTCCACCGATGAATTGTAAGTTAATTACCATGGCAAAAATTGATTTAAAATATAAACTAATGTTTCTATTTTTTTTTTTTTGCAGAGGCCTCAATATCAAATTGTTAGTATTTAATGGCGGAACGGATAGCCGTTACCTGCGACAGGTGGGCATTCCGGCTTTGGGCTTTTCTCCCATGAATCAGACTCCTGTTTTGCTTCATGATCACGATGAATGGCTTCATGCAGATACCTATTTGAAGGGTATAGAAATATATAAGAAAATAATAACCAATGTGGCTAATGCCTAAGTTTGAATGAGTTTAATTGTGACTTATTCCTGATAATTTGATTATTTAAAAAATTCTTTTAAATATTATTTTTGTAAATGGAAATTCAATTTCAAATTATGATAATAATGCATTAAAATATCTACATATATCCTTGTGAAATAGTGGTTTTCTTATAATTACGAGATTCGTTATACATCAGAATTCTTCTCATTCGAATCTTAAGAGAAATCGGTAATTAAATGTCAATAGATAAATCTGAAACAATCCTTGGTAAGGAGAGTTTAGTTGAAATCGGTAATCGGTAGTTAAATTAGTTATATCAAATGTGAAAATTGATTAAAAATATGTAACTTTTATTCCGTTTTATTTTTAATACAAATATTGAATATTATTATTAAAAATATGTAATTTTTATTCCTTTTTATTTTAAATACAAATATCGAAGTTGTTTGTTGTCTGATACTCAGAAAAATCATGTTTATATTGTTTTTTAATATCGAATAAATCATTTATTAAAAGACAAATCCGTCAGTAAAAGGATTATCTTCATAAGTTACATCTACAGTTAAACTTCCCTATGGTGAATTTCTTTATAATGATGTTATCCGTATAATGAAAAAATTTCAAAGATATGTCCTTCTTTCTTGTTTTATTTTTAGTTTATGTATCATAAATTCTATATAATGAAGTTTCTTTATAATGAGGTTTATTTCTAGTTTTTTGCGACTTCCTTAGAAGGAAGTTGTACTGTGTATGCATTAAAATATGAATTAGCTTTGAAACAAACGTAATTAAAGTAAAATAATTGAACTTTATTTTATTATTTTCACTGAAGAAAGTTTAAAATGATTAATACATAAGTATATGTATTATTAATTGAATTAATTAAATGTATTTAAAGCATACTTTCTGGCTGTAAGCAATATAATTCATTGCATACTTCTAGTTGCTTAGTATTTACAGGTCTCATCCCCTATAAAATATAATATATTTATAGCTAGATACATTTCTATCTACATTTTAAGGTTTCGTATTTTGAGAGTAGCTAAAGAACAGCGGAGAAAAGTGATGACAAAATAAAATAGGACTATTGCCAGATATTTATTTAACATATTTGTAGTATAGTTGGGAGTATTACCAAAATATTAAAAAGAGATTATAAATTTAATTTTTCAAATACATTGTTAGTGATTAAGGAATTCACTGGGAAAGAGAAGAATAGGAATATTTAAGTATTTTTTTCATTAAAAAGTCTTCATTTTTTTTTATATTATTCTTCAAATAATTTATAGACAAACAAAGCAAATTTTTCAGATTTATCCAAATGTAAAGAAAGCGAATAAACTTTCTTTATTTTCAAATAACTCTATTCAAGAATTATAATTTTTGTAGATTTATGTATCAATGTCTATATTATAGGTTTATATAGTATATATACATATTATTTATATTATATTATTTTTATTTATTGATTTGAACAAACATCAAAGTTTTTGCACTAATAAACTATTCTATTGCTAATTTCTTGTTATACTAAAATGTAGTTTAGGGTTTTGAATTATCTGTGAATTACTATATTTATATATTTACTAATAGAAAGAGTTAAAAAAATGTTGCTCATTTATTTACTACAACTATTATTATTACGACTATACTTGGATTTCAAAATAAAGTATGCCACAATTACTTAAAATTATACTAAATATACAATTGCAGCTTTTATGGTCTAAACTTAATTATTAAAATATATAAAAATATATACATACAATCATTCTTCAACTAAATATAGAATTATAGCCTTTATGGTCAAAATTTAAGTTTAAAAATATATAAAAATATATAAAATTGGTCAACTTGATATACAATTGCAGCTTTTATGGTCTAAACTTAATTATTCAAATATATATAAATATATATAATTCTTTATCCAAATAAAATTACATACGTAAACATTTACTAAAGTAGTATTTCGAAATATTGAGTTAGTCACGTCCTCAAGCCGGCAAATAACTTTCAAATCAAAAGAATAGAAAGGTCTCAAAACTGTTAAATACATATATTTACTATATGTTATACATACATATAAACATCTTGATTATTTAAATCAAATATTTAACTAAGAGTCAAACATTTCTCAATTGTTAACTAAAACTTTTTTTCCACCTAAAAATAAAGAAGAACAAAAACCTACACAATGTCTATATATGTATATATATACATATATCTTAATGGCAAAGTAATCGTTGTCCAGAAGCAGGGAATATTCCTGATGGGACAATTTTTATACAAGTATTTTTTGTGCTTCTTTTAGCTGGTCTTAACTTGGCTTTGTCTTTTGGTCTTTTCTTTCTCTTTCTCTCTTATTTTTTTTGGCCCCTTTTTATAAGTATGTAATGTTCTTTCATGTTGCAAAACGATTTGTTGGACGCAAGATTTATGAACTTGTTTTCTCTGACAGCCGACAGTGGTTAAGGTAACACACACACACACATGAATACTAGTTGTACCTGTGTGTGTGTGTGTGTGTGTGTGTGCGTGAACATGCCGCCTAATTAGAAGATTTTAATTATCTGTTTTCAATCAGCTTCCATTGAGATAATGATAATAATACTCGGCTGCTGCTGCCTTGTTTTTGTCGCATTTTTTTTTTATAATTTTTTTTTATTTTGTTTATTTTGCGGTTGCCTTGTGGCCATTTAAGCCAAAATGTTGTTGACATTTTACTGGCTAGTGTGTTGTGTTGGTTGTTATTGAAGGTGTTGTTTGGTATCGCATCCACGCGCATGCTGCCAATAAATGCTGTCAATGTGTCCTAAATCGATTAGAATTGATTTTGAAGAGCTCGCTGACAGGACAGAACAGGACAGGACCAGGCCAGACCAGAGACTGGACTTGGGATCTCATACCCCATCATTCTGTGTACAATGGCGCGGATTACAGTTGTCTGTCGTGTTCCGTCCCAATCCCATTTTCCTGTGCCCTGCCTGGCCAAAAGGAGGCGATGTTGCTGTCATTGACGATTTATGTCAAATGCCACAACGACGTCGACGACGACGACGACAACGACTACGGCACAATATTCAAATTCTTTGCATTCACTCATCACTTCCAAAATCCCCCTACCCCACTCCCAAATGGGGGGACGACGGCATAAGCTTTTGAAGCCCTGAGCTATAAGAATTATGGGTGCTCAGCATAAAGAAATACCTGACCAAAGGGCCGTTTCAATATTATTCCAATGTATAATGATATATGTATATATAGATTTTTTAAGAACTTTTAAGTCAACCCATTGGTTGGTATATCCAACCTAGTTAAACTCACAAATTGAATTGAAAATCAAAATTTCTTCAACTCTAATGGTTTTGGCAAGCCAACTGAGAATGATTCATCTGGCCATGGCTATTCTTATCCTCAAGGCGTTTTACACGTTGCGTTACTTTGATTTGACAGGATTCATTGTCTCCGGCACTTCAATGACTTCTCTGAGACGTGAATCTCAGTCAATGCGTATTGACATTTTAAATGTGCCCCATCACTTTTTGGATAGAGGTCGGTCTGGTCCGCTGAATTCGCTGATGGAATTCATTTAAATATATTTTGTACCCAAGGGGGCATCCGATGGGCTTTTCGCATAAAAGTTTAGTGGGCAGTAAATTGGGGCAACAATCGTATGAAATTTATAAACGATTTCACATTTCGTGAACGAAAACTGAGAGGATTGCTCCACATTGATTGACTTGTGTCACTTTGTCTCATTTGTCAGACGAACGCCTTGGTAGGTGATTCGCTCTCTGGTCCCAGATCCGTGGTCCTTCTGTTGGCGGTGGCGCTTAAGTGTCAGGTGTCGGTGTCTCTCTCAATTGAAATATCTGCCCCACCTTATACCCACGGTAAATGACAGCCGCCTGCATTCAAATGCCCATCAAGGAGAGAGAAAAAAAAAATAAAGGAGAAAACAGAAGTGAATTGTTACACAGTTGAACGGGCAGTAGAAGCAGCAGCAGGAGCAGCAGCGTATCCCTTTAGGCAATATCCTGTAGCAAATCCTACAAAACTCTCGTATATGCGATTTTATGACAGCTCGATGGAGGCGGGTTGAGCTAACGGAAATGTCCTGCCTGCTAACCGGAGATATGTTTCATATCCGCCCATACTTATCCCCAATCGCATTCCCTTCCACATACATGGAACTGGAATCGTATGCATTGCATTCATTTTGCCATTGAATGAGACTGTGACAGCAAAGATTTGTTTGTTTGCCAGTCAGTTAGTAGCCAGTGGAAGATGGACTCGAAAGGGTTTCATCCGCATAATGCCCCAACAAATATGTATCCATCCTTGATTGAAGCGTATTTCCCAAAGCCTTCAATACAATTCTGACAGCGCACTAAACCCCTGTCCAAGATGTCCAGATTAACGCAATTCCGCTATTAACATGGTCATTGATGAAAGTTTATTTCAAAAATGCTTGCCAAACTGAAATTTTGTTAACTGAAATTTTGTTAAATGGCAGTTGAAATATGGCAGAAATATTTTAAACATTTTATTCTGTACAAAGGGACCAAAGGAAATTGAAATATGTCGGGAAGAGAAAATAAAACTTAAAACTAACCTTAGAAGAACATTTTGTAAAGTTTCAGATAATGGTTAATTATTTAAGTTTATTTCAATTTTATTGACTGAGATTTTATTTAACTTAATTTTATATTTTCAAGTTGCCTTCGTTCTTTAACATTTATTATAGTTTAATTTATGTTTTAGCTAAGGGCTTTTTGAAAAAATTGAATTATGTTTAAAAATAAACCTCATATTTACTTATAAATATTGTTTAAATATTATATGTGTTAAAACATTTTAAATGTTTTAGGTTTCCAAATCATTTTCATTTTTCAGGAAGTAAATATTTATTGTTCCTATTTCAGAAATTCAATAAGTCTTAAATGCTAAATTAATAAATTTGATTTATTTAGTTATTTATACTTGTGTCTTTTTCTTGGTTAAAGAAAATAAAATCTTTAACAAAATATTATTTGAATTATAGTTTAAGATACAATATAAAACACAACTTAAAACATCATTCTATACATAATTTTAAATGTTATTTTAAAAATCATTGAAAACGTAATTAGAAACGTATTTAAACACAAAGAAACTACAAATATTGTTGGTATAATTAAAAGACATTTTAAAAAACTGTTTAGCTAATAATTTATCAGATTTCAAATCTCTGTAAAAAACTATAGAAATTGATCAATTAATATTTCATTTATACTTTATACAGCGCAACCTGAATATATGTGAATCATTCGTGTTTAACTAAATAGAAATCTTTATACTTTAATTTCTATATCATCCGATATCTTAATGGTTAAGACTTTGATCCTAATATTAATCGAAATCTTTATAGATTTTACTTTATTTCTTACATTATTTTAAATAATGTTATTCCAGATTTGCTACCTTCAAAGATAAACGAAATGTTATAATTAATTTCTAAATTATGGAAATAAAATAAATGATAATATATGTATTTTTTTTCACAGAAAATAATATTTGAATATATTTGAATATATTAGATTTAGTATCTGTAATAAATTCCTTTGGCTTTCTGCGAGAAATGCTTTCGGGTGTGGGTTGGAATTTTCTATATTATCATTTTTATTATTTCATATAGAAATTTATTTATCCAATTGGTTTTTAGCAAGGCTTTTGTATAAACTAACATAAAACTGATTTTATCAAGTTTATAGAAATTTTTAGTTCTGTCATCAGAAATTAAATCAATTTTGGTTATTCAAATCTTTATTATTATTTATAGACTCTATTTTAGCAATTCGAGATCTTAAACAGATTTCGCAAAGATAGATAAATGTGATTCGAAATCAAAGGCTGACAGCAAATTGGCATATATGGCATATATTTAATAATAGATAGAATATTAATAATATAAATATAACAAAAGAATAAAAATATGAACAAATAAATAAAAATATGTAAAGAAATATATAAAATTTCTGATATATAAAGCATTCTTTATTTAGTTTATTTATTAGTTGACTTTAGTTAAATAAATAAATAAATTAAATCTTAGGTAAAAATGCTATGAAAACTAAATTATCTTCAAGTGCAAGCAATCATATATTTATAATATATTATTTATAAATGTGATAATTAATATATAATATTAAAATTTCTATTTCAAAATAATTGGATTTTATAAAGTAAAAACTGTTTTTAAACTGCAATTTTTTCTTTCATTTATTGAAGTTCATTTTATATTTTATTAAGTGATTAAGTATTAATAGAATATTACGTTATATAACCTTGATTTAGATAATATAGCTCTGACATTTGTGCCTCTGCTGTCGATTTGCTTGTTGCAATTATAATTATGAATTGCGGCAAGAAGTTGGGGGGGCATGCAACGCCCAGAGGTGTAGCCAGCAAATTTTGCAAATTGAAAGCCAAAATGCAACAGCCACACAAACGCCCCCAAGCAACACGCCCATGTGTAGTCGAAGTTGGTGTTGGAGCTGCAGTTGGAGTTGTAGTTGGAATTGGTAGCTTGGTATTTGCCACAACTGCCTGGCACTTTGTAACTGTCGACGGCTATTAACAGGCTCATTTTTTGTGCATTTTTTGTTGTTGTTGTTGTTGCTTTTGGTGTATGCACTATGCAAATTCCTGCCACTGGCTACCGATTTTAGTGGCAGCTGTAAACTTTTTTTTTTTCACTTTTGTAAAAAAAAATAAAAGAAAATAAATAAAAGAAACAAGAGTCTATATTGGATATACGCCAGTTGCGTAATTTGGTCAACTACAAAGGATAGAACAAGAGCGGGGGAGGGGCAGGTGGAACGTGCTATGGGAGAAGGAGGAGGAGGAGGAGGGGGATAGAAGGCCTGAAGTTGAATGGCGGCAGAGTTTTTGATTTCTTTCAAATTGGCAACCGTCGCGCAATCAACGAACCAAAATGCCAATCGCCTCTACCTCCCCCTTTATCATTCCCTTCCTCTCTCTCTCTCTCTCCTTCTCCCTCAAGAGATGCAACGTTCAACAGCCTTTTGAATTGAATTCAAATTTCAATGCAATTTTGCATATCCAAGCGCATTATAGCCGCTTGCCAACTTACTTGAATAAACCCCTACAAAACCATTCTCCCCTTTCCGTTAACTTGCCCAACAGCCACAAAAGCCTATTGAACTGTGAGCCATTTTTAAGACTTTTTGATCTGCCGCCGCCCGTTGGTCGGAACGCTTTTGTATTCCACGTGAGATTGAGCCGACTCTGACTCTGACTCTGACTCTGACTGTGAGTTGGTCTCTGGTTTTGGCTTTTGGCTTTGATGTACACCATTTTGGCTTGCAGTTCTCATCTCATCCTGTTTGACCAAAAACCAACTGCAACTGAATTACGCAGGATGGATGGTGGATGTTGGATGTGGAGATGTGAATGCAACTAAGCTGCTTGCCAAGATGGACAGCGACATCACTACGCCAGGGGACATGGTACACATGGAACCATGGTGACGGTGCTGGTGATGGGAATTGGGGATTTTGGATGCGTTCGTTCATTCGTTTGGCTTTTCGTGGAATCAGAATATTGACATTTTTTTTTTTGTTTGTTTGTTTGTTGGTTTTTTTTTCAGTAAGAGGAGCAGCAGCACTTACTGCTTCCAGTCTTAGCTGGAGAACAATGGCCAAAATGTGCCAGAGTGGGCAGGCATCATGTGGCGACAACGACCCACGACCATAGCTGGTTGAATCTGTAGGTTAAAGCAGTTCGGTTCCGCTTCATTTTTATTTTTATTTTTTGTTCTGGTCTCGTTTAATGCCGCCAATTGAGGGAAGCTTTGCGTTCAACTAAGATGGAGAGATGAAGCTGCCGAGATCTCTGTGTGTATGTGTTTTTTTGTACCCCCCATCCTCCCCAGCGCTTAAGTGTAAGTGTGTGTGTGTGCTTGTAAGTGTCCTCAAATATTTGTTGGGCCAGTGAGACTGCTAGAATCACTTGCAATTACTATCAAGTTTTACATTTTGTAAATATTTTATCTAAACAAAATTTTGGAAAATTTAATTAAATTGAATACTTATATAATACTCAAATATCTGTAAAATTATAAGAATTATAAACCATTCCGACGGCAATTACTAGGGTGCCGAAACTCCTCATTGACAGTTTTGAAAGGTCAAACAATATTTTACAAAAGTTAGTTAAAATTTATCTTTAACAATTTAATAAAAAATATTTTGTTATTCTTTTTCAAGTCCTCTTTACCTTTAAATTTATTCAAATTAAAATATTAGAAAAATGAATAAGAAAACAGAATTAAAATTTAAAGTATTCCGTTTTTTTTTTCTCGAGTACTTTCCATAAATATTTCATTAATTTAAAAAATAGTTTTAATATGTTTAAAATTTGAGATTTCTGTTGTTTTATTCTAGTATAAAGCTATCTTGAAAATTATCTGAAATAAAATACAAAACATGAAATAAAGAAATAGGAAATGTGTCTCTCTTTTTTAGTACAAAACTTTGTTATAATAAAAGAAATGTCGGACATTTTTACAAATAAAATATTAGCATATAAAAATCAATTAAAATTGATTCAATTTATTAATTATTGGATTAATAATAGATCAAAGTTCAAATAACTAACTCATTAAAATTATTGTTGAATTATCGGATCTTAAACTTTAAACTTTATTTGATTCCAAATGTATTAAATATTCATAATTTAACAGTTATTGTTGTTTGTTTATTATTTTTGATTATTTTGTATTAATTATTATTTTTTTTATTATTGATTTTCTAAAATTTAACTTACAACTATTACGGACAATGATGTCAATAACATAAACATAAACAAACGAATTAATAAAGCTACCAAAATCGTTTTAGTTTTATAATTAACAAAACAGTTTTTTAGCAGTTTTTTTTGGAGGTTTTCGATTTATTTAGTAAAGAAAAACAATAGCAAGTCGACTTTATTTTAAATAGTAGCTGCTAACTACTAATACATATTTTTGTTACTTTTTTTTAAAGTATTTTTTCTAGTTCCTAGTGAAATTTTAAAACTAATTAAGTTTAAGCTTTGAGAACTATTGAAATGCCTTGTTAAATGTAGGGCTCTGTCAATTGCCGACAAAAGTGCACGGGGATTGCTATCCAACATTGTTTTTTGTCGTAGTCTTGGTAGTCTTTGTCGTCGTCGTCGTCATCATCATCAACGCAGCAGCAGCAGGAGGAGTAGGCGGAGGAGGAGCAGCCATTCCATCGATGTGTCGGCGGCAGTTTAAGCTGCGCTTTTTTGTCGCTCCACCAGCTACTGAAACTCTGTTTGGACTTCTTTGCCGCTCTTTGCCTGTTAGTCAATGGAGTCATGTCCATGTTATAAGCACTTAATCTGATCAGCGTTCGACTGGTCTTTGTTTCACAGTGTTCTTGTTGTTGCTGTTGTTGTTGTTGCTGTTTAGGTTGCTGTCGTCCACATTTCTCAGCTAAATTATTTTGCGACTTTTGCCCAAAGACTAATTTGTTTGAATGCATAGAAAGAAGGCAGATTCACAAATCAGTTTCAGATCAATTAAAGGTAAAAAACAATTTGAATGAAAGCCTTCAAACCCTACTCAAGATGTCTATCTAACTATATGGGCAAAAGTATTTCTTTTTTTTTTTGAAATTGAAATCAGTGCAGGATGCGATGAGGAAGTCGTAAATCGACCAACAGTTGCCTCCCTCCATTAAAACTATTAATTTGTGTATATATATTTATTTTTGTTTTATACAAACTGCGGTAGGTTAATGGCATTTTGTGTACGCCTCAAGTGGATAGAGTAATGCTTTCACTTGCATATGGCAGACCACACATAGTTTTTAGGGATCGGAGCACTCGTGTTATATGTCACACATAAACACAGCAAGAAGTCAGGCGAAGGCTATCAAAATATTTAGAGAAAGGCAACAGCAGCAGCAGCAGCATTAAGACTAAAGTGAAAGCAGCCACCGTCAACGTCACCAACACCAACACCGCCTTCGCCTTTGCAGTAGTAAAATTTTAGATGCCCAGCAGGAGCTAACTAATCCAAATCCATGGCAGGTCAGCGGCATCCTTACAATTGACTTTTGCGGCTGAAATACAAAGGCAAATCCAATGCGACAACTGCGACAAAGACAATGACAACCGTTTGTCCGTTTGTCCATTTGTCCGTTGTCCAATGTCTCAGACTTTGACTCTGACATTTTTGTGCCTTTAGCGCATTATTTCACTCTCGGCTCAGGCGATACATTTGCATATCAGAGAGACCAGAATGATGGCCCAGCTTGGTATCTTGTGGCCAAAAAGCCGCTTTGCCATTTCGTCATGCTTGATTGTTGAGTCGCCTCTGTTGAGGATTCCTCTCCATCTATCTATCTCTCTCTGTTAGCCTCTCCTTTTATGAGCTAAGCTGATCTGCTACCCGCTGAAAATTCGTAGGAAAAAAAATATCGTATATATAGCATAGTAGGAATAATAAGCCGACAATGGACAGTGACTGTAAATGTTCCAAAAACCTATGTAATATAAGATGGCCAACAAATGAGGTAAGGATTTGCAAAAGTAAGTTAATTGTACGGTAACGTTTACTATGTATATTTTTTATTGTATTTTCAAATATGAAATTGTATTATTTGAAAAGGAGGCTCGAAAGTAATCAAGAGAATATTCTGGATATCTCGACATAAAAATAATATTAATTTAATGTTGATAATATTGATTGAATTATTGATTTATTTGTATTAAACTGAATGATTATAAATTAAATATATGGCTATAGAGGAGTTTTACAATTGGGGTTTTATATTTCATAGTAAACTCATTTTTCATTTCTTATTCATTAATTTCTTAATATTTGAATTAGTTTTATGCTTCTATGTATATTTATATTTTACCTTTATTATTTATTTTACCATAGGTAAAAATATTCGAAAAAATATATTTGAAACTAGAGAAAAATAGAATTCTAAAATCATTTTCATTTGAATTTCATGCAAACGGAATATCTTTTTTTAGGAATATCTATTTTTAGTACATTCATTTTATTGGGTTTATCTTCCATTAATAATATAGATCTATATGTTTCTTTTTTCTTCATTATTTTTTACAACTAAAATTGAAAGAATGATTATAATTTAAAGAAATTAAATCAATGTACATATATCCATATAAAAAAAGTAAAATTATCATCATATTTAGTTTTTTCTTAATAAAAATGATCATTATTTTTATTTTTTCCTTAATGGTATTTATTTATATACTTAAAGAAATAACTACTTTTTAAATCTCAATACAAAAGATTGAATTTAGTATCGATGAATATTTTCAAATAATTTATTTATCGTAAAAAATAATTATAAATCTGAATATATATTTAGTTCAGATACAAATATAAAACCAACTTTTTGGTTATAATAAAAAGTAACTAAAACATACATATGACATATCAAAAGCAAAAGAAAAGTCAACTTGCTATCTATTATTTATAAATCCAATTAGATTTAGATTGTTAATAATATATATATACATATTATATATAGAATATAACTTTATAGATCTAACTAGATTCATATATTAATTACATTTACAGAGATTAGAAACTATTTTGTATATTATTTTTGTGATAACTATAAATGAAAGTTATTAATCATAATATATTTTATTTCGATAACTTTAACCACTGTGAATTTGCTTAGTGATTGCTAAATCGTCCTTCGTTCCCCTACATTATCCCAGCATCCGATTGCCCAAATAAGGTGCAACAATTGAAGCCGCCAACTGCAAATGCAACTGCAACTTTTGCGGTGTTTCTTTTGTTTTTCTTGTTGCTTTTTTTTTTCTCTTTTTTTGATGAATGATTGCAATTTATTTGTATTGTTGCATTGGTAGCATTCATAGCAGTGCTCCATATACATATGTACATTCTATATATATATATATATATAGAGTACTTACATATGTACGGAGCACTTTTTTGATTACATTTCCGTTGGCCAGCATCAAAAGCGTTTTACCGACTTCTACTGCCACTGGACATACATATATATGTATATATACAATTCGCATATGGATTTGGTTTTCAAATTGGACTAGTGTACTATATAGTGCACTTCCTTGGCAAAAGAGTTTGCCCAATTCCAAATGCGAGAAATTGTTGCCTCAATTTGTTGTGCCTGCGGTTGGTGTTGTTGGTTTATTTGTTTGTTTGTTTATTTATTTACAATTTGAAAGTCCGCACAAGCTTCTTGCTCATGTTGTTTTTAAGTGGTGGCGCCAATGCCCCAACGCCAGGCACCACCATTAGCTTCCATCCGTAATGCCCACCACTACCATATTCCAATGCTCATTCTCAATCTAAATCCCAATGCCAATGCAATGACTTTTGGCTGCATGGCGCATTTTTGTTTAAACATAAATTTTTCATTTTTTTAAATCAATAAAGCTAAAAGCCCCCCAAAAATACCTAAACAACGCCACGAGACCAATAGACATAATCCCCATCTCCAAATCTCTCTCACTCCTCTCCCCTTTGGCGGGCTGCCCCTTTTCTATAACACTAAGCTACAAAGTTGAAGTCATTAACTTGGAAAGTGTAAAGAAAGTGTTTGGTAAAATCGAAGTGTAGAGAATTTTTAACTAAATAATAATAAATAACTAGTCCAAAGTGAAATACAATAGCAATATATGTCTGTTGAGAATGATATATATCCTATTTCAAATTATCTGAAGCTAAAAGTACTTTTTATTTATTACACTATCAGTTTAAATATTTAGAAATATTACCAGATATATATTTTTAACTAAATAATAAAATAATAATAAATATTAAGCTAAAGGGAAATAGGATAGCGATATATCCTGTAAAGAGGGAGATAAATATTTGCTAAGCTAAAGCTAAAAGTACTTTCTATTTATAACATTATCATTATCACCAGATATGACTTTAGCTAATAACTGCAATAGTTGAATCCGTCAACATAAAGTAGGTTCCATTTTTGATATCATTTCTTAATATTAATTTTCGAATCAGACAAAATTTAAGATAATAATTAATCTATAATGTGAAATAAACAAACTATAATGTAGAATTGCCTTACAACTACATAAGAGACTATTTAATTGTTATAAAACTTGTTATTTATTTAACATTATAAATATGTAACTAATTTGGAATACTATGGTGCTGCGTTCCAAGGCTTTTGACTATATGTATGATATTTTTTATTTTAATTATTTATATAGTTTATTGGTTTGATTTTAAAAATGTTTGCTCATAATTAAAGATATTCTAATATTTGTAATTTGTAGTAACTAATTTACGTTATTTGAGATATCAGCATGTCAAAAGCTTTGTTATAATTTATTTTTAATTTTTATTATTTTTATTTTTAATACGTGTATTTATATACTCAATTTTGTACTCATTAAAGGCTTAACAAAAAGCATATGTTATAAATTTTAAAATCTAATACAAGATCTTGGTGTTTACTTAGATCTAAAAATTTATAGTTGAATACCCAAACTAATTGTGATCATAGGACAACTGATTATATATGTGTGCTATATAGAGAAAATAATATTGATTAGTATATTTTAGATTATATACTATTTATATTATAGTCTTTTTTTTTTTAGTTTTGCCATTTTAATTCTATATCTAGAAATTATAAAGAAATATATAATTTATAGCTCTCCAATGCTTCAATATTTTATAATAGTGATTCTTTTTATTTTTTAGATTTTATGCGATAAATATTAAAGTATTTTTTTTTATTAAGTTTCGCCATTTTGTTAGTGCATATAATTTTCTTCTAACTTTTCCTTAAACTCTTAGTAAATTTTACAAAATATATATTTTTCAAATGATCCGAAATTATGAAAAGAATTAAACTTTTTTATACTTTTTATTTTAAAGTTTTCTTTAGAACATTGTCCTGGAAGAAGGCAAAATGGAATTATAATGAAATTAAAACATTTTTGTAATTTATTCTTCGAGTTTCTTTGAGAACTTCGGTGGTAAAAAAAAGGAAATATGTTGTACAGTGTAGTCCATATCAGAAATTATATTTATATCCTGTTCCTGTATATATGTGTGTGTGTATGTGTATGTATATTTCTAATTGAGCTTGACTGAAATTATATAAATAAACAAAAAACATTTCTAGGCAGCGCATCGCCGTCTGCGGCATCATCATGATCGTCGTCGTCGTCGTCGTGGGTCGCGGGTCGTGGTGCGTCGTCATCCTCATTGCCATCATCAATGCTAAGCAGCAGAGAGATTTGTGTGGCAGATTTGTTATTTGAGTTTCGTCTGGCATACCATTGTGGATTTCAGTGATGGCAAATATAAACACCATTCAAATGTTACAAATTAGCCAACAGTCTACAAATAACAAAAAAAAAAAAAAGAAACCATTCACACCCCAATCTCAGCTAGCAAGCGTGAGCCAACTATGATAGATTTGCTATCAACTGATCGATTGTCGATTGTCTGACAATGAGTGTGTCTATCAACCCGATAAATCTTCCAATGTTTAGTTTATGAGTGTCATTAGAGCATTAGTCAAAATTCTTTCAACAAGCAATCGGAGCTCTCAAAATAAAAGTGTCTCAAGCATTAAGGGTAAATCGAATTTATATGTCTAATAAATCTTAGGTGCCAATGGAAAATTACTAGCAAATTACATGTTAATTAAGACGGTTGTTAAAATTATGCACAGTCATCTCAGTCATGAGGGTAAGTTTTCTTGACTTCTTAACTTTGAAATTAAGATAACTTATAGTATTTTATTGAAATGATCTTAAATATTTAGTTTGGAAACCCAAAAAGAAGTTTTAATTTAATCTAATTGATTTTAAATGAGTGTTATAGCAGTTAAACAACTTTTTAAAGACTTTACTTAATTATAAATATATACATATGTACATACATAATCACTAAAAAATTTAATACTTTGTATATTTTGATATCCCAAATTTGTGAATATAATTAGGAAGTAAATTAAAAATTATTGAGATGTCTTTTTCCAACACCTCTGAGGTATTTCGCTAATTTTCAATACCTCTGTTTGGCAGCTTAAATGATAAAAAATTAAAAAAAAAAAATGGTTTCACATTTATAATATATGTATGTATAACAAACTTGTCGAGTTGTGGATTAATTAACCGTGTAAAATTAAACAAACTGAACAATTAGAAGCAATAGTATATACTCTGATCGATTTTAATCTTCTATTCAAGTGCTTTAGTTTTTGAATTTATTATTGTAATATTAACAAAATAATGTAATCTTAAAAACTTGCTAAACGAATGAAATATTTCTGTATTAAGTTCCTTTTTTATTTCGCTTACTTCGACTTATTTCGCAAAGTACATTTTTTTTTGGCATTCCCGGTGTTTATTTGTTTTTGTAAAAAAACCAAAATATATACATATTTAAAATTAAGGTAAGTTTTTTTTTAATAATATTTGAATCTTCTGTTGTATATGGGACTTAATTGAAATAGTTGTTTAAGTTGTATTCTAAAATTCTTTTTTTTCGAAGAACATATTGCTACCGCCGGAAAATCTTTCTTTTTAGACATTTTTTCATAAATATGTAATTAAATATGTAAATAGTCTTAAGTTCTAAATTTCTTGTTGTTGATTTAATAAACTTTTATTATGACGTATTTTATTTGTGTGGGCAAAATGGAAGTATATCAAAAATTCCATAAAAAATTCCCTGTTAAAAAATAACATGCGATATAATTATAGCTTAATGTTTATATGAGCAATTTATCAATTTTTTTTTTGTTTTTTTTTTCAGCGCCAAGGCATTTATCAGATAATTACTGTTTACACACACTTGAACGGATACACACACACAAACAAAGTCACTGAAAGAGGGGCCCAAACAGAGAGCGCAGAGGGTGAAAAGAAAACCGCAAAATCATCGGTCGAGTCTTGGGGGCACAACAAATTGCAACAGCGAACAATGAGCAATGAGAAGCAGATAACATGCAAGTTAATTGGCCCAGAGAAGCAGTTAACTGACAGCTAAATTGCAATATCCCATTGCGGGTTCTGTTGGTTACCTAACTTTACTTTAACCATTGCCATAACCATAAACCTCCAAACAATAACAACAACTGGTATCCCCCTTCTTCCCCCCAAACCCATCATTCTTACGAACTCTATTTGATTGCCCTGCCAAAAGGTAATTCGATGTGATTCAATGCCATTCAATTTCAAATAGATTTCATTCGAATTCAATCCATTTGGTGCGCACTTGTTGCTTTGATTTTCATTAGACAGCTTTTTGTTGTTGTTGTTGTTGCTGTTGGACTCCCCTTTTTTGGTTAAACATGCGCCGACTAACCACGCCCAGCCAATGACCCAACCAATCCAAACAGTCGCCATATTTGAAAAGAGATGGCAGCAGACTAAAGTTGGAGCGAGATACAAGCATACACGTTGCGACCAACCACCACCAAAGCGTATGTCAGGGCTGTAGCAATTAAATCGAGGGTGGGGCACAAAATAATATTTGTTAGCCTGAGTTAACTTTCTAAAAATACCACAAAGGAAAGCTTATCCACAAGCCAATAACTTTTTCAATATTCTAAGAGAAAAGGGAAAATTTATAATGCCTTTATTATTCTTGATCTAAATGTAAAAAATGTGAGTATAAGAAATATTTATTTTTTATCTGCATGAAAAATTGTGTTTCTTTTACCATGTTTAACTATATATAGAAAACGGGTAAATAGAGTAACTTAAAATAATAGATTTTGAAAAAATTGGACTGCTCTCATAAACATTTAAAATTCAAAATATTTATGAAAATGTAATCCAATCTCAATGATCATTTTCATTTTCCATGTTAGTCTTTTTTTTCGACAATTGTTGATTTTTAGTAAAATTTTATACAATAATAATTATTGTTGAAAACAATATTTTGTTGTAAACAAAAATAGAAGAAGAAACGAGTAAGATCAATATAAAATAATTGTAATTTTTCTACATAATAGAAATATATTTAACTTATTTACAAAAATTTCAAAACTAAGTATTTTGTATCTTAAAATTAAAATATTAAAAAAAATCAGCTTTTCTATTATTTGGATTTTGATATATTTAAAGAAACATTTTTGGTAGAGCATTGAAATTTTGTCTTTGATTATTAATATTTCAATAATAACAAATTTAACAATTTGCTGTTGCGCCCGTAACTCCCTCAAAAGTTCTATTACGGCCCTGCTCACAAATCATTGTGAATAGAAATGCAGTGGATGAGTCTCCTTCTCCACTTTCGAACCCATGTCTTGATAGCCTTGTAGTTCAAGTACATGCCGCTAGGGGCCGCTTCAGAGGCATTAATTAGTCCCTTCTAATTACTTTCTTGCATTTATTTTTTTATAGTGTGGGAGCCTAATGGCGTGGGCGTTGCAAAAAAGAAATTGTCCAATAAAATATTTAAGTGCTGTCAATCAAAAGCGTTGACAAGAAATCCTCCTCCCCACATGAACCCTCCCCGCTCTTTAGTTCCCACAGAGTCGTGGTAGGCGAAAACTGGGCTGCCACAAAATTGCAGCCTGTTTACCTTAACTATTTTAAAATTAACTACTTGAGATGTGTTTTAACCGATAAGAGTTGGCTTACACGAATGCTTACCAGCCTGATGATTAATTACCTTAACCCAAGTAGCAACAAAAAAGAATATGGCAGGCAGCTGGTTTTACTTTTAGTTTTTGTTGTTATTGTTGTTGTTTTATACGTTTCTTAACTATGTTTTACCCTCCGTCTAAATTAACTTGCTAGCCAACAGCAGAAATGCATTGCAATGCAGCAAATGTCTTGGCAACATGACGACAACGTTAAGGGCCACCTCCTTTACCCCTTCTCATTCCCTTCATCAATGCTGCCGGTTTTAAATGGTGGCCAGGAGACGGAAAACATGGAAGACGGACGGAAAAAAAATTCGAAACATGTAAAAAATGTTACGCCATTTACAGGGGAGGGGAGCAAAGAAGTACTAACTACCCCAAAAAAAAAAAAATAAGAAATAAGAAATAGGGTCAACACTTCAGTCTCAGGTGACGTTGAGTTGTACAGGAATGGATTGGGGTTATAATTGGGGCCCAAGTGGGGCGGCTTATCAATTGTTTGATATTAAAGTATAGTATTTCAAGAACTAAAGCTATTAATACTTATAAATCGTTTTCCTAGTTGCTATTATTATTTATAAATTACTTTAAATTGGTTTTTTGGTATTTTTAAAGATTAAAATATTTTAAGTTTAGGATTCCAGTAGTCGATTTAATTTAAATATAATAAATAAGTTTCTGATTATCTAAAAAATATATATTAATTTTTTAACTTCAGAACTATAATCGCTATATAAATAAGATTTTTTATTCATATTTACCAATTCTATTGAATGATTTTAAAATGTTTTTACATTAATTATTTTTTAAATGTTGTATATTTAAGATTTGATGGTTAAAAACTTTTACATTTTGAAAAATTAGTAAGTGATTTATAAATCCATTTTTTTTGTATAAGTTTATAGAATAACAATTTATAAATCATTCTCGAATAACAATAGTTAAACCTATTTTGATCTTTAAATTGTATTGTTATTATTTTATAAGTAATATATATTATGTATTATAAACTAAATTATAAACTAAATATTAAGTTGCTTTCTATATGTTTATAGATCGAAATAGTTTTATAAATTAGTATAAAACTTCAAATACATTTTTAGTTGTATAAAATTATATATTTACACTGTTTTATAGAGGGTTAATACTAGATCTAATAAAAGAGGGAATGTGTACTAGCTACGGGACCTTTGTGCAATTTTATATTTATTATTTCACTTTCTTTACTTTTGCTTAATTACATTATTTAAATTACTTTAACGTATAAATTAAATATTTTTTTTCTCTTAGGTCAGCACTCTAAAATTAAGAAACACCAACATTTAAATAAAAAACAATTGAATATTGACAATACGTAAGAAATTATAAAAACCTAGAATTAAAAATAATATGTTTAATTTAGTTAAAGCAAAGTTTTCAAAAACAACTCAGAACCGTCTGTCTATATGTAATTATAGGTTTGTTATGATGCAGGTCCGCTCCTGAGTTGATGGTCGTCTTGACCATTGTTGCGTGGCGAAGGCTCATTGGCCTAGGTGCAGGCCGGGGCCCAGGCCCAGGCCCAGGCCCAATCTACGGCTCAGATGCAGCTCCCTCATTCGCATAACTCAAAAGAGCGAGCACACCGTTAGTCTACGTTGGAAAATTGCATTTACATATGGAGGCAAACAAAGCATAGACATACCTTACCAATAGTAAAAGTTGCAACAAAAAAAAAACTACAAAAAAAGAAACCGAAACTAAAAACAAAAGCAGAAAAAAAAACTGCACCCAGTTTACAGCAATCGCAATCGTCAGTTGTTGGTAATGGTAATGGTAATGGAAATGGTGGAGGTAATGCCAAAGCTAATGGCAATCGTAATGGTAGCATGCATGCATGCATATAGGAAATGCAAAGATTGCAATCGCCCCAAAGTCTCGACTGGGACTGGAACTGGCGCTGGGACTGTTACTGGGGCTGGGCCCGATTCGATACGTTCCTCTCTCTGCAATGAATGAACGTAGAATGGAATGACACAATGGCCGGCGGAAGTGATAAATTAAAATTATTTTTCGCAAGATTTAACCCCCTCCCACCCAATCAAAAACCATTTTCGCTTCCATCTAGCCATGTTTTTGTTACGTTTCTTTGGTATAACAACAACTGAATTTTCAAGGCACTTTGATTTGATAACACAACGCGAATAGGAACTATTGTATATAGTGTTTTGTGACCCTTTCCTATTGTTTTTATTGCGTGGTTTGTTTTGTTGTGTGTGTGTGTGTGTGTACTGTTGCTATAGCATACATTTTTGAAATATTTTTATGCACTGTCGCACAGTGGCGGCTTGACCAATGGAACATTTCAGTTTTTCGCAGTTTTGCCGCTTTGCTATTTTTTGGGGTGCGGCGCAAAAACTTTGTCTTGAAAATTGTTGAGAAATTTCTTTCAAAGAGTAGGTACACAAATTTTTTGCAATATTATTGCATGTAAAGGAAGACAGAATGAGAGAGAAAGAGATAGAGAAATTTTGTTAAAAAGAAATGCAATTTCTAATTGTATTTGCAATTGTCTAAAAGATAAATGTTTCACTTGCAATCGCAATATCGAAATTATAGCAAATGCCATCTGTCAATTGTAAAGGAAGGTTCTGGAAATTGTGTTCATTTTATTTATTACAAAAAATATAAAAAATTAACTAAATCTTAACCAAAAAAAAAAAATTTAATTACATTTTCTAGGTAAAAGTTGTACCTTTTAAATTTACTTTATTTAACAAATAACATCTTTAGAATAAGATATTTTTGGTAGTAACAAGTTTCTTATTTTCTGACCTTTTTTTGTTTTCTCAAAAATATATATGTTATTTGTCAACCCTTATCAATGTAATCCTAATTGCGAAACCTTTTTTTTTTTAGTTTACAAAACTATTAATTTGTTAAAAATTAATTTGATAAAAAATAAAACTAATATTATTCCCCTATTTTAAGAAAAGATAAATAATTATATTTGATTATAATGAAAAGTGAAGCTAAAACATCGTTGGAAATTTATTTGGGTATGAAAATACAAAATTTATGCTGTTCATGATAAAGAGAAAAAGAAATAAAGAGCAGAGAATATTATCTTGATCTTCATTTTTACATTTCTTTATTTCTTCAAGATAGTTGCGAGTGTTAAAAAATTCTATAGCTACGAAATATAAGGTACTTTATGATAAATTCTGCTTTATGTAATACGAAATATAATAATTTTTGACATCTAATGGGCAGTTAGATAAGATACAAATATTTTCACAGAATAAATTAATCTTTTTCGAGTTATATATGTCACATTACATTTTTTACATTACATTTTTATTGTTAAGGAAACTTCCGAATGTGTACAAATATTTAAATTTCATTAGGTTAATTTGACATTTTAATGAGAAATTTAATTTTTTAATTTAATTTGAAATTTAACAAAATCTCGTTAAGCAAATATTAATCTCAATAAAAGAAGAAAATGGAAATTACATTACTTCAATTTTTAATTGGGTGTTTAAATGAATTTTTATATTCGAATGGAAGTTTCTTAATTTAAATTAAGATTTTTTTTGCTTTTCAAGTTCTCGTCGATATAAACATACATATATTACTTATACTTACTTTTTGTATAAAATATAAATAAATATATAAAGACATACATATTTGCACCATCATGTGTCAAAAATGAAATTATTAATTAATTTATTTCAATTTATTTATTCCAGAAAAATATACAACATATAACAAGTTAAATATACAGGTTAATTATTATGTTTTCGATGTCAAAGTTTATTTAGCTATGTTTGTGGAATTGATTTAAGTGTTATAAAACATAATATAAATTAACTGAAAGAAATTTATGTAGTTTGTATTATTTCTTTTTGTATACAAAAATTATTATACTCTTTCGTTTAAAATTGTTGGATTTGGCGGCTAGGTTTCTTACGAATTATAATAGATAAATAAATACTTCAAAATTTCTTTGAATTTGCCAAATGAAGGAATTTAATAAAGAAATATTTAGCATATCATATGTTAAGTATTTAAAAGGAATATATATATACATATATATAAAAACTATTGCTCTAAATAGAGCAATAGATAATTGTAAAATTTTTATTTAATTAAAATTAAAAAATTTCTACAAATTCTTGGCTTTAGCTTTAGTATAATCTGGAGTTGCAGTAAGTCAAATGTAGACACATAATATTATTAAGCTTTAGAAATCTCTGTGATTTAATTGTTTAATTTCTTTTAATAAAGTTCATGAAGCTTTTATAATTCTTAGTAGTTTGCAATATATACATAAATGCAGCTTTTATTAGGTTTAGTAAATTATGTTTTAAGAACAAGATCAATGATGTCCTTTAACATAATAAACAAATTATGAACAAAAATTTGGTTGAATTTCTATATAAAGATTTACGTATAATAAATTAACTTTAAAGACACAATTATTATAATTTTTATATAATTTAATTAAAGTTTCTCTTTGATAAAGTTTCTATATAATGGAGTACATTTGTTTGACTGTATAAACTTAAATGATATATATTAGTATAATTTCCAAAGACAAAGAACAAAATAATCTATTTATTTTATAGTGAATGTAATGAAAAACATTGTAAATTTAAATCTCAATATATAGATTTCTATATATACTTTCATATTATTTCTTAACTTATGGCCATAATTATGATGACATATTCCAACAGTTTTCCCCCTCCAATTCCCTTCACCAAGTTTCACATCCAATAAATGTTACCCACTGCCTAATGCTACACTTTATCGAATAATTGCACTTGAATTAGCTTCAAGTGGTTTTGAGGTTTTTGGGTTTGCACAAGGCAATTGCCTTGGCACACCTCTCGGAATCAGGCAGACTGACAATCCCATACAGTCAGCTTCAGGCATTAGGTCAAAGACGCCACCGGCGAGTGTCAGTGTCAGTTGCGCCTGTGCCTGTGCCTCTGCCTGTGTCTATGCCTGTGCCATATGGAGATGGAGGAATGCCCCTGTGCCGATTGTCGCCTAATCGGAGTTTATGCTCACCTCTGTCGACTTAAAGCTCAGCTATGGAGACGGCTCCTCCTTGAATTTGCAATAGCTGGTGTATGCGCAGGCGTGCTGGCTACATAAATTCGTCGATTTAAGTGCTGCATGCAAAGATTGCACAACGAGAACAACAACAACACTAACAACAGCAACAACCGGACTGGAGACAAAGACCACAACTGGCAGTGATCAGGGAAGGGGTTTCTGGTCAGTCAGTTGACCAGTTGGTTGGTTAGTCGGCTGGTTGGTCGCCTGGCCGGCCTCTGGCTTGGTTGGCGCATGAATTTATGGCACAGCGTCACATAACTTTGCTGCCGCGCGTAACAAATTGCCAAGGAAGTAACGAGATTTAGTGGAAATTGTTTAATTGTGAATGCAGATGCAGAACCATCGCATTGGAGCGTCGGTGGGGCGACAAAATACTTGTTGCTGCATCTCATATTGGCGACCCTTTTTGGTAGAGTTTCTCTCTGTCTCTCTCTCTCAGGGTTTAGGGGAAGAGCTGGGAGCGTGGCATAAATTAAGCTTAAGTCTAGCAAATTTATGCCTTATGAGTGTCGCTTGAAATGAAGTTGTTAGCCGGGGCAACATCATTCGAGACGAGGCTAACAGATAATATATGATTTTATTTTTCTTTAATTTTTATGGCTGAACGTTTGTCAAGAGGATCGCAACGTAGGTGGCTTGTATAGAGTTTTCTTTTACTGTTTATAACGCTGTATTTTCTGTTGCTGGATTTTCTTTTCTTTTTGCTACCTTCTAGTTTTTCATTTTTTATTAATTACAACAAATTTTCCGTGTGGGCTGAGGCAATGAGAGGCCACAGCACATTGACATAAATTGCGTGTTGCTTGTCCAATTTTTGCTTGTCGCACAGCTGCATAGGTAGTTGGTAGTTGGATAAAATCGGGAGGGGAGGGGGGTGGTGGATCAAGTTCGAGGGAGTTACAAATGTTACCCAGCTCATTTGCTTCAATTCCATTATCGCCTTAATTTTTTATCGCATCAAAGCGCAAGACTGGAGAATTGGTTTAAACTCATGGACCCCGCCATGGGCCACCACATCAAAGGATATACACACGGCACAGTTGGCGGCCATCCAACCATCCAGCCTCCAGCCGTGCGGGCAGCAGTCACTCATACAAGCGACGGCAACACAACACGCAATCTCTGGAAGAAAAAACGAAAAAAAAAAAAGAAAACAAACCCATACCCATACCCAAAACCAAAACCAAAATCCGTGGATGCGGCCAGTTGCGCGCATTTTGTATAAATGGCAATCGAGCAACAGCATGACGTTGTGCAGCCTTAAATTATCATATGCCCCAGCAGCCGCAGCAACAATCAGTCGTCGTCTTTGGGAGACAGAGTCCCACAGTTTCAGGGTCCCTATATCTCCCTTGAGTCTCCCCCAAGATGCTGATCTCAAGTCCCTCTCTTCCACTATGTCTCTCTTTGAAAATCGAGCATCCTGCTGTGCACCGCATTTATGTTCGATTTTTAATTTGAATAGTATGTGCTGATCCCCCCCTCTCTCCAATCTCTTACTCACTCTCTCTCTCTCTTTCTCACCTCACCTTTCAGGTATTTTTTCTCTCATTTTAATTATGAGCAAAAAAAGAAGGGTGAAAGAAATCAACTTAAATAATATTTATGCTGTATGCGCTTTTCGATTTAAATAAGTTTCTTTTATTCACTGACCCCACCCTAAGTTGACAGGAAGATTTCCAATCTGTACCTGGGTTGTTATTATTATCCTCCATGTAATAACCAAAACGAAGCTTTACTCTATATATGTACATTCTTGATCAGCATCAATAGTTCATTTATAAGTAAATTAATTGTATTTGTGGGGACATTGATTTCATCTCTATTGGTGAATTGAATGGAATTCATACGAATTAATCCTTCTGGGTACTGAATCAATTTCGTAATTCAAAAATAATATAATATATATTTAATTGCATATATAAACTATATATTTATATCTTAAATATTTTTAATTATTAAAACTTATAAAAAAGATTAATAGTTATAACTTTATTGAGATATTTGAAAAAGCATTCTTTCGGTCAATATAGTGAATAATTTATTGCTAAATATTTACTGGATACAGGAATACCTGTTGGCAATGTTTTTTAACTTAAAGTATGTATAACAATTATTGATTTTCATTTTTTGTTCTCATAAATTAAATTCAAAAATAATAAGAAAATTTAAAGGTATAAAAATGTATAAAGGGTCACAATATATATACTATGTACATATGTATATATTGATAGATATATGTATGTACATATCTATGTATGTTTTTACATTAGAAAATTTTTAAGATGAAAATGACTTTCAATCCATCGTTATTATTAATTTTAAAAAATTTAATTATAATTTTACAGAACTTAATTAATATTTTGTATTATTAATAATTTATATATTTTTTATTTTATTGTTATTTCCAGTTAAATTGGTTTTGTCTAGATCAATTTTCTGTAATTGAGAGAATATTATTATAATATAATATTTGGCAATATAGTTTAAAAGTTTCACAGACCTTAACTATTTCAATTCCTGTACTTGTCTTAGTCTTTAATTGGTTCGTTTTCCAATTATTCAGTTTCGAAATAACTGCAAAATGTTATAGTACTAATTCTTTTAATACTGTGATTGACATTAATCGCTAAAGAAATCTCATTTTAGTTTGTAATAAAATAAATCACACTTGTTAATTGTAAGGTAAGTATAATGTTTTATGTAATCTGTCGTATATTGACAGATGAATAAATTGAGATCTATAAATTTATATACATTCCTATATATATGCAATTATTGTGAATTAGTTTAAGATTTTAATACTGACAAAACACAATTTTAATGTAATCCGTTTAAATAATTAAAGCAATTGTATACTTCGCAATATTGCTGTTTATGTCAACAAATTTAGTTTTAGCTTGCAAATATATTTGCGACACCTGATTTCTAATAACTCGAAAAATTTTCCTTTTTGGTGTCACCGAAAAAGTTTAGTATATACATATAAAGAATTTTTTGAAATTCCTAACAGAGTAACAATTTTTCTATTAATGTTCTATTAATGTAACTGAAGCCAAAAATGAATTTATATCTAATTCACAAATTATCTACCAAAATTTTAGTTTAGAAGCCCAGCTACCATGATTGTGTTCTTATAAAACTTTTGAAGTTAAATTATGAATTAATTAATATATTAAAATTTTAAAATTAAGATTTTAAACTACAATCACAACAATAATAATGCTAAAAATGGATATGAGATCATATAATGTGGCCCATCTGCTTCAAATTTGTATAAAACAAATATATACAGAATTTTGAGGTTTAAGAGACTTAATCCATACATGTGTTTTTAATAAAATTAAATATGTCAGAGTTAATCAATTCGGACAATTTGAAATGTAAATTTTTAAGATAAAATGCAGGTTCAGTTAATTTGGTCATCTATAATTTTATTTTTAGCAGGCTTAAGAATAAAAATTAGACTTATTTAAATAATTCTTATTGGAAACTTAACTTAGTGTAAGTATAAAAAGGTTAACAAATAATAAAAAAAATATTATATTGTAAAAAGAGGAATATTGTATGTACATACATATATAACACGATACAAATTAATTATTATATGAGATATTTTGAAATATTTTTGTATATTTTGTTTTTTTTTTATTTTATATGTTGACTTTTATTAATATTAAATTGCAAAAGGTTATATATACAAAAAATTATAAAAAATTGCAGAAAAGGTAATATGTATATACAATAATATACAATATTGTTGCATATTTATTTAATTATTTTTAAATGTTGATTTTAATTAAATTTAACATTATGCCGCTTTGAGGTTCAATAATTATAATGATGTATTTTATTTATTTACTTGAGTACTTAAATACATAAAACAACATTAAATTTTATTTATTTTATTATTAGTATTATATCAATATAATTTACATTAACAGAGACGACGTGATATTGTACAAATGTTTTTCACGATTTGAATATTTTCTATTTAGTTAAAAAAGTGAATTCAATAATAATACGTACATATATGAATCGATTGCAATTAAGATAAACAAATTTAAAACAAATTTGATTACAAATTAAAATTTTTATTTAAATGCGCAACAATGCAATAATAGTTTATATTTAAATGGGTAATTTAGCCCGATATCCATCATATAATTAAATAGTCGATATAAATTTACTTTGTTTAAAGTAAGTTTTCTAGTCATGGATTGTTGTAACATTTTTCTAACCTAGGCACTAAGCACTTATCAATGAATTCCCATCGATCCCCACTAATCATAGTCACTATCTATTTTCTGTTTCTGTTTCTTTCTATGCCCCCTCTCACTTTCTGTTTAACGTTTTCCATATCGAGCGCCACTTGTTCAATATTGAATTGACAAAATGCGGCAACACAAATATGTCAATAAAAATGCATAAATATCATTTCGAATGGATAGATAGATATGCATTCTTGTTCAATAGATAATGATAGGAGCGCCGACTAACTGCCTGTCTGATGATAATGAGTCCACTGATGACCGACGACCACGATGATGATGATGATGAGCTAAAGATGGAGATTGGAAATGGAGTTGGAGTTGGACTGACCTGACTATGACTCCGCCCGCTGCATTAACATAAATAAAAAATACGAACTGAAATTTCTTTTAAATTTTCTTTTCTTTTTTTTTTTTTCATTTTTTTCTTCTATTTATCAAATTTGAAAATATCAACATAAACATGAAATAAATGTGTCCGTTGATAGTCTTATACACAATTCAGATACGTATCTGAGAGATACCACACGAACCGAACGAGCGAGGAGGTCAAAATTGAACAGACTGAGGGGCATGTCGGCCAATTTGAATTTCGTTTGTGGCCACATTAAAATACTCAATGTGTAAGGTCTTAAATTTAAATTTGAAAACCATAAGCAATTCAATACCAACCATTCAACATAGATTTGTCGGCAATGTTAACCAACAGCAATAGCAATTTTTTTCTTTCCGCCTCTAGCATTGGGTCTCGCTCTTGATTTGATTTGCATCTAAATCAGTTGCACACACACCACATACATACACACACACACACACTGACTGACTGACTGATGAAATGGGCCTACAATCTGTTAAGAAGTTTGAAAGTGTATTTCAATCCATCTAACCATAACTCTTTTTATTTTCTTTTTTTTTTGTTTTTGAGGCCCTTGAGTTGAGTTGAGAGGAGCAGGGGGCCTCTCCTCTCCATTGCCTATTTATCTGTTTGGAATTTTAATAATAATTTTTCTTGTTTGTGGTTTTATTTTAAGTGTTTCATAGATCATTAATATTTTAAACGTGGCCAAAAAGGCAAAGAGATAAATTATGGCTATCATTGATAGCATATTGAATTGGATTGCATAGCTACCTATAGATTTGTTCCTTAAATGTCTCAACAGATGGTTTTGAAAATGCATTCATTTCGGCATGTTTGGAATAATGTTGGACAACCTGCTGCTGCTGCCATCCATACTGATACCGATACCCCACTCCCTGCTGTCTTTAAGTCTGAGAAACACATGTCCAAGTCAAAGTCTGAAAATTGCGCAATGTCAAACAAAAGAGCGTTAATGTGATGGAACTATGTATGTACTATAGCCATGTCTGTTCTTTTTTTTTTGGTTTATTTTTTTTTGGGATATTGTCGCATGTTTTCGGCGCACTTGAGAGATTAAAGCGATTAACATTTGGTTCCAGTGTCCACTGGTGTGTCTGCAGGTCGTTGCGCATGCGCCGTCTTCTCCCATCTCTTGCCACTCCATCTCCATCTCTTTCTCCTTCTTCTACATTTGTAAAACCGCTCGAATTCTTGGTAAGCATGAACATAAATCACTTAACCTGACACTTGTCTCAAAAAGTTGTCAGTTTATGGCCTGGCCAACGATACCCAGGCGATCCCGTGCTATCAGTGTGTGTGTGTGCACCTGTAAGAACGGCAGGTCAGTTCGGTCAGTTAGTTGAAAGTTCATCTGATTTTGTTTACTTGGTTTTACAAGCATCATTACGCGTTGTTTCCGTTCATAAAGATTATTTAGAAGGCCCACCACCTTGATAGTTATAATTTTAATTGCCATTTAAGTTGAATTTCCGCTAAAGGCGACCGGAAAGTTGCCATACCAAAAGGGTGTGTGTGTGACTGTTTGTGTGGTCATCTCCATCCATCCAGCCATCCATCCACAATAGATGGATGAATATCCATTGTGAGTCATGGCGACATTTATGCTCATTTTATGGACTACTTCCACTGAAAGCTTTCAAATTGGCATTATAATGGCAGTACTTCTCAAAAAAAAAAAAGAAAAAATAAATAAATAAGAGATACTAATCGTTCGAGTTATGGTCATCAGACTTTGAATGGGACAGAGAAACAGATAAGTATTTTGTATATGAGAGGGCGTCTATTTTGGGCAAAAGTCATAAGCATTGTTTCGCTTTGTCGTTCGGTTTTAGGTTTTATTTTTTTTATGTGTTTTTAAAGTATCTGAATGAATTTATTGTGGGAGCAGACATCTGAATAGATATATGTATATATAAATATATTTATAGGTGCTTTTGTATGAACAAGTGACCTCAAGATTTTTGCGACTTTTGGTTTTGCAATCTAGAACTTTTACGTTTTTTTTTTGTTATTAGAAAGAGTTGGAAACGATGTAATTTATTGGTTTTTAATACTTCTTCAATTTTTAAAAGTATAAAGCAAAATCTACACTTTTAGTTGAAATTTTTATTAAAGAACTTCAATTATTACTAAAAGATTTTAATTATTTATGATTAGTGATTTATTTAATTAAATAATAGCTAATAATCTAATGCTAGCAATTGACAATTAAATATTTTTGGGAGTAATGAATTAGGAATGGATTATAATTTTTTTTATTTCTTATTTTATTATTACTATATTAGTAAATATTTGAAAAGAGTTATAAATTCGTTTTTTTTCGTGTCTGTTTTAAGCTTAACATTAAAACTTAGCTTATAAGAAAACTTCTGTTATATTTTTTAAATTTTTTAAATTTTTGGTACAGATTTGCTTTTAAATTGAACAAAAATTACAACTTCTTTTCTTTTTATGTAAATAAGTTATTTAAACGTTTAAACGTATTTGATTACTAAATATTACTTTAAAAATGAAATAATATAATTTTTTCATTCATTTATTATACTTAAATTTAATATTCTTTACATTTGTAAACTTTTGATATTATATTAAGAGTAGATATGTAATTCATTATAATAAATTTCTACTATGAAGTTTTTAGTTTACTTAAAAGAAAGTTGAGGTTGGATTATGAGTTTTTTCCAAAACTTAAAAATCTCTAAGATATTTAATCTCTCTCTTTATACTTTTTAAAAAATATGTTACTCAAAATAAAGTTTGTTATTCAATATATTAATAGCATTCTTTTATTGATATTTAAGTTTAATTACTCCGCAATCAGTAAGTAATAATAAGAACCTAAAAATTATTATTTATTCCTAAAAATGAACGTTTAATATGTATATCTAAATATATAAATTTAAGAAAATACCTGTGTACAAGTTTATGTTTATTCCAAAACATCATCAATTTATTTGACTTATAGACATATTCAGGTGGCTTCATTTTATTATAAATCCATCCCACCATCTGTAGTACTTATATCACCTCATAACTCACTATCAATCGCATTTACCACCTACATACAAACACACACACACACACACATGAGTTTGTTGTGGCTATCTTTGAAATCCTTTTAAATTCCAAATCATACTCTCACATTGATTTCCATGTGCCTGGGATTTATGTTAATCCATCTAAATAGCTGCCAACAGCTATTTGGACATGGACACAACTATATTTTGCCTGGTTTTGATCTTTCTTTGGTTTTGTACCTGTATTCAAACCCGCACATCTATCCATCTATCTGATGGATATAGTTTCATGTAAAGGGAATATACAAACATATGTGACCGGTTGATTTTTTTGTAAATTCTTTCGTTTTTTTTTTTTTTTGGTTTAGCCTTTTGTCGGGATTGTCTGTCCCAGCGGCTTTTCTAGAAAACAATTTAAATTGATTTCAATCAAAAAATGCCTTTTTGTTTTCGGGATTTTTCAATTTGGTTGTATTTCTCTCTTTTTTTTCACTTGTATTTCATTCTTTTTCCTTCCACTGCCACTTGGCGCGATCATGAATTGGTATTGGGGATTGGGTTAGGGTTATTTTGAGTTTTTTTTTTTTTTTTTGGGAAAAAGGGACACACGCTTTCAGCGTAAAGATCGCATTTAAACGAAACAAAATTTGACTTTATAATAATGCCTGGGCCTGAGCTCATGATGTTTGTCAGTCCGTTTGGTCTAAGCCAACCAGCCAGCCAGCCAGCATATCCAGCCAAAACGAACGAACGACGATCCATGAGATACAATACCGGATTAAATGCCTTTGTTGCTGTTGTTGCCTTTTGGTATGTAGATATGGCGGCACGAAGCTCTGTTGGCTCTTTGTGACTCTTTTTTTTTTTTTTCTGTTTTTGTTTTTTTTCTCTCTTCTTTTTTCTTTTTTTTTTTCTTTGGGCATTCTTTCTCCTTCTGGCTTTTGTGTGCGTGTTTTGTCTTTGTTTTGCGTTTTCGACTTGATTGAAAATCTAGAAAATCAGGTTAATAGCTTAGGTGACAGCCGCCAATGTTGTATATGCGGTTGAATTGTTTAGAACCACACTCAGTCAGATATATTTGTTGGGTTTCGTGTGCCCGATAAGATTGATTTGAGCTCGAGATACTTTCAACTCTGGCTAAAAGGGGGAAGAGAGAGAGAGGGAGATACATATATCGGGTATCCCAGAGCAGGTATTCTATGGCTCATTGTGCCGGGCACTCAATTAGTTGGTTTGATGTAACTTTTGTCAGTTTGTTTCGCTTCAATCCTCTCCACCACACTCCGCTCTAATCCAACTCCTTTTTCGATCTCTAGACAGCGTGTCAGGGGCGGTTCTTTTGGAGCCATTATGCTTATGTCTACGGCATGAATATGCAGATTCTGTATCTATATCGGCACATAGTCCAACTTGACGAGAAGTACTCACCAAAGATTCAATTACCAAACGGTTGGCCTCTGGCCAGCCTTTTGCCTTGTTGTTATCAAAAGAGAAATCTCTTTGTAATTGATTTCATTTTATTCATCTATTGTCAAAAATAAATTTTTTTTTTTCTATTTTTTTATTGTATTATTTTTTGTTATATCTTTTTTGGCATTAACTCTAATAGATGTTTAGGTTATTTCATATAGCCGCCAGTGCCGACAAAAAAAAAAAATATTTCTACTTGAATTTGTTGCGCTTTAGCGAAAAATATTTCTATACTCTTTCTCATAAAAAAAGAGTTTATTAGTTTCGGCCATAAACTTTTTTGTATGTATGTAAATTTTCAAAGGCCTTAATTATGAAAGTTGATTTGAGGTTAGACTGCAGTTGTTTAAGTATTTTTTTTTTGTTTTAATATAGTTGTAAACTATAACGTTTTTTTTAGAGATTTTCTTTTAGTTTTTAAATTCTATGCTTAAATTGATTTATAACATATTTACATATTCGTCTTTGATTTCTATTCTAATTGGTAGAGTATAGCAAATCATTTTAATAGCCTGTGCTTTTGTAGGAAATCTCATAATTTAAATAAATATTATGTATTTAGAAATGTATTAATACAGTATTTATAAAAACTTACGAGAAATGTGTGATCAATAGCGTTTGTGATTGATTTACTTTAACGGAAGGTAAGATGCTTAATTTTCTTTTTATTGCTGACATAAAAGTACATTACTGCAAAAAAAAAAAAATGATAAAAAACGAGCGTTTTATTTTTTTTCAGTTTGCATATACAATTTTTTTCAAGACTTTGCATATATGTATTTACAATTCTTTTTAAAAACTCTACTGGACTAGAAATTTATTTGTTTAATTTTTTAATGATCGAACCTATTACGTACTTTTTTTCGAGTTGGAATTTAAAAGTTGCTCTCACAATTTCAAATTATTCAAATGAAATTTTACACAATATTCTTAAACTGTAATAGCTCACTTCATTTAAATAAATCAAATTATTGTAATCAGTACTTTAATAGAAATTCTTAAAATATTCTATTTGAAGACAGAATTTACCATGCCATTACCAAGGGACAATTTTATGAAATAAATTTAAAATCCGATATAATATTTATCGACTGCACTGTAATTTAAAAACAGTTAAATAATTTTGTAATATAAAAATGAGTTATTCCACAATTTTTTTAAAATGCCAAATTCTTAAAGTACTTAAAATTAAAGTCATGTAAGGTACTTAAAAATAATGAAGAATTATATTTCTAATTATTAATTTTTCATGCCTTGCCTTTTTCTTCAAAGAATAGATTACGAAATTTACTTAAACACAGTTTTTCCAAAAATAATTATACGTACAACAACAAAATGGAAAAGATAAATATTATTAAACATGTTCCTACCAATTATTCATAATCAAATAACTTCATGTAGGAAAAACATGGTTAAATTTAAAATGAGTTTTTAAGTTTCGTTATATATATATTGATATACATAAGTACATACATAATAGGCCAATTGAAACAAAACTGCTTTCAATTAAATTTATATAATGATTTACAGACAAGTTAGATATAATATTTTGGATTGAAAGTGCATTTTGTATATTTTTTCAACGGCACCTTTAGATGAAGCTATAAAGATAATCAAGAAATAAAAAAATTAATAGTTTTAGTAGCTGAAAGTTTGCAGATAAAACCATTTGATTTAGTTGGAATATTTTTAGAAACATATGAGACTCTCTCCCACTTTCTCCAACTGGGAAAGCAGTCGGATTTATTACCTGGATGTGGCCTAGTGGTGGTTCTGACCTTCATGCTCTTTTTTTCCTTAAAAGTACAAAAGTTAATCTGGGATTTATTAATGTAAGCTTAAATAATACAAAAATGCAAGCAAAAAGTTTTACTATAAAATTTTAATAAATTCAATAATAATTTGATATCTTTTTAATAAACTAAATGGATAAAAGTCTATTATATATAGTTATATATTTAAGCTCATGCAAACATTTATATATATTTATATAACTCAAATATAGTATAATTTAGTTATCTAACTTGTTATTTATTTTCAAAAGTTTGTTTAATTACCGCAATCAGTTTTGATTTGCATTCTCATTGATATGCAAAATTGGAGCCAAAGCCGTCCACTTGTTATTAATTAATTTCCCAAACCCCCAACCCCCCACTGACCATTCCCCTCACCTTCTACAAGTTGGCCTATTAGATGCAAAATTTAACAAGCAATTAGCAGCAGCAGCTAATGTTGATTGAAAAAAAAAAACGAATACCAAACAAACACTGCGAATCGAGTATGTGAGAATGAGTATGTAGATATATAGATAGATAATCCCGGATATAGCACAACATCTCTGAAATGTGTTTCACTGGCCTCTCTCGCTAGGCTGGGCTTGGCTAGATGTTTTTTTTTTTAAATTTTTTTTTTTTTTTTCAGCGCATTTCTAATTATTTTTCATTACTTTGAGTTGTCGCGCGTCGTGGCTCAAGTACATAAAATCATCTAGTTTATTGGCCCATCAGTCATTTTAGTAGTGAGCTTTTGCGGTCGCAACGGCCATTACATTGAGTTATGAAATGAATTTCGAATTTCGCGCAAAAGCATAAAAATTAATTACTTGCTAGCTAAAAACAGTAGTCTTGCTCTCGTCTCCTCCTTACTCTCCTCATCATTTGGCATTCCTAGATAGTCCTACTCGACTAGTTGGCTTTAACTTCGCTTCGCATTGATACGCGCTCAAATGCATTTGTGATTTATCAGTCGGCCAGTAGCTCATCTCCCATAGCCAGCTGTAGCTACTGCCAGTCCATGGCCTAGTCGTGGTTCTGGCTAATACATTTTATATATACAATTGGCCACTTTGGTTAGCTGCCTGGCTGCTCGGCCACGCTCAGCATGCATTCTTGGCATTTGTTAAATTGAAAAGTTTTCGTATTAAGTTTATGGTATAGGCGTGCCAAAGGGGGGATGCTTTAGGGGGGTCAGTTGAGGGATATAGTATTGTATGTTTTGTGTGTGCCAAGTTTGCAAATCAGTTTTTGAGAAAGAATTTTCTAGATATGATCAAATGTCAGACCCACAACACTGCCCTACAAAATAATTTAACTTAAATCAAACAACAAAATTTATATAACCCACAAATCACTTCTTTTGCAGTTTAAGAGTTTATTAGTTTTGAAAGTTTGGGAAAAATCAAAATGTATAAATAACTAACAAATTGAAAGATGTATGCTCTATATCTTTTGAAAACAACTTTAAAAAGTGTCTGGATTTAAAATAAATTTCTAAAATTATTTTACTTTATTATTTATTTTAATTGATTTGACCACTCTAGATCTGATTCAAGACACTGAAAAACTATCACAAACTTCTAAATGTGAATTTTACTTTTTTTGAAAGCTAAGTCCAATCATTTTATAAACTTTATTTGATTTAATAAAATTGTTTTACATGTCAATCTCAATCTCTTATTAGAAATCTGTAGATTTGTATTAAGGAACTTACAAATGAATGCAAAATAAGAATTGAGAGATATTATAGACTGATTCTGATTAACATAGAAGAAATTTAGAATTTAGTATTAAAAAATATAAATTTTTAGAAAAATTGGTTGTGTGATAAAGTTAAGATACTAAAATCGGTTAGTTATCTTTGAACAAATTGAAGAACAAATTTGCTTTAAATTTGAAGCTAGGTTTTTATATTGTAAGCAATTAAGAACAAAATTATTTTTTTAATGATTAATATTGTATTTATTATATAATAAATGTTGCAAGGTATTATTTTTCAATAGCAAGGATCAGAGAGAATATTATTGTTACTTCTATATCCAATAAAGATTGGCTGATGAAAAATTTAAAGCAATTGTAATTTAAAAGAAATATTTTGAAAGCTTTATTATTCTTACAAAAATTTAAGTATAGTTGATATATGTAGAATAGAATTGATTTTTAACAAGAAAATAATGTAATTACAGCGTAAAGTTATTCTTAAGAAATCACATAAATATATTCGGATACAACCAAAACTAAAAATTTTACATTTAAGTTCATTTCATTTTCATTTAGATTTTTTGTTAATTTGCATTTTATTCGAATTGGTGACAGTGTAGAGAATCCACTCACAGAATCTTTAAACAGGTCTTTAAACTTTAATTGATGTAATTACCATTTCGACTACATCCTGGCTGATCAGTGTTTATTTTGTTATTTTTATTTTTGTTCACAAAATAATTTTGGTGCAATGTAAATCGCCTGAAATTATAATGCAAGCAATTTGGCTCAGCCCATCTCTTGACTTGATGGCGCCCCATGGCGAGCTGCTGGTAACAGCAAATCTTTCGGAATTTTTTTTTGAATTTGCCATGGTCAACATTTTGTTTGCCATGTTGCCTGCAATTTTCATGATAATTAAATGCACGAGAGATCAGAGAGAAAAAGAGATAGATGTGGAGAATGGAAGAGAGATAGGGGAGGGAGGGGTGAATTGGTAGGTAAAATTATTATAATTAAATGCACCCGCCAATGCGCATTTCAAGCGAATTGTTTTATAATTTTCAATTGCAATGGCAGCTGCTGTTACTGCACCTGATCTTTGATATTCTCTACGGCAATAAACTTAATATTTCCGCTCTTAAATTATTTATATTCACATTGCTTGTTGTTGTTGGGTTTCATTTATTTATTTTTCTTTTTTTTTTTTTGATATTTTACCCCAATATTTGCTTAAGACAAACAGTGAACGAGTGGCGATCGGACAAATGTTTAACAATATTTTGATAGCCGCTGCCTGCATAGTAAATTAGCCCAGAGAGACAGAGAGAGAAAAGGAGGCAACAACAGCAGCCGCACCGATCGATCGATGTTGCAGATGATGATCATTGCATAAATGCATGTCATTGCCCCTCATCAGAGGGAGAAAGGAGAGAGGGGGGGCGATCACTTGATATGTAACACCTTACAGTGTCGTTGGCCACAAAATGAATATGTCAAAATTTACAATTCTTATGATCGCGAGCCAAGTGATCGACGATGACAGCACAAAATGTTGCATGCCACTCTTGGAATCATCATTTTCCTTTGAACAAATCCTTCACAATTATTTTCTGTTGATTCATAACACTTGTGGGCCAACAACAACAACAAGCCAAATAAAACTGAAAAACAAATGTAAAGAAATAAAAACCGCAGCTCAAACTGTGAGTGAGAGAAAAATGATAATAAATCAAGGCACATTAAAAGTGTTTTCAATTTCGTCGTAACGCAACTGAAGATGAAGATGAAGTTGCTGATGTTCATGATTTGGTTGTGGATGTGGATCTCTATCTGGTATGGGTTATGGTTTCGGATTTGTCTGTTGTCCCACGTCATGTTCTACATAATTGTGCGCACCATTTGAAGGTTGCCGCTGTTTTTTTTTTTTTATATTATTTTGAAAACTGGCTCATGATTTATGTCTATTTGGAAAAAGCCAAGTAGCCAAGCCACGATGAGCAACAATCTTTATAAAATAATATATTATATTTTATTGATTCTGTCATGGGCATAACATGGCGCTATCTATTGTTTAAAAGGCAAAATGCCAAAGTCCCAAACAAACCAAATCGACCAAGTGTGTGGCCCAAGCGAATCGCCTCCTGCGGTTTTTCACGCATGCGCGCAATTTGATTTTAAAAATTTTTATTTCAATTTCTCAATTCGTTGCGCATTCCTCTAGGTCATTTCGTTACGCAGAGTTGCCTTCACCATGGCGTTTCCATTTGATTTCAAAATGGTTCATTTGTAGGCCCCAAAGCAAAACTTGCTACTACTGAAAGGGTGCCCATTCGAGTGGCGCCCTTCTCATTGGCCTTTCTGAATATCGCCTGGCTAATAAAACATTTGACAAATGATTTGACATTTTTATTTAGAGGGAAATGGGCAAAACGTTTTCACTCTCATTGACATGGACTTTTCTTTTACTGATGACAGCGCATGCGGGTCCCAATGTACTTAATAAATAAAACTCAGCAGCCAAGTGACTCTAATGCAGTGCAAATATATGATGGTGTTTGGGATGATCTGATCATGATCATTATCATCATCATGATAATGCTGTAGATTGACAGTAATTTAAATGGAGATGATCGACCTTAAAGTGATGGTGATTGCTGCTTGACGGCTTAATAAAGACAAAGTGAAGCGTTAAAGAACTTAATAAAAAGATAAGGGAGTTCATTCTATTTAAATAAATATTAAAAGAAACTGCCTACTTTAGTTGATAAAAATCAGTTTAAAAAATTAGAGATTAAAACTTAAATCTTTGCTTTAAGAATTACTTATTTTACAGATTTATTTACTGAAATTGATATACTGTAGTATCTATTTATATGCAGATTATCGTAAGATTCGGTTCACATTAGATTTGATTCCATTTAAGAATTTTTATCTGTATTCATATATACATATTTGTATATATATATACAAACTAATTAAAAACTGTATACTATATATGTATGTACATAGATACACTTCCCAACAGCCAATTAGACACCTTTCTTTTTATCTTTTTGAATATAAATATTATAGAAATTAGTTAAGAAACTGGTTTCATGTTAATTTTAAGATAAAATTTAACCTTTCTATTATATATATTAAAATGTGATCATTTTTAACAATTTTTATCAGTCGATTACCACATTTAGTTGCTTGATTATTAATTATCTAAATAATTTTTTAGCCATTAGTTAATTTGATTTAAATATAATTATAGACAAAACGGATAAGCCAAAAATGTATAAAAGCAATTGTAATCTAATATTATAGGTAATATCTGATTATAGGAATCAGTGTTAATTGTAATTTTATAAACTTATTTAACCTTAATGCATGAAAAAATTAAAAAATAAAACGGATTGAAAAGCAGTCACAGATTACTTAATTAATATTAAAAAAGAAAAATACAATCTTTAAAAATTATAATGTATTTAGAATTTTGTTTAATTAGCTAGAAACTAAATTTTCTAAATCTCAGCAGCTTAGATTTCGTTTAATATTTTTGACATTTTTATTATAAATACAGAGTTAAAAATGCAAAAAATTAAAAAAATTATTAACAAAAGAATGAACAAATTCTAAATTTTTAGCAATCAGTCCTATAAATCATACAATCAAATATATTCAACTATTAATAGAATTTTCAAATTGTAGTACGAAATTTTATTATGTTTCATTATCCTATTTAGAGATTTTTCACACAAATCGGTTGTCATATATATACATACATATGTATATTGTATGTATGTATGTATTCTTCATTAATAACATTTTATTTTTCAATTCCAAAATTCCTGCTCTATTACCCTCCATTTTCATGGATTTCAACAATTTTGGAACAATGAACGTTAAAATAAATAGCGTAACGAGCGAAAACCGCATTTCGAAAATTAAGTTTCACATGATTAGATTATAACTGTAAAATGCATGGCAAACACTCATGCAAAGAGTGATTTGGGTAAAGAGTAAGGACGGACCACACTGTGCGGGAGGGGGGAGAGGGAGATGGGAAAGTGATGTGACTGAGCTGGTTGTTGGTTTGTATATTTTAGGAAGCGAAAGAGAAGGCGTCATGTGCCTAATTCAATGTGTCAATTGTGCTGCTCAGTTTCAGTTTCATTTTCAGACTTGGTTTTCAGAGTTTCGGTCTCTGGCTCAGACTCATTCGCGTCATCGTTTTGGTCTCTGAAGAAGAATGAATGAATGAAAAAAAAAGGGAGTTTGATTAATGTAAAAGCTGCCACTGATATGTCACACGCATGTCAAATTCTGACATTTGACATTTTGCCAGCCGACTGACGACGATGTTCTCGATCTCGCTCTTGCCTGTGGCTGATTTGCCTGGGTTTGGATGAGCGACTGGTTGGCCAACCACCAGCTCTCGCTTTGAGTGGTAGTGGTGGTGCATGCTTCAAGTATTCCTTCATCTGCTCATTTTATTTTCAGCTTGTTTTTTTTTTGTTTTTTTTTCAATATTGTAGGCAGCCAAATGTGCAAAGCACTCAATGCGTTAATATATCCGTTGTTAGTGTATCATTTTGTTTGTCAGTCCCAAACATCCTTCCCTTTTTTATTTTTACTACCTTTCCCGCTTATCCTTGCTGGTTGTATGTGTATTTGATCCTGCGTCCTGTGACCTGCGTTGTTGGCACTTGACAACGACGACATTTGCGCATAAAAAATGCAACATTATTTGACTGCGAATTAATGTTAAATTGTTGTACGAGTCATTCCTTCCTTCTGTCCGTCCTTTTGTCGTTCCATTTACTCGCTCGCTCGCTCCGTCTGCTCAGTTCGTTGATGTGGGAAATGTCACTTTTTGACAGCCAACACCGACAAGTGTACGTACACATTTTTTTCTGTGCTACATAAATATTTAATTATATTTTTGTTTCAATTTCTTGTTTAATTTTTTTGTTTTTCCTTGGTTCCGTTCGAGCGGCTCGCAATCCATCCCCCTGGCCCAGATTCGGTATAAACATTTGATTAATCACACAGACGAACGTTTTACACTCTGGCCAAAGATCAAAGCACTCTTCATTCTTCTCATTCTTCACTCTCTACCATTCTTTGGGGTCTTCACTAGCTTCACTAGTGAGTGAAACTATTCGCGCATTATGTCTAAATAAACAAACAAGACCAACTAGAAAACAAGAAATACAAAAAAATGGAAAAAAGAAGAAATTGAAAATCAAAAATAAAAGAAAGATCCGTCGATCGGTAATCAATGTAAGAAATCGTTTTTCTCTCTCCCTCTCTTTCAATAGTTCAATAGTTTTCAATTTTTGTTTTTCCGCCTCACTCTAACATTAAGATGTATGGCGCTCCATTTGAGAAGGCCTGTGTGGGTGGAAAATTTATTTGAAAAACAATTTTCATGAAAAGTATGCGCATACAAAACTGACAGCATTTGGGTGTAAAGAAAAATCAACAAAATGCCTGGCCATAATAAATTGCAATCTACACACTGAAACGGAACTCCATTTCGGGAGACGAAAATTGAGGGAAATCTGTAAACAATCAAGTTATAGCCATAATAGTTTTAAAGCCAACAGGAAAAAAATTTGCAATCATTGTTGTGCAAATTGATTGATGGAAATAAATCAGATGTTAAATGATTTTATAATCTGGTAATCTCGTTACATTGAAAACTGGTTATTTCGAATTTTTAAAACTACCTAAATAAATTAAGTTATCGCACAGATCGGTGGATTATATTGTTTTGGACTATTTTCTTGAATGCCTATTACTGATTATTAATTTTTTATAATTTGAAACCGTAACAGAATCAATAATGAAAACAAAGATTCATCTGCTGAAGCAATATAAAAATAAAGTTTAATCTTTTAAACAGGAATTATATACCATCAAGCAAATAGTTTCAGATAAGGTTATTAATTTTAGATAATTTTGTGCAACTTTTACGTGTACAAAACTTTTAACAGTCTTTATCTTGAAAATTCTTGATGGGTCCACATATTGCTGGATAGCTCTGGATTTTAATCTTAATATTTAAACAGTCAGATGAATACAAAATATGAACTCTATGATTCAGTAGCTAATGCTAATAAAAATATTTTTTTATACACTCCATGAAGTTACAAATATTTTGTTTTCTGTACTTTATCTTTTTGGATTCAATCATAATGAAATATGTACCTATTGTAGGAAAAATAGTTAATAGAATTAGAGTTAGTACATAGAATTAGAGTTAGTTCATAGACTATATTCTCAGACAAATTTTTAATTAAAATACATACAAGAGACACGCGAAATGGAGAAGGTTACCAAAGCAAATCAAATAGATATCTCACCTATAAATTTACTAAATGATACTCTATAAATAAAAAAAGCTAAAAACATTTGTAGATTTTAAGTTTAATTTAATAAATTAATGCATACATACATATGTTGATAAAACCAAAGGTTAATAGTTGTAATGTTCAAATGTGAGTAGCCTCCTGTTGGAGCGCCAAAATTGTTATGTACATGCTTGTACGAATCGGTGGCGGACTAAGGTGGTGTTTAAGTCGCTCTCGGAGTCAGGAATGCCTAGCGGGGCGGGACCCTCTGGAACCGTAGCTCTTTCGGTGTGGGGTGGGTTTTTGCTGGAAACCTGTCTCTACATTAACAAAAATTAAATTTAAGGATCCCTTCTGAAACTACCAGAAAATATGACTAAAAAAAATAAAAATAAAAAAAATGGTCAAAGGAACATAATAGTAGTATAGTCAAAACAAAGCAACAAAATTGTTGAAAGCTTGGGGGGAGTTTTTAATATTAATTACAGCGAATCATGCGGAATCCAAGATGACAACGGATCCGCCCGCTCTTTACCCTACCCTACCTATGATTTTCATTGCGGATATTTAATCTGAAAATCCCTTAAACGTTTAGATCATCTGATTTTTGTATTGCCACATCACCAACAAAATTATATTAATTTCTCATGTTGATTTTCAAATAAACAAAATTCATTTAATTTCTGCAGTAAATTTCAGGCTTAAATCAACTGACATTATTTAACAAAAAAAAAGTGGCAGTTTGCTTGAACTTAAAATTAATGTTATATTAAGAATAATAGCTCATGGCATTAGGAAGATAAAAAGAATATAATTACGGAATTAATAGATATACATTTATACATTTTTAGTTTTAAACATTTTTTTTTTGTTTTTTTGTTTGAATTATTTCTTGTGTAACTGTGTATGATCTTTATTTTCTCTTCATGTGTAAATATGTAAGTTATTCTAGAAGTGATAAATGAAGTTCAATGACCTACATACAGTAGATCAGCTGTTCATAATTGAGTGAGGAAAGAACTGAATATTTAAGAGCGAGCTTAAGAGCTTAAACTGTATCGAACTAGAAAAGAATGCAAATAATAGAAGTAAACGGAGATAATCATTTGGATCAGATTACGAATGGTTTAGGTATGTAAGTAAATCTAAATCGAAACCGTTTTACTAAATCCATATGATTATCATAACAACATGGGGAGGTATTAAAGTTTGGTAAACGTTATAACTCACGTGCTTGTATTCATATAATGTTGTTTTTATCCAGCGGTGAAAGGCCTTCCAACGATGTCTTGGTAATTTAATTTGATTACTCCATTATTAATTATTTTTGATTCATTATTATTATTTTTTTTTTTTTGTTTTTCACTTATATAATTGGCATAGTTTTTCTTTTAGTTCGATGCTTTAGTTTTCACTCAGGGGTTAATTGTTAGAAATATAGGTAATCAGATAAATTTATGAAACAAAAATTAGGAATTTAATAGAGAATCAAAAGTTTACTAGCGACCCGTTGCGCTTACATTTACTTTAAACAGTTACATATACATACATATGCTTTTGCAAACATATGAATGCACTTATAAGCGTACAGAGGCGTATTTAAATCATTTTATAAAAAGGGGAAAAAAAAAATTATAATAATTATTATTGATATTGAACTGGTATTAGTAAAATAAGCATTATTTTATAATTGGTGATCACACGAAGAGATTAATTAAATCATCACAGATACTCACTCTCTCGAGCCTAACAAAAAAAAAATTCTATACACGTGCTTTCTAGGTTAAGACAAAAAAATTTATATTTTTTTTTTTGATTCTTAATAGTTTTCACTCATGTTTTTTTTCTTGCCAAATATTCTTTAAGTTTCTTTATAACTATATGCCTGTATGTAGCTTTGCATTGTATATAAAAAAACACGTGGGCACAAAGAAAATTAACACTGAATACTACACTGCCAAATCTTCAAGGTTGGGTAGGTTGGCCGATTCCTTGTAGATTTCAATCCGCAGCGTACAGAAGTTTATATAATTTTCATCAGCAGACATCAAATTATGTAATTTGCGTCTTTCTCTTGGCTTTTCTATCCCACTATGAAAGTGTGTAGGAAACTCCTATCACAACTGCTGTGATTTCTGTGAAAGCAGTTTTATGTTTATCCGACTTGTAAATATATATGAGCGGCTACACCACTTTCTTAGGGCCAGACAATCGAAGAGAAATCAATAAAAATCCTGATATTGAATTTACTTCCCAGTAAATCACTTGCGTTAAGTTTTGCTTTTGTATTTATTTGCGCTCTATGAATATTGGAAAAACTGAATTTTCCAATGAGGAAAATTTTGGCACGTGGTTTTTTTTCTTTTCTTCTTAGCCTGTACTTAGCCGTTTGTAACTTCTGTGAGTGGTTTTAGAATTAAGAAAAGGCCGTCTGCAGTTGATACACTGTCTTTTATAACCACTACCAAATTAAAGCTCTCTCTTTTAACTCCTGAAGTGAGCTGCGATCACTGCCAAAAAAAATCTATTGCAATCGAAGTAACGCCCTCTATGACAACAAATACATCGCCTTAAATCGCATGCGAGAATTTTTCTTATTCGCGCCCAATTAGCGATTTAAAAAAAAAAACAAAATTAAGCAGTTCGACCATTACACCATCCGATAATATAACAACATTAGGCGGCATATTAGCGGAAATTATTGTCGAATATCTTTAGCATGGAAGGTACCAATTTTTTTTCCGTTATAGTCTTCTAATTGATAAAAGCTATTTCCTAATTTCTTTCTCACTCTACATTTTACAAATTGTTTACCCAATTTGGCATTAAAATTCTGACTAAATTTACTTTGTGCAAAATTCCTTCTGAACACCTCATCTCCTTCTTTAAATGATACAGGCTTTGACCTAAGATTATACTGAGAAACATTTCTCTCATAGGCTTGTTTTATGTGTTTTTGAATATCTTTACGCATCAGTGCTAAATTATCTTCTCTATGCAAGGGAATTAAGGGCTCCTCTAAAAGTGCTAAATTTTTCAATAATCTATAATCTGTACCGTGTGTAATCATATCTAGCCCGAATAGTGCTCGATATGGAGAACAGCCTAGTGACTGATGTAATCCAGAACGCAACGCACAAGAAATACTTGAAATATTTTTATCCCACTCGGTCTGATCTTTTTCTAGATAAGAACGAACTGCAGCCAACAGAGATCGATTTACGCGTTCTGCTGCATTACATTGTGGAGAATATAGTGCGGTGTATACATGAGTTATACCTAATTTAGTAAGAAAAGCATTAAAATCATTAGCTTTAAACTGCACTCCGTTGTCACTAACAATTGTCTCCGGCACTCCAAAACTATGAAATATGTTTTTCAACAAAAACTCGATAATTGTCGCTGTAGTAAATTTTTTTAATGGAAGCAACCAGTGAAACTTACTAAAATGATCTAGTACTATCAACAAACCGATATGGCCATTCTTACTTCTAGGATATGGGCCTAGTAGATCTATATACAGACGTTGAAATGGTCGACAAGTCCAGGTGCATTGTCCCATAGGTGGCCGAAGCGTGACATTTGGGGCTTTTGTTTCTTTACATGTGTCGCAGCCTCTTATATAATTGCGTATATCATTAGCTAAACCTGGCCAAAATAGATTTCTTCGTATGCGTGAGATCGTTTTATGCATACCTCCATGAGCAGAAGTGACACTATCATGGGCCTGTTTCATTACCTCTATTCTCATACTTTCCGGTATCCAAAGTTTCCAACTATTATTTTCCTGCGCTATCTCGCCAGAATTATGCTCAGTTTGCTTGTAAATGAATTTATCTATTATCTTAATATCTGGAAAGCGATTTGAATCCCTTAAAAATTTCTGTTTCAAGTTTACATAGCTAGCCTCAAGAAATGCATCGGAATCTAAATCAATTATCGGTTCCATTTCTAATTCAGAAATTTCCTCCTCCTCGCATAAATGGGATAAAGCATCTGGGACAATGTGATCTCGCCCTTTGCGATGGGACATTGAAAATTTAAACTGTTGTAACCGAAAGACCCAACGTGCAAGTCTTCCAGAAATATTCTGTTGACGCATCAACCAAATTAAGCTAGAATGGTCAGTAACTATTTCAAATTCTTGTAGCTCTAAATAACAGCGGAACTTTTCCATTGCCAGAATAACGGCCAAACATTCTCGTTCTGTAACACTATAATTGCGTTGTGCGCGACTTAACTTTTTTGACATGTAAGCAATGGGCATTTCCTCATTATTCTCCGATAACTGCACTAATACAGCACCTACACCGAAATCACTAGCATCACAATGTAAATAAAACTTTTTCTGAAAATCCGGGTTTTGTAAAACTGGTGCAGACGTTAATACAGTTTTTAACACATTCATAGCTTTTTCTGCCTCAGGTGTCCAGAAAAATTTTCTTTTTGAAGACAATAATTCCGTTATCGGGTACGTAAGCTCAGAGAAATTTTGAATAAATCTTCGATACCACCCGCATACACCAAGGAAACCCCGAACTTGTTTCAGATTCTTAGGCTTAGGCCAATTTAAAATACATGAAATTTTTGTAGGGTCTGTGCAGATTCCTCCACTGCCAATGATATATCCAAGATAATTTACGCTAGTAACGCAGAAATGACTTTTCGCAATGTTTAAAGTGATATTTGCTTTCTGAAATTGTTCAGATAACCGAATCAAAATGGAGAGGTGTGATGAAAAATCTTCGGAGACAATGACAAGGTCATCCAAGTAACCAAAAACACAATAACGTAGATCAGGTGGAATGACCTGGTCCATTAGTCTGCACATAGTCGAAGCAGCATTACAGAGACCAAACGGCATCACTGTAAATTGGTACAAGGGTCTACCTGGTACAGTAAAAGCAGTTAAGGGCTTAGATTCTGCTGTTAATGCTACTTGCCAGTATGCATCCTTGAGATCTAACTTAGAAATAATGTTAGCTTTCGGTAGCCTCGAAAAGATTCCGTCAATATTGGGCAATGGATATGCGTCCTTTTTTGTTACCTCGTTCAATTTACGCGCATCTAGGCAGAGTCTCACTTTATTAGGTTTGAGCACTAAGCGCATAGGAGAACTCCAAGGACTTGATGAAGTTTCTATGACTCCTAATGACAACATACGATCGATTTCAGCAAAAACAAGTTTTTCCACTGCTGGACTAACGGGGTAAAATCTTTGTTTTACAGGCTTTGCTGATCCAATATCTATATGATGACTCAACAACTTTGTATGACCTAAGCTATTTTCACAATTTGGAAACATGTTCTTTACTAATTCCAGTTGTTGCTTCTGAGCAAGGGTCAAAGGATATAAGTTTTCACCTACTGTGATCGGGTTCTTTTCTTCGGTTAATTCGTATGAGCTAATTATATTTGGCGCAAGGGCGAAAATTTTCCAAAAATCAATTCCTAGAATTAGACTTTGTTTGATGGATGGAATAATGTATAACTTTATTTGACCTATTTTATTTTTGTATTTTAATTGTACCGATAACAGACCAATGACTTTGTGAGCCTGGCCATCTGCCGTTTTCACTTGTGAATTTATATGTCTAAATCCATTAAAATTTTTCCAATCTTGTAAAGCTAATTTAGATCCTATACAGCTAACTGTAGCTCCAGTATCTAATAAACCTGATTCTGTATAGTTTAAGAATGAAACTTCAGCATAACTACGGATATCATTTTGCTCACTAAATATAGCTGAAATTAACTTTTTATGATTTTGTTTTCGGCCTTGAAAATATTTTCTAATTCTAATAATATTTTTCTTTATTAATCTTATACTAGAGACTTCATTGAACAATTTTTTTCTTATTGCTTGATAATTCCTAAGTCTTACATGATAAGGTTCAAAAATCGGGCTAATATTTTGATCTGCATTTTTACTTGTATTTTCAGTATCAATCTGGGGAGAAGCTAAATTTTTTATGATTGTTGGCTGTGATTTGGGAGCATCCGGCCGTTTTTGAATACACCCTTCACTCGGTTTTCCGATAGTCGACGTTGACACTTGGGGCATTGGGGCTTGTATATATTAGGTGTGCCGCAACCGTAACAAAAGATTTTTCTTTCCTCCATACAATCATCCCACAAATGATCTTGAGAAGAACAGTTCCAACATATTTTTACCACCTTTTCGACCACAGCTAATTCATTGTCCTGAAGCTCATTTTCCTCTTTGGCATAGTCAGGATCAATATCTTCTAATAAACATACCTGTCGACGATAAGTTTGAGGCTTACTCTTTGGTATATCTTCTGTACGTAATCCTATTTCTATATCAAGGTTTTCCTGCATCTGTACTAATCTTCGTAAATGACTTATAGAAGCAACAGGCTGATATACTAGTCTTTGACGAAGTTCAGGTCGCAAATTATGTTTTAGTATTTCCAAAAGTTCTTCTTCCTGAATTCTTACTGATGTTTTATCTAATAAAGCTGTTATAGCATCATAGAAAGAAGCAAAAGATTCATTTTGTTTCTGCTTGCGAGCTCTAATTTGTTCCTTACTAACAAAATCCGAATGGTAAACTTGATAATGCTGTCTAAGTGCGAGACAAAACTCTGGCCAATCAATGTTGCTATTATTTATTTGCTTAATCTGCTTGTGGTACCGCCAGTACCAATCACGAGCTTTACCTACAAACAGGACGTGCATGTTCTTACACAGCGCTACAAAATCTGCATCAAGAGTTTCCTCTGTGAGGGACTTGACTCGGTAAATAAATTCGTTTACTCCTAATCCTTCAGTGGATCCATCAAAATATAGATTCCATTTTTGCATAATGTCTGCAATACGTCTGGGAGACACGTTAGAAAAATTATGTGAAATGTTATGCTGATTAGAGGACAATTGTACAGGTACTTCTGTGAATTGCACTGGTGTATTCCTATTATGTGGTATCAAGTTTGTGATAGCTTGTTCTATCATATTTTGAATAGCAGTATAATTGAAGGTGCTGGTATTATTTCTTGGTGCACGAGCAGGACGACCTCTTCTTTGTCGATTAACAGGTCTTGCTGAGGCAGCTGCTCCATTAGTGCTGTTGCTGTGATCTAATGTCTGCAATTGTGCACTACTGTCTAATGGTACTGTTTGCTCGCCAGCTGGAGCTGGTGCTAAGCTCATGGTTTTGGCAAGATTTCTTGTGACAGGTCTTCTGGCTGCTTGACTTGTAGATGGTCCCTGATCAAGTATAGGCTGCGGAGTTGCGAACCCGTTCACAATTACTAATTTCAAATTTACATCGTCTAGACTTTGAGCACAGCTTGGGCATTCCCTAAGCGACGCTACATGTTTGTCCAAACAATCCTTATGAAATACATGACCGCATGGTGTCATTAAACATGGCTGTACATTTGTCATTAACTGAGAACAAATGATACAGTAACATATATTGGGTGTAGCTAATGTGGAAGTATCTTGTGGACTATGTTCTAAAGGCATTATGTAATACTTCGTTATGGAAAATTTCTTTAAAGTGATGTTTTGTGGCAATAACAAAAAAAACAGATAATCTAAAAATTCTGATTCACCGTATTAATATTAATTTCAAGTGGAAAGAAAACTGGGCTATTGCATTTATTAAATAGTGCAGGGAGTAACTATGTTGCACTATGGAAAGACTTAATTCTTTCTCTTCAATTTATGATAATAGTCTAATTCTTGAAAGTTCATCCAACTCTCAGGATATGGTATCCGATCTAAGCCAAATACGCATATAGTCAACTGAGTGTTGAGCAACGTCTAAACCAAACTAAAAATGATAACTTAAGGAAAGAGTAACTCTAAAAAAAAAACGAGCTATTATTGTTAGAGAATGTTTTAGGTAACGGACGTTAAAGTGCTACCAACTTTCTATCTTCTTCTACGAATCGAATGAAAATTTCACGACTTGGAATTCGACTTCGCCAAATTAACCAGATTCAAATGAAAATTCTCCACTCGCTCTAGAACTTACTATAACTTTACGGCAATTGAATAACTTATACTCAAAGATTTCAACGTAAACTTAGCAAAGACTTTAACTTTAAGATTGTTTCTCTGAACAATATGGGTATGTGACCGCTAACTACTCTTTTTAAAGAGACTTTCAAAACAAAACTATGTAATGAGAAGTGTTAGTTGCCCCATTGTTGGGCGCCAAATTATTTGTAATGTTCAAATGTGAGTAGCCTCCTGTTGGAGCGCCAAAATTGTTATGTACATGCTTGTACGAATCGGTGGCGGACTAAGGTGGTGTTTAAGTCGCTCTCGGAGTCAGGAATGCCTAGCGGGGCGGGACCCTCTGGAACCGTAGCTCTTTCGGTGTGGGGTGGGTTTTTGCTGGAAACCTGTCTCTACATTAACAAAAATTAAATTTAAGGATCCCTTCTGAAACTACCAGAAAATATGACTAAAAAAAATAAAAATAAAAAAAATGGTCAAAGGAACATAATAGTAGTATAGTCAAAACAAAGCAACAAAATTGTTGAAAGCTTGGGGGGAGTTTTTAATATTAATTACAGCGAATCATGCGGAATCCAAGATGACAACGGATCCGCCCGCTCTTTACCCTACCCTACCTATGATTTTCATTGCGGATATTTAATCTGAAAATCCCTTAAACGTTTAGATCATCTGATTTTTGTATTGCCACATCACCAACAAAATTATATTAATTTCTCATGTTGATTTTCAAATAAACAAAATTCATTTAATTTCTGCAGTAAATTTCAGGCTTAAATCAACTGACATTATTTAACAAAAAAAAAGTGGCAGTTTGCTTGAACTTAAAATTAATGTTATATTAAGAATAATAGCTCATGGCATTAGGAAGATAAAAAGAATATAATTACGGAATTAATAGATATACATTTATACATTTTTAGTTTTAAACATTTTTTTTTTGTTTTTTTGTTTGAATTATTTCTTGTGTAACTGTGTATGATCTTTATTTTTTCTTCATGTGTAAATATGTAAGTTATTCTAGAAGTGATAAATGAAGTTCAATGACCTACATACAGTAGATCAGCTGTTCATAATTGAGTGAGGAAAGAACTGAATATTTAAGAGCGAGCTTAAGAGCTTAAACTGTATCGAACTAGAAAAGAATGCAAATAATAGAAGTAAACGGAGATAATCATTTGGATCAGATTACGAATGGTTTAGGTATGTAAGTAAATCTAAATCGAAACCGTTTTACTAAATCCATATGATTATCATAACAACATGGGGAGGTATTAAAGTTTGGTAAACGTTATAACTCACGTGCTTGTATTCATATAATGTTGTTTTTATCCAGCGGTGAAAGGCCTTCCAACGATGTCTTGGTAATTTAATTTGATTACTCCATTATTAATTATTTTTGATTCATTATTATTATTTTTTTTTTTTTGTTTTTCACTTATATAATTGGCATAGTTTTTCTTTTAGTTCGATGCTTTAGTTTTCACTCAGGGGTTAATTGTTAGAAATATAGGTAATCAGATAAATTTATGAAACAAAAATTAGGAATTTAATAGAGAATCAAAAGTTTACTAGCGACCCGTTGCGCTTACATTTACTTTAAACAGTTACATATACATACATATGCTTTTGCAAACATATGAATGCACTTATAAGCGTACAGAGGCGTATTTAAATCATTTTATAAAAAGGGGAAAAAAAATTATAATAATTATTATTGATATTGAACTGGTATTAGTAAAATAAGCATTATTTTATAATTGGTGATCACACGAAGAGATTAATTAAATCATCACAGATACTCACTCTCTCGAGCCTAACAAAAAAAAAATTCTATACACGTGCTTTCTAGGTTAAGACAAAAAAATTTATATTTTTTTTTTTGATTCTTAATAGTTTTCACTCATGTTTTTTTTCTTGCCAAATATTCTTTAAGTTTCTTTATAACTATATGCCTGTATGTAGCTTTGCATTGTATATAAAAAAACACGTGGGCACAAAGAAAATTAACACTGAATACTACACTGCCAAATCTTCAAGGTTGGGTAGGTTGGCCGATTCCTTGTAGATTTCAATCCGCAGCGTACAGAAGTTTATATAATTTTCATCAGCAGACATCAAATTATGTAATTTGCGTCTTTCTCTTGGCTTTTCTATCCCACTATGAAAGTGTGTAGGAAACTCCTATCACAACTGCTGTGATTTCTGTGAAAGCAGTTTTATGTTTATCCGACTTGTAAATATATATGAGCGGCTACACCACTTTCTTAGGGCCAGACAATCGAAGAGAAATCAATAAAAATCCTGATATTGAATTTACTTCCCAGTAAATCACTTGCGTTAAGTTTTGCTTTTGTATTTATTTGCGCTCTATGAATATTGGAAAAACTGAATTTTCCAATGAGGAAAATTTTGGCACGTGGTTTTTTTTCTTTTCTTCTTAGCCTGTACTTAGCCGTTTGTAACTTCTGTGAGTGGTTTTAGAATTAAGAAAAGGCCGTCTGCAGTTGATACACTGTCTTTTATAACCACTACCAAATTAAAGCTCTCTCTTTTAACTCCTGAAGTGAGCTGCGATCACTGCCAAAAAAAATCTATTGCAATCGAAGTAACGCCCTCTATGACAACAAATACATCGCCTTAAATCGCATGCGAGAATTTTTCTTATTCGCGCCCAATTAGCGATTTAAAAAAAAAAAACAAAATTAAGCAGTTCGACCATTACATAGTTTAAAAAAAATTGTTGATTACCAGGTAGATCTGTTAGTTGTTTTTATTATTACTCTTATTATTATCATTGTTGAAGAAAAAGGAAAAAGATTTTTAAATAAACTAGTAAAAGAACTAAAAGAAAGTTAAATAACGTTTAACAATAATTATTTGGCAGAAAATTAGATGTACAATAAAATTCCAAAAAGCAAAGCTAATATTTTTAGACAAAGCTAATATTTTATGCCCCTGTGAAACATTTAATTATAAAATGAAACGCATTTTAAATTAACTAATCAAATAGAATATAAAGGTAAAACGTACATAAACAATTTGTAAATAAATAAATAAAGGAGTATTAAGGCTTTATACATTGTAGTCAAATAGATTTAAGTCTTACCAAGATTTTAATTAAACAAGAGCGTCAACAGTTAGCTCTTAGTATTACAATATTATCTTATAATAATCTAAATAGTACTATTTAATATTATATATGATACAAAATATAAATTAAAAAATACATGAACAAAATTCTAGAATGTTTAATACAATACAAAACTATTAAAAATAAAAAATTTAAAACAGATCGTTTTTAACCAATTTTTTGTAAAAAAGCTTAATTTATCATTCGATTAAACTTAAAACTTTAAAAAGCTTTTGTTTAATTATTATTTAGTTTGTTTTAAGTTTTAAACAAAATAACAAATAAACAGACATAAGTCCCTGTGAAACATTTAATTATAAAGTAAAACACATTATAAATTATCTAATCAAATAGAATATGAAGGTAAAATATATGGAAATTATTTGTAAATAAATAAATAAAGTAATATAAAGGCACTATATATTGTAGTCAAAAAGACTAAAGTCTTATCAAGATTGTGATTAACCAAAGGCGTCAATAGTTAGCTCTTAGTATTACAATATTATCCTATAATTATTTAAACATTATAAAATAATTGTTATAAAAAATTTAAATTAATAAATATTTAAACTAAATATATTTTTTAGCCAAGAAAAAGAAATTAAAATTCTACATCTAAACAGGCTAAAATTAGTTTATAGTTTTAAAGAAATAAACTTAAGGACTGTTTCTGGATAGAAGGATATACTTAAAGTTGTATATCTTTTGTAATCCTTTGATATATATCATTGTGAATATATCACTTGAGTGAGTGCTGCTTACATTTTGCACTCCCACCTGTCGCCGCAGCATAAATTCACATACTCAATTGAGTTGGGCCAGGCTGAAAAGAGATCCATTTTCATTAGGGCCAAAATGCTGGGCGTTTCGCAGTTATAAGCAATGAGTTGCCGACATGCCAAAAAGTGCAGCCATCAGACATATTTACGGCCTTTGATGGCGGCAGCGGTGGCGTCGGCATCGACCACATTCACATTCATATCCACATCGACATCCACATCTATATATCTACATATATTCAGTGGCCATCCAATGAGTTACGGGCTGTGCGTGGTAATGTGGCTAGCGCCATGGAAATTTATGTGATTCGCTCCTGCTTCTGCTGGGCCAGCTAAAATCAAAGGCAAGTGCTCATAAATAAATATCGGCCGATTCGACTAAATCAAATTTGACTACAAATATGTACGTATATATGCATATATCGGACTAAACCTCATACATAATTAGTTATGCTGAACTTTTGGTTGACACACGTGCAAAGAGGGAGATAGATACAGACACACACACATATACTTATATATAGGTATATATAAAGACGAAGATGGAGACGTAGAATGACCGCATTTGGTCCACGTCCAAGTCCATCTTCATCTTTCTTGTTAGTTTTTTTGTTTTCGTTTTTTGTGTGCTTTTTTGTTGTTTTAAACAAATTTCGAATGTGTTTGTTTCTGTGTGTAATTTGCATATTAATTACATTACTGCCAAAACTGAACTGAGCTGAACTTTTGCTTCGACAGCATCTAATCTGTAACCCCGAGAAATTAAAAAAAGATTAATTTAAAGCGATCAATGAACGCCATTTGCTCATTAGCCACAGACCGGCGGATCGACCAGCTTGGCGCGTATTTTGCTTTTTGATTTCGGGTAGCCAATCAAAAATTTAAATGAAGCTGCTGCAAAAGTTCCGAAACTAAGTTAAAATGCTTATTTTTGTTTTCCTATATGTATGTAGTCTTTTTTTCTTTATTTTTTGTTAAATTAATCCCAACAAAATTAAAATAAGCGGACCAAAGTCGCAGCCTTTGAGAAATAAAATAACAAAAAAATAATAGAAATTCCCACACATTAGGTTAGTGGGTTGACAGTGAGTTACCCTGTAATTAAGCTAAAGATATAACTTTTAAAATTTGAACCATTTATTGGCAAAAGGGTTTAACCAGTTTATTTTCTATATCCATTTCAATATATTTTTTCAATGAAAGTAAAAGAAATTTATGTTTAATTCTGAAGATGATAAAAAAATAAATAGCTAAACAGAATGTCTTTTCTATTACCTCAGAAGTGTTAAATATGTTTGTCTTATTTTAAAGTTAATATTAAATTACAATAAATTTGATATCAAATAAATTAATAAATGTATTTTTAATTTCACTCAAAAGCCCATCTTGTGATAAGTTGCATCAGTTTTGCTTTGAAGAGTATATTTTTCTATAATTGTAATAATTTCCAGCATTAACTTTTTTAAAAAGCCAAGTTTCTTATTTAAAGATCATCAAGTTTTAATTTCAAGTTTTTGATTTTTCAATTATTCAATTAACTGAGTTCAGAGTCCAAGGTCAGTTCTGAGTTTCTGAAACTTGAAAAAAATAGTCAATCGATAAAGGTATCGATTAGGAAAAGCCTTCTTTTTGTTTTTTTTTTTATATTGCCTTCGAATGAGTAGGAATACAATATTTTATTGATATGAATAATGAATAAATGAATAAATCCTCAATATATTTTACTAAATATGCATTATCCCCTCATATATAATATTGTTGAAAATGACTTTTATAACTTAAACAAATTTAATTTTTCTTTAGCTAAAAACTTTCTAAAACAAAATTTAAATATGGCTGAATATTGCATAGGAGTCAAATAAATATAAAAAATCATATTATTAAATTATTATTATTTACATAAATAAATTATATGATATGATATACATATCAATATATAAATAAATTGAATTTTATATTAATACTATTTATATAAATATATATAACTAAGTAGTTTTTTCGAATTTCTTAATGACATGGACACTTTATTTACAAGCTTATTTACTTCTCATATAAAAGGGACTTGGCTATAAAATTAGGCGTAAAAAGATTGCTTTATGGCTGTTAAGATTCAGAAGATTCATATATTCATTTGATCTCTATATCCCCATATTGCCAATTTTCATAGGGTATATAATTCAAAAATTTGTCTGTGCTATTTTTGCCCGCTGACGCATATGAAAAAAAAAAATAAAATCAAAGTCATTTTTTGGTCCAAAATGTTTTTAGTTAAAATTTTTTCTTTTGCCAAAGAAAAAAAACAAACTCAATTTGCAACAAAATCCAACAAAAAAATCCAATATGTATATATTTTAATTAACATATGGAACAAATGCAAAATACAAAAAAAATAAAATTGACAAAAAGTTCATCTGGCTGGATTAGACAAAAGGTCAGTTGGGTCGGTGGGCCATTATCACCCGTAACGAATTCGGCTCCCCCCTTTGCCCTCCCCTTACCGCGTTGAATAGAAAAATCAAGTTCATCCGATATTCTCAATCGAGCCAAGAAAGTTTCACATTTGACTTTTAAATGTCGAAAAATTTAGACCTTGGATATCTCAAAATACGATAGCCACGGCTTATGAGCTAATGTCTCAAATTAGTTATCTTGGGGCAAAGGGTTTTTATTTTGATGAAAGCTTGATTGGGTTATTGATGCAGACAATCCAGTTTCTCATTATAAAATATGAAATTCATATATTTCTAATATTTGATTAACAATAACAAATGAACCGAAACTAAATTTTTCTGTTGTAACATTGCTTATACAAAAAAATAAAAAAATTATTATATAATTTATTATGAAAAAATATATTTTTACATTTAAAATATTTCTAAAATTCATAAAATCAATATAAAATATTTTCTAAAAGGTAATTTTTGAATATACAAATATATATAAATTATAAATTTTAAATTACAGTTGAGTCATAGAGTCTATTAAAATAGTTTTTTATCAATCTATAATATATGTATGTACCAGTCTTATATATGTATATAGTATCAATCTATATATATCACTCTTACATATATCCAAATCATGTATCTCTTATATGAAATATTTGACTTTGTTACGCGTCTTACCTGGTTAATATCTTGATTATTTGGGCCTTCTAGGCCAGAAAATTAGCTTAATTATGTTTAAATATATAAATAAAAATTTAAAGAAGAGTTTTAAATTTCTTAAGTTCTGTGCCATGTTCAAATACGAAATATTCCGAAATATTATTAATATTCTGAACCATTTCCAAATATTTACTACTATTTTTTATGATATTTATTGAAGTATATTTGAGGTAAGCCAATTAAAAAAGACAAAAAATCAAATACATTTTTTTAGATTTAAAATTTTTTACGTTTTGTATTAATTTTTCCCATTAAAAGAGTCTATGTAAGATTATATATAGTTACTTAATATTTTCTTAATTATTATTTACTTAATTACTACAAAACAAGAGATTTAACCTCCCATAAAATGCCTTTAAAATATTTTATAATCAAGAATAAGAAACAAAAAGGTCATCAATCATAATGCACCAATAATGTTATAATTTATATATATGTAAATTCTTTAATGCGAAAGTCTTTATTTTTTAAAGAATACTTTTCTTTAAGTCTTAACTGCTAATCTGATAAGTCGATACATAAAACTCTGTAACCAAAACCATGATAAAGGTTAAATAAGTTTTCATTAAATTCATTTCAACTAATCCGATCTGTTGTTAATCTGTTTCCTTTTAATTTACCATACAATGCAAAAAAAAATAAAGATTAACTAACATTACACAATTGTGGGACCACATCATCCTGCTGTCAAGTGGCAATTTCGGATGTAGATCCGTTAACGGATGCATAAGGCTAGGGCTGACAATGACCCAGGGGCTGCTCCTGCTCCTGCTTCTCTCCCCTTGATCTGCATAGCTGGAGACGAATGACATGATGAATAGCGTGCTAATTGTTGACAGACAAGCGGCAGCAAAAGCGCATGAATGCCAAATGCATAACAAACTACATTTGATTGAGATCACTAAAGGATATATCTGGGGTAGGTAACAACAAAAGAAAAAAAGAAAAAAAGGAAACAGTTGACACTGCTTGGGCGGTGGCAGAACCTAAGCTATACATCCTTTTGATAGTGGTGGTGGTAGACAAAGTTGACATTCAGCCGCGTAACTCGTCATCATCATCATCCACATCATCACCAAAAGGCAACACAGGAATTTTCCTAAAATTTCTGGTTTATTCGTACCCCTTTTCAAAGATGTATCCAGCTGCCATTTTTATCGCTCCTTGCCCCGTGCTCCTGCTGGTTTGCTGTTGTTGCATTTGCCAAATTTCAAATTGACTTTGACTTTTTGACAATTATTAGTTTAACGCATGTTCTGTTTGCCTTTTTATTTTTTTTCTCCTTTCTTTGCTCCTTGCCTGCCTTTTATTTGCTTTGCCAAGCGCGAAATTGTTTGTTGTTTTTGTTGGCCAGGCACTTTAATTCAAATGCATGTATATAGCCAGGGTCGTCAACTGGGAGACCAAGGAGCACAACAAAACAAGATGAGGAGAGGCTGTTTTGTTTGAACTTCCTGCGATTGTTCACAGTCTCGCTTCTCTGACAGATCTGTGACAGGCAAAAGCAAATGCGGCAAACGGCTCCATGGACCAAAACCGAAACCAACCAAACCAAACCAAACCAAAACCAACTCAAACTAAACCATGTGGGGTGGCTCAGAAACTGATTTTTGAATCAGATTCTGAATCAGCATCAAAATCTGACTCTGATGTTTGGCTGCTGTTATTGCAGTTGATGGATGCCACTTTGGCCATTGTTTGTAAAGTGTTAATGTGTTGCTGTTTTGCCATTCTTCCTGAATGCTGCGGAAATGTTTCATTTTCTGCTTGGCTTGGCCAACTGAATGTGGCCTATTGAAATTAATAAGCATTTTTGGCAGCCTGCATAAAACCGCTGCTGCTATGACTATTTCAATTCAAATTCTAATTTTCCGAAAATATGTTTATTTTTAATAGGGAACAAAACAAAACAAAACAAAGACAAACCAAAATCCAAAAAAAGAAAAGAGTAAAATGAACGAAGGACTCGTCGACCCTTCTAAAGAGAGAGTAATGGTAAATCCCAAGACATGTGCAATGCGCTGTTTGTGTGAAAGTCAAAAGCAGCGAAATGTAGAAAGATAGAATGAACAAAAAAAAAAAGAAAAAAAGGAAAAACAAAATCAAGGAAAAAAAAAGAAAATAAAGAAAGAAAAGATTTAATGTCGACTTTAGGTGATTTATTACCAACAAAATTGCGTCCAGAGCAGCAGCGTTTGTTGAGTGCAACATAGCAGCAGCAGCAACAACAACACTGACAAAATGAAAATGGAAATGGTATAGAAAATAGAATAGAAATAAAAGGCACACTGGCAAAAGGACACACAGAGTGAAAGCAAAAGACAGAACAGAGAGCGCTAAAGCCAGAGGAGCTAAAGAAATAGACAATTTGGTTCACTTCAGATGGTTCGCCTGTAAAAAGGAATGGAATGGGAATGGGAATTGGAATGGGTATTACTATAGGTATGGGGGGAAGATGGAACTAATAGCATTAAAAACTTGCGTAAATGCACAAAGATAATTTCTATTTTTGAGGGTGTGAAATGTATATAGCACACACACACACACAAACACATACAGATGGAATAGATACAGGCAGCTTCGTTGCTGGTCCCAGTATCGTTCCCTGTCTCTGTCCCGGTCCCGGTCCCATTCCATGGCCCTGTTCTCGGTGAAAGTCATTTCGGGGTCGAGATGTAGATAGATATAAGAAGAACTCTGTCTGTATCTATGTGTGTGTGTGTGTGTGTGTGTCTGCGTATCTGCAAGCAGCGTGAGAAATTTGTTGCTGTTTTTAATTTCTTTTGTATCGATGCGACGATTTCGATTTCGTTTTCATTTTCATTCTGTGTTATTTCTTCTTTTTTTTTTTCGTTTTGCTTTGTTTGTTGTTGTTGCTGTTGTCTTCTCTCAGTTTTTGTCGCCTAAAATTGGATTTACTTTGTCTGAGGGGGCGATTTAGACCAGGCAATAGATCAAAATCTTTAAGTTCCCTTTTATATAAGAGTGTGTTTGTGTGTGTGTATTTGAATGTATGGGTGGATGGGAGGATGGAGTGGTGTAGGTTTGTTAATGTCAGCAAAGCAATTTGCCCCTACTTTACTTTATACTGATCGAAAGGCAGATGTTTATATATTAGGGATGGGGGAGGGGGAGAATTTAGGACAAAGTCTGCTCACCCATTTTAATAATTTAATATACCAAAAAATTCTTGCGCTTTAGCTCTATTAAATATGTATTATGTTCAGCTGCGTATCTGTTAGATACATTTGCACTTTTGCCTCTCTCTTTTAGCCATTGCCCTTCGGAGACCCGTTTAAATATTTATGCCATCTAATTAGTGAATAAATTTTTGGCTCGGTCACTTGAAATTAGCTAATTAAATAAAAGGTAAATACAAAAAAAAAAATATAATAGCAAATGGCAATGAAATTTTTTTTTGGAATATGTGACAAAAGTTGATTAGTGAAATTTTTTTTGGGGTTGGCCTAGAACCAAATAGGGGAAATCCCAAACTATGGGACTACTTATTTTGTGGAGTGAGGGGGGGTCATCCCAGTTCGAATGATTTATGTATATATGTTGCAGAGATTTACCGAAAATGTGACAATTTGCTGGCATTCAGGGTTAATTAAAATGGATTGGCATGGGATTAAGTTCAGGAAAAACAGCAAATTGAAATGTCTTCATTAGAACAGAGCCAGGAGGAAAATGACTTAAAACGTAAAAACATTTTTTGGCCTGAAAATATATTGTTTAATTGGGTTTGATTGAAAACTGTTGTTAACTTTAAATAGTTAAAATTGGATAATGTTAATTTTGTTATATTTAGGTGAAGAGTCCATCTGAACTTTAGTTAGCTTCGACTGAAACTAAAAAATAAAGAGATTAAATATGTTTTAAAATTACTTTAAATCATTATAATTTTAGTATAATATGTTTAGAATTATTGTAAACGCATTTTCTTATCTCATATTTATCTGTTGTTTCGTTTTAGTTTTGGTATACTTAAGAGAATAACTGCTTAAATTTAATATTACAGATTCCCAGTAATTGATCCACTCTTGTTTTAGACAATAGTTTGAATACTTGGGGTATTATAAATTGAATCTGTCTTGGCAATCCAAAAGTATCTGCAGATGTGAATTAAGTTTGATAACTCGTTGTATTGCCCAGTTAATTTATCCATAATGTAAGGGAACTCGTCATCAACTTCATCTATATATCCATTTTAATAAATATCGCACTATTTCATGAAATATGTATAATATACTATTATTATTATAAAAAGTCCAACAATAAGTGCCGAAATTATTCCACGGTACAAGAAAGTCAAGCTTATAAGACGTTTATTCTCCGATTGGTTGGGATTTTCTGTAGCCTGCATAATTTATTAAAGTTGTAAAGGGTTTTCGAGAAAAGAGAAATATATATTATTCGAATAACTTATGACGTTTATATCAAACCATTTTCATTGTCGGATTAGAAATTACTGGAATTGGATTTGGGATTTTTAGTATAGTAGAAAATTGGTTAACAAAACAAATATTATTTTTATGACACTACGGAATATTTACTAAGAAAATATATATCTCACGAATCGGGTAATTACTGTTTACATATTTCAATGGATTTGGTTTAATTTTGGAGTGATATTAATGACCTATGCTCCACATTATTAACAAATTTGTGTTTGGTAAAATTACATTTAATATCTTCTATTGGCAAATAAATATAATCTCTTTCCTATATATGTAGATATAAAGATAAATATATACTCCACCAAATACGCCTCTTAACTGCCAGCTTTTGTCCCATTGATTATGAATCGAGGAATAATATTTATTGTCCTGGCTAATATTTTTTTCCTCTTATTTATTTCCAGTCTATTCTATGGAACAATGAGCAAATCTTAATACCCATTGAAATTAATTATAAGTATAATAAGTTTTCAAAAAGACTATCCACTTAAAGAATTTTAGAATATTTACCAAAAATTCAATCATTCTATAAAGTTCTATAAGGTTGAAGGCACATGATATCTATCGAACATATGAATTACTGCTCTGGGGAACAGCGAGTACATAAAATGTAGAAATCTTACAATAAATATCCCTCAAAACTCTAAGAATGATTCTTGATAATCCATGTTTTATGCCTAACGTGGAAATCTATAAAGATCTTAATATTTTGGTAATTAAAAATCAAATTGAAAAAATACCATAAAAATTGCCTTAAATTAATTACACAATAGTTAAATCCTACGGTGGCTTATATAGATAGCAAGTAATTTACCAAAATCTAGCAGCTGATCCGAACTCCAAATGCAAAAGCATTTGGAAGCCAACTATTTCCCCACTAGACCACAAACATCTTTAGGCTCCTCTTGTTAAATCCACAGATGCTTTTCTTTGAATTATTATAAATTTTAAAAGCCTCCTTTGGATCCTTTCGCATAAAGTCTAGTTTCTTTTTAATAGCTCCAAGTCTGTTTTAAAGTCATAATAAGGTTATAAAAATAAATTTAAATTGACCATATGTAACGCCAATTGGCGGTATGAAAGATTCAATGACTTTATAGCAAGGATTTGTTGAATGATAACTTTAATTAAAATATTCTTTATTGTTAATTGTTTTTAGTTAGGAATTTCTGTATTTTTCTAGAACAAGTCTTTTATTTTAAACTGAAATTCATTTATTTTCAATTTAGCTTCCCAATTTTTTTTCTATTTAAACAATTGTTTCCATTAGATTTCGTGGCCGCCTAACAATCCATTCAAACTCTGTATTTTGGCCAAAAACTTTATTTTTATCAACTTAATTTTTAATATTTTTATTAACTTTAAGAATTTGAATTCCGATCACAGTGGAAGTATTTCTATGTAGTTCAATCAGTTTGATTAAATAATATATTAACAAAGACTTCCACAAAAAAGGAAAAAACCAATGTGGGTAATGGAAATTCGTTTCAAGTGTAAAGTAAAACCTTTTATTATCAATTTGATATTTCTTTAAATAGCTTAGAGATTTAATTATAAAAATACTTTGGAAAAAAGAGTTAAAAACTTCATTTGCTTGATTGACATATGGAAGCATTGACAATATTGACAACGCCTACAAAACGCAAAATAACATTTCCATCATATCGTTAGTTATTTAACCATAGTTAATCCCACACATTTTTCAGTCAATCAGTGCCGTACATTAAAACCAAACCCAAGTAGATCAAATGAAAGACAGAGACCCAAAACGTTAGCCCTGTTGACCAGCTGTTCATACTGGTCAGATATATAAATATATATATACATATATACGAAGGTAGCAAAAAAAAGAGAGAAAAAATAAAACCAAAACCAAATCCCACTAATGTGCTTAAATAAATTTTGCCAGCGTTTAAGCCAATTAGTCCGTCGGACATTTTACTTCTTGTCAACTTTGGTAGCGGGCTGCTTGCGTTTTTTGGCCGGGTTTGAGGGACGGCCCACTTGCAGTGCGTTGGCCGTTTCTGCTGACAACGCTTTGGTTCTTTAGTTTCGCTCGTTTTATTTTTTATTTTTGCTTCTGTGGGTATTTTTTTTCTTTCCTCTCTCTCTATCTGTCTCTCTTCTTTTTGCTACTACTGCCAGTGCTTACTGCAGTAAAAGTCCGTGGGATTAAAATTGTATCTGTATCTGTAGCATCGTCCTCGTTGTCGTCGGCTGCCGCTTTTCATGCCCTTTTACGCATTTTTGCCTTTTTGCTGTTGCTCTCAGTTTATTTTTTTTTTATTTTCGGGATTATTGAAGTGCAATTAAGCTAAAATGTCAACGTGGAAAAAATTAATCGTTATACTACCCTTTTTATGGCTTCCCCCGCCAGTTTATTTTTTTCTTTTTTGGGGTATCCGCAGCATATCCTTATCTGCTACGTCGCATCATGAGTTTTACAAGCAAACTCATTTACCGTCAGCTTGACAAAGTCGTAGTTGGAGGAGCTTTTTTTTTTGAACAGGAACCTCTCTTTGCAGATTCTTTAAGTTACGAAAAGATCTAATTCATGTACATGTCAAAAATTCTTTTGCAACGAGATACTGAAATTTGAAGGACCGTTGAAGATGCCGCCGTCAGTTGAAAGACAATTTTCTGTCTCGGTAATGATTTGTTATTTATGATTTTTCTTTTTTTCTCTTTTTCGTTTACCACCAAAAAGGGCTATCAGAAAATATCTTTGGTATGGGCAATCTTATCAGAATACAAGACTGCAATTGTTTGCGTACTTTTTGTTATTGTTGTTGGAATTTTATGCAGTTGCTACGTTAATTCCATCTCCGACTGCTACGAATGTCTCCAATGACTATGCCACTAATCGTCAAGTTAACATTTTATCGCTACTGTACTGGCACTAGGCAAATATGTGCCTTCAAAAACTCTGAAAACTGAAGCAACTCAAATATTATCGTGTTTGCCAGGCGGCTCAGTTTGGTGACAGATTTGCGGCCCCGGCGCAATAAATCTCAGTCGTTTGACTACTACAACTTCATATATGTACATATGTATATACATATATATGTACATAGAGTACAGTTTCTGTGCTACTCTATTATAAATTTTTATCACAATATCTGGGAAACAGAAAATGTTTAGAACGCAGTAATTTTATTTTGTTATCTTGGCACCGCCGTGCGCGACATGTCCACCTATTTATACAATATACACATACATACATACACTATATGAAAAGAGTACCAGAGGAGGAGGAGGAGGTGAGGTTGTGGGCGCTGCTTTCATTAGATTTCCTTTTTTTTTATCATTTTTTTTTTTCGGGGGCCTCCGTTGCTATCTGCGTGGCTATCTCTCTATTAGCCATGACGTTGTTGTCGCATTATGTCAATGACGACAGCAGCAACGACAAAACTCAGCATGAATGCAGTGTTTTGTTTTCAGCTCATTGTCAGTTGAAAATGTGTAACAGTAAATGATGAAATTATATTCAAACAGGTGATCATCATTTAGTGGTATCTGGCTAAGAGGAATGAGTCAGAAAATGAACAGTGTCACGGCGTGGGAATGAGATACTTTGCCTCATTTGAATCAAATTGAACAAATATATTCAGATATATTCAAATTATTCCGAGCAATTCCTTATTAAAGAACAGATGTTATATTTTGATAAACTGTTCTTATTCAATATATATATGTTGCTAAGATAAATACCTCAAGAAGTCCAATAATATCAGTAATCCAATAAACAGATAATTTGGCAATCCTTTCTTATGTAGAACCAATAAACATATCTGTTCTTAGGAAGTCCAATAATCCAATAAACAGATAATGTGACAATCTGTTTTCCTTCAAAATATCTGTTCTCAGAACCAATAGCTCAAGAAGAAGTCCCATGGTCCAATAAACAGACAATTTGACAGTCTGTTCTTAAGACTTGAAAAAAATCTGTTCTTCGGCCCAATATCTCATGAATACTTTTATTAATACTTTTCCAATTTCAATTTTTTCTCTTTGCGTATAAATTTGCAATATTCAAATGTTAAAATTATTGACCTGTTCTTTATTATATTATTGTAATAAATAAAGCTATATTGGTACTGACATTATCTCATGTAATTAAATCATAATTTATTAGTTCCCAGTTTAAAGTTTTTATCCTTAGTAAAGCTTTCAATGAAAATTTATAACCCTTAGCATTACCGTTAGTTGTGACACACTGTATCATAAGATTGCCAATGCAAATTTGAGCCACTTTCTGTTTCTGCGAAGGATTAAAATGTAACTTGACTGCAGTAAAGTGAATTTCTTGCTAAAAATTATATGAATCAAATGAGTAAAAAGATTATGACACTTAAATATGATAAAATTCAAATTACTTTACTTAATTAGTATATTACTTAAATATGTTTTTCTTTTTGTTTTATTATACAACTACAAACTTGCAAATTGGTCATATTGATTATAACTTTTTAATGTATCCATTGCGAATATGCAAAATATGTATTTATTATTGATCAGCTTATTGACAATGTCGGTCTGTTAGTAGTCTCGATTAAAGCAAAACTTGTTTCTGAGTTTTTTTTAATACATTGTACAGATTTTAGTTAGACATGTGGTGGCATAGAATTGTGGCACATAGAGGAGCAATGTTTCGAAATGAAGACATAATATATTGTAATTTATATGTTTTCATTATTATTATTTTATTTTATTTTTTTCTTGTTTTATTTAACTTGATTAAATTTTTTTTAATTTTACTTAAAACTAATTGATTTTGTTTATTTTTATTTAATTTTAGTTAATTTTATTTATTTTATTTGATGTTATTTAATTTTATTTAATTTTATTTTCTTTTAATTTATTTTAAAAAGACAACGAACTGTCTGTAGCCATTTATCACATTCTTAATTAATTCTTTTAGTTTTAAAATTAGAAAGACAAAGAAGAAATAACTTGTTGCAAAATCCTTTGAAAATTGTCCTAAATGAATTAATTAATGTTTATAGTTTTAGAACAGCTTTCGCATTTCGCAAATATTATTATTATTATTAGTTAATAATGCATTGAAAGAAATTTGAAATGTGATCAAATTAATAAGTATTTTTTATTTATCAACTTTAAGAATAACTTCCTTTTTCCAAATCAAAACTATATACTAACTATTCAATTTTTTATCGACCTGAACAAAACAATTATAACTAAAATTATATGATGTTATAAACATATCTATAATTAATCAATTTAGCAATTTTTATTAAAAGCGGATGTTTATCTTGGTTTTAAGCCGTCTGTGACATATTCCTTTACGTGATTCAAAAGCTTACACTTTGGTCACGCTATTGTCATCACTAATGTAGCCATCAAGTCAGTTCCCCCCTCCCCCTCCCATTTATTTTAGCTTTTAGATCGTAATCGGTCTACAGATATGAATGTCCACTTCGTGATGATGAATTCACCTTGTCCGCCCAGTGATAATAAACATAATTTTTTGCACCTAACAAATATTCCAACAAAAACAAAAAAACAAAACGAGGGCGCCATGTCGCCAACATGGCTATCATGGCCCAGGTGATGATATTCAGTTGACATCAGCTTGGCACTTGGCCTTTTGGCCTAGCCAAGTCGACTCTATGTCTATATTGGTGGCTGAGTGTCTCTGTATATTATGAGTGATAGACACGCATAACTAAAATCACGTGCCTTCTCAATTGTTTGGCGATTTTAATGGTTCCAAACATGGAAATATCTATATATGTAGGTAGTTTATTTTTTATTTTTTTTTTTTTTATATATATATTTTTCTTATTCGTGGGTTGGGCTGCGTGTGGGCTAAGAGAGCTATTTTTGCTTAGGCATAAATTAAATTTGAATAAAAAACCAATTCATCTTCGTTAGGAAAATGCGTAGCGCAACGAAACGATCTCGCAAAAGAACCAAAATGAAAATGAGGGGTGGAGGGGGAAAACAGTTATGACATTTGTAGGACGGCAATGCCAAATGAAATTAAAACAAATGGAGAGCTGGTCAAGCTAAGTGGTAGGTAGCAACGCCCACGCCTCCAAAATGAAAGGGGGCAGTAACGTTTTTTTTTTCCTTATTTTTTGGTTTCTGTCGGAAAAATGGGTAATTGCTTAATTATGAAAATTCCTTTTGTAACGCCTAACAAAGTCAGTGAGTCCTTGGTAGTGCGTGTAAAGTCAGGGGCTGGGCTGCTTTTGGTTTGGATTCGGACGCATTTTTACAAGCAATTGCCAGCGGTCTGCGGTCAGTCGCACCATCTGTCCGGCACTCTAATTAAATTATCAAATATTCATACTGACAGTGAACCAGGCCGAGACGGGATGGGATGGGATGGGAGAGGAGGAGAGGAGAGGGGAGGGGAGAAACTGTCACTCGTATGTATAAAGTACATATTGAGACGACTGCTCATTAATTTCCATGTAATTTAGCTCATCCTTTGCGACATTTCTGGGCTGTCGGACTATGACATTTATTTGCCAGCTAAATATTTTCTGACATTGTTTAATTGCCATGCCCGCTTATCAGCTGATGAACAACCCAACCGATGGTTATTTGATAAATTGTGAGCGCGTGGCCAATCCACTTCACTCCACACTCAACTCGATTTCAATCGAATTTACCGCTGGCCTGCATTTTGCATTTCAATTTCAATTTGTTTACCTTTACCTTTACCTTTTACCTGACCATTTTTAGCTGCTGCTGTTGCTGCCGGTCTTACGGTTTACTCTGGTCTCCGGTTCCCACCAAAGTGTCATCGCTGATCAGCGTTGACAGCTGTCAAAACTTGGCGCTTTTGCATGCGCACTCTGAGGACGCAACAAACAACACAAGAAACAAAAAAAAAATCGATAGGCGGCAGCTTTTCCTTGCTCCTCAGTTCCGCTTCTGCTCCCTTACTCCGCCGGCTCGATGAAAGCTTTGTCGCTGCGCAGTGAGAAGGAGAGAAAGAGAGAGAGAGCGAGAGGCATCCCTGAGAGTAGCGCCACATCTTTTGTTTACAATGACAGCATGCTGGCTAACTCCAGCTGCTGCTGCTGCTACTACTGATGCTGCTCCGGGCTCCAGGACATACGTTGATGATGGCCCCGAGCGTACTCTCCAGAGTGTGTGGTGAATGCAGGAGAGGAGAGCCAAAGCCAAAGCCAAAGCCAAAGCTGCTGCCCTACTGAGTATGTGTATGTGCGAGTGTTGAGCGCAAAGTGTCAACGCGTGCTTTGGAATTTCCTTTTTTTTTTTTTATATTTGGTACAGGGTTTGGAGCAAGGATTCTGCTAAGCAGGGTATAACCCCGATAACGGGACACTTTGCCAAAGAAAAAGAAAGTTGTCTAACATCAACGGTTACCTATCAAATTATTTTATTTATTTACACAATTACTTAATGCGAAATCGTTTTATAAGTGGAGAATTTTGTTTAATTACATTTTAGTTTATTTCAGCCTTCAATTATTATTTAATTAAATTTAAAAACTACTTGTTGCCCTATTGATTTAACGAAAGAAGAGATTAAAATACAATTTTTCTTATTATTTAATTTAATTATTTAATTTTTTTCCAGGGACTGCAAAAATAATTTTTTTTGATGTGAAAAAATATCAATATAATAATTTATAAATAAATCTAATATTTTACGAATTTTACTCATTGAAAGTTAAATTAAAATTATCCATTTATTAATAATTTTACATTATAAGTAGGTTGTTAATAATAATGATGAACATTTTTTTATTAATTCTTAAAACTGATACCTAATTTTTCAAAATAAAATTTTAAAATAATCGAAAGAAGATTTTCCATAATTAATTTTTCTAAAGCTAAACATATATGTAAATGATCTTAGGTTAGGACCAATAGGTTAATTGTTTCTATATATATGTATAAATAAGTATGATTTTTGTAAAGTATTAAAATTATTCATTTTTTTGGAAACTTTGTATATAAGGCAGAAATTAAAAGTCTATATAAACTATAAATGTCTTATACTAGAACAAGAACTTCATAAGCTATAAATCAATATGTATTAAAAATTAAATTTCTTGTACCTTCCTTAAACTCTTTCGAAAAATGCATATAACAAATTGTTCAACATTTTCTAAACTTTCAATATCCTCAAAAAAGAACAATCCAAATCTAATATTTGTAAACAAACCCACAAATATAAATGTTAATGTTATAAATATAAATGTTGGAAGCTGCATAACTTCATGTAGATTATTCACAAGTCACCACAAGGCATTAAGGATTCCATTTTGGAGCTTTTTATTGTTTTCGGTTTTTAGACGCAACAATAGCAACAACAACAAAAGCAAATGAAGAGAGAATGTCTGAGTGTGTGTGTGTGTGTGGTGGGGATTGTGGGTTTGGGGGATTGGCACTCAAAACGGTGGGTCGGTGGGTCGGTTGGTCGGGTTGAAAACTATTCTGTCCCGTGCGCTTTGATGCTCACTTTACTTTGGTGTTGTTTCTTTTTTTGAGACAGAGTCCGTGTGTGTATATGTGTGTGTGTGTGTGTGTTGGTGTCGTTGTTGTTGCTGCTGCTACTGCTGCTCGATGGCGGCAACGTTTTGGTCCTTGTGGGTTCACTGGGAGATGTGAGATTTTGGCGTTTGTCGCTCGCTGCGCTACTCTTTGACAAACGCAACGCGACGCGTCGCGAGTGAGCAGTCAGGCAAACTTTTTTATAACAAAAAAGAAAACACACACAAAAAACGAAACATTAAACCGAAATATATAAATATATATATAAAATATATATTTTTACAAACTGAATGTTGAATATTTTTCTAAATTTTTGTCGCCTAATCGTAATGTGTGAACGGTTTCGTTAACTTTGTTTAGTATTATTGTGAGTTGCCTCTTTTTTGTGTCTGGCAAAATCGAAGGAGTCGCGAAATTAGAAGTTTTTGGTGCAGGCCCAAGTCTGGGGGCCATCGCGTCGCCATGTTAGACACACGCGAGTTTGTTGTTGTCGTTGACGCCGCCACGTTGCCCATGGAGATGCTAGTGTCAGTGCCAGTGCCTGTGCCAGGATGCTGAACAATGCCTTAGCGGTGTTCCGCCTACACCTATATACCAAAATTACAGGCATCTGAGTGGGGCATCGATGGCAACATGGTGGGAGCATTGAAAGTGTTGAAGGAAGCGCGCCAGCAAAGAAAAGTCCTGTAGTCCTTTAGAAGTACCCGTTATCCGGTCCCCAGTTTCCCCTTACCCTCTTGTCATTCAATAGTTCCGTAGTGTTTTAGTCAAACTCTCCCGTTCATTCGTTCGCTCGCTCGCCCGCCCGCTCGCTCTCTCTCTATCACTCTTTGTCTCTCTCCGCGTGTGTTTGTGTGCGTGTACGGTCTCTCTTTTTCTCTCCCATTGTCATCTCTCTGTGATGCTGTGTGCGTTCTCTCTCCCAGCAAGTGAAAGCTGACATGTTTATGTTTTGGCAACAAACCGTGCTCTCCGTTGCAAATTTTGACAGTTGCAAATGTCAGTACAGTGGTACAATTATTAATAATAAAACTCACATGTTGACTAAACATTATATATGCACATATAACTGTTAAATCAGAAGAACAACACTTTACCCATGGTTCCTAGTTAAAATTATGTTGATAAACGAAACAAGAGGATACAAGCGAAGACTTTAGACACAATGGCTAAAAAAAATGATTGGTAAGTGAAGCTTAAAATTAGAGATTTAATGTAGAAGATTTTCCTTTAAATATAATTATTGAATTTCTAATTAAAGTTTTTCTAAATAAAATATGCCATAGAATAGTATACCTAAAAAGTGGGATATACATAGGTATAATATTATTTAGATTCCAAAGGTTTCCCATGGAATACCTAGGAATAGGCAATTAGAAAATAAATATTATTACTTATGTATGTGTATTCTTTAGTCAGCTTTTTTCATTTAATTGTATACCAGTGCGTATACTTGATAAATGTGTTATGATAAGCTTAACCACCTGCATAGAAGGCCGTTTCTTAATGAGTATCGAAATAGATTTTACAAATATTTGATATAGTTCAATATTTTGGATTTTGGATTGTTTTGGATTACAATAAAACTAGGTTGAATAAGAATCTTACAAGGCCGAGAATTCTATAATTAAAATAGTTGTTTTGTCTTAACAAAATAATCTACAAACTATTATTCAAATTTTTTTTAAACAACTTCAAACATGCTACTCCGAAGCGACTATATATATATATATAAATATATATTTATATTGAAAGTTAAATATAATATAAAGTTAATGTTGCCAAAATATCGATCATGTTTAAAGTATTGAATATATTTATTTTGCATATTGCAAAATTTGAGAATGTCAAGGTTTAGATTTTTGGTATATGTATATGGTATATGTAAATATATTATAATAAGAATAATGGGAACTTGGAACGATATTTCCCAGATTTCATACAAATAATAAGTTTCCATAAGTCATAAGACGGTAGCCTCCAAATTATTATATATACATAATTCTTATTTGCCTGTTCAGGTTCCAATTTTTTTATATCATATATGGATATAATTTTAAAGTATTTATATTTAAATACATTCAATAGTGGGTCTTTGTTAAACATAAATGTAGCTTAATTTGTTGATCAATTGATGATCATCGTAATTTGATATATTATATGAGAAGCTTTTTAAATAACGTTCTGCAATATATACTATTGCATCGATATAGAATATGCTGTTTTAAAAGCTGTGTGAATAATTATACCCTTGCAAGGGTATATCAATTTAGCTCAGAAGTTTTTTTTAACTATATAACGTATTTTTGTTCTTACGTCGAACAGAGACAAAAATACAAAACTACAGCTAAGAACTAAATATAAAAGAACAAAAGTATTAAGGAAAGAATGAAGGTGAGAGTTCTGAATTGATTATAAGCTAAAGTCGATTGTAATTAAGACAAAGGACAGTTCGTACAATTTATAGTACAGCATGTTAAAGATAAACGTATATATAGGTAGGTAAAGATATATATATATATAGGTATAGGTAAATATAGGAATATATATATATATATATATATATATAGCTTTACTTGGTTCAGTAAATGAGATAATTCTATGTCAAGATTAAGAAACTCGTGCATAAGGCTCACACCAAGTTTTATTCTATGGTTAGTAAAAAAGGTTCATAAGCTTACTACAATAAACCTTTTTGAAGCTGCTAAAAGATCCTGAAAACTTATACTGAATTGCAATGACAGATTGAGATTATGATCCCATTTCAATCAACGAAGAGCAAAAAGTAGAAATTGTATATACATACATATATAATGTATACAGATTTTATTCTTGCTTCATACATATTTTAAAAATGGGCGAACCAAGAAGTAAAAACTATTTTGTTTGTGCTTCATCAGATTCCCTTAATCATTTTTTAACAACCCCATGAATACCCCATTGAAATACCGGAAGTAGGGGAAATATATGACCTGAAAGTTATTTTATGCTCCATAAAGACGTATGGATCTTAATTATCATTAAAAGAAAGAATCGATATTAATATTTGTGCTCTGTTAGTTTTAGAAATATCGAAACAGTTATTAGAGGCAGTTTCCTTTCAGCCCATAGATCTACTCATGATAAAATTTATATATCGGAATCCAATGATTCTGATATGAGATCTATCGGTGTAACTAATATTAAAGAAACTCAATGTTATTTGAATCTATTTGTCTTTGTCTGTATCACTTTTCTATTCTTAGCAATACTTGTTCCTAACAGTCCTCTCTCATATTGTATTTTCAATTCCAACAAAGACAATTTTCTACAATATAATTAATCTTAAGTATAGTCCCTGATCCATTTATATACACACACACACAAATATATATGTAGAGGGAAATGCAAGCAACTTATCTAATATTGATAGCTCGAACACCCACACAAAATCTAATTTAGCAACCATGCCATGGTGACAATTTTAAATCAATTTGCTTATTACGAATGCCACACAAACCGACCAGACACTATGTATGTAAAGCTCTTCCCCTTTTGCCCTATGTGTTTTTGGTGGGGAAAGTGCGGGGGTACTTGTGTGGGTCCCAAAACACAAAACGCAAACACGCAAATATGCAAATTTACAGAATGCAAAATGTCGATTTAAATGCTGGCAAGCAAGCAAAATTCGTATTTAATTAAAAGTGCATTATTACAATTATTAAATATGTTATGTATGCTCAACTCGGAGAGTTCATTTTCAGTACAATTTGACAGGCAGAAAGCCAGACAGTCAGACAGACATTCATCAACTACTAAAGAGAAGCTTGGGCACGAAAACTCATTATTTTAATTAACTTTCTCTTCAAACTGAGTAAAATACAAAAAAAAAGCAAAAATCAAGCGGAAAAAAAGATGGAAGGACGGGCAAACCATTTCGTGCCGTGGCCACAGACATCGACACCAACGCCAAAGGCAAACGGGAAAGGGGAAGGGGAAGGGGATTCGATGTGGTTGTGGATGTGAATGTGGTGAATGTTTACCATTTCGTTGCACTACTTCTCGTATGGAATGACAGGGAAAGACAAAAATACTCCATACAGCTGCCTAGCGGCTGTCCTTTATCCTGCTAAATCGCATTACTAACCTGTCATGTGAAATGTCAACCGTAAAGCGTTCGTTGATTGTTAATTTCACTTTTATTATTGCGCTATATAGCTATATAGATACCCCCACTGGTTATCCTCCATTGTCCGCCATTGCCCAATTGCCAATTGCTTTGTTTTTTTTTTTTTATTTCTCTCTTGCAGTTTAAGGCGACAACTTGCTAAGCTCTCTAAATGGGCATCAAGCTGTTAGCCCGTCCATTGTCCTTTTTGGTAGGTGCATTTAGGGGATTTCGTATTGGTTCCCATTGTTTAGCATTTTATAGTGAGTGAGAATAATTTTTACGACCATCATTTCATAAACTAAACGTACTAGAGATAATCACAATTGATCAGTTTATATACTCACAAAGATGACCAATGTTGTTAAGCACACGGCCTAGAATAATATGGTTTATAATCAAAATTCATAGATTTCGAAATATACAATAATATTACACCTTTAAATTAATAAATAAATGGTAATTGTGATTAGTGTTCTTCTGACTATTTTCATAATTTCTATAATTTTACATTTCTATATATGTAATTTTAATTTGTATTGTTTTTCGAATCCGATTTGGATTAACTTATTTATAATTTGAAGTTCAGTGTTACCTTTTCTCTTAATACAAATAAATATATTGTAATATTTACATTCTAAATCATATACTTAATCTGATTTTTTTGAGTAATGAATTCTATTATTTATACTAATAAGATGAACTTGTAGTCAAAAATCTTAAAAAAAAGCAAGTCAAAAAAATTTTCTTATCTTAAATTCAAATAAATGCTTTAATATTTATTGAGTTAAATTAAACTTTAAATAGTCAAAGGCAATTTAATACAGAATTTAATTTTACTGAATTGTAGAAAAACAAATTTTTGATTTCGAAATATCGATAGTTAAATAATGATAAAACCGAACATACAGAACAAATTTAGATCAATTTTCTTGCAATAATTGGAAAAATGATTTTGATTTTCATTGATTTCATTTTATTTTTAAATAGCTAAATTTTATTTAGCACAAAATGGAACTTTTATAGATTATGGAAAATAAATATTTTAAGTTTAGAGTATGGCATTGGAAAGTATTTACAATTTGAGTCAAATTTATTTTCAGCAAAATTATCCACCAAATAATAAGTGGAAATTCAAAACTAAATAGCGCCATCAGGTGTGAATAGCTAATCATGCATATAGAAATTAAAAAGTTTATATTATAGTTAATTATTATTATTTTTTATATATTTTAAATAGTTAATTAGGCATATAGAAAATTATAAGAGTTATACTTATATGAGAAAAGACGCTTTAACTATATATTAAACGACCTGTTTTTAGAGAATTATTACGAATTAGTCATCACTGAAAATATTACAATGCAGTTTGCAAATATGATAATAAATTTTGATTTTCCATATCCTGTTCAATTTCATTTTTTTACGGTTCAGAATTTTCATATTATTTATTTAGAAATATTTTTTATTTATGTGATTATTGTTCTACAAATAATGTATAGGCAAAGCTGAATAATTGAAATTAATTTAAATTATAGTTTTTAGCTTCATTTTTCTATTTTTCAAACCTTTTTCCATCGAAAAATCAAAAGATTGTTGTACAACATTTAATTAAATAACTTTTAATATGAACTTTTAAAATTTCCCAAGCTTACATTTGTAAAAAGACAAAACATAAATATAAAGAAATTTTAATTAAGTTTAAATTCCTTTATAACTGACCAACTTAATATCTAAGTAATATAATCACTGATCAAAATTAAATGAAAAGCAGCTGCTAATTAATAGTATATTTATTATTGTTGTATAAAAAATGCTCTATATGCTCTTGCAAATTTAAATATTGTGTTCAATTAATTTAATTCATGAATTTACTTTTGGTAGAAGAAACCTCACCTTCATGATATACATAATAACCATATTAACTTCCTTTTTAGTCATGATTGCTAATGGAGAGAAAACCCTTTTTATACTTAAAGTTTTGTATAATGATGACAATGTGTCACCTGTTTCACAGAGAAGAGTGATAAAGACAACAATTCTCTTGCCAACAATCAAGTCACAACATTAACTCATGGCAACATTTGGTCAATTGTCTCGTTTACAAATTGGCCAACGCAACAGCAGCAACAGCAACAGCAGCAACTCATTTTCATAAATGCAATGCGAGAGAGCTGGCAAAGTTCGCCTGGGTTGGATGTGGGCCCCCAACTATTTCCATTTCCATTTGTTAGTCCAGTGTCCGTTGGCCATTATCGTGCCACCACTACTAGGAACAACAACATCATGCAACAGCAGCAACAACAACTACTTACTATTACTGTTGCTGCTGTTGCTGTTGCTTGTGGTACTAGTGTTGCTCCACTCGTGCGGCGGCGTCTGTCACTGGCTATTCCCAAAGGTGCAAACAAAGTGATTATACTTAGCTATTGTTCCGACTGTTTCTCTTGTTGTGGAAAGAATGTAGGGCGGAGGCAAGGGTATGGGAATTATATTGGATAGTGGGAGATGAAGTCGCTGTCGGTGTCGTGGGAGGCACAAGGAGTGCGTGTACCAGTGGCGGACAGTTTATTAATTGAAATGTTAGTGCAGCAACAACAGCACTAGCAGCAGCTCTTAAATAATAGATTTGTATCGAGAATTGTGGCAAACAAGATACTTTTAGTATATATACAACATTCAGTTGGATATTTGATGCTCATTAGGTTAAGTGGTTTTAGTTTTACCCTGTCTCAATTTGCAATATATATACTAATACAATATATATATATATATAGGTATATACATATATATATATCGGTTTGTGCTAGTTCAAGCCAAACCAAAGAGAGTTAGTATGCGAGAGAGAGAGAGGGGTTTAGGCGGTCCACCAAAAAGGTTCGAAGATGAATTGATGCTCGTTTATTTTAATGCCCTGTCGCCGCAGTGGGTCGCGGTTGTTTGGCTATCTTTCTCCTCCCACCCCTCAACCATTCTCTTCCTGCCCACTCGATACCTAGCTCTTCTCCCCACTTATTAGACATTAGCTTAGTTCAAAACTCGTGACTCTTTTTTTGTTGTTGGTTTCTTTTTCCTTTCTTTTGGTTCAGTTTGGTTTGGGGACGCTTTTGTCTCTCCGGTATAGAAATTATATATATATGTGTGCTGCCATCCAATCCTAATCCGATGTGGTACCAATTGTGTTGGGTTTTTGTGTTGGCTTTTGTGTAAGGTGCACATTAGTAGTAATTTTTAATGGTTTACTTTTTCGTCCACTTTGTTCGTCGTCTATGAACAGTTTTTTTATTTAAATTTCTATTTCTAGGTTTTGTTTTTTTGTCTATGGTGTCGCTTCTCTACGGTTTTAGTGGTTTATTATTTAAATGAGTTTTAAGTTCCTCTTTGGCATGCCATTGTCTACCCCCTCCTCCTCCACAATCATATAATACTTGGCACTATACTATATACTCTTGCCAAAAATAAAGGGCATGGTGGAATTTAAATAGAGAATAGTGTCTACGACTAAATTCAGTATCAGTATTAAAAAAGTAACATTTATTGAATTCATCTGGTTCTATAAAAATTTACTATTTAAAATAAAATAATGGATTTCACAACAGAAATGAAACATTGTTTGTGTCATAAATTTCTTTTTTTAACAATTGATGTTTTTAAGAAATGCTCTAAGAAATTTTGAATAATTTTGTTTTAAACTTATTTTTATAAATATTTCTTCTCTATATTCATTAAATATAATTTAAATATAATTTAAATATAAATATAAAACGCGGCTTTAAACTATTTATTTATTTAATGTATTATTAAATATCTTAAGGAATTTTTTTAATTTTGAGTACTTTTTAATAAGATTTTTGTTTTTAATGGATTATATAGTAATTTATGTAAAATTCAGGCAATTTATTAAGAATTTATTCACAATTTGAAGTTTTTTTTTATTTCTTTATCCGTAAAGAGTATATAAATTGCTTTCTTGGGAATCTCAATCTGCGCTGTTTTGTGGTGTAAATTGTTTAATTTTTGATAAAAAATTGTTTTGTTAATATATCGAAAAAATTTCCACAAGTTACAATTTGTCGTTTTTCTATTACTAATTAGTCCCTAAGGATTAAAGAACAGTTGAATCACCTAAGATTTATTTATCCGAATGAGTATTTTTTTATCGAAAAACTATCGGAATCGTAGCACTTATATTTTGTAATGCCTTTGGATTATTGACATAAACAAATCGTTCGTTTGAACGATCGCTTAAGAGTCAACCGAGCTGTATTCATTGTAGTTCAATTTTTGAAGAGTATACAAACTTTGGGACTAAAACCAATTCTATTTTCTATTTTATTTTCTTTTTTTTTTTCTGCTTTTCGATCTGTTCGAATTTAATCAATTTGATTTATTTCCTTAGTTCATATTGTGTTGAAAATATTTTACAAACGCATTGTGTCCATGCGTATCCATATCTATATCGTATGGCATTCAGGAAAGAAAAAATAAAACCGATTTGAAGTTTCTGATTTGACTAAAGGGGAACCCATCTATGATACACGATTGTGTTGGGGGAGGGGAGAGGAGTGGACCAACAAAAAATTTACATAAGCAGCCAAGGGCAATATTGGGGACTCTTTTTCAGGCATTCTATTGTAAGTAGTTTGAGAGCGTTGTTTGTGGGGCGGCATCAGATCTGAATTGAATTGAAGCTGGGAAAAAAAGATTTAATTTCTTTCTGGTTTGGTTTTTGGTTTTTTCTTAGATTGTTACGATTTATGGCTATTTAGAAATATTTTGTATACTATGGCATCTAGTCGGGCAAATGCTTTTGTAATTGGAACTGTCGTCAGAAGAACAAACAACATGCAACATATACAACAGCTTATCGGAAACAAGAACTGTTAATATCATTAGAAAATCAACAAAATTGTAAACATAAACATTTCCAAGAATAAGGAAATTTGATTGGGTACAAAGTGCAATTAGAAAATAGCAATATATCAAACTAACAATAAATCTAATACTATATAAATTACCGACGAATTGGTTATAAATTAAATGAAACTATGTCTATAAATTATATATATTTATAAAATTCTGAGCAATTTTAATGGAATAATATAATGAATAAAATAGAGTAAAAAAATAAATAGTTTTACAAATTTTTCCAATTTTTTTCTGCAAGAATTATAATTTTACCAGGGAAATGTAAATAATTACGACTTAAGATCATACATACATATGTATGTATGTACTTATTAATTTAACAATGTTTTTAGAAAGATATTATATATGTATTTCTATAATTTTAGAATAGTGAAATACATACATATATAAATATTTATAATTAAGCTAATTTATGGTCCATTATATTTAGCAATTTAAAGCCACTAAATATTTTTTATTCCATAAAAAAAGACTTCAATTGTTATTACACACTACGAAAATTATGTTTTACATATAAAACATATAAAAATTAACTAAAGAGCTACTAAAAGGCCAATTTTCTAATCGGTAAAGTTTGAATTCAAGTTTCTTTAACTAAGAAATTAAATTTGTGAATCAAGCATTAACTTTTTAAGGCCAAATATTAAAAACAAACATAATAAAACAAATAAACACATTGGAAAAATCAGAAATAAATATTTTTATACATAGAAACATTTATTTATCAAAAATATTAATATTTTATTATATATTTAATATTTATCTAGAAAGAATGTTATCTAGAAGTATTATCAGTTAAATCATTTAGAACTGTTTTTTAGAAAAATTATGCAAACTTTAGAAAAGATTTGTTGACACTTCAAAATTTTAATCAACGATTATTTACTTAATTTTGAATACCACTTTATAAGTAGCTTTATCTGTTATCAGATCAAGCTTCAAATAATATTTATTATTGATAACAATAGAAACAAAATTACATTCAAACAACTAACCACCAACCACCCATCCCAACCACCCATCATTCAAGCCAATCAAGCCAACAACCAGAAACAAACAGGAAAACTTATCTTTACCATGGTTAAATGCAATCATTGGCTAAGGAATATGAACAGGACTTGAAGATGAAGACGAAGAAGTTTGTTTTGGGAATGGGTGTGGGATTGGAAACCAGGAGGCATCTCTACCACACCCAGGCCCACTTTTGTTGATGAGAAATTACATTTGAACTGCGAGCAACAGATGCCAATCTTATTAATGTTGTTGCTGTTAGTTAGTTGCGGGCCAGGCCAAATGTCTTGTCGACTAGCCAACATTTTTGCATACAGCAATAACAACAACAACAACAGAAACAACATCAACCACGACATTAAGACTGAGGACTCTGGCATACCGACCGGGCCAAAATGTATCAAATTTCAATGCACAATCATCACAATCAAAAAATAAAAATTCTGAAATCAACTTTTGTCCAGACTGACTTTGACTCTGGCCTCTCTTTCTCTCATACTTGGCATACATTGGTGTTGTTGTTACAGCATCTTGTTGTTGGTAATATAAGATACGAAATCAAAAATACATCATTGCCAACAAGCTCAGTCGCAGAACTCCGTACAACCAAAGGCAGAGTTTAACTCAGCAATACTCGTCCCCCCTGCCAACAAACGACGTACAGTGGTTCGTTAACCTAAAGTTGTTCTCAAAATTTTTATATTTTTCAACTACGAATTGGTTATAGTAATTTATAGAGAATATTTAATATTTTTGGAATTTTTTGTAGTTTATAAAACTTGTCAAAAGTTGGAATCCAATTTTTATAAAATTCTTTGAAAGAAAATGAAAGCTTGAAAATTCAAGATATGAAATCAACAATTTGACTTTCCATAGAAATTCAAAACTTAATTAAATCTAAATATATATATAAATATTTATTTCAAACTCATATCATGTAATAAAACTATTAATGATAATGCTATTTTTCTCTATTTTTACGAAGTACATATGTAAATCTTTAAAATTTAGTTATTGTCTAAGGACAGTTTGTACATGTAAATAAATTGGCCTTGCAATAAAATAACTACTATTAAATACCGGAAAAAAAGAATAAAATTTAAGAGAGTTTATTGGTTTAAATTGTGCTAGGATTTGGTATTCAATTTATTTTTTTAATTATTTTTAACAGGTTTTTAAACGTAATTCATTGAATAACTAGAAGGATGAGCTAACTTCGGCGGTGCCAAAGTTTGTATACCCTTGCAAACTGTCTTTTTGATTTATATATAATTTTCCAGAATCATAAGGAACTATATAAAGCCCATTAAACCTAAATTTAAAATCCGTGGCTTAAAAAAAAAATTTTTCATGCAAATGTTTTTTTGTACCGATCGTTCCTATGGGAGCTATATGATATAATCATCCGATCGGGATGATTCCGTGATATACAATGCCTGCAGCAAAAAGAAGCCTAAGTGCAAAATTTCAGCTCGGAGGTTCTCGGAGGAGTTTGCGTTGATCCAGACAGACGGACAAGGCTTTATCAACTCAGCTCATCATGCTGATCAAGAATATATACTTTATATAGTCGGAGATGCTTCCTTCTATGCCTATTCCTTCTGACCAAAATTAATATACTCTTTTTGCAAGGGTATAAAAATTATAAATACTGGGAAAGATACAGCGATTTTACACCAAGTGACCAATCTCAGCTTATTGATTCAGAACAATTTACCAGCAACCTGTGAGTCAATTGAACAATAATATGATACATATATACTAAGTATAATATACAATACTATATTTAAAAAGAGTTTATAAAAAGATTAGTTTATATAGTTATGAGAATATATAAAGAACTTGGTTTAATTGAATTGAACATCAAGAATTATTTATTATAGATCTTTTCTAAAAATGGGATTATTAAAAACGCTGAAGAGAAGCTTAAGCTTATCGAAATTTTAAGTTCTGATCCCGTATGATTGTTAAAAATATATACATCCCCCATCATTGAACCATTCATTTTGTCACAAAAAATGGGAAAAATAAATAAATATTTTAATATAAATATATTTAATTTTTAACGCCTTCTGTTTAATATTTTCATAGAACAATCGTTTGATTTTTCAGGAACACACTCTAAACACTTGTGTTTATATATACTTTTATTTATATATTCCCTTATTTATATTTACCCTTATTATCTACTCTTAAAATGTCTTGCCAAAGAAAGAAAATATTGCATTTTATATTTTAATATAATAATAAAAACTGCCCTACTATATTCCATTAAAATTAGTTATTTATGAATTAACACAAACAAAACAGAAATAAAATTTTATTATTATTTTTTTTAAATTGTTGTTACGACCTTTTATTTTAATGTTCAGAAATTTCTTTAAAATATTAAGGATAAATAAAACATCTAACAGATATCTAAGTTACTTCAAGACAAGACATTTTTACCAATAATCTTAGCCAAAGAGCAATAATTTTAGCCAAAAGACGATAGATCCTTACCAATAATTTTAGCCAAAGGAAACCACTGTGCAACGGTTTAAGTTGATCTTGTAGAGTTCCTTTGGGGCTTTCACATCTGCATCTTCTGTCTCCTCACTCTCTTGTCTCCCGTCTGCTGTCTCCTCTGCCTTCTGCCACCTGGCACCTGGCCTTAAAGTCCATTTGTCTGGCCAACGCTGATTGTATGCATGTTTCGCTTTTCTTCTGCCGCGCGCTAAATGAAGTAAGCAAACGTTGATTACATGGCCTCAAGTGTGCGCCATGTTTGCAGTCGCCTGCAACTTAAAGGATGATGCAAAATAAAGGGGTAGAGGAAGGGTGATTTGAGGGGGGGAATTGTACAGGGATCGTCTATAGCTGTCGGATCGGTCGTCGTCGTTTTTAATGATGACTTCAAATGAGACGCTGTTTATACGTTTTTCATGCAGATACAGCCAATCTGGCTAGCTTTATTCACAAGAAGGCTATAATAGACTTGATTTTTGTCTGATTAAACGAATGTTTGTTGTCTGCTACAGAATGTGTTGCTATATGTGTATCTCTGTGTCTGTCTGTGTGTGTGTGTTAATTTTTAATTAGAGTTGTACTGTTATTTGTTGTTGCTTTGGGCTTGATCGCAGCATAAAAGGGTTAAGAATGCAATTGACTTTGGCTCGCCCTCTTGACATCCACAGCCACAAATTTGCAAATGCAACGAGACACGAGACCAACATGGTCCAAAAGATGTTGTAACAGAGGAAGGGGGGAGGGGGAAGAGGGCAGTTGGTATAAGGTTTAATAGTGAGACAGGAGACAACCATATAAGGTGGGGCAAGCCAACCAACCAACCGATGCGACACAAACGGCAACAACGACGACTCCTCTTTACAACTTACATGTTCTTAATTACAATAAAATGTTACAAGCTTAAGGTGAGGTGAGGCTGTGGTGCATACAACACTACCACCACCAACAACAACAACAACAACAATAACATCAATGATTCCCCTGCTTCGGTACTGTTTGATGTATATACGAGACGCGAGTGAACCCCTTCGAAACTCCAAGATTTCACGGCCCACGGACTCATCCATTTTCAATATTGTATTCTGATTATTATTATGAAATCAAGCAACGCGCTTGAACAGATCTCAGAGTCGCTTTTGATATGCATATAAATAAATAAAAGGAAAATTGACAAGCTCATAAACTCATTCGCTTGCTCGCTGCCTTCCTCGGTCGCGCCTAAGAGAAATTCAATCTTGTAGATACAAATGAAAACGCAATCATATTTTATGTATGCGACTGACAAAAATGAAAGAAGAAAACCAGGCAACAACAGCAACAACAACAACAACTACAACTACAATAACCGGCGTGAAAAGCCACCAGCAAAATAAGAGAAAAAAAAGCAACAACAAATGATATGTACGAAATACTTGGTATAATCAACAGAATTGAGTGCCTCTCACATATGCCACTGTGGTCGTGGTCACTCATGGTCGGACAAAAGGAGAATCTACAGTTTTGGCCATTCAATAGGGTTAGTCAAGAGAAGTGAGGTAAACTACATACATAGGTGATCATGATTCTCTAGGAATGTAAATTGATTTTAATACATTTTTATAGATTTTTTAAACTAAAAACCAAAATAGAAGCCCCAGCAAATGGCTGTCCTTAGATTAATAATGTTAATATTAACAATATTTATGTCTCTTCAACATATCTAAATAAACTTTTTATTTGTGGTCTTTCTTTATTTGAAATCTTTTCTAGATTGTTAAATAAATTAACTGAACTCATTACTTTAATATTAGAGACAAATAAAATAATTTAATAAAGAAGAAAATAGAAAAAAGAATTACTTTATTTTTTAATACATAACAATGTTGTTTAAAATATTTTTCAACCTTTAGTATACACTTTAATTGCTTTAGAGATGTAGAGAAAACTTCTCGAAATTAGACAATCATTTTATAAAAATTAGTTTTAAGAAAAGTTAGAAATTATAATGTCTATATAATTATATAATAGCTAAACTTTAGAGAATAGTAAAGAAATAGTCTAGAAAATGGTTTGATAATAGTTAAGATAATGATTTGTAAAATAGTTAAAAAAAATAAGTTAAAAATAGTTTTTAATTTAAAAATAGTTTAAAAAGAAAATTTAAGAAAACAGTTTAGAAAATAGTTTGTAAAGTAGTCAAGAATGCAGTTTTCACTAAAAATTAGATAAAAATTACCAAATTGTTGCAAATAATCAGTATTTTTATTTTCAGTATTATATACAGATATTCGTTTTAGATATTATGTGACTTACCATTTGAACTGTCTCTCATGTCCGCTTATTTGAGCTTTTACTGTACACCATTTTTAAAAACCAAATTGTGTTCATTTGTGTACTGGAAATTTGTAGTTATTAGATTAAAATCAATAAGTCGATCGTTGAGACATATTAAATTATCTTTATGTTTAGGTTAAAATTATAAACTTTTTAAAAGGAAAGTTTCATAGATTCTATTTTGAAGAGGGAAACCCTCTATTCATTTTTAGTTGTCACTTATGAAAACTTTTATTCTACGTATAAATTGTGTGGGGTAAATGATTAGACACAATTCTTCTATAAATGCTCATTTGCATGAGTAACCCTGTTGTCTTTATACATATGTTTGTATGTGTGTATATGTGGGGGACTCTTGTAATGCATTTGACTGCTTTGCCAGAGAGCCAGGAGACGCCAACGAAGGTGTTAAGTTATGGCACAGTCTGCGACTACGACTACACAGCTGGGCATCCAATTTGGATGCTGGTCCGCATCACATTTCGCATTTGCCGGTGGTGTGTGTGTGTGTGGAACATTCCATTGGTGACTGTGACTGGGTGGTTTTCTCTGGGACTGTCACACTCGCTGGATATACCAGAGAAACCACACGCCCTGTTTGCACCCGCCTGCGCCAGCTACGCCATTTGATTTATTACCCATTGTCAAATTATCCTTGATAAGTCATTAATATATTTTTTCGGCTCTCCGTCTCTTTCTTTCTCTATATCTCTGTCCCTCTGTCATTATTGCTTTGCTGTCTCTGTTTATTGTGTTTTGTTTTGGGCTCTAACTTCTGTGACTCTTATGAACTTTAATGCTCAACACTTTCGCATGGCCATAAAAAAGCAAAAAAAGAAACAGAAAGAAAACAACAACATTTAGCCAAGTAACCACATCGCCCCAGTTCTCAAAAGTTCATAATTTATGTCTTTACAATCTCTCAAATGAAGTGGCAAATTCACACTTTCGGTCCCCTCTTTATTTCGGTTCATAAAAATGTAATAGTTCGTATACAAGTATTGGGGAATTGTAGTAGGCTAAACCACAAATAACATCATCATAAAAACCAATTCACAAATCATAAATATAAATGAATTCATGTGGTGGACCAAGCCAATTGCCTTCTTTCTAGCTGCGATCATCGATCCATTTCGCATACAATAAAGCAATCTCTGATTTTTGTATCATAAACTTTAAATGCATCCCACCTCCTACCCCCTTATCATTGCTTGGTGAACATTTGCTTTCTGCCGGCCGTAAATCTTTCCCTGACCAGGTCGATTCGATGGCTGGCTATGCCCTATCAGCATGTACATGAAATCCAACAGATACCCAAGTTCCAATCTGAAAGAAGAAAAAAAAAAACAAAACCAAGTTTCTTTCCAGCTCCAGGTCCAATACCAGATTCAGTGTTTGCGCACGCGCACGCGTTCGGCCCCAGCGTTGATAGATTTATGGCGCCAAATAAAATGCCTTAAGACAACAAGCCAAATCACCAGAGCTCAGACATTGAGAGGTCCTCCTGCTCTCGACTGGACACCGGAATGGACACGGGGAATGACTCTGCATTGCTGGTTAATCAAATAGTAAATGCGAGAAGAGTGCAGTAAACATGATCACTGTGCGATTTCTGATCTTATTCAATATAAATAGTTGGGCATATTAGTTAACTCAACTAATCGTCAGAGATAATAAATGAAGGCATATTAAATAAAATCTAAATGAAAAAGTTAGGGAGATGGTTCGATTTAGTTTCAGTTTTTAAATATTGCATATAAAATGAAAAAACGATTTCTATAACTCCCACTTACACTTATTATTTTATTTTCTCTAAAGAAATGGATATAATTAGGAGAACATTTTCTAAAAATAAAATCACTTAAATTGATTTATAGATTTGTATTTTGCATTTTTTATCATTTTATAACTCGCTTCAAACAAAAGCAGATTAGTAATTAATACAAAAATCAAATTATTTCGAAATAGATTTCTAAATTGAAGAAGTCTGTATTTTGATTTGGAGTGGTGCATTTGGTAATTTCGTCAAAGTCGAAATCAATCAAAGCTAAACTTGTCTTAATATTATATTTTAAATAAAATGTTATTCTAAACTATCGTTGTGTTTTTAATATTTGTCGATTAATTGGCTTATATTTAAGGTTCTAATGGATATTTAATCTTCGTTATATTTATAGTAATAACACGAAATCCGGGTAGTCTTATATAGTCAATCATATGAAACACTACTGCTTAAATACTCTAATAATATTTAATGACAATTAATAATATTGACAATATTTGAAATAAAGAACAACTTCATAAAAATAGGTAATTTACTGATTTATTTGAGGACTCTTACTCTGAGTATCGCCAAGAAACAGACCTCATAATTAAATTAAATCTTAATTCATTTTTTGATCAAGAAAATCAATAGATTTTCCTTTTATTTCATAAGAAACACGATTGTATATTTTAATTACAACTTCTTCGACTACATTACTTTTACAAATTTAAATTAAAAAATCTTTCAGACATATTATAATATTTTCAATATAACAAATTATTTTAAACCATTTTTATTTTTTTTTAATTTCTATTTTGTTATATTCTTTATATTCTACTTTCATTTAAATTTTGGCCATAATGAAAATCTTATTATTATTATGATTATGTCATTGAAACTTAAATATTAAAGAATTATTATATATTGCATAATTTTGAATATTTTATCAATATAAAAACATTTATTTGAAGCATATAAAAAATGATTATATGCTTCAAAGAACTTTTTCACTCTTTCAAAAGTGACTTTTAAATTAAAGAAGTCAATTTTTTTGATATTTTAATTTGGAGTGGAATGATACATTTTAGAATTCTATCAATATCCTAATCAATCGAATCAAAATTATATTTTCTACTCATAATTTATTCTGCTTAACAATTCTTTTTTAACTATTTTAAAATGTTTCACTGGCCAATGAAGTTATGGAATGTAGTTTTCCATTTTAATAGCATTTCATTGATAATTAATCTTAAAATTGCATATTCTTGGGACAATGTATTTTTGTAGGGTATTTCCATAGCTTATTTATCTGTTATCTGCAACATTTTTATTGCCCTCGACATGGTAATATTGTTGTGGGGGACAAGAGCTGCCGACACGCCCCAAATCAAATCTAATCACTTAGTTGAAGGAGAATCACGAGGATGCAATTTGCAAATCTCCTTTATGGGCACCATAATAATTCTGCGATACGATAATTAGTCGCAATGCGATTATAAAACATTTCCCAGGGAGGCGGGCAATCCAACAGATGGAGGATTGGAGGATCGGAGAATGGGATATATCTACTCTGCGCATGAGTAACGCGCCGCTGTGCTAAGATTTATGGGATGTTTGCATTTGCATTTTGGTCTGGATGGCGACACAGTTGACGTTCATTTGAGCATGCCGCATGCCGCCGATCTCTTTTTGCCCCAAGCTCTAGTCTCAGTCTCAGTCTCAGTTTCGGTCTGAGTTTCTCAGTTGCTTTCTGGTAATTTATGCCGCTTGCCCGTTGACATAATTGCACTGGCCTTAGGAACAGTTTTGGAGGGGGAGGGGCAGCAAATTGATTGAAAACTTACAACAAAATAAAAAAAAAAGAAATAGAATAAGAGTGTAGATAAGGAGAGGGTAAGAGAGATAGTTAGATAGAAAGAGACATGCAATAACGTTGTTTGGCTTGCACAACAATTTTATGAAAAATAATTACACCTTTGTACTTTGTCAATCAAAATGTGTACGCATAAAAGGGGGAGAGACCCCCTCCACCTTGCTGATATAAGCCACACCACAACAGAGACAACATGTTGAAAAATCGCTACAACTTTTCATTGAGTCAACACAAATGGGCCAACACGTTGAGTGAGCGAACGAACGAACGAACGAACGAACGGGCAAACGGGCGAGCGGCGTAAATCTCATTTGAGCCTCTACTGACATGTCGCAGGATTAAGTTGTCAATTGGTTCAACGATGTAGCACATCCCTTTACCCTCCAACTCCTACCCCCTAACCCCCCCATCTTGTATCCCTTGCAAAAATATTGAAATTATGTTGTATACGAGCCGTGGTCTGGTCTGGGCCAGCTTAGTTGCAATCTCAATACAATGATCGCATTTTGATGGATTCCCCAACCAATTGATTTACGATGTTCTTTTCCTGGGGACTGCAACAATTAACATGGCTCATTTTGGTGCTGCGGCTGTCTTCTGTGGTGTTAATGCCACAGAGCAAGACAGGGATAGACAGTTAGATGCTAAGACAAGAGGGGAAATGGAGTGCTGTGGAGTAGGTAAAAAAAAAAAAAAGGCGACTGATTGAATGACTCGCCTGGTTGGATTCTGACTCGGGTTTGTCAGGTGACTGGCTGGACATGCTGCCAATAAAGATAATTTATGTACATATATATACAGCTAACCAAAAGTGTGATGGGCTGAACCCAACTTTGGACCACATCTCTTTCGCTCTCTCTCTCTTTCTCTCTCTCTCTGTCTGGCTTAATGGCCCTCACTGATTGCTGACGCTTTCACAACAGAAACTCTTGGGCTATAAGTCAATTATGTAGGTTACCTGACCTGATAAGATTGGCAAATAAGATGCAATTGATTTTGAGGCGGCAAATAACATTGAGTGGGCTCAACCAAGTTGGCTTTTACCTTTCAATTAACTATTTATGTATGTCAATTAGGCTCAATTGCGAAAATGCATTTTTCAAAAAACCGACTGATATTAATTGACTGCTACAAAGTTTGTGAATTGCAAAAATTTAATTAAATCTTATAGTAAGAGAAAGTAGAAAATCTATTAACATTTGTCATACTAGAAATGCAGTCTGTCATATTTTAGCCATAATTATAAAGTCGATTTATAACTTTACTTTATCAGTATATACACATGCATACAAAGCATATTAACAAACAATTGTATAAACAAATTAATAAATAATAAATAGAATCCAATTAAATTGCTGAGAGTTTTGAGTTCATTTTATCATAATTTTGTTATTAGGCTCTTAAATGCTAATACTTTAATTTTTTTATAATTTACACTTGATTTATACTTCATATTAATGTAATGTAGCATTATTTTTAGGCTATTAAATTCAACTACTTAAATTTAATTATTAATGTTATAAAATGTTATTTTTAAGCTATTAAACTTTAATACTTAAATTTCTTTATTAATGTAACAAATATTATTTCTAGGCTATTAAATTCTACTACTTAAATTTATTAATGTACACAACTATTTGGTACATCTCTTTATTTTTTTGGTAGTTTAAATTTAATTGGCCTCTTGTAGATCTAATTAATAATTAATAAAATTATTTATACTCTTCAGAAGTATTATTTAATTATCTCTAATTTGTTATTAAAATATTTACTTTTACCATAGAGAAATATATAAAAAATCAATTATTTTATTTTTATTAAATGATAATTAATATGAGATAATGAAAAATTAATTTGACTATTAAATTTCCTTTAACAATTGGCTTAAGATGATATTATAAAGCCTTTTGTTCTGTTAAAATGAGATGGTCATAATTAGGGTAATTTTAAACCAGAACAAAAACTTTTTGTGGGACTTTAATTTCCAAAGCATGGAAATATAAAAAACAGAATAAATAGGTAATTTGATAAAAAAATAGATTAAATAACTAATTTATTTATATTTTATTACGTTATAATAAAATTGGTTACATGTTTGTAATGGATAGAAATATACGTTTCGGACACCATAAAGTAGCGCCAAGTTGGAAACACTTTTTTGGCCTTACCAGAATAAGTAATTGATAAATTTTTCTTTTAAAAGACAAAATATAAAAAAGGAATACAAAATTATGATTTTTATCTTGGAAAAATAAGAATTCCGTCTTTGAAATGAGATACAATTCCATTCCAACTTTTAAAAGTGAAAACTTAAAATTTTGCAATTGGATTACTCCACTTAAGTTTGTAAGGAAATTTTTTCGTTTAGTTACCGTTGCTTGTGTTTTTTAATTTATGAAAAATAAAAAATATAAAAAATTAAAATAATATATACATTATATTATATATTGCAAAGTAATGCGAAGAAGAAGGACCTTTAACAAATATTTATTATATATGTATAGTAGAATATTTTATAATTCAATAGCAAAGATGATAATAATTAATTCAAAATTCATCATTTACAATTAATATAATAATTCACTTAAACTTTATAATTTGTAATTAATTATTATTATAAGTTCTATATTATTGTTAGCTTATTATCGTACCGCAGTTATTATGAAATCACTTTATAACAATAAGTAAGTAATTTAGCTAAAATATTAGCAGAATTCAGTATTCAAGAAAATGTATCTAATAGGTGTTTTAATGGTTAACAAGAATATGGACCATTCATATATATTTATTCGTTTATTTAATATTAATTTGACTAAATTTGCTTTATTTTATTTATTAATTACTGTATTTTCTTCTGGATGCATAAATTAATTTAGCTTAATTCAATTATTATTATTAATGGTTAATTTAATATTAATTAAAATGCACATTTGTTGACAACAAAATGCAACATGTGAAACGTTTGTCATATTATCAAAATATTTTTAACAACAGTGAAAATATCCCAGAGAAAAATGCATTATCATGAAGAGACGACAACGATGATGGCGATTATAAATGTATATACGTATATTTATTGAGAATGACGAAGACGAGTTTATGGTTATTGTTGTTATATCAATATCCATATAAGTAATTGCTCAAGCGGTGCCATAAAACTGGATGCAACAAGCAGCGATAGAGAGAAATTGTGGGCTAAAAGGGATGGTAGGGTGATAGGGTGGTGGTGGGGTATTTAGCATCCATATCATGGCAATGACGCAAGCTGTCAACTTCCCGCGGTGTTCATAAAAGTCTTGTTTTGTTTGATTGTCGCCCGGGCTCATGCACAGAGTCATAGTCATTGCATTTGCATTGTTATCTCATAGATACGGATGTCCGTGGATACCATACCAAATGCAGGACAGGACAGCACCGGAGAGGACAGAACAGGACACCAAACATTGTTCGACATTCCATATCCATCAACTGTAGTCCATTCCTGTTGCACACTCTCTCTCTCTCTTTCTCTCTCTCTCTATCTTTCTCTCTGTGTGTGTTGCAGCGGCACTTATCACTTCATTGCAGTTTTATGACGCGTCAAAATTGATGCTTAACGGTTTTTCGCGTTTGTGCAGTTGCTGCATTTAGAACTGAAAATCGGTTTTGTCTACATATAGACCCGGTCACGGCCATGGCCATACATTGAATTTGATTTTGATGTGGTTGCTGCTTCTGATGAGTGAGTCAGTTGGCAATGTTGCAACAACTGTTGCATATTTGCAGTTTGCACTTTTTATCACTTTACTGCCGATGGTGGATTGCCAGTTTTTGCAGTTAGTTTCCTGTTATTTTGTGGTTTACGTTGAGTTCTTCCTTAATTAAATGAAAGCTAAAGCTGGTTTCATTTTTATAGTTAGAAATTTTCAACAAAATGGAAACATTTTAACATACCATTAAACTAAAGCCAAATGAAAATGAAGCAAGCCCAGTCGACTTTGAGCCAAGTAAAGCTACTTTTATGAAGTCAAAATCGCCATCAATTTATAAAAAAATAGTTTTACGTTTATTCTAAATTGCGTGGGCAGAAGTGGTCGAGCCAAAAATTTGAAATAAACTTCAATAAATTGAATAAATAAAATAATTTGGTAGCTGTATACATATATAGTCTATCAGATCTCGATATTTATACAGACGAACATATCTCAATCGACTTGGCTATTGATACTAATCAAAAATATATATACTTCATGGGATCGGAAATCATTATTTCTTCCTTTTACATACATTTTTTTGAGACAAAGTCTTTTGAGTATTTGCTGTCAAGACATATTAAATAAATTTAATATTTTAAATAAATAATAAATTTTTTGGGTTAATAAAATAAATCGGTAAACATGTGCGATGTACAGAGACTGCTGGATGAATTATGCGTTAGTTTTGCCAGATCGAAGGAGTTGCGGAAACAAGAGATGATCAAATTACTGAATCAAGTTCGTTGCTGTGAATGTGGGCACAAGACCCGTTTGCAGGCTATACAGGATAGTCCAAAGAAAACTTTCTGGAAAGTTAAATTTTTTGTAACAATTTGCATTGTTTTGTTTGTGGTGTTTATTCTCTATGTTTTATATTCGGCGAGACGATATAATCATGCTAAAATCTATGGCAGTAATGCATGTCTCCCAACATTTTTCTATACTCACAACCGCTGTGAAGTGTTGTTTTAGGCACTTACTGAATCCATCTATATATATATATTTTATGTTTGTATGTTGTTGCATTTTAAAAATAATGTTCTATTAAAAAGAAACTCATTTTAATAATAATTTAATAATAAATTAATTCTAATAAAATTCTTAACATGCCGCAACAACGAATGCATGCCATCTCGCTCACTCTTACCAACCTATGTTGCATTTGGAAATTCAGTACAAAATGAACATCGATATAACTCCGACATTTATTGTTCGATTTCGACATCCATAATTCGGTCATATGAGCTATATTATTTAGTGTGCTAAATAAGAATAGAAAATCTTTAATATACATAACTCTAGTTAAACGGTTTTTCTAAATTACAGGGGCAAAAGTGGGCGTGGCAAAAATTTGAAAGAAATTTACATAATCTGCTTCAATTTTCTAAATTAAAAAACCTGCAAAAATTTCTTTTGTTAGCTTCAGTTTCTATTTCATTATCTTATCTTTTAAATTGCAGTGTTTTACTTCCATTAAAAATCTGATCGTTAACATTTCAATTCATAAATCTTCTTCTCAGTAAATTGCAAAAATTTAAGATAGTTTCTTTATCAGTTCGTCAACATTTCTAATAAAAAAAAAACTCACTCTGTTAACATGAGCCCATAAAATCATATACTAAATTTGTGTATGCAAAATTATAATGAAATTTTTGCATATTATATTCTATTTAATAATTTCCACATGAAACTTTCCATTATTATACCCCTAATATAGACCTGTTTTTTAAGTATTATCTTATTCTGAATAAATTGATTTTCTAGTATTAATTTGTTAGTTCCTTTTCTCTATATCAGTTTCGTTTGATTTTATTAGAGTTTTTAGGTGATTTTTATGTTCTAACAACAATCTGAAAAATTTTTATGACAAAATAACTTTGTTCGACTTCTCACTCTCTATCTCTTTCTCTTTCTCTGTCTCTGTATCAATGAAACCATTGAAAAAAAGAAGAAAAAAAACAAACTTTTTACGATCATTTAATTGAATCGTGAACATTTCTATTTGAGGTTTTTTTTTTTGTATTTTCATGACAATTTGATTGGAAAATGCACATAAAATACCTGAACAAATGAGGCAATGAAATATGGTACGAGACCTAAAAGAAAAAAATCATAAAATAGTTTTCATCACACCAAACTAAAAGAAAAAAAGAAGTCTCATAAAAGTAAAGGGCTTGAGTTTTTAGTATTAAAATTATATATTTAAGTATTAAAATAAAAAAAAAATGTTATATATATATTTAAATTGAGTCACTCTCACAATTTAATACTCCCATGAGGCCTTGGACGACAGCTGAAAGTAAAAACTGTACAATTTACACAACTGTCGGGCATGTGGCGAGACCAGGACCAAGGACCTAGATCCTGTGACCTGAAACGACGCGCATCAGTCAACACAAATAAAAACGCAGCCACAGGCAAAAGAAATACAGAAATTACTCAAACAAAATGGTCGTAAATCGAGAATTTGACTTCTTGTCGTCAAAAACGAGGACAGTAACAACCACTAAGCGGATTTTCAGGTAGGCAGGACCAAAAACCAGAAACCGACAAAACGGTTTTCCATCGAAAAAAAGAAATGAAATTGAAATAAAACTAAAAAGAAACGAAATAGAGAAATGCAGCTGAACTTGCTTGCTTTGCCAAAGACTAGAGAAACGGGAATATATACTTCGGGGAAACACATTGCAACAACACGAAGAAGAAGATGAAGAAGAAGAAGAAGGAGGCAGGACGAAGGCACTTAAGAAGTCTTCGTTCATGTATCATGGAATGAGTAGGTCCCTTGCTGGTTTTGCTGTCAAGGGGCGCAACCAGAAATTGAAACAAAACAATTGTTGAAGCGCAGCAAACGATGCGTTGTTAATTTCATTACCCAAAAAAAAAAAAAAAAAAACTCAGACTCAAACTGTGTGTGCCTTCACTTTCGCTTTCACTTTGACAATGCAAAGGATCGCTGCACATGTAAGATGACACCTTGCCCAATAGACAGAGACAGAGACACTCAGGGTATAAAAGAAATAGATAGCGAACCTCTCTCTCTGCGTCTCTCTTTCTATTCTTTGATCCAGCTTCTGCCACAATTTTCAATTTTATATCACCCTTTTTTTTTTTAATGTGCACACATTAAAAATAAATATAGTACATACATGAAATAAAAACAACCTTTTTTTTAGGTTTTACGTTTTTATGATCGTTGTTGTCCGGATCACGCAAATTTAACACATAATAGTTTATTTTGCTAATAGAAGCGAATCATAAAAGCCAACTTTTATATGCAACTTAAGTGCCGTCCGTGGCACTATCAGTATTTTAGGATCAAATTAAAAAAAACGTTGCAAAATCCCATTCCAAGTCCCATCTCGGAATGGGTCCATTGCTAAGGACTGTGCTTATCGTGCGAAACCGAACGAACATATTGTTGTGTTTTTTTTTATGGCGATCGTTAAAAAAAAATTTCGCATTTGACGAAGAAGTTTTTGATGGCAATTCGGTATGGGGTAATTTTAACAGTAGTTTTATCTGGGCGTTTAGATTGCGAATTGTGGCCTGTTGATTGCAAAGTAAAAAAAAAAAGGATTTAACTTATCGATATGTAAGATAAAATAGACGTAAAGCTTACCAGGTGAGTCAGTTATCCAAACGAGGATTATAAAAGTAATATGTAGTAATTGCAGCCGAGAGTAAAAACCATAACTGATTTCCATCCTGTTTCCCACAAAATCTCACTCACAAATTTCCTGTTTTTAATTATTTTAAATAGAGGTACATAAATTATAGTTTTAGTTTTTCACAAATCTGGTTTAATATTAGGAGAATCCATTACTGGAAATGTAGTATATATGTAAATATGAATAACTATTAATAATACATAAGGAAGGTTTTAAGATGTTAAAATGCAGGAGAAGAGAGTTTAAATTATATTTTAGAATTATCAAGATTTTAAAAGATAAATAAGTTCAACGGAAATAATAAATAAACTCGTAATATATAATCAACATTCTCTTATGAATTATCTTATGGCTTAAACAAAACTAACATATAGTAAAATCATTTAAGTATAAATTCAGAAATATTTTACCCAATTTTTCCGTTTTTTTTTCATAGTTTTTCTTAAAATTCCTGTATTGTTTTATTTTGTTTAAAACATACAACAATTGAAAATTTATTTAAATACAGTGCCACTTATATAAGATTTTTTTGTGTTTGAAAAAGGAAGAATACAAAGAAAAAAAATATATATAAGAAATTTTATTTCTACTTAAATAAAAGTAATGGGAATCTGTAATTTTACGTGTTTTGGTGATGTAAATTATAGAGATAATATAATGAAGTTATATACATATATGTATATAAGATATCAAGATAATGTCTCTTTTACATCTAATTAGATATGCAAATAAAAAGCTGAAACAATTTCAAAATATTTACAAACTACACACTTTTTAACAAAGTAAACTATTCAGGATCTATAAAAATATAATTATGAAAAACAATTTATTTTACTACAGTTAAAAATTTCTTATTTCCATATTTTCCATAGAATTTTATTGGAGCGTCCTAGGTAACATTATTAAATAAAGAAACTTTGTGTAGTTTTTATTCATTCTTTTCTCACAGTTTTTTGGCAAAAAAAATGACCAATCATGGCAACTCCCAGGAAAATGTAAATCTTCCCACCATATTCAGCAGTAGCAAAGATCATGGATGGGGATGAGGAGCAGTAACACCTTAGGCTATAACCTGCGGGACACCTGTTTTCTGATTGCCTAGGGGCAGATGCCCTTTAGCCCCTTAGTTGGGGCTTATCAGTTCAGCAAACAATCACGTGGATTCCATAATCCCACCACCGCCCCCGCCTTGAGGCAGCAACAACAACAATGAATTCAATTGAAGGTAGTTGGGTCCAACCTCCTCCCTCCTCTCCCACTCTCCTAAACAAAACAAAAAAAAAAATACCTGGTCATATCTTGTCTGACTAATGCCATTGGGCTAATGGTAATGTCGGTTGGTCGATCGGACAGACGGACGAACCGTTGGGTTGTACGTGAACGAAATATCAGTGATTGAGCGATCAGTTAAAACGTTTGTCTGAAGTGAACGTAAAATGATTGAGTGGATTTCACAGAGCGATTCCCATTCCCCATTCCGATGTAGCTATTTGCTATATATGACGTTTATTTTTAGGGTCCAACGATAAATGATAAACGGGCCAAGACAAAAGTGTAACAACAACATTAACTCGCATTAACTTTTGTCAAAAAAAGCATTTACTTATTTTGTTTTTTTTTTTTAGTTATTTTTTTTTTTTTTTTATTATTATTTTTACCTTGTGTGTGTGTGTTTACCTTGTGGGAATTTTTCAAATTTCACCTGAAGAAGATACTAGAAAAATGAAAAAAAAAAAAAACAAAATTATATGAGATAGCTATGAAATAATGTTCAACTACTTAAATAAGTGTGGGTGTGGGTCTGTGTGTGTGTTTGTGTTTGAGGGGTGGCTCAAGTGGCTTAATTACAAAGACCCACAATCCTAACTGGGTCGGACCGAACAACATTTGAGACTGAAACTGAGATATAGAGAGACAGTCATCAATTTTATGAATCTAACCACGTGGCCAAGGATAGTTTTGCAAAGCTATAGTTTAGCCATGTTTATTAAGAATGGGCCTATAAGTTGAAAGAGTTTATGACAAAATACTTGTCAATTTTGACAAGTTCGTTAAATGGGGCTCGATGAGCAAGTGCAGCCAAAAGGTGTGAAATGCTCAATTAACATGAAATTTATGGCCATACCTTTTAGACCCGTACCAAGGAATCGCTGGCTGTTTCTGTCGATGCTGTTTTTAACCCATTAGGACAACCTGTTATTTGGCCAAGGACCTTGAAGAAAACAAGAGAGAGAGAGAGAAGGAGAAGAAGAAAAAAAAGAAATGAATTCACTGAATAACTCACCGGCAACAAGGCCAATATAATTTATGTCCCTTTTCTCGCCTAGTTCTGGGTGGTTTTTCTTTCTATTTCTTTTTTTTTTTTTCTTTTTTTGGTTTGTTTCGGTCGTAAAAACTTTCTTTTGTTTCGACGTGCGCAACTTTACGACTTTCCGAATGCCTAGGAAATTCTACTCCTTCTTCTTTTATTTTTTGGTAAAAGCGTTTGGAGCGGTGTTGGTAGAAAGATGAGCGAGAGGGGAGGGGGGACAAGGCTAAATCACTGCCAGCGGCCGCCGCAACGGCAATGAAATATCAATAAAAGGAGCAACAATTTAATTTACACAACAAACTTTGACAGCTTGTAAACGATTTTGGGATAGAGGCTCTCAACTCACCCGTTGTCATAATGACAACACTTACTGGGCCATCAAACTGACGCATCGGGAATTTTTACGACCCGCCGCCATAGCCATAGCCATAGCCCTAGTGGAGTGACGGAGCGAGTGCGAGTGAGTGCGTTTCGTGGCCAAGGGCTACGGTGAAAGGGTCGCTGGGTCGAGGTAGGTCGTACTACTTCTACTTTACTTTACTACTCTCTTCTCTACTGGTTCCTTTTGTATGTGTATTTTTCATCGTGAAACTGTCATAATTTTCTATTTATCGTGTAATTTGTAGAGCAATTTGTTGCTCGTAAAAATTCTCAAGTGAAAAAATATCATCATCATGTAATGTAATGTAATGTAATGTAATGTAATGCATGGATGGGCCATATAAAAATCGTAAAATATTTTTTGGGGGAACGGGAAATGTCAGAGAAAGTTGTGTAAACATCAGCAGAAACATTGACAACGAGTTAATGGTAAATTATAGACTGGTTTATAGACAACAAAAAAAAAAAAAAAGAAAAACACCAACACTCAATTTTTGGGGTATCATAAAATTTTTTTATTTTCTGAGAGGATTTAATAAAGACATTTTCACAGTAATCTTGTGATTTGATATACATGCTAATGATATTTAATAATCCAGTTGAGAATAAGATTGAAAGTCATCGAATTGTTTTACCTGGAAATGGAGTAAACCAAAAATTTGAACTGCATCCTGAAAATAGTTTAAACTATAGTTAAACCGAATACCTTACCCTCTGAACCCTAGAAATAATGCAGAATCGTTAAGTCAAAGGTGTTAATTTCACTATTTAAAAGTTCGTTAAGTTTAAGGTGTTAATTTCACTAGTTACTATTTAACTAGACACGTGTTAATTAAAAACAATCCTTTTATATTCATGTCAGCTGTGCATCTATAAATTTAGTTCAGATCAATCAATTGGAATGAGTTTCTCATGTAATTAACTCTTGTTTCATGTGGTTAATATAGAGTAGACTAGATTGGATCAGCGAAATTACTTTCGATTATCCACATCATGTCCTCAAGACGAAGGCCAATTTAAATAGAGTTAAAGGCAAATTAAAAAAAAAACTTGGTGCCACCAATAAATCAATTGCAATAATTATTTAGACTTATTTATTGCTACTCCAATTACAAAGCAAAGTTTAATGTCCTGGATGGTAAACAATCTCAATTTGGTTTTTTTATTAGGTTTGGCTATAACTGAGTGTTGTTGAGAGCTGTATATAGCTAGTTCATGGCTTATTCTTCAGGACAGATATTTTTTAATTATTGTTAACTTTATTTGAAAGCTAAAATGAATGCAAAAATAATCTTTAATTGCTTCACAGAGTTAGGAAAAAAGAGCATTAAATATTATATAATATTGTGTCTATATTAATATATAAATATTTTTGACTTTTTAAGTTTATTCTAATTTTATTAATTTTCATTTAGTTTTCTTATATTTATTTAAATATTTTCAATATTAACTCGAGTATTTACACCTTAAAAAATGGGTGAAAGGGTCGCTTTCGATATATTCTTGGTTTAATATACTATAATTTTATTTATTGCTGTGTATTAAATATTTTAGATTGCAAAAAAAGTTTCTAAAGTTTGGTACATCCTTTTTCTAAAAATGTGCTATTGTTTCTATCGAAGTTCTTATTACTTTTAATAGTTTATATTATTTGTAAAAAATTGATTGTATACTATATCGTTATAATCTCTGAAAATCTTGAAATTTCCTGTTCCTTCAAAATAATGAATTTATTAAATGAACTTCACTAACATGACTTTTGATCGTTTCTAAAAGAAAAGTTTGAAATCTCGAAACCATAAAAAAAATTATATCCTTCCATGGTTGGACCAGCCCTCTTGAGCTTTTTATACTTGTATATGATATATAGATAGATAGTCCTTCCTAGAACTAAAAGTATAAGCTTCTTAATTAATATGTTAATTATTATGAAAATAGGAGGAGTATTTTCCTATGAATAGGGTTGCATTTCTTGGTTTAATATATATAATGAAGTGTCCTCCAAAAAGGATTACGTTTGACTTTTATTACTAGCTGAATATTTATTTTAAAGTTAAAATTTATACAGCTGTTATTCCTTTAATTTATGCCTTTTAAAAACAATTCAAACTTTTCTAAAATCCTTTAAGAAACTAACAAACAATCTCTTAAAAACATTCAGAATTAATCTTTATCTTCATATAGAGTTATGACCGCTCTTTTTTTTAATTTATTAGAAAAAATATAATTGCTAAATGATGTACATATATAAATATATATATACATATAAAAACAATTCGTTTTTCTTTTTTTGCAAACAACATTTAGTTGTGCTTATAGAAATATAAAGTTGTTTATTTTTTATACAATTAAAGATAAGTAAATTTACAATAATAAATACATAAATTCATATAACCTTAAAAAGCTATGAACTTAAAGAATTTTAATGTGTCTGGCATAATTATTTTGACAAGTAATTATCTTTAAAGAAAAAATCCCAAGTACTTAAGAAGAGACACAAAATGTAATAGGAACTTATTATTAATTATTTACCTTTGGCTTTAACAACTTTGTAAAGGTGTCTTTTGACTGTTTACACTAAATTATAAATGATTTGTTTTAAAAGAAATTATCTTTTCTTTGCAAATTACCTAAAGATAAAATATTATGTTTGTAATAATTTAAACAAAATAAAAAAACGCCTTCCAGAAATGTTGATGAATTGTTGGCATTGCATTTACTTGAATTAATTGTGCCTGAATATATCAATATTAGATTTTCGATTTGAAGCCAAATCTAACGACTATTTCATTTGCATTTGCCCGAACAAATTCTGAACATAAAAAACATGCCCTTTGCAACCGTAAATCAAACTAAATCCAAATAAGATTTGCTAGCTATATAGAGAGGGGGGGGGAGGAAAAAAACACGCCGGTTATTTGTTGCAAACGATTGCGTAGTCATGCACTGCGTATACGCAATCTGAGATCCATTTTTAGCCATATCCATCATCATATCTGACCATAATCGCTACACACACACACACACACACACACACTCACACACTCAGAGGCGCAGACACACGAAAGTATTTTGCAAATTTGCGCTCAATTAATTGCAAATAATTCATTTGTTGTTTGGGCAACGCACACAGGACGAGAGTCCCCAACAACATCAGGAGCAGCAGCAGCAGCACCATCAGCTCCAAGTGCCCTACAGCATTGGGGGTGGGGGGAGATATTTTATGGCATTTTGATTTGATTTTTGTCAAACGTGGTTGCTGCCTTTCCTTTGGCTATGGCTCCAGCTTTTGCTCCATCTCCATTGCTGGCTCTTTTCGCATCTTGCAATGGGCCCACCCCCGCTCTATGGTGCTCTTTGATTTATTGCCGACCTTGTTATGTGCAGGCGCATTAGCGATATATCCATTTCACTTTCCATAATATAATGGTGGCGGGTCCAGAGCACTGAACACACTCTGTGACAGGCCGTCGTCAAGCATCAGTGGTTGAGAGTGAGTGAGACAACTATATAATGATATTCGTCTATGTAAGTTGTCTTGTAAATTGGCTGGGGAAATGGCCCAACAACAGTGAGTCGTTGTCTTGCCCCTCCAATTTTATAGCATGGCCACAAAAAGCGGCAACACCAATGGAGGGGAAATATAAACGAATGTGCAATGCCGTTAAGGGGAAAATTGGGGTTAAAATATTTTATATTATGGCAATATAAATTGGTTTAGAGTGGTTTGGGCGGCCAATTGGGCAGGGGGTGTATGTGTGTGTGTGTGTGTGAGGAGTAAGGGGGGATACTGGCGGCGTTACGGTCATGGCTGATCTCGCATCGATGCGCCGACGAGTCATTAAACCAAATTTATGAGTTTTGATAATTAGGAAATGCGGATTAACAACCTGAAAACAACGTCACCGCATTTAAATTTTGCATTCCCGAATTTCACATTTAATGTAATTCACAAATTCTGTTCAATTCTTTTGCGCCTTTGATATGTTTTTTATTTTTTATTTGCTTCCTTGGCTCCATCTCAAACGGACAAATTAAATTTATAATTTGACATCAATTGGAATATTAACATTGGCCATAATTCGCCTTCAATCAGACACATCCTTTACACCAAAAACAAAAACAAAGAACAAAAAAGTGGAAATTTATTTTTAGTCTGACCACAAATTTTGGTTTGTGTTTCGTTTTATTTATTTTTTTTCTTTTTTGGATTTTGTTTTCATTTGGGAAATAAAACAATCAATTAATAAATTTCAATTTGAATCTCGTGATTTGCAAATTTTATTTGTCATGCAAATGTTACATTTTTTGAGCTGTCAATAAAACAGAGGCGCAGTCGGGAAATCGAAAAATAAAAATATTATAAATATTGTAGAAGGATTTGAATCGAAAAATAAATACACCATAAATATTGTATAAGGATTTTAACTGGTTTTCATTGTTTTGTATATATAGGAAATGTATTTCATAGAAGAATCATACATAATTAAAATTATATCTAAATAAAAAACAGTTTTCAATAGTTAAAAATAGTTTATTTTTCATTATCTTAACAGTTCTCTTAAAAATTCATTGGCACTTAAATGATCCTTTGCTATGTATTTATTGATAGCTAACTTTGCTTTTAATATTTTAACTTTTCAAAGTATTTGTATATATTTAAATAAAAAAAATTAACCAACATTTATATAACTTGCTTACGTAATATTCCAATCGTTTCAAATCCAACCCAAAACAATTTTAATGAATAATAAAAATCTTACAATTATTTTACTTATTAAATACATTTAACTAGGTGGAGGGTAGCTTAGAGCCACGCCCATGTAATCAACCATTACAAACCTGAAATTTCAATGACTTAGCCATTTAAAGATGATTTGCAAAATGTTTTAACCAGACAAAATGACAAGCATCAAACAGTTTTTACATGTTTTATATATATATTTATGTCTTCCTTTGATCCTATTATTCCATTATTCAAATATAATAAAAGGGTTTCAAAATTAGTTAAAAACTATTTAGTTAAACTATAACGAAATAAAAATTATTTATTTTAACTAGTTCAAAATTATATTTTTGTTTTGCAAAATTTGAAACGGTTACGAAATGTGTTTTCAATGTTTTCATTTTATTTATTATCTATTGAATTAAAGTAATTTCAAGGAATTTTAAAAAAACATTTCTTGATTTTTATAGTTTTTCACTAGTTTTGTATTTGTTCGATTTAGTAGTAAAAAATGGCAATAAAAATGTAAAAATAGAATATTTTCAACATCACAAAAACCCTTTTCCTGTTCGCTGTAGAACTACTTTTTAGGTTTTTGCATTCTGATCTATCTTATATATATTATATACAACTCTCATCATTCATTATAAATATTCAGAACTACACCCATGAAAAAAATGGCTTTATTTGTAGCTTATAAGAGTAACTTGCTTAGTTAGTCCAGCCGGTTAGACAGCATTTCCGAATTCTAAAAAGAAATTCCAAACTGAATTTGCTTTCAACATAAATCAAATAAAATTTTACTTTAAAAAATGTCAATTTCTGAAATGTTTTAACAACAGCAATTGAATTATGCACCTAAAAATTCATTACACACCTTTACAAAGATTGTTAAGTCTTACATAAATTTAAAAATTTAGTCATAAACTTTATTTAATGAGAAGTAATTGAAATTAGTATTGAAAACGAGAATTATTGGCAATTAGTCTTGAAAAAATACAATTTACTTTAATTCAGTAAATTTCTCAAACTAATTTCTTGTAATAATATTCCGAGTGTAAGTTTTTCTAAAAACTTTATTTAACTTAGGCTAAAAACAAATTTTAGTATTTGGGAACCAAGTTTACGAAATATTGTTTATTTTTTATATATTATTAAAATAGGAATATAGCGAATCCTATATCTATTAAATTAAACACATTAAATTCAAAAACATTCACGTAAAAAAGACAAATAAATAAACAGAAGAAAATTAATAAACATTTTGTTGATGGAATTAAGTAAAAATACTTATTTCGATTGTTGCTTATTTTTAATTAAGTTTCAATTTTCATTTTTGTATTTGAAAAGTTAAAAAATAAACTGATATTTCCGACGGCTATTGAACTTCAAAGGAAATAGAATTAGGAGAATTCTGAAAATAATTTTCTCCAAAAAATTGACAGGCACTTCAAAAGATTTAATTTATTTCAATTTTAAATTCGTTTTAAAATATTCAAAACAAATATTTTAAATGTCCTATGAAATAGATTGTTTCACTGAAATATAATTAAATGAAATTTAAATATAATTAAATACCTAACTGTAAACATATTAATATTAATATCTAAACTTATATAGAATATTTACTCTAAATATAACGAAATTTAACTGCCAAATTTTAATAACTTATGAATAGGAGACGATTTTACTGTTTCAAGAAATTATTAGAATTGAAACAATAGAATCGAAACAGCCGTTGCGATCTTAACTCTTCTTTTTTAAGTTTGGCAACTCAATAAAAACAAAACGTGTTAGTAATTTGTGAATTTTAATTGGTGATATTAAATGTGAATCCTAATCATTGGATTGAATTGGAGAAAAGGTATTGCATTCTCTTAGCCCGGTTTAATTTGGCCATGAGCAATCAATTGTTGTACAAAATTGATATAAATAATTAAGTCTTCGATTTCAGATGACCTTGCTGGGGGGAAAAAAAACAAAAATTAAAAATTTGTTCCAACCTTTGATTTGGTCACTGTGGCTGCCCTACGGTTGCTAGGGACCTTCTTTTATTTACACTTGGTTTTGGTTTCATTGTTTGGCTTATGGCTAAACAGATTGAATTTTTGGCAAGTTTTAACAAGCCAAAAATAACAAAAACAACAACAATAACAAAAACAAAACAGCGACTACTGTGACTCTCTGACCAAGTGCAAAGTCCGATAAATTGAGAGACCGAGATAGGGCAAAGAAGTAGGAGTAGCAGTTGGTACAAGGAACAGGACATGGCCGGCCGGTCTTGGTGTACCTTATCGAAATGCCAACACACTCGAAACAACGTTTAATTAGAGTTTGTTGTTTATTTATTTATTTATTTGCTTGGCTGCTCCTGGACAACGGCGGCGGCGGCATACTCTCATAGTCATCGTGGTCGTTGTTGTCGGAATCGGGAGTCGTGTGCCGACCATTTGACCATACACTTGGTAACTGGGAGGAATGGGTATGGGTTTTTTTGGTTTTTGGGCCTGCAGTTTTCGACCATTAATAATTTCATTGAGTGCGTTTTGTGTGTGTGTGCGTGTGTTTTCTTTGCTTTCTCACTCACTCTTGTTGTTGTTATTGTTGTTGTTGTTTGTACAACGCGCTGGCGGCGGCTTCCGTTTTCCCTACACCCAACCAAAGCAGTCAGGGTTCCTTCCTGTACACCCTACATACTGCCTCCCTCTTCATCTTCACCTCCCCGGATGCCAACATTATGGTTTGCCATGTGGCTGTCAATGTGAATGGTGAAAAGAAGGGGGTAGTGGGGCCAAGTATTTGGTAGTGATGGTGGGAGGGGGGGGGGGGGATTGGTTAGGGAAGAATATATTTTTGAACATTTCATAAGAACATTTTTTTGTTGTTGTTCTTGTTGTTGTGTTTTTGGCATTATTTAATATTTTTCATGTTATTTACACTCTTGTCGCGGAACTGACGAACTATAAACTAGAAATCGGCACACACACACACACATATATACACATATGTACACATTACATTATCCTTGTCCATGCATGTCCTTGCTGCTTGTTCCTTTGGCTCCTCTGTGTTTCATTTTCTGCTGTGGTCATGCGATAATAATATTTGTTATTTACTTTAACGGAAGGAACAACAAAAACGGAAATGCACATAAATTTATTTTTTCCTTAGATTATTATTTGTTCTCTTTCTTTACCATTCTCCAACTCTCTCCCCCACTCTCTCTCTCTCTCTCTTTCTCTCGTTTTCTTGGCGACAGTTTTTTCTTTGTTCTAAATTTTTTCTTTCTTTTTTTGTTTTTTTAAATTACTTTTTTCGACAAGTTGGCAAATTTTGTTCGTAAACTTTGATTAAGGAAAAATATTTACTTGGCTTACGTTCGCTTCTTTTTTTTTTGGGAATTATATATTTAATTTAGTAGTTAAGTTAGGATTTAAGTTGATTTAGTGAATTAAAAGTTCTTTCAATATGAAATGTGATAAATGTATGTATTTATATTGATATAAAATGGAAGGCTTCTTATTTTTGTTTGAGCAAAACAATTAATTTGGCTTTATGATATATTAAAGTAATAATATTTATTTTATAGATCATATTGGTTTTCGAAATTTTGCTGTTGTATAAATTGCTTTGCAGAAACATTTTGAACCGGTTACAGATTTTATATTAGTTTCGGTTAAGCTGTTTGTTAGACAAAAACTAAAGAATTTTAACGTTTATTAATTCCTTTATGGTTTTCATTTAAGTTTCATTTCTTTTTAAACTTGAAAGAAACTTTTAGATTAAGAACTGGATAAGAAGGCAGGGCTGTTTCTTTTTCACTTTTTTTAGATCGTAAACACAGTTGCTCTTCTTTTTTTAATATCCTTTAGTCTGTGTTTTAAATAAGACAAAAGTTATCACTTATTTTCCTAGTGTTATTCCAAAAGCTTCTACAAAGTGGATTATACAAATTTGCAGATTTTAATATATTTTTATCTTTAGTAAGAAAAGTTTAATTCTCCAAAAATTATTTTCAAACAAATTTGGATATATTTAAAATTTTTATTAAATTGGCTTGTGCCTGACAATACTTAAAGGAAGTCATGGTTTATATATATCTAAATATATTATGAATTGGTAATCCCTAATTTTGAGATACTCAACAAAACTTAACTAAGAGTTTTCCCAAATTTTCCTAATGCCAAGTGTGTCTTCTGTTTTTTCCTTAATTTAGTTATCAAGTATCAATCCCTAAGTAGTTTTTCATTAGAAAAACGTATTGTCCCTATGTGTGTGTGTGTGTGTGTATATGTAAAAGTGATTTTCACTTCATTCCGTTGCCCTTACTAACACTCACACTCCCTCCCCCCGTTTCCCCATGACAGTTTCAAGTGGTTTTTCTGGGCAATCAATCAAAAAGAAAACATTTTTTTCTGTCTACCAAAAACAAAGGCCAGACAAATGTGCCCATAGAAGATCATTTTAGTCAGAGAGGAAGAAGGAGTAGTAGGAGGAGAATGGAGATGGAGAATGGGAATGAGTGTAGGAAGACATCATGAGTCAGAGGAACACATGTGGTCACAGACTGACAGGACAGTATCTGGGATTGTATCTCTTAATCCATAACATTTGCTCCTCATTTGCATTTGCTAAATTTTAAATTTTGTTTCATATAAAAATTTCTCTTTTCTTTCGTTTTAGGTAAAGTATTGTGTGTGTGTGTTCTGTAGTCCTGAAATGGCGTTAGACAGGTAAGTGTAGAAATGATTTTTACTAACATTAAGTTGATGTTTTCTTTTTTTTGTGTTGGCTTTAAAAAAATGTCTGAGATAAGTTAAAGCTACGTTGATTCTCGACCTGAATCCGGATTCGGTCACATTGTTGATGCCGCCGTCGGCATTGACAGTTGTGAACTTGTTGGCTTAAATGGGTGGTGTCGGGGGCTGCTGTCAAAAGCAGACGTCCCACTGACGGAATAACAACAACATGTCAGTCTATTGGCCAGGACTTCTTTTTTTTCGGGCTCATCCTGGGCGCCGCCGGCACACCGCCAACGTCGCCAATGACCGGCATATTTTATTTATATCTTTTGCCATCGATTTTTTGTCTGCCGTTTTGCCTTGAATCATGGGACAAATGACACTATATCTCAGCGAACCGAAAAAAAAAGAAGAAAATTTGTTTTTCTCTCGAGTTGAATGACTTGCCCGATATGTGGGTGGGTGTGAGCAGATACTATAGGACAGGTAGGATAGCGAAGTCCTTAAGCCTTTTATGGCCCTCTGAGCGCGTTGAAAGTCACAAATATCGTTTCGTTTAAAATAGGCAAAAATGATTAAGGTAAAAGGTGAAGGTAAAACTTAAAGGTAAAATGACATCCAACAGGTAAAATGTTGTGCATATGTGCATCTTTTCGGTACAGGTAGAGGTAAATGGTTAAACCCTAAAGGAAAATGTGTGATCAAAAACTCCTCCGGCATGGAAGTTGTTAAATACAATGACTCTAAAACTGTACGAGCGCCTGTCCAAACAGCTGATTCGTTGTGCCATAAAACTAAATATAGTGCCGACTCTCTCTAACAATATGCGGCGAATTCGGTACGCGCGCGAAACAAAAACAAACCATTAAGAAGAGAACGAAACATTGACTCTCTCTCGCTGAGAGACAGATTCCGCGCGTGTGTTTGTGTGTGTGTGCGAGTGTGTGCGTTGCACTTGTCTGTCAAGATTATGGCGGCCAAAAAGAAAAGCCCCCAAAAATGCCCCCATCTCAAGAGCCGACGGCAACTCCTATTTTTCTTTTCCTTTATGGCAAATGTGCAATTTTTTTTTGAGAAATAGAAATGAGTGAGTTTTTTGAGTGACAAAGAAGTGAGTGTGACTCTGTCTGCGTGTGTGTGTGTGTACGAGTGAGTGTCCTGCTCTCTCGGAGGTCCTTACGCAGCTTCTGCCACTGCAAAAGGCTGGCCATCAACTTGATATCGTGTCGTCGTCTTCATCTTTGCTGTCGCTCGCTCGTCGTTTTCATTTGATAAATTTGCGTTTATAAGAAAGAGATGAATTGTCATGCACAACAGCAGCAGCGGCAACAGCAAGCAGCAACAACTGAGGGGGGCGTGTGTATACATATACACATACAGATGCCGCCGCTCTTTCTCTTCATGTGTGTTTGTGTGAGCGAACAACGGTTGGCGCTCAGTTGGGGCCGCTTTAAATCATATTGGCTGCCCCTCTGTGTATTGGTGTGCTGCCAGAGTGTGTTCGTATGCATGTGCATGTGTTTATGTGTGTGTGTGTGTGTGTGTGAGTCACATTTTTCGCTCGCCGACGACCCCTTCAATGTCGCTCAACGCCAGCTCGTTGGCTCGTCTGGGATTGGAAGTTTCCAAAATGCAATTTTGCCTCTGCCTTTCTTTGCCTTGAGGTTTTCGTCTTATTATCAGAGACGACGACGACGACGACCACTACGACTCCTTTTTAGTGGGTGGAGACCTGGGCAATGTTTTTCATTTTTCTTGCCTTTCCTTTTTATTTTATTTATTTTTTTTTATTTTTCATCTACTGTTTTTAGCTGATTTAAATTTCATGGTCTCTTCAATTTAGCCAAGTTTTAATATTAAATTAAATTAAATTCCATTGGCATTTTTCTGACTTGGAGACAAATTAAAAATTGTTGTAAGAAAATGCCAACCAAATAATGTAAAATATTTCTTTCTAATAAATATTTCTTTGTAATTTCAATATAGTAAAATTGGCAACTTGTAAAATAAACACACAAAATTATATTTCTTGCCTTAAATACTCTTCTTTCGGCCCTTCTAATAATATTTTGAGAGGCTAAGAAATTTTTATGTTTCAATCAAAATCTCAATGCTTAAAGTCAAACAAATATCAAAGATAATGCCATTCAATATATATATATGTACATATATATTTGTAAAAGTCTTTGAGTAATTTATTGCATTTAATTGAATTCTCAAAAGTTGTTTCTTATTGCATTTTGGGTTGAAAAATTTGCATTGAAATTTCAACACCTTGGTCAGAAAGCAAGTGGGTGAGAAGAGAGGAGGGGAGGCAAATACAAAAAAAAAAATGTATCACAAAACCGCAAATCAATCAATGTCTCATAAATTTGTCAAAGTGCCGACAGTTAGACAAGAGTCAGACCAAAACAGACGATACAACATTTGCCTTGATTCTCTCATACTTTTTGTTTGGGATTTCTATATGAAATGATCAGCTGATTTCAGTTTATTATTTAACTTGTAAAAATGAAATGGAAACCAGATTAAGTGCAGCATCATCATCAGCATCATAAACATCAACATCATTGCCAGCCAGCTAGCCAGTCAGGCAGGCAGGCACATCCTTGCCAGAATCAGAGTTAGCCCAAGCAAAACAAACAACAGAGCAATTTTTCATTTTACTAAAAACGCAAAAACCGGCGCGGCCAAACATTGGCAACATAGCTTGGTTGGCGTCAAAATGAAAATGGCGACGGGCGCCGCCGTTAGCCAAGCTTGTTGGTTGTCCAAAAAGGACGCCCAAAACCCCAAAAAAAAAAAGGAAAACAAAACGTTGTTGAAAAATTGCCTGGGAATATGTGTTAACTGCTTTTTAAACTGCCACGAGGACGACGACACGACAATGTTGCCAGCAACAGCAGCAGAAACCGAAATGGCAACAACAACAACGATTGCAACAGCAACAACATGGCCAGGATATGCATTTTTGGGCAGTTTAATTTATCGGTTCGCGATTTGTTATTGCCCCCAAAAAAGTTCACGGCGCGAACAGCTGTTTGTCTCGTTGTTGTTGTTGTTGTTTTAGTTGTTATTATTGCTGCGTTTATGTGGTGGCAGGATCATTGGCCAAGTGGCTGGATCTTGTCGTGGGCAATAACGTTTCTGTTTTTTTTTTTTTTTTTCGAAGGCGTTGCCTATTTGTCTGTCAATGTATGAGTGCGTAAGCTTGTGTGTGCAACTTGAGTGAGTGAGTGAGTGACTGTCTGTGTGAAAAGAGCGCAAAAAAATATAAAAAAAAAAACAGAATGCAAAGGTGGAGGTGGTACCGAAACGAACGAACTGAACTGAACTGGAGCTAAAGTCGGACTAGAAAACACCTGAAAGCACTCACTGAGGCACTCAGAGACAGGTGTGGGGTGGTAGGGGAGTGGTGGGGATGACTGCCGTAGAAAGACTGAACGGCAAACTGATGCAAACTGCCACTCACTCAAGCGAAAATAACAAATGGGATTGGTTTTTGCTGATTTTCAACGCACGCACCAGAGACGTTGTTACCAACAACAGCAAAAACAGCAACAGCACTAGCAGGCAGCGAAAAAACAGCAAGCAGAGAGCGGCAACGGCCGAAAAACCTATAAGCCGTCTCCTTTTGGCCAAAGCCAAATAAATTTCAAAACGAAAACGCACGACGACTCGACTACGAAACACGAACGAGCCAAACAAAAATGAAAGAACAGAGCAGCAGAGAGTTGGGGATTGTGACAAGTGTGTGTATGACAGAAAAGGCTACAAATCCGTCATCATCCTTGTGGGCCCCATTTTGTTGGGGCGAGGCGAAGAAGCGCCTGCGTTGTAAAACCGTAACTCAATTCGCCGCACACACACAAACGCACTCACTCTCTCTCACACTCACAATACGACGGAGCATGCGCATCGGGTAGCAATGTATTATATAGCCATCGCACTCGCACCACTGTTCAATTTACGAGCCTTAATGGCACAATTGTTGCGTCGCCTCGCTGCCAGTGTGTGCGTGTGTCTGTGTGCGAGCGCTCAGCGAATTCACTCGCCGATTGCTAAGCGAAAACTTCACGATTGTTAAGCGAATTCGTCCGTCTGTATTAGTGTGAATTTGCCTTCGAACCGCGTACGACGTGTGTGCTGTCTGTGTTGTGTGCGAAGTACGAGAAAAGTCCGAAGCCGTCGCACCAAACGCCGTCGCAGTCGTTGAGAAAAATTATTATTATTACTATTATTATTGATATTGATATTGCTATTGCCCCAGCATTATTATAATTATTGCCCGTAAAATAGAAAAAGAACCGCGCAACAGCCAGCAGCAGCCAGACTCTAAGCGTCGCGATCTTAAAAGATATATACACATATATCTATATGTATATATCTGGAGAATATATATAGTATATTTTATTTCGTTCGATCGGCGGGTATTCGCGTTAATACGTCGTTATAAATCAAAAAGTGTTTACGTTACCGGGGTCGCCGTGGGCCCGTCGTCGCCCTCGTTGCCGACGCTAGAACCGTGAAAATTAGAAAAACCCAAGAAAAACCAGAAGTAATAATAACGAGAGACAAATTATCTAAATAGATTCAGATCTAGATCTCGATTCAGACATTGCTGTTGTTAATGTTAGTAGTTAGTTGTGCTGCTCCCAGCTAAAAGAAAGGAAGAATTTGATCTAAAACTAAAAGAAACGACGTTTCGTCTAATTTCATCACAAGTTTTTCGCGTTTTTTCGTTAAATATAGTACATAGTATGTAGAAGCAGCTGTGATAAATAGTGCGCATATTATACGAAAGCAAACAAAAAAAAAAAAGAAACACAAAAAACAAAAATACAAAAACATAAAGTATACGACAACATCAAGAAGAAGAAACAACATATTTAGACGTGGCCCGGAAGAGCAAGCAGAGCAGCTGCAAGGATCGCGAGCAATGGATTTATGACAACTAACAAAAAAGATCGCTTTAAGGCAACACAACAATTATGTTGCTTGGCCAGCAACAACCGAGAACAGCAGCAACATCAGCAACATTAGCAACAAAAGCAACTAAAACAGCTACTAAATGATTACAAATTGTATACGATTTTTACAACAAGAATCAAGGAGCAAATTAAATATGTAAATATTATATAAACATTTATACTTAACTAAAACAAAAAATCAAGTTGAAAGATCTCCCGCAACGCGCGCGTAACTACAACAACAACAACAAAGTATACCAGCAAAACAAAATAAAAAAAAAAAATTATACTAATAATACATAAATCTGAATAAAAAAAAGATTTAACAAATGTGCCTGTGTTAAAACCAACAACAACATCAACAACAACAACCAGCATCAATGTCGATGTAGAAAAAGTGCAAAAGCAGAAAATTAAAAAAATAATAATAATAATATTAAAAGAAAAATATCTTTAAAACTGCATAATTGAGAAGTAAAAATATTTTTATTTGTGAGTGTAAGAGAAAAAGAAATATAAGAAAGAATAAAGTCTAAATCGAAATACCAAAGCATCATAGCAGGAGGCCCCCAACTGAAGATCATCATCTTAGCAGCGGCAGCAACACCAGCAGCAGCAGCAGCAGCAACAACATCATCCAAGATCCAGACGGACCGACACAAGGGTACTGGGCCCCTAGTTTTGTGTTGCGCCGCCAACTGTCGTCTCTACACTAAAAGTGGCACAAATCGGGTTAGAAGTCGCTCCCAGAGCATTAATGGCTCAGCCTAGGGTAAGTAAATATTTTAATATTTACATATATTAAATCTATAGTAAAAATATATATTTGAGAGCAATTAGTGTCCCAGCGTTCTAATCAAATAGCGACGGCAAAATTTAGTTTAAAGAATTTGTGTCAAATGCGACGGCATTTTCGAAATAATCTTTTAGTTGGTGCAAAGTCTAAAAAAAAAAAAAAGTGCAGTAAAAGTCCGTCGCTAAAAATGAATAAGATTTATTAATCAGAAAATTCTTAAATTCTTAGTAAATTTCACTAGATGAAAATACTTAATGGCAGATTATAGTAACACAATAAATATTAGAACATTTTTTAGTTTAATGAATGAAAAGTGTTTTGTGAGAGTTGAAAAATTATGGAATATCTGGAAGATATAGAAAAACCTTTTGTTGAAATATCGCATTTTAAAAATATCATTTGAAATACTTGAATATGTTTATCTATGTATTTACCATATCTAATATGATAGTTATGATAGATAGAATACTAGAAAACTATTTCATTTAAAGGGAATACTTCTTAAAAATGTCAAAATATTGTCTGTAATAGGAATATATAAAATATTTGAAAATTCTTTCAAATTAATAGATCTATAATAAAAACGTTTGCTAAAATAATTTAATGTATTTCTGACTAGTCAAAATAGTCACAGAATTATATATTTAAAGTCATAAAACAATAGGCAGATCATAAAGCAACAAATCACTTTTTTACTAGATATATCTACATATAGATACTTGAAAGTTACTTTTCAATATATACAACAGGCATATATAATATATATATATAGATATATATATAAATAGAAATTTCAATATTCATCTTTAAAATCAAAAATATTCGTTCATGAAACCGAAGATAATTAATATCGTCTGTCTGAGAGTCTACACATAGTTTAATTTGTAGCAAACCTCTTAAATGATTTATGCGGGTCATTAGACTAGTGTGCGTAATTATTTGATTTATATAGCTTTGAATGAATATATATGTATTTTGATCTTGGTATTGACGCTTCTGCTTTATTTGACATCGAGAAACAATTCTCTTACACTTCATTTTAGTTAACTATATTGATTTACAATGTTTAATACTTGTTTATAATCCAATGAAACTTATCATAAATAAAATGGTAATCAGCTGACTGACTGGTTAACTGATGGAATACTCTTTTTACCAAAATCGCAGTTAGTTAGTTAGTAAAGCTTTTATCAATTGATTAGCATGCATATGCGAAATGAACTTGATTCTTTTTTTCTTCTTTTTTTTTAACTTCAAGTTTGTAGTGGTAATTAGCATGTGTGTGTGTGTGTGTTGAATTATGACAGGCCATATACATATATTAGTGTATCCATATACATACATATATATAGGTAAAACTCTTCAGCTCTGGGATAGCCAGTTAAAAAAAGGCGCACAAACAAAAAAAAAAAACGAAAATGAAAGAAAATTGCAAAAATGCCCGCGGGAATTTTTGTGGTGATTTTTATGTGGTGGCTGGCTGACTGGGCCCGTTTCTCTTGCGAATAAATTTACGCTTGTGGTTTAATACACAATTCTGTCCCACAGACCCATACAGTTGTTCCCTGTTCCCTATCCCGTTGTAGTCCTTGTTTCCCCAATTCCCCCCTCTCTATACTATTTTGTCTCCTGCTGTCGGGCATTTTCCATTCCATTTCAATTCCATCAAATGAATTTTTCGTCTCTGGGTCCATACGGGTAGACTTCTCTGGATGCTAGGTGCCGGGAGGGTGTACGGGAGGGATGTGTGTGCATTTGATGCATATAATTTTATTGCACACACCACACACACACACACAGAGATACAATTTGGTCCAAACATTTTACCATATTCATTCAGAGAGCTCTCTCTCTGCGGTTTTATTATTTACAATTTTATTTTATTTATATTTATGTATATAAACATACATATGTACATATATGTATATATATTCATTTTTCATGGGGCATTGTCGAGACGCTCTTTTATAATTTTCACTTTTGTGCGTTACGCGAAAAATGGCGGGAAGTAATTTTTTTATATATAATTTGATTATTTTATGCCTTTGACCAGTTAATGAAAACAAAAAGAAATATAAATAAAACGGGGAGAAACAAAAAAAAAACTGCTGCAACTACAAATGCAATTTCTGCAATGCAGCTGCCGCAGTTCTTCCTCCCTCTGCTCACCTCTCTCCCCACTCTGTGTGTGTGTGTTTGCCCCAACATTTGGCCCGACCACGGCAATTCAACAAAAATTGTTTTGGTGTTATTTTAATTTAAAGGTTAACCGCAGCGTAATTTGTGGCATAAAATATAATTCGTCTAGTGTGTGTGTGTGTGTGTGCAAGAGGAACAAACAAAAAATGAAGGCAAAATCAAATAGAAAAAAAAAATAGAAGGGGGGAAAAAACAAAATAGTTCGTCGTTTTGTTGCTGCAACTGTAAAATGCCATTCAATGTGCTATTTGCTTTGCTATGTTCGACATTCAAACGATTTGCAATTTCTGTACCGAGAGTTTTTATTAGAGAAGATGAAAATTTAGTACGAGTTTAGTATACAGCAAAATAATGACTATAAACCAGATTAGATCAAGAGAAAACCAAAGAGATAGAGTATATATATTTGATGATCTTTACGAGTGCAGCATTTGATTGAGATAAAATAAAGATTTATGGTAAAAAGAAAAATGATGATAATTCAGAAACTAGTTATACATATTTCTTCTTCTCTCTTTTAACTAGTTTTATTTATTTAAAAAAATTTCCGTAATTTTGCTACTGCTTATCAAAATTCCATTAATAATTGGGTATTTGTCATCGTTTTTCTATGTTATCTATCTGTCTATTTCTTTTTTATTTATAAATAAACCACGAAAAATCATTTCCAGGAATTAAAAATAGATTGTAAATTTAACAAAATGGTATACGATTTTTTGAAGAAATAGGTTTTTGTTTTGTTTAATAAAATATATAAAATTGTTATAAAATTAGTTCAATTATTTAATTCGTCTTCACCTTATCTTTAAAGGCTTTGAAAATTGCTAAAACTAAAGTAATAATCAATATTTATTAAATAAACAAATATGAAACTATATGAAATCATTTGAATAAATAAACATAACATAAAATAATAAAGATTTATGATCCTTTTTCAAAAGCTGCGTTATATACATAAACCCTTAAAATTTCAATGAATACCGTAAATGTTCTATTAAATCTTTAAATAATAAATCAAAATATAGTCAAACATTACCGTTATGTAGTTGGATTTAACCAGATAAAACAAAAGAAATAATTATATAGAAACATTATTATATAAATATTATTATATAGACACTGAAAATAGAATGACATATTTATTATATGGAGAATTTTTTTATATAGCAGCTAACTTTAGGAAAGTTTGAGATAAATATTTGAAACCGCATTCATCAAGTAGTGTAAATTTCTATAAATCAAAGAAAAAAATAAATATATTTATATATGTATGTATATAGAAAGCAAAATGTTATGTAATTAATGTAGTTAATATATTACTAGATACTTTGTGACAAGTCTTTGTCGTCTGATAGTTTTAAAAGTTATTTAAATCCCTGAAGAGATAAATATCTAATAAAAATAAATTTCATCTTGTACAAATGTATTAATATTTAGAACAAGTTTCATTTATTTCTGTTTCTCTTTTTAAGTAATAGGCCTCATAAATGATTTAATAGATCATTTCATTTAAAAAGAAAAACTTTATATCATTTTTTGAAAATAATTTAAATTATTCTTCATTTTTAATGGATATATTTAGCTGGTATGTAACAGCTTCCATTTGCATGAGTCATGTGTCCAGTTGAGAGTTGAAAAGTTTAGTTTGAACTTTCAGTTTATACTTGGGAATGTTACCCCTTTTAGAACCGAAAATGGAAAATATTTATAAACAAATTATATATGCATATTTTGCTTGTTGGGTTTTATTTTTTTGCAGACGTTATAATAACTCCCCCGATTTACCCCCCGCTCTCTGTCTCTCTCTCACTCTCTCACTCTTTTGGTCTCCTATGTAGTTGCTTGTGTGTGTTGTTGTTTCGTGTGCTAAAGAGCTTCATGTTTAATGATCAAATTGCGTGCCTCGCCTCGGTCTTCTTCTTCTTTCTCCACTTCTCGCTCTTGTTCTTGTTCTTCTTCTTCTTTTTCTTCCTCTTGGTGCTGGTTGCGCCTCCTGGTGCCTGGTGCGTTAGTTAGTTTGCCAAGTTTTTTTTTTCTTTTTTAGTTTTTGACGAGGTCGTCGTGTTGGAAGTGTTTTCATTAGTTTCATTTCTTTTTTACATTTGCTCTCAAATCGACTTATAAATTTTTAAAATATTTCTTCACAATTTTTAGTGTTAGTGTGTGTTAGCCACCCAGCAACAACACCAACAAATATTATATTTAATTTCCCCCCAAACATTAGGCCAAAATGTTGTTCAGCTAATTTTCCATCAAAAATAATAAAACAAAAACCTAACTAAAGTAACTTACAAATGAAACTGAGTTGTCGGTTTCGTCTATGCCCTCGAAAAAAAAAAAAAACAAAAAAAAAATTGAAAAAAAATGAAATAAGTTTTAAACTCATTCGAAGCGGCGGGGTTTGAGGTTTACGAATCGGGATCGGAGGCAAGTTGGAGGAGAAATCATTTAGACAAGTTGCACGCCGCTCATTAAATTAAATGAGCCATCAGCACGCAATTTATTTTAGTATTTTTGAGTAACTTTTTTTGTTGTTGTTGTTGTTGTTCTCTACACTTGGTTCTTTCTCATCTAAAGAGTATTTCTCTCTCTACCGTACGGTTCTCTATTAGGGCAAAAATAAATCACTTTTTTTTCCTTCTTCTATTTCTTGTGTTTTGTTTGGAAAATTTAATTAAATACATTGCCTGATGATTCTTCAAGTGCTTAAGGAAATTGCATAAAAACTAAAGTGTATAAAATGTTTCTGTCATTGTCAAAATAGATTTTTACATTTTTCTTTGTGTTTTTTTTTTTTTTTTTGAAAATGTTGTACAACATTTTTGTGTGTGCTAATGTTTTTAGCCATTTCTTGTTAGTCGTTCTACAATATTTGTTATTCATTTTTTTTTTCGTTTTCAGTTTCGTTCTTCTTTTAATTTAATAAATGCTTCAAACTGACGTCATTTGTTGTTTGATTTTTGATAAATGTTAAAGCGCCAAGAATTCTCTTTTGCCTGATTTAAATTTAGCAGTTAATTTTTGGTTTTTTTCTCTGTATTTTCTATCTATCTTTTTGAATCTTTGTTTTTAGAAATAAATTAGAATCAAAAGTATTATTTAAAAGAAAAAAAATTATGCGCACGTTTTTGTACGCCTATTAGATATACTTATATATATACATTTATATATATATGAAGTAGCATTTTCGACCTCATTTAGTTAACATATTTATGTATATATATTCGTGATCAGCCATTAATTGCTTGAAACAAGCTTGTGTATAATAGCTATACAATTAAAATGAATTTTGTGAGAAATATGTCATTGGTATTTGTTATATGTAAAGATATATATATTATATATAGCAGAGAAAAATTAATATTTCTATATGAATGTTTTATATAAGAAATTCTTGACAACTGAGTCTTTTAAGTCTTATAAATATTCGAAATTCTAAACAATTCTCAAGAAACCGTTGAATTTGGTTTATTTTATAAATTAAGGTGTCTTCTTTTTCTTCTATCTTTTTCACTCAATTTCTGCATAATTCCATTTTAATCCACTTTACTATATAACATATATCATTCCATTTTAATTCGATATCACAAATCCCTATTCCGATATGCCATCTATCAACATAAAAATCTTAAAAATGTTCTATTATTATTTAAGAACTAGCTGAAATTCTTAAAACTTAAAAGCTATAAAATTATAATTTTTTACTAAGATCGATTGACAATATTTAAAATTTTTCATTTCCTTATTTCAAGTTAAGAATATAGTTCATCGTATTCAGGATATATAAACTTAAAAAATTAGTTTTTTTTTTTATTAGTTAGCAAACCCCTTGAAACGCGTGTCTGATAGAGACGATAAATATATATAATATAGAGATAGTTTTGTATTTATATATATATTTATATATATAGAGCGTGTTTTCGAATGTTGCAACTGTAAATTAAAATAACACCAAAGCACGCAACAAAAATTAATTGTCTAACACCAAATAAACTTGGAAAACCAAAAACTGGGCGTGGTATGCCTTGAAAATGACTTGGGGCACACCTACTATTATTCTGAGGGTCGGCTTTTGCGGCTCGTCTGCTAATTAAGCAAGCTAAAAAAGATAAAAAAAAAAGAGAAAAAAAAAATACGAAAAAATATACAAAATAAACCGAAAACCGAAAGAAATTCAAATACAACATGATAAACAATTAATTTTGATTAGCCGCCTGCAATTAAGGAGAAGAAGAAGCAAACCAAGAAATTAAAAACCAAAAAAGAAAGAAGGGAAAAAAAGAAAATAAAAGCAAAAGTTAAAAGGGTGGTCAAGGGGAGGTGGAGGAAAAGAAATCAATAGCCATATGCCTAAACATTTATATAGAGCATCCACACACACAAACACACACACACACATATTGGCGGCCATTGTCACCATTTTGGCCAACACTCACACACAGACAAACAAAACGAGAGGCAGAGGGAGAGAGAGAGAGACAGTGCCTAGGCATTGGCTGCATTTTGCAGTTTTTGCCACCTCTCATAACTCTTTCGCTGTCTGGCTCTGGTCAGTTAGATAAAGCTTCAGCTCCCCTCCACCCTCTCCCCTTTACACACAGCCGTACTCACAATAACAACAACAGCAACAGCAATGTCCTTGTTGTCCTCTTTCCTGCCTAGTTTCAAGTTCAGTCTGAATTTTAGGCAAATATTTTAACTCTCTTTGGGGGCTCTCTCTCTCTATCTATCTATCTCACTCTCTGGATTTTCTCTTGGCCATGGCCAGAGCTTTAAGTGGGTAAATGATTTTCATTAACATTTAAAGCTGAATGAAAAAAAAAAAATACACACACAACAACTTCAATTGAGTTGACTTAATGTCGCTTAAGCACGACAAAATACATAGAAACAAACACACACAAACACACACACATATATACAACTAGGACATTTTCCTGGGTGTCCTGTGAAGTTTGAGCCTGCCAGTGACAGTCGAGCAAGCCAAAACCAAAGCCCGTTGCCAATATTGTTGTTCCTGTTGCTGCTGCTGTTGGTTGTTGCGTCATAAATATTTGAAGGATTTCAGCGCTGAACTTGTCAAAATCAGACAAATGCCTGGGGCTCGACACACTGTATATATATATATATATACATACATATATATGTTTACTGTTATATTCAGTCGGGTGGTTGCTTTTGGTTTTATTTTGGTTATGGGTTTTGGTTATTGATCTGAGCTGAGGCCTGAGCTGTCACAGCCAAAAAGCTTTCATTTCAACAAGGTCAATGGCTTGGCCAAGAGCAGTCAGCCAAATGGGGGGGAGAAAGAGAGAGAGAGAGAGACAGAGATAAAAACAAAAGGAGCCAAAGAGAGATAGAGCGAAAAGAGATCATCAATCAAAGTTGCTTCGGGGAAAAGCCTTTAAGTGTATTTGCCTGTTTCTCTCCCGTTTCTCTTTCATTTCTTTTCTTTTCTTTTTCATTTCTTTCTGGCTCTGCAACATTATTCCCACATTACTTATGTACAAGTACAAATTGTGGTAATTTTCAAGATCTCTTTTGTTTTCCTTTTGTATGTGGAGTTCCACACAATTTCCTCATTTCAAAAAAAAAAAAAACCAAAAAAAAAAAGAACAACAAAAACCGTAGCAACATTCGCTCAGTTGTGTTTGGTTCTTTTGGCTTGCCACCAACACTAAAATTAGCATAACAACTTTATAGTTTAACTGCCTCCAACTCTAAACTCTTAGTCTTTTCTGTTCTGTTCTGGCCTGGCCTAAACTTAACCTGCCCTGGTCTGGCTCTGGGTCTGGGTCTGGGTCTGAGTCTTGTATCTAGAATTTTGTATCTTGCATGTGCACCATCGCGTCATGGTGACTCGGTGACAAACAACAACAACAGCAGCAACAAAGCAAAAAAAAACAAAACTAAATCTAAAGCAATGCAAAAAAACGAGAACACAAAACCATACCAAGAACCCGATTTAACCTAAAAATCCAGTATGCCTCCAAGTATGCCCCTTCGGTTAAAACTAATCTCTGGTATGTAATCTGGAAGGATTTCCACACGAGGCCAACTTGACGACTTGACTATGCATTTTTTCCTTCAACTCTGTGCAGGTGGTTAGAAGGGAAGCAGCTGCTTTTAATATCAGATTAAAGTCAAAAGATAATACGGATTTTCAACATAGATCATTTTGTAAAACTTCAGGTGCAAATCCTTGACATTTTCGCCAAAAAACAAAAAGACAAAAACCTGACAAAAAGCGCAAGTCAAGTGCTTCTCACAACTCACACCTCTCTTTGTGTCTTCAGTCTCTTCATTTTTTCTTCTTATTTTTTGTCTTTTTTGCCGTCACTCAGTCAATTGCTCATTTAGTGTCAAAGATTTTTCCAAACCGATAAAAGTACACACAAACACACACACATACACACACACACTTAACATACATACAAAATCCATCCAAAAAGAAGAGAAAAAAAAGTGCCATCATTTCTTGTCAACTCTGTTGCTCTGGGGCTGGGCCAAAAGTTGGGGCTGTTGCTCCTTTCAAAAATTATGCAGTGTGAAGATAGAGAGAGAGGGAGAAAGAGCAAGTATAGATGGGGATGGAGGGGGGAGGTAAAAAGAGACGACAACGACGCCACTTGAGTATAAAAATGATAAAAATCTAACAAACACTCGCACACACAACAAAAGTAATCACAGTGGTTGAGTGGGAATCACTAGCAGCAACAGCAACAGCAACACCACCGTCATCATCAGCACCACCAGCAGCATTTGAACTTTTTAAATTCTATATTTGAAACATAAGCAACGACCTTAAGATACTCTTTAGCAAAATAATTATTATTTAGTTGTGGCTAATTTCTAATCATAAATCACTTTTTAAATGCGTCTGCTAAGCTGCAAAATTGACGGCAGCAACATTAAAGAATTTCTTTGTTTGATAAACATTTGAAAAGAGTTGAAAACTACAAAAATTCAAAAATATATTAATTGATGTTATATTAGAAAATATTTTATTAGTGGGCGTGGCTTTAACTTAGAAAAACGGTTACTAGATAAGGCCTAATTATCAAGTTACAATTTAACAAATTTCTTGAACTTGCAAACGTCTTGCTTTAATTATTTTTTATTAAGAATTTTATGACTTTTTATATATTTAATGTGATTTTTAATATACCCTTTTCAATTATAGTTAACAGGGTATATAAATATTTCTTAGTTAAAATGTTGCTATGAGATTGTTGTATTGTAGCTATGCTGGCGTTGCACACAAACCAGTTTGCAATTGCGCTGCTGTATTTGATATTTTCTTGTACAAAAAAATCAAGAGTTAGATATAGATACATTTAGAGACAGATTAACTGATAATACATATATAAAAATTGTCTTTAGTTTTTAATTTTTGTTTCCTTTTGGATTTATTTTTTTGTTTGCCTCGTTGCTGTGGTTTTGTTTTGTTTTTTTCATTTTTTTTTTTGGCGCTTAATTAATATGCAAAAAACGTTGAAAGTGAAGAAGAAACAAAATGTACAAACAAACTGACAGATATATATGTATGTATGTATATATATATATACATAATGCCGCAGCAAAGTAATCACAAGGTCAAACACACACACACACACACACACAATACACAAAACAGTTTCTGGGGCTACAATTTTTTTGTCGGTTGAAAAAAAAAACGACGTGCTTGGAAATAAATATATATAGATATAACCAAATATATATACATATATGTATGTATATATATATACATACATACATATATTTGTGTGTGTAGTTATGTTTTGGTTTGTTTGTGATTAGAAACGCTGGGAAGACACAATTTTTGAAAATGCTCTCACATAGTGATAATTTACTTTAGTTTAACTTTTTTTTTCTTTTAATTAATTATTCATTTTTATATTATCAACTATTTGCAGTATGACGATGGCCTACATGGCTACGGCATGGATTCCGGCGCCGCAGCCGCAGCCATGTACGATCCACACGCTGGCCATCGGCCGCCCGGTCTGCAAGGCCTCCCCTCTCACCATTCACCCCACATGACGCATGCCGCGGCAGCGGCCACAGTTGGCATGCACGGCTACCATTCGGGTGGCGGATCGCATGGAACACCTAGTCATGTTTCACCGGTTGCTAATCACCTAATGGGCGCTATACCCGAGGTACACAAACGTGATAAGGATGCGATTTATGAGTAAGTATGATACATATATACATAAATATCCAATGGTTTGGTAATAATTATATGCAAAATTTTCAAAATTAATTGTTATTAAAAGCTTTGGCCAAAGGTCTCTCCGAAATGAACGCTGGTGATAAGAGCAATACGAACAGAACATTATTTCATTGCCAAAGAGATAGTTTTGAATTATTTAGTATATGATGAGGCCAAAATATTTATATTTACTAGCCCAAGGTTAACAAGTTTTTAAGATTATTCTTTGATATTAAAGTTCATTGGATTATCACTTGATAAATGATCAATCCTCTCCTAATTTAATATTTGATCGATCTTTGTATACATAAGTAAAAGGAAGACTTCAATCAACCACCTGTTTTGTCGTTGATCGCCTGTTATCACCTCCCTTCTCTTCTCTAACTCAAAGAAAGACATATTCACGGTGAGGTGAGGGAGTACCATAAATTTAACGCACGCGCGACTTAAAAATGAGCAACGATCCTTATAGAAATGGGCGTGATCACATGCGTTTTGCGCAAAATACAAAATTATGGGTTTCCTTTTTGTGTTCTTTTCGGTTTTTTTGCGCCCTTCCTTCTCTCTACTACACATAAAAAGAAAAAAAAAAAAAAACAAAACACAAATTTCTCTTACGAAAAAGAAGGCATTTTTTTTAAGGGGGGTGTGGCTCATGTTTAGTGACGGACACGGAACATGGACGTGCTTAGGCATTAGGGAGTCCATATAAAATGAGTTTGCTGCAGTTGTTTGCCTTCTGCTCCTGCTGCTTATGTGGTAACCTGGTGTTAATTTGCCAAATTGTGGTTTCGGTTCTTTTATTTCTTCACCTTTTTTTAGTTCTTTCTAACTTGAAGTGTCATTTGACTTGCGTGTCCTGATCCTCATTTTCATGTGGCAATTTTCATGTGTTGCAACTGGTGGTGATGGGGCATCAGCTGCTTGATTCGATCAACATATTTTATTTATTTTTTGCTCATTTTAATAAGTAAATATTTGGTTTGCTTTTTTATTATTATACATATATTTGTCTGTACCTTTCCTCCTTTTTTTACTGGTTTCGTCAGCTGTTTGAGGAACGATCATTCGTTCGTTGATCTTGTCTGCAACTCAAGTAGTTCTTTCCTTGGTCAAACATGACTTCATTAGCACACTTCATTTCCACCTGTTCAGGGGTTTATTTTTTTCTTCTTTTTTTTTGAGAATGCATTTTTATATTATTTGTACAATTGACACCTTTGAAGAGGAGTGCAGTGAAAGAGTGGTGGGGGGTTTGCATATAAAAATGAAAATGAAAAAATGAGCAATTTCAAAAGAATAAAAATGAACAAAGTCTCTCACTCTCTCTCTCTCTCTCTCTCTCTATCTCTCTTAACACCTTCTCGAGTGGGAATCCAGCTGCCATTTGGCTTGTCACAAATGCCAAGTCATGGCAAATGAGTGCACACTTTTTTTTGGTATGAGATCCAAGCCAGGACTGAACTCTGGAAGGCACTCAACTGTAAAACTCTGGGTCGCTTACTTTGCTGCTTATTAATAGTTGTTAAGCGCAGGTCTACACCCTCTCTCACAAGTCACTGGTCAGTTGTGCCATCTAATGGACAGGAGGGTAAAAGGAACTGCCTTTTTTTTTTCCTTCTTTCTTTCTTTCGTTTTCCCTAATTTTGTTCAGGTGCAATTTGTGCTTAGAGCGTGAAGTAGGAAAAACAGAAATTTGTTTTTTTTGGGGTACAAGAGAAATGTTCAAATCATGTCGAGTTGTTGAACTAATCCGTCAAAAAGTAGAGCCAACTTTAAAAGGGAGAAGTAGGAGGAGGGGGGAGCCAGGGGATTAGTATATAGAAAAACCAGCTGGTAAATGCATTGTAAGTGACTGAAAGAGTGTTTCATTTGCATGGGCAGGAAACTGTATACATACATACATCTACATATATATATATATTGGCCAACTTCTTATAACCCCTTCTACTTCATTTTTTCTCTTTCTCAGACATCCGCTATTCCCGCTCTTGGCGCTTATATTCGAGAAATGCGAATTGGCCACATGTACGCCGAGGGAGCCTGGCGTGCAAGGTGGCGATGTTTGTTCATCGGAATCGTTTAACGAGGATATTGCAATGTTCAGTAAACAGGTAAGAAAAGGATCAACTAGTTGTTACCCATCAATATGATGCATATTATTATTATTATTTCAAATGTGTGTGTATATAGATTTTTTTTTTGGTAATTGGAGCTGATTTTCAAAAGAGTCTCAACACATGTGCCACATGTGGCATAAAGGGATTTTGTTATTGTTTTTGCTCTTATTTGGTTTTTGGAAAGAAACGCGGCACACGAACTTAACGAAGCAAGTCGCTAAATGATCGGATTACATACCATAAGGATCATCATCATGAAAATTATTGGAGTTGGAGTTGGAGTTGCTTCAGTTTGGTTTTAGTATTTTGTTTTTTTTTACTTTGGTTTCGCTTTGCCCTCTCTCTCCATCCATTTCCCTTTGGCACTTAATTACAGTTGCTGCAACACCAACAATGTCTTGCCGCCATATGTCACAAATATGCGGCGCTTGACACTTCCTCCCTTTGCGTTTCAGAGTTTCAAGGAGTTCATAAAGCTGAGGCAAACAAATTTCTTTTTTGTTTTCTTTTTTTTTTTTTTTTGCCACACACTGACATTTAAATAATTTACGATGTTTTAACATACAAATTATAATGTTGCAAGTCGTTTGTGGGCTGCTGTATACTCATATCCTGCCCCACTCCTTACTCTTCTCTTGCTAACAAAACTTCTTCCAGCTATTTTTATGAACGAGATGACACTAAAAACAACAACAACAACAAAAAATATTTCTCAAAACATCAGCAACATCTAAAGAAGCAACCAACTTATGGCTCCATCTAGAGATTTTCATGGCAGCGACATTTTTGCCGCGTCAAAATAAGCAAAAAAAAGAAAAAAAAAAAAGTGAAAAGAACATAGTAAGAAAGATAGGGAGAAAGAGAGAGAGAGAGAGAGAGCGGGAGAACAAAATTTTCAACATTGGCCAGTTGAAATTATAAAAATGATGTTTTTATTTATGGTCCATTTGGAATTTTGACAGGCCTCTGCTATGGGTAATAAAACCAAACACAAAACCCCAAAACACCAAAAACTCTGAAAACATTTATCAAGATGCGATTTTATGTTGCTGCCGTCGTCGTCTGTAGTTGTTGCTGATGGCTTTTGCATGGCGAGATTTTGATGAACTTTTGTCAAATTGGCAATCAAAATGTCAATAAAGTTGGCAATTTCTTCGTTCTTTTTTAAGCAGACTTACTCTATGAGAATATTGTTAATCAGAATAGTAAGCAAAAAGCTAGTTAACAATTTTTTATTAATGTGATTTATAAAATTTTCTAAAGTAATAGTTAGCATATTATTTAATATGTTTGTGATTGTATAAACAATTAACCATTTATATATTTTTTTTATAGAATCATTTTGCTTCGTTTGTTCTATTAAATTTTTGTTGGTTTGTTTTTTTTTTTTTTTTTTTTGAATTTTATAGCACAGCACTATAAATGATCCAATAGACCTTCATCTCGATGTCAACAACTAAGTTGTCGCTTGCATTTGATTTGATTTTAGATTCTTTTTTTTGTTCTTGTTGTTGTTGTTGTTGCTTTCTATTCCCCCACTTGGCTACTAAATTGCCGCCACTGGCAGCCATCACCGCCACTTCTTTTCGGGGCCATCGTCTTTCTTTCTCGTTTTCGATGTTGTCGCTGACAAAAATAACTCAAAAATGTCATTCGCCCATCGAATTTTAACAAACGAGCGGGGCCCCAGTCGAGTGAAGCCAAAAACTTTGCTAAGCTAAAAATATATAGAGTATATATATACATACATATATGTATCTATATATATTTGTAAGAATATATAATGTATATATGTATATAAAGTGTATATATGTGCTTTGGCACTTTTTTAGTTGCTGCCAATGTTGATGATGATGATGCTGATGCGTTTTATATAGATAGATTGCATAGATATAACTCAGTACGCCAACGCCCTAGTCTAAGATGTTGCTGCTGTCGCAGTTGCAAGTTTTAGTTTCATTCCTGCCACATCTCATGGGGCGACTTTTGGTGTTGGCGCTGCTAATGATGCAGCTAAGGAAACGCTTTATAATTTCTCTTTAAAAGCAGAAACATGTGATGCAAATGAAAACAACAGCAGCAGCAGCAGCAGCAACAAGAAAAAGAAAAAATAAAATTAAAAACAATATTTATAAAAATATAAGCAACAAAAAAAAAGTTGAAGATGTTCGTTGCTCCCTCTGTTTGTTGATCATGATGATGAGGATGTTGCTGCTGTTGCCGTTGCTGTTGCTGTTGCCGTTGCTGTTGATAATAATGATGATGATTTCTTTTCTCCCCATACGAAAATTGCTTAATGTGACTGCAGTCTTTGTCTGAGATAAAAGTGGGGACAGAGAGAGAGAGAGAGAGAGAGAGAGAGGACCCATGCTGACTGCCGAAATAATTTTTATGATTTCATTTTAAGTAATTTTTAATGAAAATCAGTCGTTGTTGCCGTTTGTTGTTGCTGTTGCTGCTGCTGCCGTTGTTGTCTTTGTGGTTATTTTTTTTTGGTTTTATTTTTTGTGTTGTCGTCACAAAACTGACATTGTATATAAACTGTAGACTGACAACTTTTGGCGTTTTGGCTAATAGTTTGTACATGCGATGAGTTGATTTTGCCGCTGACAACACTGGCCCATTGTCTTCCTTTTGCCGATGTTGTTGTTGCTGTTGAATGCAACCATGCGTGTGCCACAGACGCTTCTCTTGGTTGGGGGCTGTCTGTTTTGGCATAATGATTAATGAAGTGCGGGTAAATGATGATGATGATTTCTGCTCTCTCATCGGGCATCTATATCTATCTATATATATGTATATGATTGTATTCCCTTCTAGTTGAGATCATTTTCTATTTTATGTCCTTGACATTACAAGACCAACCAACAACCGACATAACATTGACACTGTCATTACTATACAAGGGTTTAGTTATGTCACTTTTCAACCATTTCAATATTAGTCCATAACTCACTTGCCAAAATGAAGACACCAAATCAGTTTTAGAATCATTTTCTCCCCTCAGGTAGATTGAAAAGTATAAATTGTGGAACAGGTTAAGGCATTAATACCAATCAATGCCTTAGCTATGCTTTTTTTTTTTGTTGTTTTTTCTTTTGGTTTTTGGATTTGGTTTTTGGGATTGGGATTGGGTTTGGGTTTGTTTTTCTCTCTTTCACTCCGCATTAAAGGCAATTTCATGTCGGATCCCATACACATTCCCATTCTCATTGTTTTGCTTTTCGTAAATTGCATTTTCTGATTTCGAATGAAACCCAAAAAAAAAGAAAAAAAAAAGCAAGACAAGGTAGGGAGGAAGGTAGAAGAACCTCATAATCAGGTATGAAAGGTTACGCTTGCCCAGTTGTATTGTCAGCAGAGGCAGCAGTAGATTGGAATGCTCACTTGCCGGCTGTGGCCCAGGGTCGTCTCTGGGTCTCATCTTCTCTTTTCTACCTTTGCTCTCTCTCTCTCTCACTCTTTCTCTCTTTACGCACAAGGAACTTAATCTCTTTTGTGCCCTCGGTATGAGGCCTCGTTTGTTGTTTTGTTCTTTTAATGATAAAAAATACAGAAACCTTTACCTTTTTATTTGGAATTTGGTACCTTTTTAATCTGGCCCTCTCTCTGTCTTGCTCGCTCGCTATCTTTCCCTCTCTTTCTCTGCGCAGTTATATTATTAAACCATTGTTCTTTTCATTTATTTTTTCTTTCTTTCTTTCTTTTTTTTGGACCAAAAGCAACCCCTAGCCCTTAGCCTTAGCGGGTTTTGAATTTCTTATGGGTTGAACAAAAGACTTGTTAACAGAACTCTAACTGGCAAAAGAGCAGCAGCAGCAATGCGCAGACGTAACTGTTGCCACAGGGGAAGGGGTGGGGAACAGGCAATTGCGACGCAGAACTAGAATACAAAAAAAAAAAAAAATCAAGAAAAGAAAAAGAATATATATGAACATATATACAAAAGCTGAAAAATTGAAAAACTTCTGTGTGTTCTTTTCAATGATTGCTGCAATTGCACAGCGTGAATTGATTTGCCACAGCCTGCTGCAAAAGAAAGAAAGAGATAGACAGACAGAGAGAGGGAGAAATAGAGAGAGAGAGAGAGAGGAAGATTATTCCACCCACTAGTTACAACAATTATTTACTTTATAGTTGCATTTGATTACACTAGCCAACCCATTTTCTAAGGCCTTCTAAACTTTTCGTTTTTAAATTGAAAATTTTCTACCGTTTCAAATATTTGTTTATAGAACCACTTGGCGCCTTTTAAATGTTATTATTTAGTTTATATGCAGATATATATACGCTATATATGTATATACATATATATGTCTCATTCATTTTGGTTACTTTTTCGTTCTCTTTTTCAATGTTTGTACAGTAGTTTGACCCTTTTTAACAGCTCTATATACGTTCTTAATGTATCTATGCATTTCATAGATACATTATCGCTGTGTGAGTGCCACATTACTTAGACTCTAATACGATAATCAAATATTGTGTGTGGCAAGTTGCCGGGACTGTTAAACCATTAGGGCAACGATCTGTATAAATATATATATATATATAAATAGAGAGGGGTACTATAAATCGATTTAGGAATTGTAAAAGAAATCGAGCCACAAAAATGTTGTGTTGATTGCTAGAGAATTTGAGAATTTCTTTACTCTCTTTTTCTCTCACTCTCTCTCTCTCTGTCTGAGTTATGCATATTTCATTCATTCGTTGCGCTTTTATTTATGTGGCGTTACTTATGAGAATCTTGCCAATGATTTATGACTCTCAGTCGTCAGACTGCTAAACGTTTTCAATTAAATAATAAAAATCAACAACAAACCACAAAAAAAAGAAAAGCTGCTGAGCTGCTATGACAAATTTGTTGGAAAATGGTTTTTCACATTATCAAAAATGAAAAGGGACTAAAAGAAAAATCTTTAACTAAAGGTATCAACCGGATGTTGTGTCCATGTGACAGACGTCAAGTGGTGATGTAAAGTAAGACAGACAGAGAGAGAGAGAGGAGAGTGAGAGAGAGAGAGCATTGGCAACAACAGGTATCATTTTAATATGTCTCTTTTTCCATACAAGAAAAATCTGACTGTCTGTCCGACTGTCTTTTACTTTTACCCCAAATGCAAATATTGACCATCGTCTTCATGTTGGCAATGTTTGCCCGCGTCTTTTAGTTGTACTTGTTCTCGTTCTTGGGCTTGGTCTGGGTCTGCTGGTGTATCCGTTAGAAGTATCTCGAGAAGCTACCAGCTACCTTACAGTGCGTTTACTTTTCTACATTTGTGGGTTGTAAAACGGCAGACACAAAGACTGAGCAGCAGAACGAAACGGAGCTATAAACCTAAGTAAATCAAGCCAAGAACTACTTCTACTCCACCTCCTTCTCCTCCATCGTACACTCGTGCATATATGTATATATATAGAGAAATGGGTTGGGGAGACATCCCAGTTATAGTTGTTATTATTATTGTCACCTCAATTGTTGTTAGAGTAATTTTTTTTTTATTTTACTACCAATATTGTGTGTGCGCGGAGCACCATTATAAAGATATAGATAAAAAAAAGGTAAAAACAAAGAGTGCACATGGTTTCTTTTTTTTTTTTTTTGTTTGGGGTTTATGTTTGCTTTGGGTAAAAGTAATCAGCCACATTAAACAACTACAACATCGTCATAATCATCGGTATGATTAACATCATCATTATTATCATTATCCACATGGGTTTTGTTTTTATATTTATATTTTTTTTTTTGGTATTGCCTTACAAGAGAAATTATTCGTTTGATTCAGGGGCGTCAAAAGGATCTTAGCCAGAGGGGGAGGTAAGATTTGAGGAAGTTTCTCTTAAAGAAAACTTGGAATTAAAAAAGAAAATAGTATCTTAAATTTCTTTAAACTTTAAAGCTTCTATTACATATTAATTTTGTATTCGAAAGATAAGTTAGCTGAAGAAATTTATTTGAATTAAATATGAAGAAGTTTTCTTAAAATTTTGAAATATTTAATATATAATTAAATAAATAAAATCAATTTCATACTGTAAAAGAATTTAAATGTTACTTTTGTAAAACTTAAACTTCAATTCCTGGTTTAAAGCAAAACTTTTTTGGTAAAAACGAAGTTCTGTAACCCTTTGCCGCCTTTACCCTTTTGACAACGCCTCTGCTTTTTGTATGATGTGCGGTAAACATTTTCTGAATTGTGCAAGCTTTTAGGTACCTAAGTGTCGTGTGACTTCAATATTTGTTGTAGGTGTGAGAAATTTGATAGCCAGAAAATGGTTTTTGGTTTCTTGCAAAAAAGGAAAAATAAAATTGGTTGTAGTGAATGGAAAAGATTCAGATTGTTTAGGGCTATGACGTGTGATTTTTAGTTTCTTAAATGTAATTTTCCTCACGTGGCAGCAACAAAAGCTTTTCAAACTGTTGCTGCTGCTGCTGCTGTTGGTTATTGTTGCTGTTGTCTAGTTGCCCCTTTTGGGGAATTTATTTTTTCAAGCCACAAGGGAGATAAAAGTCTCGATAACATTTCGACAGCGTCTCTCAGCAATTGCTGTTGTGTTGTGTGTATATTTGTTTTTGTTTCTTTTTTTTCCATTTGTTTATGATGATAGCAAGAAAGAAAGAGTGACAGAGACAGATAGAGGCGGTATACCCGCATGCGGCCGGCGCCGAGGCACGCAACATGAACAACAAAAACAACAACAAAAAAAAAACAAAAGTAATAATGAGAATTAGTGTAGCTACGTGCAGCAATTTAGGCGCCGCATTAGATAAACTAATAACAGAGACGTGCGTCTGTGAGGCTTGAAATGAACTGAACTAGTTCCATAGAAGGTCAACTGTTCGAACTGTACTAGTTCAAAGGAGGTCAGCTGTTCTGTTGAATTTCCCTATTTTTCTTGTGGCTGGCAATACAAGTTAATAATTAAACTTAGTTCATTTTAATGCCACTGATCATTGTTTTTAGTTTCTGCTTGATGGAGTTTTTTTGTTTTTGTTTATTTGTTTTTCTACCGTTATCAGAGTGCAATTTCTCAAGTGCATATGGAGGTTCGTCTCGTACCAACGATCCCAAACGCGTCGATCGCGTTGGCGGCTACTGTGTGTGCGCTGATTCCAAAAGTCGCATAAATTGCTTTATGGCCATTTGCTGGGCAAGCTTTATGGCCATTATTCAAGTGCTTTTACTTCACTACACTTCCACTTCATTGTAGAGTCTTTCTACGTTCTACCTTACCCCCTCCCTCGCTCCCTCCATACCACCCTACCTTTTGCGCACAGTTTACTTTTCTCCATGGCTTTTCTCTCATAGGTTTATGGCCAACACAATGCCAGGGCTATAAACAGCTCCTAGGTATTGGCCTAATAAAAACGTAGCAAAAACAAATGCTCTACAACATTTTTATGATTGTTGCCGGTTTAGATTTTGGTTTGAGTTTCGATTTTTATTTTGGTTAGTTTTGTTTCGTTTTTTTTTTTATTTTCTTTTTTCTTGTTTGTTCTTGTTTTTCCCCCTTTAGTATTTTTTTTTTTGCTTAGTGGCTCAAATTTCTATTAAATTTATCATGTGAGACATTAAAAGCATTTTTGATTGAATCATAATTTTTGCTTTTACTTTAGTTTTGGTTTCAGTTTCGGTTGTTTTTTTATTATGACAACTTGTTGGCACGTGGTCTGTGGCCTAAACAGTGAGTCTTTCTGCTGGTTGCTTCGATCAAAATTGATTTCACAAAATTCCCCTTAAAATTTATGACCGCCTACGCGACGTTTGGTTTGGTTTTTTCTTTTTTTTTTTTTTGTTGTTTTCGGTTTGTGTATCTTGTGTAAAAAAAAAAAAAAAAATTGTATGGCCCTGTGTTGTATAATTGCATTTATTGGCATCATAAAACCGTTTGAAGAGCAGTATCTAAACAGTAGTGATTTTTTGTCGCCCATGGATTGCAAAATTTATGAGCTGCTCATGTGAAACTGATTAGAATTGGGCGCGTAAAGAACTTTGCGACAGAATGACGTGCGAGTTAATTTTTATTATTTTTGTTTTCTAGTAGTAATATTTGTGTGTGTGTTGGGGTTTTCCGTAACAAATTGAAAATGAAAGGAAAGAAAAGAGAGGGGATTGTGGGGGTTTAGTGAAAATGTATTTTTTTTTGTATTTTGTATGGGCTATAAATATGAAATTGTCAGCTGCAGCCGCCCACGCAGCGTGTTGACAAAATGTCGGAGAAGTAGGAAAATTTCATTTTCATTTCCATATACTCACACACACACAGGCATAGTCATATATGTATATGTATATTTTCACGCCCCAACTGCCCGATTGATATTTATAGACTTGTCTCATGCTGTGAATTTACTAGTTGGAAAATGATTTATATATTTTTAAAAACCTCAGACATTGAACGTCGGACAATTCCACTGACAAAAGATTTGCAGGGCTTATCAGTGGCATGCAACTAGTTTGGGTTCCTCCAATTAGCACAAAAAAAAAAAGGGGCAGCCATTTTGCCAGGCTTCGACTCTGGGCACTTTTAGCATATGTATGTATGTATGTATATATACCTATGTATATATATATTTGTATAGTGGTGTGTATATATTTTTTTTTATAAGTGCGTGCGTGCCATATGCCTACCATTTGCTTGCTTTTCATATCAGCAAAAGGCTAAAAGCGCGACCTGGCCATATCATCATCATGGCAAATATAAAACCAGTTTGGCAACTTCTCGAGGCAGCTCCTACCTCTTTCTGTCTCTGTCTCTCTCTCTCTCTCTATATGTGTGTGTGCAACGCCGGCAGCAACCAACCAGCATTTGAAAATGCAACATAAAAGCCAAACAAACCTACAAACCAAACGACTTTGGCAAAACTCTCCATCACGCAACTCTTTTGCTTCGTTTCGTTGTTGTCGCCCTCGTCATCATGGATGTGGATGTGGACGCGGACTTGGATGTGGTGGACGTCGTCAATGGTTGTGCTTTGTATTTATTATTAATATAAGTGTTGTTGTTGTACTTACTGCCACACAATGGGGCGTTTTTCTCATGGTTTGAGGCCCACATGTATCCGTATATATGTACATACATCCGCGCAAATGTCTGAGCAAACTGCAAACTCCATTTGATCTGCCTGGGCAAGTGTGTAATTATTAGCCACTCAAGCTTCAGTTGATTTCAAATTGCCGTTACTTGGTCTATGCACACACACACACACACACTGACACACACTCTAGCCAGTTCAGTAGGGCAAAAATTTAGATTTCTAGACTTTCTAGCCAACTTTTTAACATTTAGAAACTTTATTGCCCCTTGAGAGATCAGCATGTGATCGATTTATTAGCTTACAAGAAATCGATTGCAATAAACCTTTAATACCTTTAAAATCTTAAACCTAATACTTGAGGATATTTTTGAAATTTAATAGCTTTTTTTTATTAGACATAATTGAGGGAATATTATCTTAAGGCAATCTATTTGTGTAGTCAGTCTTTAAACAAAATTATTATTATTATTTTTAAAAATGTCTCTAAAAATATCAATACATTAGTTTTCATAAAAGGAACAGATTTCTCAAAAAAAAAAAAACCCTAAGGAAAGCAATATAATTTTGAGAAATATTTTATTTATGAAATATTGCGTATTTTAAAATTAGAAAAAATTAAAAAAATAATTTGGACTATTCATAAATTGAGAGTTCTTAAAATATGTATTGTAATCCATTATTGTTTCCAAATTTAAAGCATTTTGGGGGAACTTAAAAACTTTCAAATATATTTAACTATTATTTTTTTCTTTAAAAGAATTTGGGAATGCTTTAAAACTTTAAAAATTTGTTTGATCTATTTTCTATATTTAAAACAATTTAAATTAAGATTGTTTTAAGTATTCTTGGTTTTAGTTTGGCATATATGTATGTTTTTCTATAGATAGTTTGTTATATTACATTTTAAAGATCAAGATTTATTTCTTCATAGTCTAATATTTACAATATTAGAAAAATTTCACAGAAATTCATAGAAACTTTGTTGCACAATTGATCACTTTTCGACCGATTGATTAATCGCTTTTATTGATCTCGAACAACCGAAAATATTTTGTAGTTCTCCATTTGGTATCATTTCAAAGTGTTATCAGCAGACAAGATCAACGATCCATGGGTTCAACCTTATTGCAAATTTGTGTGTGGTCAGTCTGCTTTATGCAAGGTCAGCTCACACTATGCCACAACGGTTATAGGAAGAAGAAACACTATCTCAGCGGGGTACAGTTAAATGAGAGAGGACATGACACAACATGATATTTATTATTTTGCTTGGTTCCGTGAGACCTGCGATAACTACAAAAACATAGTTTTAAATAATTTCGCAGCATTTATTTGACCTTCTGTCGTATTTGTGTTTTTTTTTTTTGCCTGTGTAGCGTCATTTCTCACTGTGACTCTATTTTATTTAATTTTTTCTTTTTTTTTTGGGTCTCTGTTTTGGCATTTTATCTAGTCAGATATTGCTTTTGTGATTTTTATCTGCATAGGTGTGTGTGTGAGTTGTGCTGTGTGTGGTTTATTTTTGGTACGCCTTGCTATAAAAACGAGAATCTCTTTTATGGTCACACGGCAGAGTCACCTTTTGTTGATGTTGATGTTGGTTGGTTGGTTCGTTGGATTTTTGATGAGCATTTTACGCAAATGTTGCAGTTCCCATGGTGGTGTTTGAAACCGATGTGCTTGTTACTTTTGTTGTCTTTTAATACATTTATAATGTGTATACAATATTTCTATTTTATTTCCTTTTTTTTTTTTTTTTTGCGTGCACTCTTATCGCTTCTCTGTGTTTGTCGAACGGGTGGGCATCATAAAAGTGCGGCAACACCAGACAAAAAAACAACAACCTACACTTCGATATACATATGTACATACATACTACATACATTTGTATACATTTTTATAGGAATATATCAACATAAGTATGTACATATGTAAGCAGAGGGAGAGGGAGTGCTGCAGTTGCTAACACCACCTGCCTGCATTTGTCAAGAGATAAAACAGCTGTTTCTTCCCTTTTTTGTTTCTTTTTTTCTTTTCATTTTTTTTATTTTTGCCACGATTTGCATTTATTCGTACAAAACATTATGTTTCTTATTCTCATCTCCATCTTTCTCTTTCTTTACCATTACAGATAAGATCACAGAAACCCTACTATACCGCAGATCCCGAAGTCGATTCACTGGTAAGTAAAAAAACAAAACGAAACGAAATCCAAATCCAAATTCAGGTGGGCAACATTGTTGCTGGCAACATGTTGATTGGGTTGGGGGATGCCAAAGATCATGGCTAAGCGTGCAAAACGAGATACAGAGAAAAGGAGAGCCAGTTTACTATGTGTATGTGTGTGTGTGTGTGTATATTTGCAATCACCTTGACCCAAAACAAACGACAACAATTGAATAATTTTCTTTTATTTAGAATAAATCACTGCGAATTTAGTAACAGAAGCTGCTGCCGCACAATTTATGAGCATTTGCTCACTTTGCTTTGCCTGGCTTCGACTGAGTTGTTTCGACATTTTATTGGACAGCGTTGCCATACGTTTTCATTTTGCATATATGCACACACACACACACACACACACACAAGTGGAGGGGTAGACACACACAGATACGGCAAACCGGGAGCCCGGGAACATATTCAACGTTCTCGACTACAATATGAAGCAGAACGATTTAATGATGCATATGACATTTTTGCACTCTCTAAATGGGCAGCCGCCTGCCTTGAGTCTCCCTGTACACTGTACACATACACATGTTTATATCTGTGTGTGTGTGTGTGTACAGTAAAAGCAACAACAAAGCCACTTTCGCATCGTTGTTGCTGTTGTTGTTGCAATCTCTATAAAGGCAAATGCCAATAATACATCATTGCAAGCGAGAGAAAGAGATAGAATGCAAAAGGCAACCTTGGCGGCAATTTCATGATCTTGGCATTTGTTGTTGGGGAATGGATGATCAGAGTAACAAATAACCATATTCCAGTTGAAAATCTTAATCCCTTTTTTGGATATATTTATAAGAGATATATGTACATAGGTGGAACAACTTGTTCTTAGGCATTTCCCCAAAAATGTGAATTAGTTACAATTTTCCTCAAAATGTCCACAAAGCAAGGATCCTATATATATAGACAAATATAGAATACAGAATATATACATACATACATATGTACATATATACATAGAATCATCTTAATTAAAAGATTTAGAAGCATCAATAAAGTAAATCAATAGAAAACGAAACATTTTTAAAATTAGAAAGAAAAATTTATTATTTTTGGATTGAATGAATATAAGTAATATTGATTTTATTAAGTAAACCTTGTAACTATTACGTTCCCTGATAAAAACTGTTGGTTAAAGCCTTTATTATTTATATGAAGAATATAGAGAATGGATCCCATAGATTAATTATATAAGAATAATCCCACAGTATAGGAGAAGTTATTAGGCATAAAGATATTCGAATAGAAGTCGGTGGAACAGTTCAGTTATGGCAGTAAATATTATACGAAATAGGTTTAAACTATACAAAATTAGTTTTCTAGATTTCTAGTCTTTCATTCTTATAACAGTACAAAAGTTAATTAAATATGGAGAACTTATTTAATATAAAATGCATATTATTTTCAAATAGAAAATAGCATTTTATGATATATATATATTATGATAGGATAATATGATATAACATATGATAAAACCTTTGTGGCAGATCGCTCCTGAATAAATAGTAAATAAAACTTTCCAAACTTTAACTCAACTTTGAAACAATAATTTATATTTTTTTAAAGATTAAATTTTATAGTTATGTATATGCATAGTTATATATGCATATGTATATGGTTAAAGAACAGTTTAAACAAATTAAAGTACCAAAAAGATTTAACAAATTTATGAAATCAGAAAATGTAAAATAAAAAACTAAATGTATAGAAATTTCGGTTAAGAGAATATAATCCTTCTTTTATAGTGCATTAAGGAAGTGATCAACTTTAGTTTTAGTTTTTATAGGGCATTAAGGAAGTGATCAAGTTTTATCTGTCTCATTCTTAACACGTATTGCTCTCCCACTCCCCCCATTCTCTTCTTTTCTGTGTGTCTTTGACTTACCTCATTCCTACTGCTGCTGGTTTTCTTCTTTTTTTTTATTTTTTGGTCGGGTAGAGAGTCATAATATATTTTTTTACGATCGCACATGAGTCAGAGAGATCGGGCTTCATGTAAATGATGACGGAAATGCCGCATGCAAAAAGTACAAAACGAGCCATGCAATTGGGCTAAACAAATCGCATATACTTTTGGGATGGCCCTAAAGATGAGCAGCATGAAGATGAGGATGAGGATGAGGATGTTGAATTTGTGGATAAAGATGAGGAACAGTTGCTGCCGTTGCTTGCTGCTGTCTTATAAAGAGATTATGGGCAAAACTAATTTTAATTGCGACTCCTCTTAGTCGTAAATGTGTCACTCACTCACTCACACGCACTGTCAATGTTTTATGCCTTTAGTTTTTATGGCGTATTAGTCGCCACAGAATGACAGAGATACATAGATACTAAGCAAGACAGAGAGAGAGAGTAGAGCAGAATCTCTGGTGGCCCTAATTTTATGCACTTGCAGATTAGTTTATTAGTTGTAGTACAAACTCACTGAGTGCCGCATGGCAGTGTGACAGACAGACAGACAGACCGACCGACAGATGGAACTAACAGAGAGAGAGACCCAGTCTGGGTCTGGGTCTGGTATGGTATGATCGGGTCTGTCCTGGCCATGGCCGTGTGCGCGCCTGCGTACTTTGGCCATAAATCATTTTGGCATGCCACTACTCTGTGGTCCACCACAGGCCCCATCCCATTTCCCTTCCTTTTGAAACTTCTCTCTCTCTATCTCTCTATCTCTCTTCCATCCATTGAATGCTCTGCTCTTGGGCACATCATGTTTTCAACATTTAAAAGTGCATTTAGTAACACTTATTCAACTAAAATGAAGAACAAGAAAGAAAAACTGAATGAAGAGATGGTGGGTGGAGTGGTGTGGTGTGGTGTGGAGTATGTGGGGTGTGGGGAGCGGTTTTGTGTGTTTGGTATTTACTCTCGGTCATGCTATAAAAATGTTTATAGCATGTCTTCTCTATGTTATTATCTCGCGGTTAAAATGAAATTCTTCAAAGTTGGTTTCCTTCCTCTTACACTTATACTCCATCTCCCGCTGCCTCTTGCGCTTCATCTCTCTCTCTCTCTTTCTACCTCTATCTCTGTCTCTCTCTCTCTCTCACTCGCTCTGTATGTGCGCAATGCCGCAAGTTACAAGTTGCAGTAGCAAAGAGGCAGCTGGAAGCTTGGCCACACAGCAGTTAGCAGCCTCGTAAAAATGTCAAATGTCAAACTGACATTTTAATTAGCATCTGGTCACCCTAGAACAACTAAATGCCATACCGTCCCCGCCCCCTCTCTTCATAACATTCATCGACCATGATCTTCATGTTAATGATGATGATGATTTAAATTTTATTTATACTTATTGTTATTTTATTTATTTATTTTCAGATGGTGCAAGCAATACAAGTACTTCGGTTTCACCTTTTAGAATTAGAAAAAGTAAGTACAATTTAAATATATTTATATATTTTTTATCTAATAAATAAATGTAGTTAGTAAGAGCACATTGCAATACGTTTTACCTCCGAGTCATGCAATTAACTGAGAGATTGTTGCCGCGTCAGGCGGGGCAATTTATCAAATGGCCACCCAAACAGGCTCAAAACAAAAAAAAAAACATTTAGATTTCGACTTGGATATACTTATTAAAATAAAAAAAAATTAATTAACTAATTAATATAGAAGAAAGACATACTGAAAGACAGAGACAAGTAAATTAAATGAGGGCTAAAATGAATTAAAATCTTATTTATTTTTCTTACATTTTCATTAAGCCCAATATTCTCATTTAAGTGGGCTTGTTTATAGGGTATTTATGCAGCGACAAGCGAAACGAAAACATTTGCAACATGGACATACTGGCATTTCAATTACCAACATTTGTGTTGACATTTTATTGAGCTTGTAAAGCTCGGCCTAACCCCACAGCAGGCGGCCCAACCCCCCACCCCGCCTCCTTTATATTTCAATATCTAAATTAGAAATGGATTTTGGATTTGATTTGAAATACAAACGAACGAATTGCCAATTAACACAATTCACAGAATTTGTTGTGGCAGGATGCAGTTTTTATTTGTTTCGACTACAACAAATATTTGCTAGTGTGGCAGGTGAATTTTGTTGCTTTTCTGTTGTTGTGACTTTATTTGTTTGTTGGCTAGATAAGAGAGTATATATATATATGTAAGTAATAGAAAAAAACACAATGGAATGCATTCATTTTTCGGCCTTTTGTCTTTTGTTGTTAATTCATGAGGTGTGATGCCTCCCCCAATACACTCCCTCCAACACACACACACACACACACACACAGACTGACTAACTCAGCTACCTTCATCCATTTTGTAGATAAATGATAAGGGCGGGAAAAGATCGGCATGTACATAAATTAAATTTTCAACTATTGTTGGGAAGGTTTTTTTCGTCGGCAAACACCTACTTGATTATTAGACACTTTTTTATAGTCTAAATGGAAAAATTACAGGTTGCCTAATTTGTTTTAATTTCAAATAATATGCAAGAACTTGGTTAGATGGTTCGTTGGTTTGTTGTTTTGGGTGCGTGCGTGAGTGTGTGAGTGTGTGTGTGTGACTTAATGGAAGTTGTTCCTCAAACGTGGTCGTAATTAATGCCCCCACCACTGCCCCTTGTGACGTTGCTGCTGTTGCTGCTGTGTCGAGAAAATTAATTAGGCAAATGCGCAACGAAGCGTAGAGCGTTGGCCGTTTGCCTGAAACCGAAACCGAAGCTGGAGCCGGGCTTTTAGCTAAGCTAAACCCGTCCGTAAAGTTTGACTTTTTCCCCTCTTTCCTCTCTCCCCTCTCTTTTACTCTTTTTTCAATTAAGTCTTAAGTAAGAAATTATGCAAAACATTCTACAACAACATGAAAACAAGACAAACGTTAAGAGAATATTTACTGAGGCTAAGTTAAAAATTGTTAAAACATTTCCAAAAATCATTTACTGAAAATGGAATGTTATGAAGATTGAGTGAAGACTAGAGTTTAGCTGTACTGGGGCATTGGGTTAATGACATAGAAAAACAAACAACAATGCATCAAATCTATATATATATATACGACAACAACAAAAGTCAATCAATGTGCAATTAGTGATGGTCATGTTAATTACCCAAACGCTTTCTAAAGAAACTAAGGCAGTAAGCCAACAGAAATCGAGATATAAAAAAAGGAGAAAAAAAAAACAAAGCTAGAGTTGGTCTGTTAGTGTTTAAGCCAGCTGCAATTTGTTGCATATAGCACCCTGTATAAAGAGAGACAGCAACAACCAACGATCGAGATCTTTATCAAGCAGAGTACAGAGAGACCACGACAGGTTTTTGTTTTGTCATTTGTCACTCACACAGCTTGCGACACACACAACAGCAGCAACAGCAACAACAGCAACAACAGCAACAAAGAACTGTAGCAACAGAGTAAAAAAAAGAAAAAAAAAAACAGCAACAGTATTTGTATAAAAAAACATTCATTTATATGCAGCCAACAAAATGCAGCGGGCGATTTTTGTGTATAAAATAAATATAAATAAAGCAAAAAAAAAGAAAAAGATATAAAATGAAATACAAAATATACTTAAATAAAATGTGCGGGCTGACTGACTGGCAAAAAGAAATATATATGTCTATATATATTTATATATATGTACATTTATATATGTATATATATACGTGTATTTATTTGTATGTATATCTGTGCATATTTGTTGCTGCTGCTAAAAACAACAGCCACAAAACACACAGAATCAGTTAAAAAGACGTTTTCAAGTCTTGTGTCTGTCAAAACTGGTTTGCCAGAGCCCCATCGACGTCCAGCACACGGACAATTCTCGTCAGAGAGTCACATGCAAAAAAAAAAATACAAAAAATACAAAAAACAACGGGCACTACACAGCAACAACAACACCAACAACAGCAACATCAACAACAAGGCATTGCAATTGACAAACCGACTGAGAGACAGACAAACGAACAAACCAACCAACCAACCAACCGACTGATAGACAGACAGACAGACAATAAGACAGCCAGACAACACGTTGGGTCAGTTGCACACGCTCCGGCAGGGGGTACCATGCCGGCATGGGGGCACTACACCAACAACAACAGCAAAAGCAACAGCAGCAACAACACCGATTTGGGGGCCTTGTTTTGATGGCTTGGCCAGATCGCTGCTAAGCACAAACAGCTGTATCTCTATAAAGACAGATAAGTATATATATATATATATATATATATAAAAGCAGCTTAAACACTCGATCTAACTAAACTAAAGACCAAAGAATTTTAAAGAAAGAAATCATAGCTAAAATTTTTAACTTTTCTTAGTTAAACATTTCACACATTGCTCAAAGTCTTTTGTTTCAAAGAAAGTGCATTTGGAATTCGTTGATATATATATAAAAGCAGATTAAACACTCGATCTTTAGCTAAATAAAAACTTTTTAAATTTAAGAATTAAAAAAAATAAAAATCATAGCAAGAGTTTTAACTTTTACTAATTAAACATTTCAATACATGCCGTATTCAAAAACCTTCTTGTTTAAAAGAAAGTGTATTTCAAATGCGTTGCCATGAGAAGTTCTATATATTTCTTTTTTTTCTTATTTTTTCAATTAATTTTAATTCAAATTGTTGGTATCATAAAAAGGTGGGGGGTTGGGGGTAAAGATGAAAAATAAAACAACTTCCATATACTTGTTAGTGTCTGATTCAGTCAGAGAGGCGTCTCTTGAGTCACATTAAAAAAATTCCTATCTATTAACGGAAATCGAAAATTACCACCCGAACAGATTTAAACGATTTGCATTGAGATTAGAACTGTGTGGCAGAGTGTGAGTCTGCCGGACGTTAAATGATAGCTATCACTTGTGGCAAAGGAAACTGTAAAACATTGCCCCGGGAACAGGAGGAGGAGGAGGAGGAGGAGCTAGTCTAAAGTTTAGAATGGGGAAAAAAAACTTTTGCTTTACAGGATGTAGAAATGATGGTAACATTTACAAATGTTTACAACAAGCAAAGCATCTACCCGCAACCCCTTAACCCCGCACATCTCTATACGATCTTCAGTTGCTGCCCACCCAATGTGCAACTGCAACAGCAGCAAACTACGTGGGGGCTCCCCAGTCATAAATATCGCAATGAGCTGTTCAAAATGTCACATACAATGCTGACAAATTAATCAAAAATTATCAGAGTCCAAGCATCGCAGGCTCTAAAGGGTTGCTGCTGCGACAGCAACACAAGAGACAACAGACAAGAGACAAGAGACACTGAGCATATAAACTCGCATAAACATATCAATTTAGTATTTATGTTGCAAGTCAGACAGACAGACAGACAGGCTGGGCAGGGCATGGCACAGTGTGTGTGCGTGCAACATGTTGCTGGCGTGCTAATTGCAAGCTTTATGGCAATCAAAACGCCAGCAACATGTTGCTGGTTTATAACCATTACAAATGCTGCTGCTGCTGTTGCTGCTGCTGCTTCTGGCCGCTTATCAGCCGCTGCGACAAATTTGACATTGTCCTGTCATAAACCAGTTTATCATCTTATATATTTTTTTGGTGACAATAACATTGAAAGCCAAGCCAAGTTATATATTGGCAGACAGGAGAAAGAGGAGGTGAAGGCCTGGAAACAAGTTTGACAAGTTTGGCCAATGGGCAACAGCAACGAGTTAATAGTCAGACCGCCAGCAACAGTTGCAGCAGGCAAGCGAAAAAAAAAACAAAAAAAAAAAAAGGAGAAAAAAAATCCAAAAATGTATATACATACATATATATATATATGTATATAAAAGGAAAACGGCAGCAATTTGCATAAGCAACGCGCACTTTTTCGTAAATTAAATGCCTGGCCCCCAGTTAAATGGAGCACCCTGTTGTTGTTGTTGCTGCCGTTGTTGTTGCTGTTGGTGTTGTGTCTGTTGTGCCTGAGCCCAGTGCAATTAATTTCTTTTTAGCCGTAGCGGCGGCTGCATTCCTCTTTGTGTGCATATTTGCATATGTGCTGCATCTCTACTACCGCCGACACTGCCACATATTCGCCCCCTCCCCCACCCTACCCTACCTCATTTGCCCTTCTGTCTGCCCTGACTCACACTCACTTTGGTCTTATCGCATTTGTTTTATCACACACACACACACTCACACACAAGGGCAGAGATAGAGTGTGGAGAGGAACATGGTCAACGCATTTTGTTTCTGCTGACGCCAGCGATCTTCTTCGTCTGCATGTTGCACGTGCTGGATGCTCTTCAAAGTGTGCCCCGAGGCTAAACTTGACTGCCCGGTCACTTCCTTTTTTGGGGGCCTTCGGATTGCCTATGCATATTTATGTATAGAGTCTTGACTTGGGTTTAGCCGGTTGTTGTTGCCAATGTTGCTGATGTTGCCGATGTTGCTGTGGCTGTTTTGTTGTCTACGCCATTTTTGAGTACCATCATCAACCATTTGCATGGTGGAATGAAATGTACAAAGAATAAAGAAGAGGGGATATATATATGTATAGAAGGAAGGAGGAAGAACGGAGGAGGATGGAATGGAGGAAGGGTATATAAAAAGCAATTTGCATGCCATTTGTGGCGGGAACAGATCAGGTTTTGTAGCAATGGCGCTAAGTGTTGCTGTTGGAATGCAACTATCGGATAAACGTATTGCAATGACTCATAAATTTTTATAGATTAAAATTAAGTTCCCCTAACCCTTCCCCTTCCCCTAACCCACCCTTTAGAAAATCCCTTTAGTATAATTGTATTAAATAATATTTAAAATATTTTTGAATAGTTCTATGTACATTCTCATTTATATAAAATGTTACTTAATTATATTTTTGTTTCTCTCTCTCTCTTTCTTCTTTCTCTCTCTCTCTTTCTCCCTCTCTCTCTCTCTTTTTATTGGCCCAATTTCTTTACAGGTACATGAATTATGCGATAATTTCTGTCATCGATATATCTCATGTTTAAAGGGTAAAATGCCAATAGATTTAGTGATTGACGAACGGGACACCACCAAACCACCAGAATTAGGTTCAGCAAATGGTGAAGGAAGAAGTAATGCCGATTCAACATCGCACACCGATGGAGCTAGTACACCAGACGTTGTGAGTACCCCCTTCGCGGGAGCACATGGTCCTATATTGGCGAGCTACAATGCGGTGGTGCACCCATGTTCGTAGTACGATAACGACCTTCTTGCAAAAACGAAGCGGGTGCTCACAATGCCCTGGGATTAAATGAATCAATAGAAACTAAATCAATAAATAACAAAAAAGAAAAAATATATAAAAAAAAAAAATTAAAAAAAAAAAACAAAAGATGAATGAAACTAAAATGAGATAAAAAGAAAAATGTTGCGAAACTGCATAAGCAAATTAATAGAAAAATTAATTAACTTTGCAAAACAACAACAATTATAAAAAATATTGATGAATTTGAAATCCAAACTTTGAAAAAAAAAACGCAGAAGAAGTTGTACGTAATTATGAACAAGAACATAAACACACACACACATTGTAAATTAGTCAAGCAAAAAAGAAACGAAAAAACGAAAGCTTAAATGCATTATGACAAAAGGCAAAAACCAGAAAACTTAAGCAAGCAAATATCTAACATGCAACAGCAACAGTAACAGCAGCAGCAGCAGCAACAGTAACCGGCACAGCAGCAACAGCTTTAAAAGGGAGCAAGTAGCACAATGCCAGGACATGGATAAGGATAAGAAAGCAGCAGCAGTAGCGGCCAGTGACACTGACAACGACTACAACAACAACAACAACAAACAAACATACAGAAAAACGACGCAACAAACGCATGCAACATTGCAACATAATAAACAAACAACGCCAACGAGACAAACGAGCTTCCAAGATGTCCGCTGCTGTTACTCCTTCTCATCCTGCTCCTGCTCATCCTTTTTCTACTACTCTCCGTTAGCAATTCATGCGGGCAACTATTGTATGTTGCTGCTGTTGCAGTTGCTGTTGCTGCTGCTGCTGCTGCTGCCGCTACTGGTGCACAGGCCGTTAGAAATTTGTCTGTTATTTTGTACAGTAAACGCCATAAATTTAAGTTCCAAAAAGCAAAAGTACAGCAAAACAAAAGTCATGTTATTTTTGTTTCCAACTTGTAAATTACTAAAAAAACAAAAAAACAAAACAAAAGAAACAGCAACTGAGCAACAATAATTAGCGCAAAACAAAATAATTGCTTAATTTGTAAAAAGTACCAACAACTCAAGCAAAATGCAAAATATTAAACAAAAAAGTAAAGAAAAACAAAAACAAAATGCAAGAAAAATAAGAAAGAATAAGAAACAAAACACAAAAAAGAGAAAAATAAGTAAAAGTTCCAGTACTTCGTTTTTGCAAGAGGCCCATATAGCTCGCCAATATAGAATTATCTATATATATATATATATATATAATATATATATATATATGTGTATACAAATATATATATATATATATTATTAATAATTATTAAAACATTTAACAATCTTTTTTATTATTTTCACTACTTAACAAAACAACGCAATTATATATTACAAAAAAGTTTACTAACCCAAAACTAATTAACAATTTTAAACAATTTACAAAATATGCACATAACTCCTATATACAAGCTATACTTATGCAGATATATATATATATATAAAGTATATCTGTATAGACCACATATATACATATATCTAAATATATATGTATGTTTTATCGATGGGAAATGAAAGCCAGTTCTTGAATTTTGATTCGATCTAACCTGACTGATCTCTTTCGTTGGTTAGTACAATTAAAAACTGGCTTTTATTTCGATCCCTCCAGAAGAATATGAAAACTTAGATAACCCGCCATTCTCTCATTCTGAGTACAGTCAGGTTAGCTAGCGATAACATTATTATTTATCGATAGCTCTTGATCGTTTTGAGTTTGTAAACTTGTACATAAATATATATACATTTAGTATAATAAAATGCCTCCTCTTCCCCCACGCCCCTCAAATACTACTACATACAACTACTACAGACAGACCATACATATATACACATATATTGAATGATAGATAATTATTAATTATCGAAAAACCCAAAACCAAAATCTTTCTCTAATTCTGTGCCAATCGTTTGGAACCTAAAACACAGCCCAACCATGCCCAAGACTTTGCTCCGCTGGAAGAGACCTATGCCAGTTATCGCATCAAACACGAGGCGGACTTTTAGTCTTAAAACCAAAACCCCGCCCCATACTACTCACTACGCCCACTCCGCAGAAAAAAAAAACAAAAACAAAAAAAAGAATGAATGAAAAACTTCCCAGCATAACAAATATAACCACGACAAAGGCAAAATGTTCTTTATCTATATATATATATATACAATAAGATATATATATATATGTATGAATTACTATATTATAACTTTAGCAATTAGAAAAAACGCTAAGAAGGAGAAGGGAAGAAATCTAAGCCCAAAAAGCTTACAAATTGAAAACGCTAAGAATACAATTTTTATTCCTGTTTTAAATATTTATTTTCTCTCCTTTCTTTAATTGATTTAATTTCCTAATTATTTCATCCTTCGGCAACGTGTATACGATTTTTCAAATACTAAGAACCATTACGTCCTTTTTTCAAAGGTGTTTTACAACACCTTTTGAAGAACTTGCCAAAACAATATATGAAAAAAAAAAGTAATAATAATATATGTATGAAAAGAAAATTCTTTTTGTTTTTCCTTTTATATATAGAAGTATTGTAAAATTTTTTTTGTTTTTTTTTGAGATATTTTGTCCATTCTTATGCTTATTTCGATAAGTTCTTTTATAACAAAGAAAAGGGAATCGTGAAAATATGAATAAATGCAACGCATATACGTAAAAAAAACCACAAAAAACAATGAAATGAAAAATGAAATACCAACCTGAGTTCAAATGCAAAGTATACGAATAGAAGATACGAGTAAAAAAACAAAAAATTAAGAAAAAAAAATCATAGGTATTTGTATTTATGTTTTGTCTAAATCTTAATTGTTTATTACACAAACTTAAAGTTAAAGTTAAATTAAACGGCAACGCGCATATACGATGACATTTTAAATGAGCTGCAAAAACCGTGCGACAGAAAGTTAAAAAAAAATAAATAAACTAAATATACGTAATGGAGAAGAACCACAAAAACAAGAACAACAACAACTAAAAACAAAACTTTAAGCATTTACTAAGCAAAAAACAAAACAAGAAAAAAACCAACAACAATTTTTAATTAAATATATTAAAAAGAAAAAGTAAATGCTAAACGCGATATACATACTATTATTCTAATGATAAACTAAAAAAAAAAAAGAAAAAACCTAAAATGTAATTATAAAACTAGAAAAAGATGGGAAAGAATGAAAAGAATATACGTAGCAAACAGCGCAGCTTTTGGTGCTCAAAACAATATATATATATATACATACTATATAGCATGAGATGAGATAAGAATCGGCTAGAGATAGCGATATGAGAGAGATGGTCAAGTAGTAACTATTATATTACTCTTTCCCAACTATTTAGATCTAGGCCCTGCCCACAAAATCCCGACAAAACCAAGTTCTTAGCAAGTACATTATGCTAAGCTTTAAACTAAAACGACTACAACTAACTAAAACCAAACTCAATTCAAAATAAAACTCTTTTCTATCTCTATCACTCAAAACTAGGATCTTTTCCCCCAATATTCTCTGTCTCTCTCTCTCTATCTATTAAATCTCTTGATTATTTTAAATTTTCCCTTTTCTGTTTTTTGAGTTTATTACATACTAAAAAACAAAATAAAAAGGATTTAAAATAATAAAAAAAATGTACTTAAATGGAGCTGCATGCATCTCAATTGCAATTTCAGCTATATGGGCAGTCATTTGTATAATTAGACTAAAAACAAGGTTTAAATATTAGTGTTAACTACCAACCAACCAACCAACTAACTAAAAATGGGAATATGTCAAAAGCTTTTGTACTATTTTTTCAATCCAAAAAAAAAAAAACAAAAAAAATACATAAGAAAAATCTTGCAAAAGTTCAAACTTGCAAATCAAAAATAGTTGTTGTACTTTGTCTCATAAAAAAAAATTACTATGCTTATATTATAAACAATTTTTAGCTTAATTCGTGGTAATAAGCGAGTTGCTTTTTTTAGTTAAAAAATTTAATAATTGTTGCAAAGAACAAAAAAAAAAAATTCGCTGCAATTATTTGTTTTCCTATCATTTTTGCTAGCTTTTGCATTTTTGTTAAAATACTTTCTTTTAATTATTATTATTTTCTTTTTGATTAATTTTTTATTGTTGTACTGTAAAAATTGAAAAGGAAAAACTATTATTGAAGAAAGGAAAAAATAAAAACAAAAAAGAAGAAACTGAAATACGTAATTGCTTTAGGTGATATTTTATAAAAATATGTAAAAGATGAAACAAAACCGTAAAAATAATAATAATGAAACAAACAAACAATTGATGCATATATATATATATATATATATATATATGTATAAATATATATATATATATTTAAATCTAGTATATACATACAAATATACGTAATTAGAATTTAAAAAGAATCAACTATTGCATAAATGCTTTTTTGCTATTTATTTTTACAAAAATAATACTACAAAATTATTGTAGAAGAACTTTTATTCATTCATTTCTTTTGTCTTTGTGCAGAAATTTTGATTGATTGATTGATTATTATTATTATTGCTATTGTTTAAATGTTTTATTTAGTTTTTAGCAAAATTTGTAAAATGAGATAAATGTTATGTGAGAGCAGACGAAGTAAAGAAAACGCAATCAAAAACAAAAAAAAAAACTAAACTAAAAAAATCTAAAAAAAAATATGAAGAAAGAAAACCAACCAGCAACTTCTATACGATATACGAATACATTTTAATGTAATATTTTTAATTATTTATATGTATACTAATAATATAATTAAAAGAAAAACAAACAAACAAAACAAAAAAAACAACAATGCAAAAATTAAGAAACAAAAACAAAACTACAGAGTAAAGTTTAAAGAGTTAGCCAATAAATATATGAAAAAAAAATATATTTGAAACGAACAAAAAACTTGCTGAATTTTTTTCTTAGTTATTAAGCAAATGGAAGAAAAAAATGAAAATGATGAAGACAACGAGATGACCTTTCAGCCACCAACACCATCAACATTACTCCAGAGGATAGAACCAAGGATTCCTGAACTCATTGGATCAGAAAATCTCAGCGAAATATTTTTTTCAGCTTCTCGAAATCATGGATAAAAATATGGAATTCCTTTTTCTCCACTTAACGAAACAGATTTGTGACTTTCAACGCAAGGACAACTATGTATATTGTGTCTGAATTCATTCATATCATGAATTCATAGATATCCTTTCTAAAGGGGTATACAATTATTTAGAAATAACCCATTCTTCTTTGGAGTATATATCTTAAAAGATCATATCAATTGGAGTGCCCATTAATTGGTTTTCTTTTGATTTGATCATATCGATAAACGAAACAAACTTGTGACTTTCAACGACTCTGAGGTCTCTAAAGATTAGAGACTATTATCAATATACTCTTTCCAAAAGGTTCTATATACAAAAGAAAAATATGAAATGTATATTCTAGATCAACATTTTTTGAAGGGTTTTTAAAAGCGAAACAAATTTGTGACTTTCAAGGTAGAAAGATTATTTTGAAACTTTTGAAACTCTTCCCAAAAAAAGGTTTATTCAGTTAATCCAATGATTTTAATTGTGTTTGTTATGCCGACCCGAAGTTCCCTGAATATTATAAAGCTCATACTTTGATACATATTATAATCTAATATATAAAAAGTCGGTTATTTATAACTAGACAAAAATAGAAAATGCATGCAAATTTTGACTAAAATAATGAAAAATGTATAGCCAAAATACTAATTTATATATATAGATATATTATAAATACAGATTACATATAGTACATATATTTTCCATTTTAAAATATATTTATTTATATAATATACATATATGAATTGTTATATATATTGTCCCTATTTTTTTTATATTTATATATATAAATAACTTTTATTCTCTTTAAACCATTTCTGCATATGGTGTGATTTCTACTTAATGACATTTCCTTACACAGATATACAATCTTGATCAGCATTAAATGCTGATTGGGTTTTCCATTTTTATTTGACTTAAAACTACTATATACAGTTCTCGATTTTCCAAAATATTCAACATTCAAATGTATAATATTATTAAAAAAGAATTTCTAAAAAAATAATTGCCTTTAAGTTAGTAAATAGTTTTAATTAAATTGAATGCCTGACATTTATAACATAATTTCTATATAAAATATTTAATAATATTATTAAATTTTATATATATTATTGATTTTTAATTATAGCTACCATTTTTGAAAATTTCAAATGATTCGATTTAAAGTAATTTCTCCTTCTCTCAAATTGCTTGTAAGTTGAGAAGGCTACTCGAATTACTTGGCAGCAATTTTGATATTATGAGAATTTCTATATTCATCTACACCCACCCCTCATCTCTCTCTCTCTCTCTCTCTCTTCTTCCCCCTACACAAACACACTTGGCACGTGTAAGCCGCTTAGCAGCAGCAGCAGGAGCAGCTCATGTGTCAGAGAAAACAAGATAACCAGTTAGCCAGTTTCCAGTTAGAAGGGATCAGCAAAAGGTCCTGATCTCTGATCCTTGTAATTTGAGCAGCAGTTGCGAGTGATCAAATTGCTTAAATATTGAAATCTTTGCCAGCTGTCTCCTAAATAAGGGCATATGCTCTTGATATTATTATTATTAACAATTTTTTTTCCCATTTCTATTTGGTTTAATTTAAAATGAAGAACACCTTAAATGACTTTCTGGTTTTTCTATGGAAAATATTTAACTTGTGGACCGCTTCGTTCCGCCTTTCCGAACCTACGTCACTTCGTTTCGTCTGCGTGTTAGATGAGATTTCGTTCTGTTAATGGTAGGCACATGTAATTTGGCATTTTGCGTGATTGCCTTTGGGGCGTGTGTTGGAAGGTTTCTTTCTTTTATTATTTTTCTTTTAAAGGAGTTTTCCTTTTCTTTTGACGAGTTAAAGAAAATGTTTCGTGTTGGCTGCATTTGTATTAATTTCTTAAGCAACGCCCCGCACAATTTTCCAGCCAGCAAAAGAAACCTATAATTTTATAGGCATTAAGTCAATGTTGAACTGGTTGTTTTTTTAGGTCTCTTTTCCATTCCTTCTTTCCCCCCTCTCTCTTTCTCTCTATCTCACGAACTTTTGTTGGACTTTGGTTTGTCTGTTTTGGTTGAAATTGAAGTCAAAACAGGGCAAGAGGTAAAGGATCTCAAGCCAGATTCAGTCAGGCTTTTGCCTCATTAGCCACTCTCTCGCTTCAAGTTAGTTATATTCTTTTTTTCGTTTTATTTCATTTTTATTTATTTTTTGCGGCTTTTGGCCAAGCGTCGTCATACTGTCTGCGTCTGTGGCTCAAACCGCAGGCGGCGGCTGTCCGAAATTTGTGCATTCATTTGTGAATAAAAAAAAAAAGAAACGAAAAAGAGAATTGCCAAGGCTACAATTAATAAAGCAGCAAAGCCATACAAATGCCCAAAGACATTGCCAAAAAGAAAAAAAAAAATAAAAGAAAAAAAGACAATTTCAGAACTCAATCCCAAGTCAATAAGCTGACCAAACGGATCGTGTGTGGACGCGACTTTGACGAGCTGCCCAACGATTCTGGACAACGATTTTTATTATGTATGAAGTGTTGCGACGGCAAGAATTTCTTACACAGAACAAAACCCCAACCGAAATCCACAACCGAAAAGACCGAAAAACGAAAAAAAAAAAAATACAAAAGCCACAACCAGACGCTTCACAGACTGTGACCGCAAAAATGTCATCACTGCTAATGTTTCAATGCAGTTTGTCTCCATGATGTTGTTGTTCCCGATTCGCATTTGGTGCGACTTTTTTTTTGCTCCACTCTTGCCCCACCCCCCCTCCACATTGTCATCAACTCTTTGCTGCTGCTGGTTGAAAACTTTCAACAATTTTTGCCGCACTATTGAAGGGTTTTTGGTGGTACGCAAAGAAAGATCACCTCTTCAGGTTCGCCAAGGGAATTGTCGGCTGTACACGAAAATCGATCGATTGAGAAGCGTTGAATGCGATACCTTACCGCATTGGCGTGAAAAGACATGCCAATGTGACAACGGTTCTTCATTCACTCATTCACCGAAACGATTCGCTGGTCAGAGTAGGGATTAGAAGAAAAGAGAAGATAAAAAGAACTCGTCAGTTTCTTCTTTGAAAACTTTATAAAGTTAACCAGAAAAACAGTGCACTATAACCGAAATGTATGTGAAAATATTTCAAATTAGAAGAGTCTGGAAAACTTTCATTACGGTTGTTCCTATACAATAAACAAATTCGAAACACCATTAAAGTAAAGCAATGGAATTTTATTTCTTTTCGGTTCTTAACTTATTTATATCGGTTGTTCAAACTTTTTGCCTTTTTGGGTATCGGAAAATTATTAAAAATATAAAGAATTGTGAATTTGTAGAATTGTATGGATGGATCGAAATATCATATTATTGCTTTGCAAAGCAAATGTTTTTCTTTTCGGTTGTTCACATTTAGATTGAAATATGTATAAATAAAGACATAAATGGATATTTCATTTTCAGTAATTAATATATTAAAATCACTTGAGTCCGAAATGTCCGATTTTAAAAAGAACCGAAATGTTTTTTAAATATTTAATATACAAATATTTCGAATCGCTCATATTTATCGGAATCAAATTAAGCTTATGCTATCATTTCAATCCTTACAGAACTATTAGAAGAAATTCCTTTCCATTTCTATTTCAATTAAAATATATAAGTCAATTAATCAAATAATTTTCTAACAAATTTTATACATTTTTATATATTATCTTTTATTATATAATCTATATTATATACAATTTTTCTCGTATCTTGATCTTATATTATATATACATATTTCTACTTCAGCAAATTAACATAAATGATTCCCTGATTTTTATAGTCAATTTTATTTGCTGCTGTTGTTTTTGTTGTTGTTGTCCCTTTTCCAAGAATTGTCGAAACTTTATTTTTCAGCTACCTTTTAAAGAAGAGTAATGAAATCTTAATGAATTTCTTTTATTTTATTTTTTCTGTGTGTTTTGATGCGTGGTCAAGTGTTGCCTTCAAACGGCAATTGCCGCTCGGTATACTACTATATAGAGCTATATCTACCTGATTGTGTCAACCTTTTGGCCTGAGCCACAAAGTATCAATGGCGATCTTCCTTTTGGTTATTTTTTTTCATTCTTCATCTGTGGCAAATTCAATGGAAATTTATGCCGTAAAAATGCCACAAAAACCAAAATCAAATAAAATAGCCAAGGCAAAAGAGTTTTTGGCTTTGCCAATGCTTTTTTGTCTTTGTCTTGGACCGCATCAATTTTTTTTTCCACTGAAATACGCAGTTATGTATATATAGTCGTATATATGTATATATGTATATAAACATTTTTTATTTCTTATATTTTTTTATACAGTTTTCGTTTTATTTTTGTGAAATATTTCGTATCGCACTTCCTCGGTCCAACTAAGCTGCAAATCGGTTTAAAAGCTTAAAAATTATACAAAGAGAGAGAGAGAGAGGGGGGATGAGGGGTGTAGAGCATTTACTTTTGTGTCATTAGGCAAATGCAGTCGACCGCTTAGCTCACATTAGCCAAGGTGCCTCTTTGGGTCTTAAACTCTCCTTGGGGATAAGAGGGAAGCCCTATGCATGGCCAAGCTTCTGCTGCCTGCACAATTACCGTTAATTACCAACAGAGAGGTAAGCGGCAATGGGCAATGGCATCGGCACTTTGCACCGCAAATGCAATTGAAGTCAACTCAAATATCAAAAGGACAATTTACGCTTGTTTTAAACTCGATTAGCTCTTAGCTCCGCACCCCCGTAAAACCCTGATGGTCATTGAGTGCTTTTCAATTATCGATGGGACACGCATGCAATGTCTGTGTTTGTGTGTGTGTGTGTGTGTGTGTGTGTGTGTGTGGGTGTGGGAGGCACTTACAGGGTCAAATCGCGACCACAAGAAAAAAAAACCGAATGAAAAATAAAGCCAAAAGCAAAATAAAAAAAAAGGGTAACTGGTTCGTCCACTTAAGCCCCGCTTAGCCTGTATTGGCCACTTGTAAATTGTAATTTAATCCGCCTAAACGAAAACTAAACTAAAAAGGGTTAAATATCAAAGGGCAGTCCAGTCTATGTAGTATATACATATATATACATATATATAGCCCTTGCAACCGCTGGTAATTGAATTTCCACTCAGTTTGCCTTTAATATTTAATGCAAGTCGAGTCATTTGGCATTGGGTTCAGTACTCATTGATTGATTTTGGCCAAAAACGACTTAAGACCATTTGGTATTTGCAATTTGGCGCATACTTTATGTCTACATCAGCTAATTTTCCCCTCCCAATCCCATTTACTATAATACTCACAAAGTATGTCCATCCCCCCACCCCCCCACTCCTCTTCTTATGGCAAATCTAAGGACACATAAATCACTTGCACTTAAATCCGCTGCTGGCGACGTCTCAGTCTACATCTTGGTCCTGGTTTTGGTCTCTTTTTCTGTTTGTCTGCTGGCCATTAGGGATTGGGGTTGCTCTGATCCTTTAGTCATTGCTTTGTTTGTGTTGGCATTTCTATTGGCCCGGAAGCAGTGCGGCCAACATCTACAAAATAGTCAGACTCTCCTTTGCCCCTCCTTCCCACTGGTTTCCCCCTTCTCTTTGCATTTGCTTTTCCTTACATGGCAAATTTTATTGCCTTTTTGTGCTTTATTTCCTTCTGCGCACTATTTGGCCTACGTTCTTTTGTGGACCATAGAGGAAAGTAGTGACGAAAAAGGGGGAGATGGGCGGGGGAGGGGTATATAGCTCTTTATGCCTGAATGGCGCGCCGAGCATTAGATAATGGTGTTCCTGCTTATTGCTTACATTGACTTTTCCCATCATTTGGGGGTTTGGGGGATTTCTTTCTATAATTTGCAGGCAGCTTATAGAAATGCCAAACAGACTGAGAAAGAGGAAGAGAAGGGGGAGGAAAAAACTAGCCCAAAAGAAAAAATAATTTATAGCATATTTAATGGCGCACGTGCCGTGTCGCCTAGAAAAAGCAAAAACAACAAATCCTTGGCCTACTATTTTATTGTAATGAAAATTATGGAAAATTGTCATCACATTAATATTTCAATTAACATTCGAGTGTCTGGGAATAGTTAAAACTATGTATTTACTTTTCAATTAGCCAAAAGAAAAAAAAAGAAAACGAACTGAAATAATTTAAGCTACTTTTCGTGTTTGGCTTAGCTCTTGTCATTCACCCACCCCTTACCCCTCCGTTACATTGGGTATTCCCTTTTGGGCATCTGCCTACATATGGCCTGCATTATGAAAATAAATATTTTTGGTCTGGGCCCTTTTGCTAATAAATGAAATATGATGCCACCCTCTTGACACATTGTCGTAGATCCCAGCTAAAATTTTCAATATATATATCGGTAAGAAACGGTATATCTATCCCTGTGTGTTTGTGTGTGTGCGGCTTCCGCACGGCGACACAATTTTCTATTTTTGGCAAATTATTTTTCTGCTTGGTATTGGATTTCCTTATCCCCACTCCCCTTTCTCTCTCTCTCTCTTTCTCTCTGTCTGAAGAAGAAGTTTTTCGGCGGCTTCTACGTTTTGGTATGCGCGGTGCGAAAACAAAATTGACGTCAATTACGCAATGCACACAGGAGAGAGACGGGGGAGTGAGAGTGTGTGGGTGGTTGGTTGGTTGGTTGGTCTTACCAGCACAACCCGCTATATAACCACCCAATTGCCGTTACGTTGCTTACTTTCCTTGTGCTCCTTTTGCATGCCTTTGCTTTTGCCTTTTGCTTAGTAATCCGCTTCGGGGATTTTGGGAATACGCATAGCATACTTTTTTGATGCTAAGGGGAGGAGGAAAGGGAGGATTTTGAAGCTCAACGCCTCAACTCGTCGCATTTCATCTGGTCTCTAGTCTCACCTCGTCCCCGTCCCCCCATTACAAAATGCTCTCAAGTTGCTGTTGGTGTTTGTTGTGGGTTTCGCACCCTCAGCCAGTTGCTGTTGCCGTTTGCCAGTTGCTGCTGCTGCTGCTGCTGGGTGCTAATTAACGCATTAAATCATATTAATGTCGCCAAATGTTTCAAAGTCAGTAAACCCCCCCTTCTCCTCTCCCTCCATCTGCTGCCACCCATACTCTTTTGCATATTTACAAACTTTTTTTTTTTTATGTCTCCTGCTGTCAATAGGCAGACATAAATTGAGGGGCAAAACCTTAAAGCCACTGGCAACATTTTGCTTATGATGCAGAAAAATCACAAATTAATTAAAGAGTTTGTCTCTCTGCTCTCTCGACTGGTTAATAAAACTTATTTAATAATTGTTCATAAACTGTACAATATTATGAGTTTTTGAATTAGTTAGTTAGTTAGTTTGTCTACAATACTCTCCTACTGTGAGTCCGAATCCAAATCCGAGTCCGAGTCTAAGTCCGAGTCCAAGTGTGAGTCTGTGAGTGTCAGTGGTGTGTCTCATATGTTGCATGTTGCTTGTAGCTTGTTGCGCATGCAATGGCAATGGCAGAAAGACAAGGCGGCCATGCCGTGTTGTCAACTATTTCTTCGGTTCATAAAAATTGTTATTAATTGGCACTTAAATGCTCAAACGCAAAAGTTGAGAGACGATGATGATGATGATGACGATGACGACGACGACGACGATGAGGAGGAACGAAACATCGCACTTTCTGTTGTTGTTGCTGCTGTTGCTGATGCTGTGCCTCTTTTTTTTTTTCTTTCCTTGTTGCTGTCGCCGAGCGTGTTGTGAAATTTAAGCTTTTTAGCAGTTGTTGCCGTTGCCATTGCCGTTCGTTGCATGTTAACCTTTGCCTCGCTTGTAATGAATGCAACTGAACGAGGGAGCAGTGAAGAGAAGAGAGAAGGACAACACGGCTGGAGACTTACTTAAATCTTTCATATAAATTTCTCTACTTCATGTGGCACTTGTTTAAAGTCCATTTTGGACACTGCGTGAGTGTTTATTAAGTATGTTGTGCTCTCTAGAGAAACGGAGACAACAACAGCAAAGAAATAAAAAAAAGAAAGCATACAACTTGAGAGGAGAGAGGCTTTGAAAAATAAAAATAAACACACAAATATATAATATATATATATATATATATATATACAGTAAAAACTCTTTTGATCATTTTTTGAATTGTTCCAAAAAATAAATAAAGCTCCCCAAGAAATTGTCCATTTAAGAGAGTTGTCCATTAAGGAAGTTTTCACTGTACGAAATATACATAAATCTTACAAACACTCATTCATTGAGCATTTAAATCCGTTTCATTTGAAACATTACACCCGCCCGCCCTGCCTCCCACCCCTTTTGTCCCGTTTCTTATGTCATTAAAGAAATTAATAAAATGCCATAAAATGGCAATAAATATACAAAACAAAAAAAAATAATGAAAGAAGGGGGGAAAAAAACGCTTCATACATATGAAATCAAGCAAAAAGCTTATTAACTTTTGTTAAACATTTATTACGATTCTTTTCCTCCCCCTCCCCAACATGCTTTGCCTTTGCCCTGTTGTGCTGCGAATGCGAATTGCAATTTTTTTTGTTTTGGTTTTTTTTTTTTTTCGAGCGGCAACAGCAATGTTAATTAAAATTTTAAAAAAATGTGCAAAAGAACACCTTGAAAATATAATTTTGTTATTTGCGCGCCACACAAGAGTTGGATGTGACTACTCCCCTCCATCCCCCTATACCGCCCCATTCGTTCATCGAACCAAAAAGTATTCATAAATACAACAAAGACGATGCGTCTGTAGAGTTGGAAAGATCACTCTTTCCCCTCCTGCCACTCTCCCACTGTGTGTGAGTGTGTGTTTGTGTGTGTGTGTGTGTGTGTGTGTTGTGGTGGAGCCGTGTTGCCATTTTTGGCCGACCGACCGCTGTGCTGAGCTGGTCAAGAGTTGTCCGATTTCGATTCCGATTCCAAAGTCTCGAGACTTGGTGCGAGTGTAAATGATATATGTGGGCAGGCAGGGGGCAGCAGGGGTAAACAGAGCCAAAAGCAGCAACAGCATTCAGCTCTGTCTTGTCTGTCATTTGGAGCCACAGCCACACACAGCAGCCCCATTCCCCATTTCTGAACCTGGGTCCATGCCTCAGTCCGAGTGCAAATGACTTATAAGAATTTAATATTTAACAACACAAATCAATTCAAAAATCATCAGAGTCTGTGGAGGAGGGCGGGTAGGGGCTAGGGGCAAAAGGCAGACCTGGTCCCAAAATACAAAAGAAAAAAAAAAAAAAGAAAAAAAAAGAAACAGAAATATCAGAAACCAACACGAAGCAAAAGAAGAAGAGGTAAAAACTCATTTGGTGCTTGGTTTTCATGGGCTCTCTCAGTTGTCCATTCCATGGACACAAAGTCTCATTTCATTTGGATGTTATTCACTTTTTGGTATCACTGCTTAAAGGTAACGAAAATGAAACTTTTACGTTAAGGCAACAATATACCCAGATGAGGTGGGGAGGGGGGGCAGATAGGGTAAGGGAAGAGATGATGTTGCTGCTGCTGATGATGATGATGAGGATGAAGCTGGGCCGAGTCGTTAACATGGTGGGTCGGTCGTTCATGGCGGTGGTCGGTCGGTCGGTCGGTTGGTCGGTTTATTTTTTTTTTTTTTTGTTCGTTCGTTGTGGTCAGTTGCAAAAATTATGAAAATCAAAAACGTCTTTTTGGTGCCCTGCCCTTGGACCCAGTATCTTTGCTCATTCTCCTTCTCTCCAACTCACTTTTTCGATTTTTGCAGTTTTTTTTTTTACTTTAATTTTGATCTTTATTTTTTATCTGGACCTTAGTTCTTTGGCAGTTGTCGTTTGCCATATAGAATATATATATATACTTATATATAACCAGACATAAAATTAAAAAGACATATAAAGTGAAATAAGAAGAAACAGCAGTTGCATCTCCCGCTGCGACCCCAAAAACAAAAAAAAAAAAAAGCAACGAAAAAAATTCAAACAGAAAGAGAAAGAAACAAATGAGAACAAAAGAAAAATGTTAAAAGAAGAAAAGATACAAAAATCCATTCCAATGGGGCCGACGGGTCGCCAAGTTCGATCAGCTCATCAGGCTGAAAGCAACAACAACAAAAATTCCTTAGATTAGGCCAAAGAGAGAGACTATTAAATACCCTTTAATATGGCTATTTAAATTATTTGTCTGACGCATTTTTAAATGTTAAAGCAATGTTATTTTTGTCTTCTTAATAGGGTATATCTTTTTTTAAGCAAGATCGTAGACGATCTTTAAAAAAGTGAAATCATAAAAGAGATATAATATTTCAAATTTATCAAAATTTATTCACCGTTTTAGTTGTATAAACTAACTTGATTATCAAATTGTAATATATTATAATATTTATTGCATTTTAATCTAAATATCAAAATTCTTAGTTTTTCATATCGGAAAGTTCTCTTTCTGTGATTATCGTAGATATTATACATATACATATATAAAGATATATTTCAGCCTGTTGTAAACAGATTTCATATGCTAATATGCCCATCTTACACTTTTTGTTAGAGGGTATAAATATGCACACGAAAATTATCGAGCATTTAACACTGCCCCGATCGTTATATAGATCGAAAGATTTTAAGATTGAGATCGAGGCAATGGCAGCGCCATATTGCATTTGGTTATGGAATGGGTTGCAATGGATTGATCTGTGATCGGAGGTGTGTGTGTGTGTGTGCGTATGTGGTGGGGGGTGGGGGAAGCATTTTGAAGGGTAGATGGGGTTAGGGGGACTGGCAATACAAACACTTTGCACTCAACACCCATTTAGCTGCCTGCCACTGCTGTTGCTGCTGTTGATGTTGCTGCTGTTGCTGCTGCTGACGATGATGATGATGATGCAGCCGACAGCAGCAACATCGACGGCAGCAGCCGCCAACCAAATTGTTTACAATAAAAAAAATTTGCGATCGATTGCCATGGCGGTAGCAGGGCGGTGGTGGTGGTGGTAGGGGGGTTAAATGAAAAGTGTGGGTAACCGCAAAGATCCAACACTAATACAACTGTAAACTATTTACAGCAATAGCAGCAGCCTTTCGAGATCTCGATGATTGTTTTGATTCAGTTGGTTGTTGTTGTTGTTGTTGCTGCTGTTACTGCAGCGCTTTTATACAATAAAATTTATTTGATTTCTTTACGCCGCTTTCATGCCTCAGTATTTTTCTTCAATTTTCCTGCACTTTTGTACGTGATTGTTGTTGTTGTTGTTGCTGCGGCGACGGCGGCGGCGGGAAAATGAAAATGCGGCAACGACGGACATTGCTGGCGGCAGCAGCAACAACGACGACGACGACGACGGCGGCGGCTTCGCTTCGCTTTTATAAAAATAAATTGTTCGCAGACGTAATGATGCGAAAGCAATTGAGAATTCTCTATATGCATTTGTCTATATATATATATATATATCTATATATATCTATATATCTATGTGTGTGTGTTTGTATGCTAGTCCACATGTTCATATGCATATGTGTGTTTGTTTGTTGTTTGTTGGAATGCGTAGAATTTCAATTGACTGTGGGCAGAGGGAGATAAATAGATAAAGTAAGAAAGCGAGATGGATAAAGAACAAGATCTAAGACTTACTTATGCAACAGACAGCCAAAAGATAACAAAACAAAGGCAAAAATATCCATCAATTGCATAGAGATCTATTCTCAGATGATAGGAATATTGAATAAATAGGAAAACGGTTCAAAGTTTTGTTAAAACTTATCTAAAATGAAAACAAACCTTTAGAACTTCTTTTTAATTTCTTTAAAACTAATATTTGTTATATAAAATATATTCAAAACTTTTAAAGAGCTCACAGAAATATTAGTTCTATGATCAAAACCGATAATTTTTCGAATCAAGTGATTATACTCTGAAAATATAAATGTTTTTGATGGAAATAACCTTTTATTGGATTTCATTTTAACCAAAATGTAATTAAATGTTATTATGTGAAATTATTTAATATATTTCGATATTTATAAATTTTATGTAAAATTTCAAAATATTTTCAAATGATAATTTTATGGGATTAAATTCAAAGCAAGGTGCAAAACTAAGAGATATTTAATTCTAGTAATTAGAAAAAATAATAAAAACGAACTTAATTCAATATTAACCCATAGTTATCTGACTGTTAACTCCCAATTAACTAAGAGTTAACTTATTTTACTATTCATATAAACTTTCAAATAGTTAGTTTAATATTGAACAATCGCTTATTGTTTTTCTATAACCAAATCCATTTCGTAATAAAACAATTTTATGTCCTGAAGCTTGTACAGTTAAAATTAGGATCTATAAAAAGTTTCTATATTTCATTTTACAGGCGTAAACTTGATTACAGTGATTGGATCTTGATTTAAGTAAAATCTTTTCAACTGATCAGACTTTTCCTCTTATCAACTGGTTAAACCTGACTAACTTTGTAAATCGACTGCCTAAACATTTGACATTATGACACACTGAGAACATTGTCACAATTCAATCACAGATCGTTGACTCGATCGCAGTGTTGGTAAATGCACACAGCAGGATCTTCTTCCCCCTCGTTACCGATTGCTCGTTTGAACGGCATTTTGCCTTTTTTTTGGTTTTTTGTTTTTTTTTTTTTATCCAACGAGACACGCCCACTGATGGAGAGCCTTGCTCAACCTCAATACAAAAAGTTAATTGTTTGTTGCCAGAGTTTTGCTACCCCCTGCTTGGACTTGAAATCCTCCTTGCTGAGATGGCTATGACGACTCTGCGCCTGCGTGAATATCGGGCGGGTACAGTCAGAGCGACGTCTGCGGAGTTAATCCGATTTGTTGCGCCCTCCACACAGAGGGTGAGTTATGCGACTCTGTGATTGATTACCCGATTTTTGTATGCGTGTGTATATGTATGGGTTTCCTTTTTTTTTTGGTCTGGTTTTTGGCTCAGGGTTGTTCTTGTCCTGTCTATATATATATATATATATATATATATATCGTTCTCTTTCGCCTCTCTTACCACTCTGTATCTCGCATTTGCCTGTGGCAAAGTGAAATTGTTTGAAAACACATTTAATTGCTGCTCATTGGCATCTGACGTGACTCAGTTGGTTTTTTTTTTTGGTTTTGGTTTTTGTTTTTATTTCTGTTTTTTATTTTTTCCTGTCCATTCGTAAGGTGAAAATTTGATTAAGCAGACTGAAAAATGAAAACTTGACTTTAATTATTGCAATTACAAATTGCTGTCGAGCGCAAAAATTGCAAAAATCACGCATTTTATTGATTTTTAATTGCAGCTCGTTGCATACCAAAAAGCCTTTTACAGCTCTCAAGATTCGAGATGGTGATGGAGTTGATGTTGCAGTTGGAGTTGCTGTTGGAATTGATGTTGCAGTTGCCCATTCACGGGCGAGAAGACATTGAGCATTTGTGCCTTTAATTATGTTGTTGATTGCTGTTGATTCTGTCCAATTGTCTGTTTGTCTCTTTGTTGTCTGTCAGACTTGTAAGGTAACCATAAGCTATCTCTCTCGCTTACTCTCATTACCAGTTAGTCAAGTTAAGTTGTCATAATTTTTGTCGTTCAACAAAGGCGACAACGCGCAACAACAGCAACAACAACAGGCCAACAATGCGCTAAAACAGGCAACAACACCTGCAAAAAGATTGGCCAGAGACCAAGTCCGAGCCAACGCGCCAAATGCCGCAAATAACTCAGTTAATATAATTAAGTTTTGCACGAAATGTGCAGCAGAAATATGCGAAAAATGCCACGCAATCTTAACCAAACCAGCAAAAACAAATACACACAAACACACACACACACATACATACCTCTACACACACTCACACCTAAGCAAAAAAAAAGGTGAAACAAAGTTTATGAACTTGTTCGAGTGCAGACACGTGTACATAATGGGCATGAGTAGTACGTTAAAATTGCAGAATGACATGGCCCATATGTAAATTACGCAATGTTCAAGCCAATAACCTGGCTTAAAGTACATGCCAACAGTTAAAGAGTTGAAAGATTGAACATAGGAGAACCAATGCCAACTTAATATGACATTTTTTAGGCCATGTTTAAAAATAACTTTTCGGTTATCAATGTTTAACTCAAAGATTAAATTCTTGGGCTAATACCAACTCTATTTGAACTTGACATGGTTGTAAAAATAAAAATACCAAATTGTTTTTTTATTTATTAAATATTCGTGTTGTGTTTTAATTCGATTTTTTTTATAACGTTTCTT